>CM060939.1:342185788-343385788 GCA_030765085.1 Allium cepa | reverse complement strand
CTTCCTTATGCGTCTCGGCTACAACAACTAGCCCTAGATCTATCACTCGCACAGACAGAAGGATGAAGGGGGAGGTTCGATCGATTTAAATTTGGTTTTAAAGAGGAGGATTAAAAGGGAAATCGATTTCATTTTAAAAGAGGGGAAAGGTTCGGCCATTGATTCGTGACCGAGTTTTGAAAGGGGAATGCGCGATTGAAGAACGAAATAATTTCGTTTGAGCAGATAAAAGATTGAGGGGAAAGATGAAAAAGAAGTTCGGCCATTTTATTTTAATTTTTGAATTTGGGAATGAATTAGAATTAGGGGAAAAACTTGTTCATCTATTCGGCTGTGTTGATGAAGTAGGCTGCAAGTGATTGAAAGGAAGGAAGCGTGCAAAGGAAGCTTAAAATGATTTTGACCAGGCGTACACAAGAAGCTTAATGAATTAAATTAAATTTCATTAGCCTAAAATCAATTAAATTTTCCGCGTTTATATATCGTACACTCACACACTAACTTCGATCAATACGAAATTTAAAATCCGATAATAATTCAATATCACGGACCCAATGGAACTGGTTTCGTCAAATTCCGAGACTGTGCCTCGGAAGGCTATTTTTTAAATTCAATTTAAACAATATCAATTTAAAACTGAACAAATCACTGTAAATTTCAATTTTAAAACTTCTATTATCTTCAGCGTTATCAATATAAATTTTATAAGCCTTCAAATATATTTTTTGAGTAGGCTTAAAACTCCAGATTCAACAATTTACTCAGCATCAGATTATTTAATTAAATAATTTAATAATTTAATCATCAATAAATTGTGATATCCTTGAGTCAAGTTAGAATTACTCTATTTAATATTTAAAATCAATTAAATATTCCAATTTTAAATGCTCAAAAATGTCGGGTCGTCACACTGTATAAATATTTCCAGCTTTTAAATTTGTCCAGAGAAACCATATATATATACAACTTATTCAAAGATATATATAACCAACATATTTATACCTTTAAGTTTTATGAAAAATATGCTACTCACTTGTGTTTCCAGAAAATGAACACATAAGTAAATTTACACAGATCAAAATAAAACTGTTTATAAACTTATGTATACTCTCAGAGCATTCAAATGTATAAAACTATACTTGTTTTCCAGATGTAAATGCAACCAAGTCAAGTTTGTTAAAATTTTAAAAGGTGGATGTTACTCACCTTTGCTTTGAGAAGAGGGACTGAGCACAATTGTTTGCAATAGTTTTAAACTTCTAAAAGAACTGAGAATTGTTTTGCTTTGAGTTTGAAATGATATTACTTCATTCATTTTTTTCCTTCAGTTATGATAGACGAATCTGAAGTGAGGAAGGTGATAATATAGGAGAGTTTACAGGGTGACATATTTGCGTACATGTTAATTAATCTTTTGCACAACCAACGGTGATAAAAAAAATTATTAAGCTCGAAGATTTTCTTTTCAAATAGAGGCTGCTGAATCTTGCTTTTGTGATAGCATTAATTGCCTTGTACAATCTATACTTGAACATAAATATTTTTTTCTTTCTTTAGTCTTGTTTTTCAAAAGCTTATGCATATCAGAATGTATTTTGTTTCTTGCTTTGCATACTTTGTTTATGTTTTACCCAGCAACATACTTGTTGTATGCATACTTGTATCTTTTTATATTTGTTTCATGCGAATGTATTTGCACTGTCTTGTGGATGCAAACCTTATTTTGTATGTTTGCATTAATTATTTTGTCCTTTGCTTTAGTTAAATATATGTTTACTGTCTTCAAGCTTTTGTTTTTCTTCCAGGTCTTTGTTTTGTTTTATATTTGTTCAAACTTATCTCTTTTATACTTGTTGTCTTGTTTCTTTTGAACATAAATGAAGTTCCATTTTTAATATGTTGTTTTGGTTTCATCATTTTGCAAGTGTGCATGCATATAAAATTTCCTGTCATGTTTTATATCATTCACATCGAATTTGATTTTTTTTTATTTTTATTTCTATCCATAAATCAAAATCTTTCAAATAAATTTTTATACTATATCTTTCTTATTATTATCATATACATATTATTTAAAAGAAAATGCTATTAATAAAAATTTATTTTGTATGACGTTATTTTAAAGTTTTTACTATCAACATTTTGTATGTCATTTATTTATTAAATACAAATTCAATATTCAAATTCAAATCCTAAGGTCAAATTTAAACTAATTCAAAATTTATTCCAAAAATTTACATAAATTATTAATTTAAATTTGATTCAAAATTCGAGATCGTTACATGGGTCATCACAGTTGGTATCAGAGCTTAGGCTTAATACTTAGGATTAAGTAGACTAGGTTGGTTTAGGCAACTGGTAAATGTGGAAATGTTGAGAAAGCTTGCTTTCATTTTTTATAGTATATTATATTGAAGACACCACATGTTGCCTGAACTGTGATTTATTCAATCGTTAGTGGCTAGGGTATCTTCATTTAAGGCTATTTGTATAAGCTGACGGGATGCGCGAGTAACAGAAGATAGGAAATTTGAGATGCCTGATTGGTTTAGAGATTATTGAAATACCACAAGGGATGTTTCACCGTTTGCAAACATTTCGACAGCTGCGGTTGATGTTGGTGGTGGTTTAGACCTTAGGGCATAGTAGTATAATGTATTGACGAGCAAGCCTAAATTGATTGGCTGTAGATGTCACTTTGAATCTCGATTTATCTTTGAGATCGAAAGAGATGTGCAGCTTAACCTTTTCATTCATCTACAGTAGTGTATCTTGCCAGTGAAAGAGTATCTTAGGCAGTTTAATCTTTTGGCTAAATTTTGAGTAGTTTGGGGTTATTCAATGAAGTGTAATTTGGATTTTGTGTCCAAGTAGGATTCGGTTCTTGCCCTAAAATTAGCAAGAACCGAGTAAATGACCTGTTCATTTTGCATTGAGTCATTCAAGTTAAAAGTGTTTTTCCTTCTGTAGGAAAACCTTAGGTGATGGGATTAATTCTAAGTGTTGTAGTAGTGTTTTCTAGGGATCGGTTCATTCACATACCCATTCTTAATCCATAGTTCGAGCATGGGGTTTCCAAGTGATTTGAACCAATTGGGCAAGGGTTTTTCACTCAAGTCGAATTCTTGTGATGATCGAGAGATTTCCAAAGTACGACTATAGTCGTGCAAGGAAATTTCGGTGGTCGGATCATGAATTCAAATTGGAGTTCACATGAGATGATTCAGGTGGCTAACCCTAGTTCGACAAAGAAACCACACGAGCGATCAAAGGATCGGATTGGGAAACATATAATATTTAGGATGATCTTTATTTGTTGTATAGTTATAAATATAGTATAGTTAGGATAACTTGAGAGAGTTCGGGGAAAGACATCTCGACTAGTTTTGTGACGATTCAAATAATCTTCTAAGTGATGATATGATACTTGCCTGGACGAGCATCGCAATGCACTAAGTATATTATCCTTGATTACATTTTAAGGTTGAGTGAGTTTGAACTGGAATGGACCCAAAAATTTATTGTTCGTTATTTAACGATGATTTAATTAATAGAGTTTCCTCCTCTAGAGAATGAGTTATATTCAGAAAGGAGAGTATTGAGACTTAGTCTGATGGATTTATTCGAGAGTTTTGAGACTCAATGATTTAGCTGATTGTATAAGTTTTCCTTCTTGTAGTGAGGGGTGCAATAGACTTTCGCATATTGTGTCTATGAAAGGATTTGTACCACTTAACCATTTCATCCTTCTTGGAGGTCAAATATAAGCATTGGGGTTTATAGTTTGACATGCACACTTTGACTATTTTCGATCATCATGCATGTGGGTGTAAACTTTTATGTTTTATTGTTCTGTATGATGCTCATCATTTATAGTTGCTTGCTATTATTTAATTGTTCCTTATTTTTTTCTTGCTATTGTTTATTGTTGTGTGTTGTTGATTAATTTTGATTTTGTCGTTGTTGTTACATGTTTTGTATGGTTGTTATTTGATTAATTAATTGCTTATTTTATTAATGGATTAATAATTGTTGTTTGTTGATTGCTAGTCATTGCTTAATTATTGATTGATTGTTTAACTTTATTGATTGATTTTTTTTTATCGATTGTCTATTTATATAAATGTGTAATTCTAGTGTTGTCATTGTATGAGTTGACTAGAGAAAGTGGAAGTGAACCGGAAGTGGCTTAGACCTCGGGAGCCTATTCTGTTTTAGAATAGATCTATATAGCTTCGGATCGATGGGGTTAAGTGTGACGACCCTCAAATCTGTACCATTTGAATCGAAAATAATCCACACATGTCCGACCGAAAAAGTACATACTGACGGAAAGTCAAGAGAAAGAAAAGAAGAGAGAAGAAGAGAAGAGAAGATAGATCCAAACGGTACAATACTGAATCTCACATATCAGCGGAAAACATATAATATCATATCAATGATCTTTACAAAATAGAAACTGTATATATATATATATACACATCAATCAGAGTTCAACAATCAATCAATAGTTATCAGCTTGAACTGTTATAATAAAATGTCCTCACAATTGCCGATAATATACAACAACAACAAACAAAGCACATCGGATAATTAAGCAAATACGGATGTACGAAAATGAAGATCTCTAGTTCTCCTGCTGAAGCTCCAAAAGCACCAAAGCATAACCAGTAAATATACTCAGTCTGACCCGAGCATTGAAAGGGAAGAACGCCCGGATCAGTCTGGTAAACCAGCTGAGAAACACACTCAACTGAATTTATTAAATTATCAAACTTTTCCTTAGTTTTCAAAGCAAAAGTATCTCGTATGACAAGTCCACACATAAACATGGACATGTTTTTACCTCACGGTAACTAAAACATATCATATGAAATCCTCTTATATTATAGTAGTGTCTACTATGTACAAATAATATTAATCATAGCCGAAATTGTTACATTGATTAAATTCCAGCATATTGCCCAATTGGGTAATACAATCAAAATGGAAAACACGTAGTGGGATTTGGATTTCCATACAAATGACCAGGTGAAGGGACTACCTTCCGGCGGTACATCTCTAGAAAATGTACCGAGGACCATTACTAAGGATCCTCTACCAACACAAGACCGGCCCACCTCTATAACTAGATGGTACCGAATATATCATCCTCCGGTCATTACCGACCTTTGCCGAGGGCCCTCTAGCGTACAAGCCACAATAATCAGATACACAACGTCATAGCATGTAAAGATATATCTAGAAGAGGATGATCATATCCTACTTGGGAATGACCCACTTAGCCTTGCCGCATCTAACCATGTTTTGGTCATTTCCGGTTGATGAGACTGGAGGTAACGATTACCTTTCACAAAGCACAATCACATCACTTAGAATGTCACACGGCCATTTTCGTTGACTACTAATTGCCTTCCAAATACAACCCTTAAGCTCATACATCTCGAGGAGGGTGTTAAGCTAAGAGAAATTGTCTTCTCCGCCACCACTGATGTACGTTTGTAAAAACCAATATACGTAATCTATAGAAATGCAATGTTAGGCAAACATCCATACAAGTTGTCCAGAAATAGGACAAACCGAAGGTACTTTCCTACCACATCCTGTCGGGAAATCCCTAGGATTAGTAGCGAATAGTCCTCATATTGGATATTTCATAATGAAGAGACCACTGCTATTGGATGTATATTGGGATCTTAACCCCAAACGATCAACAAGCAGCCCCCCACTATGAAACTCCGGAATATCAATATCATCACAAGCAACCTACACAATCGTCGCATATACTTGGTTCGAAGTGGTTTTTAGATAAATCTGATCCCGGCCTCTTCGCACCAACAATGCAAAGGTGTTTCTCAACCTCACATAGAAACTAAGTCTCATAGACTTATCACGTCTCTAACTTTCAACTTGCTATCCTTCGGGCCAAGAAGGAAGCTCGATAGATTGGAGTAATACTCAGCACTATAAAATCAACATCCTCAACACAAACAATAGTCTTGCCTACACAGAAGGCTATGTACTAAGTGTACGACTAAATAGTTCCCATATCAAGTCGAGGAACTAAAATTTTGGCAAGTCTGATAGTCGGTTATTCAACCATCAAAACAAACAAACAAATATTTAGCATTACATACAATCACTGGGCCCTTTTTAATTAATCTTTTATAAATTAAATTACTTGCCAAATATTCACTTCAAATCAATTTATTTAATAATATGTATTTCACAAATCAATTTATTTTCAACACTTAGAAAATATTGCATATACTCAAATCATAATTAAGTATATATTTTATTCTTTAAGGAAAACGTTCTCTTTAAACATATTTATTTGGGTCAAAACGAATGTTGCGCAAAACATCGTTAAGACAACCCAAAATCAATAGCATAGGGATTCGGTAATAAAATAGATCTATAAATCCCATATACTATACAAAATCATTTCCTTTCGGAAATCACTTACTATAATGGCAATGTTATAGTCCATCATTTCCTTATACTTTTCGAAAACGTCTATTTCAACGATGAATGTTAAAGTCTATGGTTTCGATATTCACACATTTTTAAAACATCTTCAAACCATGTAACTCCATTTAAAATACCACTTTCCGAAACATTTCTTTAATATATTATCCGCTGTCCAAAATCGTGAATATAATTCATTTACCCAAATTCAATATTATTTCTACACATTTTATTCTAAAGGATAATCCACTGCCTAAAATCGTGGATATATCTCCTTTACCAAATTCATCGCTATATTTAACTTATCAAAGTAAGTTGATTTCACATTTATAAAACAACGTTTATAAGTTCCATTTATTGCTTTATAAAATTTCAATATATAGTATCCCTTTATTTACAAATTCCATTTATCTCAATTATATACCAAAAATCAAATTTTTAAGCAAATTACTTATAAATCATTCATTTACAAAATCGTCTATTTTATAACTTCACAAATTTAATAAATTTCATTCACTTATAAAATCTATTCATAACATCATTTTAACAATTATAAAAACTCCTTTATAATTCAATTATTCTGATTTATAAAAATTCAATTTTATAAATATTCTTTATAAACCATTTATATTAGTCAAAAATCTCAATTTAAACCATTACACAACAAAATCATTAACTCCATATTTCACAAAAATCACATTTCAATTATAATTCCCAAAACATCATAATTTTTATAACATAAAAATTATCACGTTTATTTATTCAAAATAGATCAATTCTTAACGACTCAAAAATTCATTAAAACATTTATTTCCAAAATCACTTTAAAATCCTTTTAAATTTGAAAATCATCACTTCAACATTTTTAAATTCAAAAATATAGGCCCAATGTTGCAACAGCACTAAATACGTCAATTACGGCATCCAAATATCATATATCATATGATAACACATATGTCACTATATTTGTAAATAAATCAATCCTAGTGAGGAATCCAGTTGGATCCCTCCAACATGTCACCTGCAACAAATATACATATTAGAATATGTGTACAATGTCCGCTTCAAGGCAGACGCGCGTACAAAGGGTCATCCGCTCATACATGGGAACGTATAGGGTCATCTGCTCCACTAGGCAGGTATATATTTATCCAAATACCAATCAATATATCATATATCAACCAAACGATCATCAATCATCATATACTAAATTATTTCTCAATTATATAAAAATATTAGCGAGTCAGAAAGAGTGAGTTGTACTCACTTGCTTGTAGTCGTTGCGTTAGCGATTTATTCCGATTAAAATTAAACAACCGTTTAATTTCAACCAAAATTTACACTAGCTCAAACAAATCCCAATACGGCACCATAGTGTAGTTCTCATCCATACGGACCCAAAGCAAGTCGTTCCAGGCGAAACAGACCTCGTATGACAAAGATACAATGGTTTAAAGTTTATACGAATTATAAGACAATTAATTTACTATTTCTATTTTTATTTTTTAAACCTGCTTTCAATCCTAGCCGCATGATTTCCTTGATGAAATCTGAGCCGCTTTTCTCCTCTTTTCCCCACACATTATTTCCAGGCTAAGATCGAATGCAAGAACCCATCGTGGCCGCCCTTTAAATCGAATTTTCACGACCAAAACGAACGTCGTGACGACGATCAGAGAACTTCCCCACCTTCGCGCACATGTGTGCCACCCAGGCTGAAATCTTGACAAACCCGGTCATCACTAGGCTGTGAAAATAGTGCGCGAATGTATTGCCTTCAAACTGAAATTGTCGTTGATCCATCGCCTTAAATTTGATCATACCCGTTGGATTGAACGATCTCGTTGTGGTCTTCAACATTGTAGTTGAAAGTATTTTGAATTGATTTACGGATTTGAAGAAATTAAGAGGAAAAGGAAACGAATTTCTGGCCGTTCGAAGCTAATGGCGGCTTGCCCCAGTTTATTTAGGGTTTTGTGAAAAAAACAAGTTATGATGTCCTTTTATAGAAAATGTTGCGACACTATTCATCCGAATTTTTTCCGAACTCGAAACACGAAGCGTGCCGCCAGGCATTTATAATATTTTACCCCATTCCGAATGCAATGGAACATATATCGGGAGCCGATTCGATCGTATTTGAAAGATAGGTTTTCGAATCGACTATTTAAATTTAAAACTCACTCAAACAGATTTCTACGCGTTTTAGCTTGCCCCAGACAAACCGTAAATCCGATTGACACGAAATTTGAAATCTTACAAAAATATAACATTACAGATCTGATGGAACTGGTTTCGTCGAAATCCGAGATTGTTTGAAAAATGGCTATTTTTACTCGTCAATTAAATATTAAAATATTCAATTTTTTACAATTTGACTTTAAATTCGATTTTAAAAGTTCCCTAACATCATTTAAACTCAACTATGATTTAATTCAACATTATAAATCATTTTTATTCATATTAAATCCAATTTCTAATTATTTCCTCAATTTCAAATATGAAATTAACAATTTAATTATCAAATTAAATCACGATATTCGAAATATAAGTTATCCAGCCTATTAAATTTACTTGTGCATATTTAAAATCAATTAAATATACAAATTTCAAATGATAGAAATTCTGAGTCGTTACATTCTCCCCTACTTAAAGAATTTCGTCCTCGAAATTACCAAGTAAGAAAAAGTCGAAAAATCCATTTACATTTCAAAACCATTTGTTCAAATTAGAAATCAAATCATTTTAAGCTTTTAACTTTTCCAAAATCATTAGTTAAACTTCTAGTAAAAAAATTTCTAAGTTTTCAAATTCGTTCGTAGTTATCTTTTTCAAAAACAACTATACCATTCAAACCTTTAACTCAAAATCAAAATTTTAGTTATCAAAAATATTTTCCAATTTTCCCAAAAAATTTCTAACGCCTTAAATTTTCAAAAAAATTTCCATAGTCTCCTTTGCGCGGTTTGATTCGGAAAAAAAATAACAATATATATCACAAATATACATCTCATCATCAAGGACGAGGCATCCCGGAGGGAAAAAAGTGTAAAAGTACAATATGTAATCCGAGATATGTACCTTATATATTATTAGCGAGCATATATGGCTAATACAGCGCAAAAGCGAGCTCCAAATCAAAGCAAGCTCCATCCGCACCTACTAAACACTCAATAAACAATGAGAATCATGTATATATGGAAAGTAATATCAATATACAACATATACCAACAACTATATATGCCAATATAGCAAATGCAATCAAAAACAACAAATCCAATCATCAAACAACTATCATCCAACAAACCATATCTATCCAATCAATCCATAACCAAATCAACATACATTCACTTTTCTTATTAATATTCATTGAATTGGTTTTCAATTTAAATCACATTTGATTCATTAACATTGGATTTTACTAACATTCATTCATTCATATTCAATTAGTTTACATTCACTAATTCATATTCCAATTTGTTCACTTCCAAATCAAATCGAATCAATTTTATTTAAATTCACTTAACTTCCAATTTGAATTCAATTATTTAGCTTTCAATTTTATTAATTCAATTTCATATGGATTTTCTATACAATCAATTAACAACCAATGTATATCCAACATAACCAAATTTATTTAATTTACATTGCTTACATTCATTCAATTTGGTTCAACACTTTAAATTTCAATTGGTTTAACATTAAAATGACTTTCATTCAATTATGCAATTCTCAACTTCATTAGCTTTTTAATGAATTAACACTTACATCTACTATTCCTTATTAATTTACTTACATTCGATTGAATTACATTCAATCCATATTTCATTATTTCATTTGCTAATTCAATCTACAAATAAAGTTGAATTTCTTTATGTAACTCAATTTCACATATAATTAATTCACTTTATTAATTAATGTACTTCGATACCAAAATCAACTTCATTCAACATCACCTAAGTTATGTTTCATTTCATCTTCATTTACATTTACTTTCACTATACAAATTCAGATTTTGCTTTGCTTAACAAAATTGTTTAACCATTTTAACTGTTGCTTTTACTTATAATTTCTCACTTTATAAGTTATACAACTTATTTATTAATTAGTCTTTCAAATTCATATTATAATCGCTTACCACTTAAGTTTAAGTTCCATTTCATGAACTTATTTAATCCAATTCAATTTATTTAACTTTCCTTAGTTAAATTTCAAATCATATATTTAATATGCTAACTCAAATTTTATTTTAACTCTACCAAAGCTAAAATTTTATCATTTCATATTATAAGTTCAAAAATTATTTTACTTCTATTTATTAGTTAAAACTTAGATTTTAAATGAAATTTGTTTATCATAACAATACTTCAATTTTCAATTTACTATTAGTAGCAAATCCATCACATAGAAACTCGAAAATGATACTGATGATGCTGCAGTCATCACCCTTATTATTTTCCAGTAATAGTAGCGAATTCAGTGCTTTATATTCTTTCAAAAAAATTCTTTTTATTTATAAATCTTTCACTTATATAATTTCACTATTCACCTTACTTATATAAGATCATTTCAAATTTACTCATCTTATTTAGATTTATAATAATATAACAATATAATCTCTTTTACTTTTGAAAAAAAACTTTCAAAACCAACGGAATTCAAATTTCACAAATTCTTAGTTCAAATTCATTTTTATTTACAACTCACATTTGAAAATTTATTCATATAGTTTCACTTCTTATATATAAGATTATTTCATAATTGCAAATCATATTAATTATAATTCCATATTTATAATTCATTTGCTTATATAATTTTTATTCTTTTAAAATTATTGTTTTAGTTTAGATTATTCAAAGAGATTTTATTTAACTTATATATATTTACATTTTCAAACAACCAAACAATCAATTTATATACACTTTAATAATTTCTGAAAAATTGTTTCTTTATATACAAAATATAATAAAGGTAAAATTATTTCATTTACCTAATTTAAAATGATACTATGTCGACTTGCCTCGTTTAAGAGTTTGGAAATCCCTATCGATATTATGGCGTCCCATATACCGACCAGAATTCACAAACAGCTCAACGGATAAGCAAACACAATCTAACACATTTTATATTCACTAACAAATACGCGCTTATATATATATATAATACGCTCAAAATCAATCTATGGTGCTATTATCCCTATCTATACTGAGTACACATTAAAGCTTAGGAATATACAAAATCTAAGCTCTGATACCATGTGTGACAACCCACAAATCCATACCCTTTGAATTGACAATAATCCACACATGTCCGACCCAAAAAGCACAGATTGGCGGAAAGTCAAGTGAAAGAAAAGAAGAGAGAAGAAGAGAAGAGAAGAAAGAGAGAATATAGAACCAAGCAGAACAATACAGAATCTCACATCGCAGCGGAAAACATATAATACCGTATCAATGATCTTTACAAAATAGAAACTGTATATATATACACATCAATCAGAGTTCAACAATCAGTCAATAGTTATTAGCTTGAACCGTTATGATAGCATGTCCTCACAATTACCGATAATATACAACAACAACAAACAAAGCACAACGGATAATCAAGCAAATACGGATGTACGAAAATAAAGGTCTCCATCTCTCCTGCTGAAGCTCCAAAAGCACCAAAGCATAACCTGTAAATATACTCGGTCTGACCTGAGCATTGAAAGGGAAGGACGCCCGGATCAGTCTGGTAAACCAGCGTGAGAAACACACTCAACTGAATTTATTAAATTACCAAACTTTTCCTTAGTTTTCAAAACAAAAGTATCTCGTATGACAAGTCCACACATAAACATGGACATGTTTTTACCTTACGATAACTAAAACATATCATATGAAATCCTCTTATATTATAGTAGTGTCTACTATATACACATAATATTAATCACAGTCGAAATTGTTACATTGATTAATTCCAGCATATAGCCCAATTGGGAAATACAATCAAAATGGCAAACACATAGTGGGATTTGGATTTCCTTACAAATGAACAGGTGAAGGGACTACCTTTCGGCGGTACATCTCTAGAAAAATGTACCGAGGAACATCACTAAGGATCCTCTACCAACACAAGACCGGCCCACCTATATAACTAGATGGTACCGAATATATCATCCTCCGATCGTTACCGACCTTTACCGAGGGCCCTCTAGCATACAAACCACAATAATCAGATACACGACGTCATAGCGTGTAAAGATATATTTAAAAGAGGATGATCATATCCTATGTGGGAATGACCCACTTAGCCTTGCCGCATCTAACGCTGTTTTGGTCATTTCCGGTTGATGAGGCAAGAGGTAACGATTACCTTTCATAAAGCACAATCACATCACTTAGAATGCCACGCGGCCATTTTCGTTGACTACTAATTGCCTTTCACAAAAATACAACCCTTAAGCTCATACGTCTCAAGGAGGGTGTTAAGCTAAGAGAAGTTGCCTTCTCCGCCACCACTGACGTACGTTTGTAAAAACCAATGTACGTAATCTATAGAAATACAATGTCAGACAAACATCCATACAAGTTGCCCAGGAACAGGACAAGCCGAAGGAACTTTCCTACCACATCCTGTCGGGAATCCCTAGGATTAGTAGCGAATAGTCCTCGCATTGGATATTTCATAATGAAGAGACCAATGCTACTGGATGTATATTGCGATTTTAACCCCAAACGATCAACAAGCAGTCCCCCACTATGAAACTCCGGAATATCAATATCATCACAAGAAACCTGCACAATTGTCGCATATACGTTTGTTCGAAGTGGTTTTCAGATAAATCTGATCCCGGTCACTTCGCACCAACAAGGCAAAAGTGTTTCTCAACCTCACACAGAAACTAAGTCTCATAGAATTATCACGTCTCTAATTTTCAACTTGCTATCCTTCGGGCCAAGAAGGAAGCTCAATAGACTGGAGTAATACTCCGCACTATACGAGTCAACATCCTCAACACAAACGATAATCAAGCCTACACAGAAGGCTACGTACTAAGTGTACGACTAAATAGTTCCCACATTAAGTCTAGGAACTAAAATTTTTGCCAAGTCTGATAGTCGGTTATTTAACTATCAAAACAAACAAACAAATATTTAGCATTATATACAATCACTGGGCCCTTTTTAATTAATCTTTTATAAATTAAATTGCTTGCCAAATATTCCCTTCAAATTATCTTTAAAAAGATATAATCTCAAAACCATTTCAACTTCTATATTGGAAAACATTTCCAAACATTTATTTAATAATAAGTATTTCACAAATTAATTTATTTTCAACACTTAGGAAATATTGCATATACTCAAATCATAATTAAGTATACATTTTATTCATTAAGGAAAACGTTCTCTTTAAACACATTTATTTGGGTCAAAATGAATTTTGCGTAAAACATCGTTACGACAGCCCAAAATCAATAGTATAGGGATTCGGTAATAAAATAGATATATAAATCTCATATACTATACAAAATCATTTACTAAAAGACAGTGTTATAGTCCATCATTTCCTTATACTTTTTGAAAACGTCTATTTGAACAATGAATGTTGAAGTCTATGGTTTCGATATTCCACACATTTTTGAAACATCTTTAAACCATTTAACTCCATTTAAAATACCACTTTCCAAAATATTTTTTAATATATTATTCACTGTCCAAAATCGTGAATATAATTCATTTACCCAAATTCAATATTGTTTGCACAAAAAATGGGCAAACACCTCCTAGTCGTATGATTTAGTTGATTATATGTTGATCTGGATGGTTTGGGTGATTTATGCAAATATATGAAATAGATGGACTAAATTGTAAAAGACACACAGATTTATAGTGGTTCGGCCTGAATGTGCCTACGTCCACTTTATATGTTATTCTCCTTTTTCTTTCAGATTACAAGTACAAAGCTTTGTATACAAGTATATGAAAGTTGTTTGAAAGTTCCTTCCGTGCTTGAGCTCTCAAACTTGTCCGCCATTGTTGTACCCCTGCCTCTCTATTTATAGAGTGAGGCTGGGGCAGGGGTCCTGGATGTATATAGCAGCTGACGGGCCTGGGTTGTTGCAATCTGGCCCGGTAAAGTTGGTCCGGAATGCCTTGGTCCGGTAGAGCTTGGTTTGGTGGTGGTTGGTCCGGCTAGGACTTGGAGCTGAGCTGGTCCGGTAGTAGCAGGGAAGTGGATTTGGACCGGTGGAGGTTGGTCCGGTGGTAGGACCATGACTTGGAGTTTGGACCGGCAGTAGGTTGGTTTGGTCATGGGACCGGATCGGTGTTGGATGGATAGGCTTTGGACCGGTGACGGTGGGTTGGTCCGGCCTAGGTTGATTCGGTGGTGAGTGGACCGGCATAGGTTGGAGCGGTGGAGGTTGGTTCGGCATAGGTTGGAGCGTTGAGGGTTATTCTGGTTTGGCGAAGGCACGCCCAACATTTGCCCCCCCCCCCAAAGTGGGGCACGTGCTTGCATGTGTCGCGCTTTTTTTTCCCGCAGTTGAGGTAGCTTCGTTCGGTCCTGGGTGTGCCGAACCAGTTGGTCCGGTTGATATGTTTCGCCTATAAATAGGGGCTTCAGGTTACTGTTATCCTTTATCGTTTTGAGATAGCCGAATCAACCTGAGTACCGAATCAACTGAGTAGAGTACCGAATCAACCTGAGTACTGAATCAACCGAGTACCGAACCAGTTATGTTTTCTTTTGCCAAATGAGCTTATGCTAGCAGTACCGAATGAACTTGAAAACCTTCAACACCGAATGAATTCGGGAGTGTTTAAATGTCGAATGGTTCTTATGTTTGAACTATTGATCGAACTCTGGGGCCCTGAATGCTTAATGAATCTCTAGCTTTTCATGTTTCCACCTATGAATGATACTCTAGATTGTACATACTTTCTTTTTTATATTTTCATACTTCTTGCTCTAACAACATACTTTTGCTTTTGTGTTTGCAGATAAATGTCTCACAAAGTGGAAACCCGATCAGAAAAGAAAAAATCTTCGGACAGAAGTGACTCTTCCGTCGTGCCTCCAGTCCAGCCGGGACCAGCGCGACATGGACCTGCCCCGAGGTCATTAGTGGATGGATATGGCCCTCAGGAGCTCTTGAATTCCCCACCCGACTGTTTTCCTAGCTCCCTCAAAGAGGAGCAGCTTGATGTTATATCCCGTTCATTTGGGATCGATAGAGCGCGCATGCTATTGCCGGGAGAAGGAGTGATACCGTATGACCCCCCTGAAGGCTACTTTGCTTACAGCAGATATCATTGAATGTGTGGTGCTATCCCTCCTCTCAACGCTTGGATAGTTAGCTTCATCACATATCTGAAGGTGGCTGCATTCCAGCTTCAGCCTAACTCCTACGCCATTCTGGTGAGTCTTTTCGTCATCTTTCAGAGGAGATACGGGCGTCCTCCTTCCAACTGGGAGATCCGGTATCTGTATAATCTGAGGGGCTAAAAGAAGGGGTCTCCATATATCAGCTTGGAATCGGCCGTATCCTTCAAGCCCGTCCTGGACTTGTATTCGAAGTACAGCATGTTTAAGAAGGAATGGTTTTTCGTCAGGTACGACTCTGTTTCTATCCGTCGCTTCACCTCCGGATATAAGTCAAGGATTTATTTATAATTTCTGTTCTGGTTGCAATGCTTCTACTTATGTTTTTTATTTCTTGCTAGCGACAGGTAGCTTTGCGGTCGTGGAGAATGATCGCCTGGTTCAGACGGCAGCGGAAATAGAAGCTATTTCGGAAAGAGATAGGTCGGCTGCTTACTTCATCAGGAACGCTACACTTTTGGGGCTCAACCTGATCCTGCCACATCAGTCCGTGGTCAAGCAGAGGGATACAGTAGAAGAGAGGGCTGCTCAAGCTAAAGGAGGAGCCACAGCGAAGAGTGGCAAGAGGAAGCCTTTCACAAAACCTCCAGTTGTCAGAGGTAAGAAGCTCAAGAAGTCCGACGGCCCTTCCCCTAGCACATGCCCAATTACTCCAGGGGAGGAAGACGTGGAGGAGGATAGAGGTGAGGGCGAAGGAGGCGATGTAGGAGGAGATGCAGAGAGTGGAGACGACAGAGAAGGTGATGGTGGTAACGGTGGCGAAGGTCAGGGTGGTAGTGGCGTTGGTGCCCTGACCACTGCGCAAGCGGGTGAGATTCAAGAGTGGACGGATGATGCTTTCCGCCAAGCCTTTGAGGGGTTGGGGGAAGGGCCGGCCTTGGTGGAGAAGTCGAAGAAGTCTGATAAGGCCGGGACTGGTACCAGTCTATCTTCTGAGAGTATTTCAGCTAAGGCAACTCCGGCGGTTCAAGGTGAATTCTTAACTCCTTCTTTTAACTTCATATGTTTCTTGAATCATAGTTTCATGCATGCTTGTAACGCTTGGTTTTTATTGCAGGAACGGGTAAGGTGGCCAAGACATCAGATATTCGGCACCGCCTTGAACAGTATAAGCTACTCAAAGCTTCTGCCAAACCAAAGCCATCAACTAGCCATCTCGGAGATGTGGTTGGCTATCGCCCTCTTCTCGGAGTTATTGAGGAGGATATGCAAAAGAGGAAGAGGGGGCGATCTTCGTTTGAACCTTCACCTAGCCCTCAGCCTCTAGTCCAGCCTATCTATGATATTACTGAGGAAGATACTGAGTTTATGCCTTCCCCACATTCGTCCGAAAATCCAACCGTCACCTCGATAGACCACCCTGGTTTGGTTCGCAACCCATTTGCCGGCCACCCGGATCTGGACCCGAGTTTTCAGGACTTCTCTTTTGACGAGGTCACGGGTGAGCATCTTCTTCCCCGCAATCCCATGGTACGGGTGCTTGATGAGGCGAAGTCCTTAGACCTCGATTTGCTTACTACTCGGATTGTGACCATGGGGAATGAGGCCAAGGCAAACATCGATCGGGTGGCTGAAGAGACCAAGAGGATAATGGAGCATCACGCTCGACTGGCCAAGGCTGGGGAGGAAATCGGAAGTGCCAACATTCGGTTGCGGCTAAAGGTTTCTGATCAGGCCAAACAGCTTGCCGATCAGGCTATCCAGATATCCCAGCATGAGGCGGCCTCCAGACGACTAAAGAAAACCATGGAAGAGGCTAGCAAGGTTGAGTTGCAAAAAATGGAGGCTGTTTGCAAATAGCGAATTGACATGGCCATCACAATGGTGGACGAGGTTCGGAGAGCGGATCTTGAGCAGGTAGAGGAGTTATCTGGGAGGCTTGAGGCCGTAGAGCTAGCTCAGGCCAAGCTGAAGGAGGAGATGGAAGTGATGCGGAAGTCCCTTCAGGCTGACTACTCGAGATACCGATTGGAGAGAGATGCTGCCGTCGCACGACTGTCGGCTTATGAGGCCCAGATGAAAGAGTTTGAGAAGAACGAGGGGATGATGGACGAGATGCTCCAGGACATGTATTTCCGTACTTGGAGGCAGGGCAACCTGTCCTGGATGGACGATTATCCCCGGGTTATGGTTAGGATATATCTCCGGGCTTTGGAGGAAGCTAAGGCCAATGCGGATAAGGAAGGTGGTGCGGCTTTCAGGATGGATGTGGTTACGGCCCAATTCACTAAGGAAGAGAGGGTGGCGGTTAAGGAGGACATGCGGCTGCTTGCTGCAGATGAGGTAGGCGTGCAGCTAGATGATGATGATCAGGGAGCAGACGCTGGTAAGTCTTCCCTTTTAACATTTTCATGATTTGATTGCTTATCTTTCGTGATTATTGATGGATTCTCTTCTGAATTGGGCAGGCGGGACCTCTGCAATACATGCGGGGAGATCTGACCCTGCAGTTAAGTAGATCCGGATGGCGGGCAGGACGGAGGCGGAGCCCCGATGTAGTTGACTCTTTTATTTGGTCTGTTTGACATTCCTGTAGATACTAGTCCAAAATATTATTGTATTTTCAGGCTGTAATTATATCATTGCAACGAATGTCTTTATGTAACTTTATAACATAAGCAGATTCTGTTATGTTCGAATGTGGTTTGTTATTTTGATATGTTGCATAAGAAATACAGCTGCGTGTTTATGTATGTGATTTAATCGTATTTGATGCTAAATTTCTTCTCAAAATATTATTTCATGTCTTGCAATGTCAATATGATGTGTGAATAAATTAAAGCTACATATTTGTATACAAGAGAAGAAAGTACCGCCCTTCGTGTTTTAGTTGTAGAAGGCCGCTTTGAATGTCTTGTGTGACTGAGTATGGAATGTAGTTGAGTGTCCCGTCATCCGGATGTGAGTTCATATTTCCACAAGCGAGAGTTCCCTTATTTTGTGACCTGTACTTTAGGGACTGTTATATAGGATAGGAGAAAAGTTTTTACATGAAATGGAAATATGAGAAACGGTAAAACTTCCAATCACGGAAGGCCGTCGATATGCTTAAGTTCGTGGCAAACGGGTTTTGTAGTCACTTTCCCTAGCTGTGGGTCTTGGAGACAATTGTCACCCATCTTACGCCTCCGCGTATCTTTTTTACCACAGCCGCACTTAAGACATATCGGAGCCGAGATCGCGCACAGTAACTACCTGAGCCATTATGGCCCGTAATCGTGGGTATTATTCGATTTACTGTGGCCGGCTAGATAGGTGCCGATCGTCAACCGTGAACTACCCCTGGCTGGCCACACCTTATGTTGGGGCTTAAAGTAGGTTCACAGCTGCCGACGAGCCGAACGCCATAATGAGCTGCCATCGGCTATAGTCGCCTTCTTAATGGCTTATAATCGGCTCATTACAGTTGGCTTTGAGGACAGTCGCGAGCAATGAGTTAACCCGCAGCAGAGGGATGCTGGAGCAAAAGTGTCTCATTGGCGAGTGCATAGATTCGCATAGTACCTGTTGGGTCTTGTCCAGGAGAGGTTGCGCCGTGAAGTGTCCAGAATGGAAACGTCGTTATACATGATTTTGTTCAACAGAAAAGGATAAAGCTTAGCAAGCAGCCAAGATATAAAGGAACAAGTTAAAAAGAGACAAGATTTTTAAAGTGGTTCGGCACGAAAATGCCTACGTCCACTGATTCTCTTTGTTAATTCACTTCATATGGGCAGTATAAGTTAAGAAAAGTATCGACGGAGGTGTTGGATGTTCCATGCCCTCTGGAACATCTCTCCGTCCACTGTTGACAAAATATAGGCTCCGTTGCGGAGATCTTTATGAATTACATAGGGTCCATCCCAGATTGGATCTAGCGCTCCGGGGCGCGGGAAGATCCGCTTGAGGACAAAATCTCTTTCTTGTAAGCTGCGGTGCTTGACTTTGGAGTTGTATTGTGCTGCAACTTTTTGCTTATGAGCTACTGCTTTGAGTGCTGCATCATTCCTTCTCTCCTCAATTAGACCAAAGACATGTGGAGGAGTTCTTCGTTCTCTTCTGGGTTGTAGTGGATCCTACGGTGGGAAGGCACTACAGTTTCAACTGGGAGCATGGCCTCCGATCCGTATGCCAAAGAGAAAGGAGTATGTCCTGTTGATGTTTTGTAAGATGTGTGGTAGGCCCAAAGTGCCGTAGGAAGTTCATCCACCCAAGCGCCTTTTGACTTTCCAAGTTTCTTCTTGATTAGGGTTTTGAGGATTTTGTTGACAGCTTCGACTTGTCCGTTTGCTTGGGGATAAGCCACAGATGAGAAGCTTTAGTGGATTCCGTGCTCTTGGCACCAGTCTGTGAATTCCTCGCTGTCAAATTGAAGCCCATTGTCCGATATGATTTTGAGTGGAACCCCGTACCTGCATAAAACACTTTTGATCAAGAAATTAATAACTTTTGCCGAAGATATTTTATTTAGAGGCTCCGCTTCCACCCATTTGGTGAAATAGTCAACTGCCACTATGGCATATTTGGCTCCGCCTCAGCCCATTGGCAGTTCGCCAATCAAGTCAATTCCCCATATTGCAAAGGGCCAATGGCTGGTCATTTGAGTAATCTCATTTGTGGGCAGTCGAGTAATCTTAGCAAATTTATGACATCTGTTGCATTTCTTGACGAAGTCCAAAGCGTCTTTGTTTAAAGTGGGCCAGTAATACCCGTATCGGAGTGTTTTCTTGGCTAGAGTCTGCCCTCCGGTGTGATCTCCGCAACTTCCTTGATGGATGTTGGACAAGACTTCCCTGGCTTCCCTTCCAGCGATACACCTTAATAAGGGATTAGAGAAGCCGCGCCGATAGAGGATGCCTTCTTGTAATGTGTAGCGGGAAGCCTTCCTTAAGATTTTTTTAGCTTCGTTACGCTCGTCGGGCAATGTGCCATCTTGTAAATATTTCCGGATAGGAGTCGTCCAAGTTTCCTCTTCGATTGCAGCTATCATACTCATTGTCTCGTAACTCGGGGCTAGTTGCTGTGAGATGGTTATTGTTCGGGAAGCGGTGCCGTCCTTCATGCTAGCTTGCTTTGCTAGTTCGTCGGCCTCTTGATTCTCTTCTCGAGAAATGTGTTTGATTAAATAGTGATCCAATTGATTGAACAGCAGCTTGGTCTTCTTTAGGTATGATGTGAGTTATTCTCCTAAAAGTTTGGAATTCTCCTAGCATTTGATTTACAATAAGTTGAGAATCACTATGAAGACATAAAGAGCCGACTCCAATCTCCAGGGCAAGTTCTAATCCGGCTATCACTACTTCGTATTCTGCATCATTGTTGGTGGCAACGAATTCCAGCCTTAGGGCATAGTGCAGCTTTCTTCCCCTGGGAGTGATTATCACAACACCTGCCCCCGAGCCTTGTTCATTTGATGCTCCATCTACGAAGAGATTCCACTTGATATCTTCTGCTATTTCAGATTACTCCTTACCTTCGTTAGTAGTGAATTCGGCAATGAAATCAGCTATGGCTTGCCCCTTGATAGCGGTGCGAGGATGGTAGGTGATATCATATTGACTCAATTCAATGCACCACTTAAGTAGTCGCCCAGAAGTGTCGGGGCGATGGAGTACTTGCCTTAACGGTTGATCGGATAAAACTCTGATGGAATGAGATTGGAAATAGTGTCGCAGTTTCCGTGACGTGATTAGCAAACAGTATGCTAGTGTTTCAAGTTTAGGGTATCTGGCTTCTGCCCTATGAATTTCTTGCTTACAAAGTATACGGGCCGCTGCGCGCGGTCGTCTTCTCTAACCAAAGCGGCGCTTAAGGCATGGGACGATACTGCAAGGTATAGGTATAGTTCCTCGCCTTCATTCAGAGTTGAGAGTACTGGTGGTCTCTGGAGGTGTTCGATTAAGTTAAGGAAGGCCGTCGAGCATTCGTCAGTCCATTCGAACTTTCCTTTGTCTTTCTTTAGAGCTTCAAAGAAAGGGATACATTTGTCGGTTGCTTTAGAGATGAACCTGCTTAGGACGGCCACTTTCCCATTTAGGCTTTGCATCTCTCTTCGAGTGGATGGTATCTTGATATCTTGCAAAGCCCGAACTTGTTCGGGTTTGCTTCAATCCCCCTGGTATGGACAATGAATCCCAAGAATTTTCTCGACGATACTCCGAAGGAGCACTTTAGAGGGTTCAACTTCATCCCATATTGGTGAAGTACTTGAAACATCTCATCTAGGTGGTTTATATGATCATTGGCTTTCCTTGATTTTACCATCATGTCATCCACATAAACCTCCATAATTCGTCCTATTAGTTCCGCAAACATTTTGTTGACGAGGCGCTGATAAGTAGCTCCGGTGTTTTTAAGTCCAAAAGGCATTACTCTGTAGCAGTACAGTCCCCGGTCAGTGATGAAACTAATGTGGTCTTGATCGGGTGCGTGCATAGGGATCTGGTTATATCCTGAGTATGCGTCCATAAAAGATAAGAGTTCATGTCCGGCGGTGCTGTCCACGAGCTGATCGATTCGGGGGAGTGGGAAGCAATCCTCCGGACAAGCGTTATTTAAGTTGGAGAAGTCGATGCATGTTCGCCACTTCCCATTAGCCTTCTTTACCAGCACCGGGTTGACGATCCATTCTGGGTAGATGGCTTCTCGTATGAAGTTATTGGCAAGTAGGTTCTTTACTTCTTCCTCTAGGGCTGCTGATCGTTCTGCCCCCATGCTTCTCTTTTTCAGCTTTACTGGCACCTTGGTGGGGTCGATGTTCAGTACGTGGCATGCTATATCTGGGGAGATTCCTGTCATGTCAGCGTGCGTCCATGCAAATACATCCATGTTGTGGCGAAGAAAATCAATGAGTTGATTATTTAATTCTTCTTTTAGTTGAGATCCGATTTTCAATAGTCTACTTGAGTCGTGTTTGTCTACAGCTACAAATTCCATAGCCTCTGCAGGCTCGGCGGTGGCCTCCTCCTCTTTGTCCCTAGGGTCTAATTCATTGAAAGGATCACTGGTATATCGAAGAGGAGGGGCTTTCTTTAGTTGCTATGCTTCCAAGCTTTTCATGCAGAGAGTAGTCTCTGCGTTTTTCCCTTTATCTTTTCTGCGGTAATTGCGAAGTTCAGTTACATAGCAGTCTCGAGCAGCGTCTTGATCTCCCTCTATTTCTCTATTCCGTTATCTGTTGGAAATTTCATCTTCAGGCACCATGGGGCTAGGACAATTTGGATGTCAAACAAGGCTGGTCTTCCCAAAAATGCGTTGTAGGCTGAGTGGTTCTCTATTAGTACAAACATTTGTTTTAGCACAACGGAGCGGGGATGACTTCCTATTTCAAAAAAAAGGTCCAGTTACCCGAGGGGCATCTTCGCATCTCCAGTGAAACCATGTAGTGGTTTGTTGCAGGGAGACACATCCTTCATTGACAGCTTCATTTTGTCGAAAGCATGCTTGAATAGGATATTCACCGAGCTTCTAGTGTGTACCAAAATTCGAAAAACTTTGGCTGGACCGAACCAGGCAGAGATGACCATAGGATCCATGTGTGGATACTGTCTTTCCTCTAGATCGCGCCTACTGAATGTGATGTCGTCATTCTCTTTCCGTTTCGGGTGGCGTTCTTCCATAACAGAATTGACGTAGCCTTCAGCGTTTCTAAGTGACTTGCCGTATCTTTCCATCTCTGGCCAACTTCTGTCGGCGATGTGTGGTCCTCCTGATATGGTACGGACCACTATCTTCTCTTGACTAGAGTCGCTGGTGTTGCGATTTCCTCCGCCTACTTCTGGGAAGGGTAGCCCTGGGTTTTCATTGGCGGGAGCTGGAGTCCTGTTCTGGCTTTTTACATAGCGTTCCAGTCTCTTCCTTCTAATGTGTTCTTCAATCAAGTCCCGAAGATGGTGGCATTCATTGGTGTCATGTCCATGGGATTCCTGGAAGCGGCAGAACTTTCCAGACTTGAGTGCGTTATCTGACTCCTTCTTGTGCGGGGGGCGCTTGTATCTAACTTCGTCTTGAGTGGCTAGGAAGATTTTTTCGATTGTTTCATTCAAAGGAGTGTAAGAGTCAAATCTTGGTCCAGGTCGATATAAGCGCTTTTCTCCCTTCTTGCCCCCAGCGTTGTCTCTAGAGTCATTTCTCCGAACATCCTTTGCTGCAGCGGGAACCCTGTCTATAGCTGTCTTAGCCTGTTGCCCCGACTGCCTCTCAGTGGCAGCGTCTTCAAGTCTCATATACTTTCCAGCTTCATGGAAGAAATCAGGTAAAGCAGCTGGCTTTTCCTTGGTTAGTCTTCTAGCAAATTTAGTATCCGGATGTACACCACTGCAGAGAGCCATTAGGATAAGTTTCTCGTCAGCATCTTGGACTGCAGCCGTCGCAGCGTTGAATCGGGTGAGATATTGTTGCACTGTCTCTCCGGGTTTCTGCTTGATATTAGATAAGGAGTAAGCGTCCTTGGGTTGTTCCACATGAATGCGGAACTGGCTGATGAACTTTTCTTTCAACATTTCCCATGAGCTGATGGACCCTTGGGGTAGGTGGCAGAACCAGGAGGTAGCTAGATCTGCCAAGAAAAGTGGAAAGCATTTACACAATACTCCCTCCGTTGCTCCGCTCATGAGCATATGTTGGGTCTATCTCTGTAAGTTTACGATGGGGTCAGAAGTTCCCTTGTAAGGTTCCATCGTTGGTATTTTCCATTCCCGGGGGTGATGGCAGTTTCGGTATTGCGGGTGAAGGGGCTGGTTACCCTAGCACCTATCCCCCGATCCCTTTGCTCCCGTTGGACGCACTCTCTGAACAATCGCGCCATCCTTTCATCAGAACTTGGAGCGGATGAAAATGAGTTTGGTTCTTCCCTGTGGGATTGATTCTGTCCAGATAACCTGTAAGGATGGTATCGTTTATCACTCCTGACATTCTCCAATGGCTGCCTCTGGCCTTCCGGGGGCATGCTGGGGTCAGCCATAGTTGGCCCTTGCCTTGATCTTCCTCTGTTGGGTTCTGTTCTTAGCACTTCCTCGGGTCCAACTTCGGGCTTGACTCCAGCTTGGCCCCGTCTACTGGTGTTTCCATGGTTAGGTAGCATGACAGGCTCAGCTACATCCGACCCTTGCCTGGTACCTCCCCCGTTGGGTTCGGTTCCAAGCGTTTCCTCGGGTCGGAATTCGGGCTGAGTCCGGGCTCGGCTCCTACCATAGCTGTTTCTGTTGTTAGCCTCTTCGAAGAAGAAAGACCCTTGTCGTCTCCTAGATCCTCCAGACTGGGACTCACCCCATGATTCAGTGTTACGGTTGGATTCTTCAGCATCCCTTAAGTGTGACATGAGTTGGTCCACCAAGGCTTCTTGTTGAGATGTGAAGCGGTTAGTTAGTTCAGCCACAATCCTGTCGAGATCCGCCCTTGTAATTGGTTGTTCCGTAGCGGGGGCTGTCGGATTTGCCTGATTTAAATTTGCCGTTGGAACCTGACGATTGTCTTGGTCCCTGATCACTGGATCTGGGATACTGCCAGTTGCAATGTTCTTTCCTTTGTTAGTATCTTTCTTCCGTCCGAGAGGCATGTTTTCCAAATGAACGATGCTGACAGGAAAAGGATTAAGTGGGAGAAGCTAAAGCTTCGAGCTCCTGTTCTCAGTGAAAGCACCAAAAATGTTTGCACAAAAAATGGGCAAACACCTCCTAGTCGTATGATTTAGTTGATTATATGTTGATCTGGATGGTTTGGGTGATTTATGCAAATATATGAAATAGATGGACTAAACTGTAAAAGACACACAGATTTATAGTGGTTCGGCCTGAACGTGCCTACGTCCACTTTATATGTTATTCTCCTTTTTCTTTCAGATTACAAGTACAAAGCTTTGTATACAAGTATATGAAAGTTGTTTGAAAGTTCCTTCCGTGCTTGAGCTCTCAAACTTGTCTGCCATTGTTGTACCATTGCCTCTCTATTTATAGAGTGAGGCTAGGGGCAGGGGTCCTGCATGTATATAGCAGCTGACGGGCCTGGGTTGTTGCAATTTGGCCCTGTAAAGTTGGTCCGGAATGCCTTGGTCCGGTAGAGCTTGGTTTGGTGGTGGTTGGTCCGGCTAGGACTTGGAGCTGAGCTGGTCCGGTAGTAGCAGGGAAGTGGATTTGAACCGGTGGAGGTTGGTCCGGTGGTTGGAGCGTGACTTGGAGTTTAGACCGGCAGTAGGTTGGTTCGGTCATGGGACCGGATCGGTGTTGGATGGAGAGGCTTTGGACCGGTGACGGTGGGTAGGTCCGGCCTAGGTTGATTCGGTGGTGAGTGGACCGGCATAGGTTGGAGCGGTGGAGGTTGGTTCGGCATAGGTCGGAGCGGTGAGGCTTATTCTGGTTTGGCGAAGGCACGCCCAACAAAAACTATTTCTACACATTTTATTTTAAAGGATAATCCACTGTCCAAAATCGTGGATATATCTCCTTTACCAAATTCATTACTATATTTAACTTATCAAAATAAGTTGATTTCACATTTATAAAACAATGTTTATAAATTCCATTTATTATTTTATAAAACATCAATATATAAAATTCCTTTATTTATAAATTCCATTTATCTCAATTATATACCAAAAATCAAATTTATAAGCAAATTACTTGCAAATCATTTATTTACATATCGTTTATTTTATAACTTCACAAATTTAATAAATTTCGTTCACTTATAAAATCCATTTATAACATCATTTTAACAATTATAAAAACTCCTTTATAATTCAATTATTCTGATTTATAAAAATTCGATTTTATAAATCTTCTTTATAAACCATTTATATTAGTCAAAAATCTCAATTTAAACCATTTCACAAAATCATTTACTCCATATTTCACAAAAATCACATTTCAATTATATTTCCCAAAACATCATAATTTTTATAAAATAAAAATTATCACATTTATTTAATCAAAATAAATCAATTCTTAACGATTCAAAAATTCATTAAAACATTTATTTCCAAAATCACTTTAAAATCCTTTTAAATTTGGAAATCATCACTTCAACATTTTAAATTCCAAAATATAGCCCCAATGTTGCAACAACACTAAATTCATCAATTACGGCATCCAAAATATCTATTTTATATGACAACATCATATATCACAATATTTGTAAATAAATCAATACTGGTGAGGAATCCAGTTGGATCCCTCCAACCTGTCACCTGCAAAAAATATACATATTAGAATATGTGTACAATGTCCGCTTCAAGGCAAACGCGCGTACAAAGGGCCATCCGCTCATACACGGGAACGTATAGGGTCTTCTGCTTCACTAGGCAGGTGTATATATATCCAAATACCAATCAATATATCATATATCAACCAACAATCATCAATCGTCATATGATAAATTATTTCTCGCTTATATAAAAATATCAGTGAGTCAGAAAGAGTGAGTTGTACTTACATTGCTTGTAGTCATCGCGTTAGCGATTTATTCCGATTAAAATTAAACAAGCGTTTAATTTCAACCAAAATTTTCACCAGGTCAAACAAATCCCAATCCAGCTCCATAATATAGTGCTCGTCCCTACGGACCCAATGCAAGTCGTTTCGTGCGAAATGGACCTCATAAACAAAGATACAATGTTTTAAAGTTTATACGAATTATAAGATAATTAATTTACTATTTCTGTTTTATTTTTTAAACCTACTTTCAATCCTAGCCGCACGATTTCCTCGATGAAATCTGAGCCGCGTTTCTCCTCTTCTCCCTTCACGTTATTTCCAGGCTAAGATCGAACGCAAGAACCCATAGTGGCCGCCCTTTAAATCGAATTTTCACGACCAAAACGAACGCCGTGACGACGATTAGAGAACTTCCCACCTTTGCGCACATGTGTGCCACCCATGGCCGAAATATTGACAAACTCGGTCATCATTAGGCTGTGAAAATCGTGCACGAATGTATTGCCTTCAAACTGAAATTGTCGTTGATCCATCACCTTAAATTTGATCGTACCCGTTGGATTGAACGATCTCGTTGTGCTCTTCAACATTGTAGTTGAAAGCTTTTTGAATTGATTTACAGATTTGAAGAAACTAAGAGGAAAAGGAAACGAATTTCTATCCATTTGAAGCTAATGGCGGCTTTCCCTAGTTTATTTAGGGTTTTGTAAAAAAACAAGTTATGATGTCGTTTTCTAGAAAATGTTGTGACACTATTCATCCGAATTTTTTCCAAACTCGAAACGAAGCGTGCTGCCAGGAGTTTATAATGTTTCACCCCCATTTCGAACGCAATGGAACATATATCGGGAGCCAATTCGATCGTATTTGAAAGATAGGTTTTCAAATCGACTATTTAAATTTAAAATTCACTTAAACAGATTTCTACGCGTTTTAGCTTGCCCCGGACAAACCGTAAATCCGAAATTTGAAATCTTACAAAAATATAACATTATGTATCCGATGAAACTAGTTTCATCGAAATCCAAGACTGTTTGAAAAATGGCTATTTTTACTCGTCAATTAAATATTAAAATATACAATTTTTTACAATTTGACTTTAAATTCGATTTTAAAAGTTCTCTAACATCATTTAAAATCAACTATGATTTAATTCAACTTTATAAATCATTTTTATTCATATTAAATCCAATTTCTAATTATTTCCTCAATTTCAAATTTTAAATTAACAATCTAATTATCAAATTAAATCACGATATTCGAAATATAAGTTATTCAGCCTATTAAATTTACTTGTGCATATTTAAAATCAATTAAATATACAAATTTCAAATGGCAGAAATTCTGGGTCGTTTCATTAAGTTTGTTTATGTTTGATGGATCTTTGTACCGATACAACTCCAATTACTAAAGGATTTTTTCCTTCTTTTGTTAAAATGTAAGAAAGCTTATTTTGTTGTAACATGTTGATTTGGGATGTTGGTTGCATTGGATGTACTTGTTGCACAATTGTTATAACATGTTTATTTGAGATGCTTATTGCATTAGATATGCCTGTTGCCAATTAGTTGTAACATATTTAATTGAAATGCTTGTTGCATGGTTTTGTATAGCATATTTATTCGAGATGATTGCCATAGATAATTTAGAAAGTTTAAAATCATGGTTTAATGTTGCAATTGTGTTTAACCTCTTTGTTGACTACACGATTAGGTACATAGAAGTAATTATGCGCAATTGGGATGCTTATTAGCTTGGATTTGCATCTAAATGGAATGCTCTTGCTATAAAAGAGATGGGTAAGATCTATAGTGTAGATTGTGTGGATATATGCACTTATATATCCTCATAAATAAGATGCCTCATATGTGGGATGCCTCATATATGAGATGCATATATATATATATATATATGTGTGTGTGTGTGTGTGTGTGTGTGTGTGTGTGTGTGTGTTATTTTGGGATTTTATAGAGCAAGCCACACAAAGGAGGTACTACCGAATTTTCCTGAAACAAGAGGAAATTTAGAATCTTAAGGATTCAGAGTGGTATTCTATGCTTTGGTCAGTCGTGTTGCATTGTTTAGTAATAGGAATTTCGAGGATGAAATTCTTTTATGGGGGAGAATGTAATAACTAGCATTTTTTAATAATTATATATTTAAATAATTAATTTAAATATTGGATTGTTGGTTAATTGGAGGTCCAAAATATGATTTTTTTTTCCACACATAGTCGAATTAGGACTCGAGGCCACTTCCGTTTGGTCATGATCGATGTTGCAAATTAAAGTGAATATAAATATCGATATATTTGGAGCCACGATATTTTCTGCGATTTATGTATTATTATACATATTTTATAAAAATACATGTGTAATTGAGTCCAGTGGGACCTCAACAGACGACTTCTAGGTTGAGGGCTTCATTTTAAGATGAATGGTTCGAGAATTTCTGGAATAGGATAATTTTGTGACGACCTGCCAATTCGCACAATTCTAGCTGGCAATAAACCACATATACCCAACCCAAATTTGCACGGAAACACTAATAGATATGGAAAAGAAGAAGAAAGAAGAAGAGAAGAGAAAGATAAAAGAAATTTAAAACAACACAAAATCTCACAATCGCAGTGGAACGACATATAATATAATATCAATGATCTCTATAAATGAGAAACTATTACGTACATAATTCATCAGAGTACAACAACAATCATAATCATCAGCATGGCTAGTTTTGACATCCTGTGCTCACAGTTGTTGATAATTTCAACAACAAAATAACGAAAATTAAACATATACATGGATATGACTTGAAGTCCTCCAACTCGTCTCCTGAGCTCCAATGCATCCAAAGAAGATCTGTAAATATACTCGGTCTGACCCGAGCATTATAATAAAATAACACCCGAGTCAGTCTGGAAAACCAGCGTGAGAAAACCACCTAATTGGATTTAGAGTTATAAGAAAAAATGTTGAAATCTAAAGTATCTCGTAAGACCATGCCACACATAAACACGGACGGGTTTTTACTTTACGATAACCAAAGCATTTTCTTGGAAAATCCATTTATATTATAATTGTGTCTAGGGGTCTAGGTAAAATATGAATATTGCTGAAATGCTTGCATCTCATGTTTTAGCATTGTTGGGCACAACTAAGTCCGTACGGGCTTATTGGAGAATGGATTCCATAAAATGACCTAGCTATTGGGGTATTCCCAATAAACTCAAGCCCGGTTCTTTAGAAAATAAACAGCCAAAGATAAGATCAGAGATCACCTCCTAATCGTTAGTAGATGGATTCTCTTATCATTGTCCTAGGTGAACGAAACGAGATTTATATGCATAATACAGCATCACCAGAGATGACTGTGCCATATAACTCACGTGATTCCCCAAGATATTTTCAGAGTTTCGTTTGGGTCCAATTCGACAGTCAGTTATTTCACTATCGAATAACAATCTTCAATTTGGAATTTAATTCCATAGGGAAAAACCAACGTTTCTAAAGCACCAACCTACACTAGGCCTCCTTTAACAAATCCTTTCATTAACTCAAATACTTTTTAAATATTTGAACCAAAATACCTTTACAAAGATTCATTCACCACCCTTATATTTTCAATACTTCAAAAATATCCATATACTTATCTCAACGGTATTACTATACCCACCAACACTTGGGAAAATTTCCCTTTTTAATTCAACTCAAAACCATGTATAAACCCTATTATAATTCACAAAACCATTTATAAAACACCTTTTATAAATCTATAAAACCATTTCTAAAATTCTTTTATAAACATCTAAAATCATTTATAAATTGCTTTTAACTTTTTAAGCAATCTTGCTTTATATTTTCCAAATCCTGTTATAAGATTCCTTTTATAAAACTCCATCTATTTATAAAACTCCATTTCCAAATCTTGAAAACAATTTTCTAAAATTCTAACCTTTTACTTTAAAACACTATTACATAAAAATAATCATTATATATAAGTAAATACTAAACACTATTATATAATAATAAACATTATTTTTAAGTAAAATACCAAATTTAAAACATTAAAATAATAATTAATAATTTCAAAACATTCTTAAATAACAATAATAATTTATCTTAACATTTTTATAAATACTCATAATAAATTTCACCAAACTTTATTTATAAATAATTATATTTAATTTCAAACCATACTAATAATTTTTAAATAGTTAATATTTCATAATACTAAAATATTGATTAATCACTTTTAAAATAATAATAATATAAGTTAATAAATTTTAAAACATAATTATATTTCCATGATAAACATCCATATTTAATTTCCCACCATGACCATTTACATATTTATAAACTATATTTATAAATCTCTGCTTTTTTATGAACTTCCTTTCATAAAATCCATTCATTCCTGAACTCCATTTATAACCCCATTTCCTATATGAATTTCATTTATTTAATAAGTCCCATTTAAAACATCATTTTAACCTTTTTAACCTTGCTTCCATAGGTGTAAATTTTCTTTTATAAATTTCTTTCAATTATAAAATATCATTTAACAGTTCTAAGTTTACCTTCACCTTCCATTTTCAAAATAGAATCAACTATTTCTAAAATGCCATTCCATATCTTAAAAAAATCCATTGCTTGATTTATTTCCTTCCCAATCTATCCAATGATAATAGTCTCCTTTTATTTACAAACACCGTTTATAAATTCACACTTTTACTAACAAAAATACGATTTTGCAATCTCCACTTCTTTTGCAAAGTATCACCTTTATTACTTATTCATTTATAATTTCCATTATAATATATGTACCTCTATAAATATATATGTTACTTTATATAAAATGGTTAACAAATATATTTATATAAAAATATTTTATTTCTCTTTTAAAACATATCCCATAATTATAAAAGACATACTTGGTTTAAGATTTAGAAAAAATCTTTATTTTACAAATTGAAAATCTCCATTTAAAATATTTCAAAAAACAATAACTTATATCTAAAAATCATGCTTTTACTTAGAGAAATTATTAAACGTATAAATCTCAAACTTCACTTTAAAATCCATTTTTAGATCAAATCATTATTTTATAATATTTTAAAATGCTGAAAACAAGGCCCAATGTCACTAAAGCCTAAATAAACAAAATCATATTCATGTCATCCAATAAGATCCAACATATCATATATCACATTATATATAAAAATTAAAATCAAAAGTGTGAGGAATCCTGTTGGATCCCTCCAACATGTCCCATGCATCACATACAATATAAAATAAAATAATGTATATCAACTGCTTCGATGTGGGATTTGTAAACAAAGGGTCATTCGCTCTTACACAGGCACGTAATAGGGTCTCATTCGCTCCAATGGGCGAGAATATATCCAAACCAACAATATAATTTAGTGTATTATCCAAACAATCAATAACGACCAGAAATAAATATACAAACATCCAATAAATAATATTTACTGACAATATAAAGTTTTTGATGAAGCAAAAAGGTAAGGTTAACTCACATTGATTTTTAATAGTTGCCAAGACATTCTGTTTTGAATTAAAATTGAACTGACATCCAATTTAATCCAAAATTCTGACTAGATCCAAATCCCTCCAATCCAATTCCATAGCGTAGTGCTCGCTCACACGGACACAACGCAACTCATCGCGCTCGATTTGGACCTCGTACGAAGGAGTTATTAAATTTTATGTTTCAATAATTAAATTTAAAATTATAAACTAATAATAAAATTAACAAACAGTTAAAAGTAGTGTGAACTATCTCTTAAGTTTTGCACGAAACTAAAAGACATAAAGCAATCTCTTAAGTTGTGGGCTTCCACTATCTTTAGGCAAGGCAGTTTGCTATCTTTTTCCCTGATTGAGCAGCTCAGGGCCAAACAGGAATACATGATGGATAATCCAGAAGATGAGGTTGCTGCTAATGATGAAGGTCGTCTATTCTTGGAAGTGAACAAAGCTCTTCAGTTGGAAGCAAGTATGAAAAGGCAGCTGCTCCATAATAAATGGTTTGAAGAAGGGGATAAGAAAACAAAAATTTTCAATGACACTTTAAAAGTCAAGCATGCCAGAGAAACTATATTCAGCATTATGGATGATCAAGGTAATATTTTCACAACTCCTGATTCTGTGGACAAAGCTTTTGTTGATTACTTCACTAACATTCTTGGCAACTCATCTGGTTTCTCTCCTGATCTCAACCAAATCTCTTCCCTTCCTCTGCCTTGCCTTACCCACATAGAATCTGATGCTTTACTTAAACCTGTTTCAAATGAAGAAATTAAGTCTGCCCTTTTCTCCATGAACCAAAGCTCCTCTGGTGGTCCTGATGGACTTAATGTAACATTTTACATTGCTACTTGGACAGTGCTTGGGTATGAGTTCTGTCAAGCAATCCATAATTTCTTTAACAAGTGTAAACTACTTAAAGAAGTCAACTCAACAAACATTGCTTTAATACCTAAGGTATCCCCTCCTACTAAAGTTTCTTCATTCAGGCCTATCTCGTGTTGTAATGTTTTGTACAAATGCATCTCAAAAATCCTTGCTTCTCGATTACTTTGTGTACTGCCTTTGATAGTGTCACTCAATCAAGCAGCTTTTATCCCAACTAGGAATATTCTTGACAATGTTCTTCTTGTCCAAGAACTGTTGAAAGGTTATGGCAAAGGTAATGTCTCTCCAGCAGCTGCTATCAAAATTGATATATCCAAAGCATATGATTCAATTCACTGGGAGTCTATTGTAAGGATTATGGCTATGATGGGATTCCCTAAAATCTTTGTTTAATGGGTCTATACTTGCATATCCACCCCTACCTTCTCTGTAATTGTTAATGGTAGACCTGCTAGCTACTTTGGAAGTCAAAAAGGAATTAGGCAGGGGGATCCAATCTCCTCTTATTTATTTTTATTGCTTATGGAAGTCTTTAATGTTATTCTCAAGAATAAATTCTCTCAAAAGCTTATTAAGTACCACCCCAAGTGCTCACACCAACAAATATCTTCCATTATGTTTGCGGATGATGTGTTGATATTCACTAAACCTGAAGCTACCTCCTTAACTGGAATATTAAATGCATTGCAGTCCTTTTACCTGATGATTGGCCTCTCCATTAACCACTCCAAATCTTCCTTGCTTGTTGCTGGGGTCTCTGAAGTTCATGCTACTAGTTTGTATCATATCAGTGGTTTCTCTTGTATGCTCAATGATATGAAGTATCTTGGTCTGCCCTTAATCACTAAAAGAATTTCCATTGCAGATTGTCTTCCCCTATACAATAAGATTACTAATGTTATGAATGCTTGGGAAAATAGGACTATGTCTCAAAGTGGTAGGCTAGTTCTCATAAAATCTGTTGTGTTCCCATCTTTGGTCTACTGGGCACGCTCTATTATTCTTCTTGGTAGGCTTCTGCAACTTGTTAGGTCTGCCATGTTAAGATTCTTCTGGACTGGTAGTATGCACAATAAGAAACTTATGCCTTGTTCTTTTACAAAGTTTGAGACTTCACTAAAGTTGGGAGGTCTTGGAGTTTTAAATGCAAAAAACTGGAACATTGATGCTTTCAGTAAACATTTTGATGATGTGCTAAATAAAAAGGACAGTCTTTGGGTTAACTGGACTAGGACTCATAACATTAAGCATGGGAAGTTTTGGATGTTGTGCATACTTCAAGACAGTAGTTGGACTTGGAGGAACATTCTGAAACTCAGGGATATCTTTCTTCCCATGATTCAGTATCATGTCCACACTAGCACTACAATTATTTTTTGGGATGAACCATGGGTGAGTAAAGGCTTGATTCTTTCTAGATTGTTTGATCATGCTTTGATTGTGCAGTCTGCTGTTAACCGTGAAGCTAAAGTTTGTGATTATTTTGCTGATGGTAGAATTCTTCCTCCCTACAATAGTAGTCATGTGGTTAGGCAATTATGGTATACTATTCATAGCAATAGTTACAGCTATGAACATACTTCTACTGTGTCATGGAACAAGAAATCACATAGTGTTAAACTGGTATATCAGCACCTTCTTAGTAACACTGTCTTGCCAGCTGCCAAGTGGTACACTGTTTTATGGACTTCTGACACTTCCCCGAGAGAAAACCTCATGCTGTGGAAGGTAGTTAGCAATGCTCTCCTGACCAGAAGTGTATTAAACAATTATGGAATGTGTTGTTGCCCTGAATGTGTTTTTTGTGATCGGCATGTTGAAACAGGTGAGCATCTTTTCTTTGATTGCCCTGAACTTTATGATCTGGTAAAAAGAATTGCATGTAAGATACATTTCTCTGTTGCCTCTGCTAACTCTATTATTAACTGGAATATTATTTATAAGGCAACAAGATGGAAGACCATCAAATCCAAAGAATGGGTTATTTGCATTAAAATTTACATGGATGTGACATGGAATGAAAGAAATTCAATTGTTTTTGATAATAAGAGAATGAGTATTAACGCACTATGGTCTGAAGTGAGGGAAAGGATTCACATGCATATGAGAAGGTCTGCATGCCATTTCCTTGCAAACATGATTAGCAAGTGGGCACAATGATCTGATTTTTGTTTTTTGTTTTTGTTTTACTTCTATGTTTTCCCTGTTTCTCTTTGATTCAAAGCTTGTTTTGAATCAATTATTGTGTTGCAATAAAACTGGTAGGGGGCCAGTCAACCCCGCTGGCTTTGCCAAAATTAACTTATTAACAATCTTACCCTTGTTCCCCAATATTTGAATTTGATTGTAAAATTTTGAAAATTGAGGGCTTTTGATTTTTTTCTCACTGGGAATGTTGTTTTAAAGCAGGAGGAAGGTATGGTTTAACATGGGGAGGTATGGTGTGAGTTGATGGGTCATGGCCTGAGCATGTGCTACCCTATATATATTATTTAATTTTAAAAATATCATGCTTTTTAAACGTTCAAAAGTTCTGAACCCCTATTGAGACATGTCACCCTACATCCTATATGTTATACCCTTATTCCAAATGCAAAGCAACTAGTCTCGAGACCTAATTCGCTCATATGCAGACGATATCTTTTCAAATCGAATTATTTTATAAAAAAATTCTGAAATTACTTTTTATGCGTTTCGAACTCGCACGACCAAACGACACGTCTGACTGCTACAAAATTCGATGGCATACAATAATTCACTATCACGGATCCGATGAAATTGGTTTAGTTGAAATCCAAGACAGTGCCCCAAAAAGCTATTTTTACACATCATTTAAAAAGAGTAATTTCAAAAATCAGTATAATTACTTTTAAATGAAATTTAAAATTTTCTTATCTTCCTTCTTATTGAAAAAAATTTAAGTCAACTTTAGAAATCATTTTCATTCGTATTAAATCCAAAATTAAATTATTTTAACAATTCAAAATATTAAATTAAATAATATAATTATCAATTAAATCACTATATTTGAATTGTAAGCTAGTTAACTTAGAAAATTATCTTTTCAATATTTAAAATAAATTAAATATTCCAAATTTGTAACAATCCAGAATTTTAGTCATTTAAATTGGAATATTTATTTTATTTTAAATATTGAAAAGTTAAAATTTTCTGAGTTACTAGTAAGCTACCTTCTCGAAACGTGTGGAATTATAATCTTAGGGTACTGTCTTGGATTGTGACGAAACTAGTACCATTAGGATCGAAAAATTGAGGTAACATATGCTGACAAGTTTCGTGGCGATCGGATATACTGTGTGATCGTACGAGCTCGAACCATATAATGATTTAAATGAGAATTCAAATATAATATATTTTATGTTATATAACCACATCCCTTACCCTATTACTTTGAATTATTCTTTTCTTTCTTCTTTCTTTTTTTCCATCTCCTTTTAAGAATAAAAGCTGGTCCTCTTTATTGAATTTAATCCAGAGCTAGGATGACGAAAGAAACCGACATTGGGACCGTTGGACTCGGGGAAGCAATGGCTTTGAATCTATGTGGTCATTATAGGGTCTAGTCGTGAATGGCCATGTGCAACGTTTGTAAGCCACCTATGGTTGAGCTTAGGCGAAGTTTGAGGGAGTTTTGGATGAAAAGGACTACGCCAAGATGTTTCCATTATTGTCATGCTTCTTTCGGTAGCAAGAATTGGTGCTTCGGCTTTGGGATAAGGGGTGCGACATTTGAAGCCGTGGCCGCTTGTGATAGTCGAGATTTGGGGAAGGTGGTTGGAGTTAAGGTGGTTGAGTGCGTTCTAGAGTGCCTATGATATGGAGCATGTAGGAATCAACGGTTCGTGAATCATCGACTATAGCTCTTGGAAGGGGCGTTGATGTACACGGTGTCGATGGCTTGAGGCGTACATGTGTGCACAGGGAGATGGAGGAAAATGAATTAGGTAAATTATTAGTTAATTAAGTTAATCGATAATTTACATAATTTGTATTCTTCTAAAATCATACCGCTAGCATATGAGGTTCAATCGCAATTTGGTATTCTCCATTGCACTCTAGTGAGAATATCTACGACATGGTTTGAGCTTGGATTGGATCCAGACATTTGGAAATTTACGATTCAGGCGAGCGGAACAATAACTCTGTAGTCAATTATCTATAAGTTATGGTATTTTTATATACTAGTTTATACGACTATGTAGAGTAATGTGGTTTATTCGTAAATGATGTTTGGATGGATCATTATCAACATAGGACGGTTGTTGAGATCCTAGGCAGATGTCAACAACCAATGAAAGTCATTATGGATCGTGTAATATGAAGTATTCTACTAAATTAAGACTTGTATACCAATAGCTTAAATCAAGTCTATGTAACTAATCACTAGAAGATAAGTAGGGGAATAAATAAATTAAAGAAAGTAAAAACGATCACATCAGAGATATTTATACTGATTTGAACTTCCCTTTCTACGAATATTCATAGACTCCTTTTGGATTTAAAAAACACCCACACTTAATCTGGAGGAACGTGTATATTACAAACCACCTGAGCTGACGAACAGAGCTTTGTACCTATAGTTCTCCAACAGGACTTCGACTACAAAAGGTAGTAAATTATTTGACTTTGTGTGTTCTTGAATAATATAAATGAGTCAATAAAGTACACGCTCCTATAATCTCCTTGAGATGATGATTTGAACGTGCTGTTTTAGGAAGTTGAAAGTTGAATGCTTTATACTTCACGTGAATATTGAAAGTAGAAAAGAAGTTAGAATTGTTGAGTGAAAAGAATAGGTTTCGATTCTATATATAGTTGTAAAGAGTTCTCATTGAAAGGTTACAGCTATTAGAAGGATCGAAACCTTTTGGAAAAAAGGTGACTATCTCGAATTTGAATATCTTTGAAGAGACACTTCACTTCGTAAAGGTCAGCTGATTGATTTTAAAACTCAAATGGCTAAAAATGTACAGAGAAAGTTAAAAGTGATTTTGGATGTGATCTTAGATATCAAAGCATTATGTTGAATAGTTGCAATCATTCGAGCATAACATCTGTTCCAAGAGATGCTCACGAATGATTGCAACTTTCGAAATGACTTTTAGAAAATAGCCGTTATGGAGTGATAAGTCGAATGAGTATAAGTATTCAGTCTACTGAATAAGAATTTTGAATTTTATGACAGAGAAAAAATTAATTATATAATAAAATAGTTGAGTTTGGTCGACCGAGAACAATTTCAATCAGCCCTCAGTCAACTAAAACTATTTTCAATCGACTGCCCTCGGTCAACTAAAATTATTTTCAGTCGATCGAACTGTGTATAAAATGCTTTTACATATAAACCTTTTTTTAAAACATGCACAGTTCTTTAATATCCAAAAATATATGTAGCAGGTGTGTGCGTGTGTGCATATGAACTATCAAGGAGATTTTACAGGAGTATCTAGGAACAAATACATATATTTGACTTGACAAAACCATATTTCTTTGTAGCTTTTGGAATGCACACAATCCATCTTGCTCTATCCTTGATTCTCCGATTCAATAGCATGTTATACCTGCATAGTTTTGTGTATTAGATGTGCACAAAGATATAGCTGTCATAATTAAAACATAAAACCGAGGTTCTAACGATATCCCCCTTTCCCTTTTGATGATGACAACTATATAAATTATTTATTAAAACATATGCATCTCTCCCCCTTTGTACATGCTCCCCCAGTCAATATTCTCTCCCCCTTTGGCATTAATAGAAAGGCGAGAATACAACAAAGATTACAGTATACAAGGATATATCATAGGGGATGATGTTGAAATTCAATATACAAGTGAGTGTATAGAAACATATTTGTTGAACTAGATGAACTTCATTATCAACATAACATGAGTTCATTTCGAAGTACATAGTAACTTACACAACACAAGTACATGAGTTTGATATGAACGACATAAAACTAACATAGTAGTTTGAGAATTATTACAACATCCATCACAAGTTTTCGACATAAACAACCAACATACCAACATGAGATGCAAATAACAAGACACAAACACCAAGCAACAAAGCAAAATTACACAACAGAGCACAAGTATGATAAGTCCAATACATTACGCAACAAAGAAAAGACTATCACCAAACCAATCAAAGTAAAAGCTTACCAACTGAAGAAATATGTCTAATTCTTTATATCCGGGTCATGAGGTAAGGACGGTCATGGGCATGAGGAAAGCTGTTTCGTATCTTCTCCAAGAAACCAAGCATTGCCTCTCGAACGTCTTTTGCCTCTTGATCAATTTCTTTTGTTGCTTGAGGAGAATTTCTTGGTTTTTGAGAATTGTGACATTGGCGGAAATGTTCTTGGTGGCTCGACAAAGATAAGCCCTTTGTCATTATTGGAAGACCATTCCACCTCTTTGCAATCTCTTATTGTTGTTGAATGGCCAGTTGTGGTTGGGAAGAAGATTGGGCTATGTTATCTTGTACCACTCGAGTAAGATTACATTATATGGCATAAGTGTTTCCATCCTTTCCGGTAACTTCGTTAGTGAAATGTATTTTTGGTCCAATACTTTGAGCAAGTTGAAATCTTACAGTCTAGCTAATTCAATGCCATATGCAATGAAGATCTTGGTCAGGTATGAAACAAAGAACATGGTGTGTCTTGACTGAGTATGAAAACTCTTAATTTCATCGTGTATTGTTTTGGTCCAATTTAATTTCTTGTTTGAGTAAATAGCATATATAACCTTGTAGTTGTTATCATACAATTTTTCATAACTCCAATTTCTAGGCAAGATTATGTGAGCTATCATTCTGTTAAGTATACGAGCATGGGGACGAAGGTTAACTGAAGTGTTAGGAGTTTGATCGGTACGAAATAGATAACTAGTTGGATTATTAGAAAATCTATCATGGTTTGTATCATCTAACTCATATCCCGTACTAGAACTACCCAAATTGATCCCAAATCGTCTATAGATAGCTTAATATCGACACTAAGCACTTAAGTCCAAAGAAACTCCTCATTGTTTTCAGGTTTGCAAAATGTTCCATACAAATTAGCATAGAACATTCTAACTAGAAAAGATAGATTTTTACCTTATTTTGATTTGCATCAATTTATGGGAGGAGTTTGTGTTCTCGAGCAAGGGCTTCTATCCCGTAAGCTTCGAAATCCGACATCTTATATAATGTATCTTGAAACCCTTTTGTCATTTAATTCATTGAAGTATTTCAAGGAAATTTTGTTATTATTTAACTAAAGGAGAATTTTCTCATTAGAAGCAAATTCGGGATGAGACGAATGGATGTAGATGATGGTGCTTTATTTTTTGTTTGTCTCTTCTTTATAACACGTAGTTTCTCTCTTGGAGATATGAGTTGTATTTTGAAGGGTTAGGGTTTGAATTTTGAAAGTGGAAAGATGGTTATGAGTGAAGAGGCGTAGTTCTTAATCTCTTTTTAAAAAAAATCAAAGCCTAACAGTTCACTCGACTGGAGTATACAGTCAATCGATTGAAATTTTATAGGGTGATTTCCCAAGAGTAAATTGCAATTTTTAATGGACCAAAAAAAGGATCAATCGTCTAAACTTCCTCGGTTCAGTCGACTGAGCATTTATTTCAGTCGACTGAAATAGGCAGTTTTGGTTCCATAGATTAAGTACGAGTTCAGTCGTCTGAATTTTATAATTTAGTCGATTGTCTGTGGTCTTTATCTAAGTTTAGTCGACTGGGGATATTATATAGTCTACTAAATGAATGGAAAATAGATTTTGAATCATTTTGTTTGCGATATTTGAACCTTTTGATATATTTTGTAACCGATATACTTATAATATTTTATTTTCTTATGTATTCTTATTTAAAAACATATATGCATTGTATTACATATGTTTGAAAAGTACATTCACATACACACATAGAAATATATATATAAACTTATATAAAACTTTGTCTGCTTATTAAAAAATTTAAGAATGGCACTATACCTAAAAATATTTAGAATAACTTTAGTAGTACCATTACGAAAATAATTTATCTAGATGTTAATATTTCTACGAAATTCCAACAAGGTAGATTCACATAGAGACATAGTAAATGTAACGACCTGGAATTTTCGATCCCGAAAATTCCAGATAGTTAGGAAAAGAAGAAAAGAGATAGGAGAAAAGAAGAAACAGAAACACCAACATCTCACATTCGCAGCGGATAAAATATAATATCAAATAATATACTTTACACAAAGAATAACTGAATCAATCAATTACATTTTAATACATCAGAGTTACAATATTTCACAATCACTGGGCAATTAAAATAACTTGTCCCAGAAATACAAACAATATATCACAGCGGATTACACTCCACACGATCGAGTTCTACCCCGAGTCAAACGGCTACTCGATCGAGTACCACTCTAAGTCGCTCACGAACCCATCACCCAGGCACACGAAGGAAGCCGTGCACGTGCACCAACATTCGCCAGCGCTTCGATCACCCAAACCTTCGTCGATGAGTCAACTACGACCTACCCATATGATTCCGACCATCGATATCATATCACAAGCCCCAAATCAAAAAATGCACAACCCAGTCGAAACTGGAAATCCATACATCACCAGAAAAACCACTTGCACCTCCCACGCTGACCACCAGAGTTCCCCAAACTCCGTCCACACCTCACCGACCTTCCATGCTGCCATTCCCCAAAGTCTCGAGCAACTCGAATCACCTGATACAATGCAGCGATCAAACATTTCGACCTCGACAAAAACAAACCTTAAACCCTAGTTTCGCCTACCGCCGATGCCACGTCAATCGATCACCACCTTCGCCATTTTTCCAGACATTCCCAAACACCCAGATAGCACTGATAAAAACCCAATCAACCAAAAGTTCGACGATCGCCAGGAAATGATCGGAATCCACTTCCTGTTCCTTTTCGTACCGCTTCACCAACACTAAACTAAATATCGAGGTTTTCATTTTAAAAATCCTATTTCTCATAGGCGTGTCAGAATATAAACTTGAATCTGCAAATTATTCATATTGAAATTTTTATAAAATCGAGTTTTTTTTTACTGTAATTTACAAATTTCCAGAAAAATACCAACTTATTTAATTTAAAAATAATTTTAAATCTTAACTTACATTTAAACAACCATAATTTGTTTGCATAGTAAATCTTATAAAAGCTTGCATGAGGAGATTTAGAATTTTGTTCTAAATTTAACTCTGTAGTTAAGAACAGAGGTGATATAGGTACATGCACACAGGATTTCATTCATACCTACATATATCCAGATCCAAAATGAACATGCATACATATTTTAAACATGCATCATTAGGTTACATCATCCATTACATATACATTAGGTATTAAATTTTTTTGAGGATAAAGTTTACCCACTTAACGCTTCAATAGAGGAGGGTTTTGTAAATCTGTAACTAAACAGAAGTTTGTGACCATAAGAACAGACATACATGTTCAAAACAACTGTATATTTATCTATATACTAACATGTTTTCAGCATGCACTCAAATTTTACAAAGTTATCTCAATGTTTTATCATAATCATCAACTTCAAACAGATTTAAACATTAAAAAGAGTAGCAGTTTACTCACCTTTTCAAAAAGTAGAGGCTTGAAAGAAACAGGACTTTGAAAACTGCCTACTGTTGTTGTTTTGATTCTGAAGCTTAGATTGAAAACTAAATTGCTTAGGAATGTTTAACTGGTCTGGAACAGGATGATGATTCAGACTTGATTCCAGGTTGTAGTTATTACTGGCTTAGATTGAGAAGGTTACGGACTTTTGAAAACTTCTTACAGGGTTTGTTCTGAGTTTTGAAAATTGTTTACAGATTTTGAATTTGAGCTTGAGCTTTTGTAAAATGCTTTCAGGTTGTGATTTTTTTTCCTCTGGTTGGCATTTGTTTTGAGGAATGAAATTTCAATTTAAGTTTACTTGCTTTTTGAAAAGAGAAGAAAAGAATGAAGAAAGAAAATGTAAATTATGTTTTATCAAAATTAAAGAAAAAGAAAATTAAAAAGGACACTTGTTTAATTTGTTATATTTGTCAACACCATTATTTAACTCTTAACACATGTTAATACAAGGATTAATAACCTAACACTTGTCATTATTAAATTTTAAATTATTTTTTTAAAAGGATTTGAAAGCTTTTATTATTAATTTTCCTAATAAGTAAGTGCTTTTTATTAATTTATAAATGCTTTTCTTAATTATATATAAATAAAAAAATTTAAATAAATAAAATAAAAACCAATTAGATTCTAAATAAAATCATATAAAATTATTAAATCCATTTTTAATTGCTAATTTAAAAGCTTTTGTATTTATTTACTATTAAATAAATATTATCTAAATTTATATAAATATAATTCTTTAAGGAAAAAAACAAATCTTATTTAAAAAACTTCATTCATACATTTTTTTATATCCAAAATAATTTCAAAATATATATATCCTTTAAATTCAAATTTAAATCCAAAATTTCAAATTCAAATTCAATTTAAAATTTAATTTAAAAATCAACTCAAGCAAAAACAATATATATATATATATATATTAAACAATCCCATATTCAATTTGTAATTAAAAATTCTATTTAAAATTTGTCTATTTATAACTATATTTAAAAACATCACATTATTATTATTTTTTGAACATAACAATTTTACTAATTTTAAATAATTAATAAAAGAGATTATCACATTTTATTTGTACAATTTATAAATTGGTAATTTCAATGGTTAAATTAGATAATTATCTAATTATCTGATGCCCTAAATTCCAGCTTATCACAGTAAACATATAGAGCATTTGGTTTTTGTGGATACATGAAAAAAAGGATAGGAGTTTCATTGGTACCCATCGTGAGGGTTCTATGTACTAGCAGAAGGTAGCCATACCCAAGTGGGTTCGGGACCTTTAGAAATATAATTACTATTATTAATGACGTTTACAAGATAGTCATCTATAAAAAAATTACCTTATCGATTTATTATTAGTTTTTGGAATCCAAATTTCATAATTTTTGAATTTTAATTACTTTAATTTTAACATTTTTTTGGACTTCATGAACTTAGTATACAAAGTATTATAGTTCTTATTACTTTTTTTAGCTTTAAAACCAAGTGCATTTCTATTCCCAAAAGGTTTTGAAATTTTAATTAAATTTTCTAAATTCTGCTTTCCTTTATTGAATTTCGAAACATTATTGGTAATTTTTTCCAATTTTTGCTTTAGTTTGAAATTTTCACTTCTAGTTGAGTCTAGACTAGATTTTAGTTCACAATTATCATTATTAAGATTAACGTTTTTAGTTTTGCTAGCTTTAATTTCATTAGTTAGTGTAGCATTTTGATAAGACAACTATTCATAAAAAAATTTGTGAATTTTCTAGTTCCTCCTCTATAACACTTTTCTCATCTTTTAACAAGTTAATTTCTATTTCATCTCTATTTGACTTACCTATATTCTATTTATATAATTTCTTTAGATCTCTATGTTTGTCATCTAATTCAATACTAATTTCTAAAATATCATTATAAGAGAGTTCAGGATTTAACTCACTAGTGACCATGTAGTAAACGTTTGCTTGTTCCATGTCACTATTGCTATCACTGTCCGAAGAAAACGAGTATGAATCATCCCATATAACTTGAAAAGCTTTTCTTTTCTTCTCAAATTTGTCATTCTTCTTTTCATTGTTTATATGTGGACAATCCTTCTTTATGTGTCTGAAATCGTCATATTCGAAGCATTTGATTGAGGCAGAGTTTCTGATGCTTTGAGTAATCATGAACTTCTTGAATTTTTTGTAGTTCTTGACGATAAACACAATCTTATCTTTATCTAAGTCTGAGTCGTCATAATTATCTTAGAAATCTATATTGTTTTTCTCTTGATCTTGCACTTTCCTTGCCTACAAATTAGCTTTGTACGACATCAAATTTCCTATTAATTCTTCAACTTTGAGTTTAGAAAGATCACTAGCTTCTTCGATGGCTATAACTTTTTTCCCATTCAACGGTGAAAGAATTCAAAATACAAGTATGTGACGACCCACCTCCTCGACCCTCAGAAATCGACACTAATACATTCTCGGTATTCACATACCGTAAATCCAAGTGCCGAAAAGGCAGATTATCGTGGGGTAAAGAAATAAAGATAGAAGATAATACAATAATAGAATCTCACATCGTATTCAATACATAATTATGCATATGAGTGGTACATGCAATTACTCCAAATTGTTCCATCAAAGTTACGATGGTTACTAACCCAGCTATGATAGTTATAATTGCATATCCTTATAGTGTTGTTAGATGCTGATACATAATACAGACACAGTGGAAAGCGATAAATGGCTTCAACAGAAGAACCAAAATGCTCCATGCTTATTCCATAATGCTCCAAGCTTACCTGACTAGTTGGCTATCTGGAAAAATAAGGCACCCAGAGTTTAATAGGAAAAGAAAATAAACTCCAAGTCAGTCATTGGACTGGTGCAAGAAACTCAAAATACAATGTTTGAAAACAAAAGGTATCTTATAAGACCAGGCTGCACATAAACACGGAACGAGTTTTTACCTTATAACCAAAATATTTGCTATGCAGAATATAGGGATATTATTTTTAATGACATCCTTTTGGTAAACACTTTTCAAGTAAATATACATAATCTTACCCAAAATTGTTACATTATTAAATTCCAGCATACTTGGTTCTACAATCAAATCTGAAGGCACTTATTGGAGAATGGATTTTCATACAGTGACAAGGTAAGAGACTACCTTCCAACGGTACATCTCTATAAAAATGCATATAAGGCTCTTTGACATCCTATATTTTCATAACATTATTTAGGATAATTAATTAGTTAAATAAAACAATGTGAAGATCAATAGGTTGAGATTTAATTAAGCTAAGTTATTTGTGGTTTTCCTTTCCATGTGAATCTACATGTGATTCATTTTCTTGGATTTGATATGATATTGAGCACGGACTGGCTAGTTGATACGATGTCAGAATTCTTTGTTCTGAAAGAGTCTTATATATGCAACATCTCGACTCGCCTACTCAGTTGTCTCTTATTCATTGGAATCATGATCGACGTCCCAAAGGTCAAAATATTCAACCGAACAAGTCAGGAATTAACAGAAAAGGTAAACGCACATGTTCCATACCACGTGCTTTATCGAATCATTTAATTCTCCTTCTCATTCGCTCAAACAGTGCAAAAGCGTGTACATTTATATAGAAAATAATTTATTATATAAAACAAGCTTTTAAAAGTTATTTTTGAAATAGTCGTGCCATGTTAAAAATAAATCAATTGAGATAACATAAACTAATATGTTAGGAAATGAGTAAGGGCGTTATGGAAAATAAGAATGGTTTATACCCTAAATCCTTAGGAATTGAAACTCATGTTCATTCATATTTTACCAAACTAAAAACTCTTAAGATTGGACACCATTATTGTTTCAAGGAAAGACTAAAGCTAGGATTCAAGAGAAGGAAGGTAATCAACTAATTCAACTTCAAATCTCACACTTTTTAATCTCAAAGCTAAGGTGAATAATTACTTCACCCCATTTTCCTATGGTTTTCGATTTTAAGACGATATCTGAAATGATTTTGCAAGTTTATGCCATGTTTCTGATGATTAAAGTTATGTATATGCTTGTCGATGATTTATATATGTTCATGTTAGTTTTTATGATATGTCTGACATGAAACCCTATTAAATCACATCCAAATGTCTTAAGAATTTAAATATAAATCAAAAATGACATTTTAGATAAGGATTCCAATTTGCATAATTTTTTGAATTAATTTTGATTTTGTATAAATTTTCCAGTGAAGAAAATGATTTATTAAGTTATAAATTATTTATAGCTAAAGCAATAATTACTTGGATTTGAAATTTTTATATGTTGGAAAACATATTAAAATAGATTTTCTAGAATTTTTCCATATTTTTCCTAAGTGCTTTGATGAATATATAAAATTATTTAAAGTATGAGACTTAAATGTTTTATATATTTAATTAAGAAGAAAGGGCCTTTTATAAAATAAAATTATTATTTATTTCTGAAATTAGTTGCAGTACTATTTTGAAAAACATTTGTTAACTAATAGGAGTTTGACAAACAAAGGCAGGTTAGTTGAAAAGTTATCCTTTTTAAGTTAAAAACAAAAAAAATCATGCTTTTAGCATGTTTTAGCAGTTTTGATATCAAACCTTTCGACAAGTTCGAAAGGTATAAAGCTTTCGACAAAGTCAAACTAACGCATATGGTATCAAGTTACTTGGTACGTAATGAATTGGACAAGGTCGAAGGGTTCTTAGTCGAAAGGTTACTTGCCAAAGAGGTTGGAGTATGTTTGTTTTGTAAAGAATTGTCTGCTTTGCTTTCGAATAAGAGCTTTCGAATTGGTTTCTTTCAACCTGGTTAAACATGCAAAATAACGGTTCTAATCATTATTTTGTTTTGAACCTCTCAATAAAGTCGAAAGGTTTACCTTTTTTTAAAACCAACCGCTTCTTCATGCTTTCCAAAGAATGCTTTTCGATGATGTTTTACCTTGTTTTTCAAATGGAAGTATAACCCAACCTTTTTAAGGAGCTGTTTTAAGAGGTTTATTGTTTTAAATGATACATTTTAAATCTTTCGAAGCAGAGTTTTCAACAAATTCGAAAGGTTGCTTCCAATGAAGTCAAAAGGTTTTAAAGGAAGATTTTCCACATGTTATAAATTGGACCCAGAAAGTTTTCAAAGGGTTTTAGTTCAATGGTTTCAAAAGGTTTGAGTTCAATTATTTCGAAAGGTTTTAGTACTATGGTTTCGAAAGGTTTGAGTTCAATGGTTTCGAAAGGTTTGAGTTTAATGGTATCGAAAGATTTTCTTTGAATAGTTTCAAAAGGTTTAAATGAAAGGTTTTCCAAAGGTTTTCGAAGGCATTATTTTAAGTTGTTTTTAAAGTAGGATGTCTAAAGTTTTGTTGCTTTCGAAAGGAATGATATCAATAGTTTCGAAAGGTTCGATGGTTGGTTTCAAAGGGTAAGGTTTTGGCTTTTTGGCTCAGAAAATTAGAGGGATTCACTTGGTTTTGGAAGAGATGTAGCGCTTAGTTTTAAGCCTCTAGACAAGGGATGTTACAGCTTGGTATCAGAGCATGGTTTATGAAATACTTTAACTAAAAATAGATTTGAAAACATAATCCTTAGTAATTAGAATTAAGATTAGGGTATGGAATAATGCTATGGTAGCATGTTTGAATTTTCTATATATAAGTATATGCTATATCTCTAGACTCCTATCTTAGATAGGCTTCATCTGTATTTCACGAGGCTTGAATACAGATACAGAAGGAAGAAGAGGCAGAGTTAACCTTGAAGGAGAGAGCACCACATTTAATGGAAATTCCTGACCAAATGCAAGGAGGGGTTCTGGTTAGGCTGAAGCTGAAAATGTTGGTGTTAGGGTTCCCCAAGTGGACATGGAAGCCATGTATCAGTTCTTTGTAAACTTGATGCAAGCCGAAATTGCAGCTGGAGTTGTCAGAGGAAATGTTACTGGAGGTGGAGTTCAAGAAGCTATGATGGTCAACCAGTATGCTAACTTGAGCAGAGACTATATCAGGCTTGGATGGGCCGTTCATTGGAACTGAAGATGCGATTGAGGTAGAAAACTGGTTGTTGCATTATGAGAGGGTTTTCGCTGACTAGGGATTGAATGACGAGAAGAAGAGGAGATTAGCTTCAAGACAGCTTCAGGGAGCTGCTTTATTTTGGTGGAATACTATTGTAGCTGGTGTTGATGAGGAAACCACGACTTGAGCGGAGTTTAGGAGAAGGTTTCAAGAAAGGTTTATGTTTATGATGGCACGGTCGGCGTTGGTTAGGAAGTTCGCTGAGCTGGAGCAAGGAAAGATGTCCGTTCTAGAATATGCAAGAAAATTTGAAGAGTTGGCCCGGTACGGGAACGCTTTGTTTGATATGGTGATTAGGAGGAATGAGAAGTTTATAAGAGGCTTAAGGCCGGAATTAATAAGTGCTACCTTGCCGCACTTAAGAGATCCAAGTGATGTAGTGGTAGAAATGGCGCTGAGGCAGGAAGAGGCATTAGCTTGTTTGAGGAAGAAAGCAAAGGAGGTTCAGGTGGGACAAAGCTAGAAAAGAAAAAAAAATTCGTAAGAAGAATTCTCAAAAAGGAGGAGCACATATGAAGGGAAAAGCTGAGGTGGTTTGTTATAAAAGTGATAAGAAAAGACACTATGCTAATGAGTGTCATATTGGAAAAAGAAAAGAGAAAGGAAAGGAGGTGATTGGGAAGAAGAAATCCGATGATTTAATTGTGATTAGATCGGCCATTATAACAACCAATGCAAGGAGCCTACTAAAGAGGGAAGAAGGAAAGTTAATGCATTGGAGCCCGCAACTTCAAGGCCAGTTGTGCAGGGGAAAGGGAAGCCTGTTCTGGGAGGTTTGCTACAAATTCACGGTATGTTTGTTAGCGTTCGAATTGATACTGGTGCATCACATTCTTGTATTTCTTGGTGTTTGTAGATAAGTTTAACCTAGAAACCTCATATTTGGTTACTTCCTTAAGATTTGAAAATCTGATAGGAGGGTATGCGACACTTGGGATGAGGTGTGACCATTTAGAGTTTGATTTGCTAGGTTATACTTTTGATTGTTGTTTGCATGTACTTGATTTTGTGGGTTTTGGGATTATCCTTGGGATGGATTGGTTAAGTAAATATGATGCGAGGTTATTTTGCCATGATAGAAAAATAACACTTAGACACACATGTTGTAGTGATCGAATAGTTTATACTGTAGATAACCCTAGTTGTGAAGTGAATGCTTTGTTGGGTATCATGGAGTTGGAGGATGAGTTGCATCGAATCTTTATGGTTAGAGAATTTTCTGATGTGTTTGAGTCGGTAACTAGATTACCACCGAAATGAGCCATTGAGTTTTAGATTGACTTAATGCCTGGAGTAGAGCCGATGAGTAGGCCACCAAGCAGGATGACACATATGTAGATGAAAGAGTTGAAGGTGTATTTGGTGGATTTGGAAGGCAAGAATTTTATTCGACCAAGTAGTTCACCTTGGCGAGCTGTTGCGGTATTTCTAAGAAGCCGGATGGATCATTAAGGCTATGTATCGAATATCGTCAGTTGAATGAGAAGACGATAAAGAACCGATATCCATTGCCGATAATTGATGGTTTGTTCGATCAGTTAAGTAGACCTAAGGTATTCTCTCAGCTAGATTTAGCGATGGGATTTCATCAACTTAGAATGGCAGAGGATAGTTCCTTTGATGGCATTTAGGACAAGGTGAAAAGACAGTGCGGATCATGCTATATGGAATTATACTATACTAGTGCGGAAATAAACTAAAATACTATAGCAATGTAAATAAAAAATAAAACAAGTACACCAGGAATTTTTATACTGATTCGAACTTCCCGTTCTACGTCCAGTCCCTGACTCCTTCTGTAATTTCACTAACAACAATCCTCACTTAACCCGGAGGAACAGGTTTACAACACCTAAACAACAGAATAGGAGTTCAATGCGTCAACAACCGAAGAGGACTTCACTAGCCTGAATAGCAGAACAGGACTTCAACTTATACAAAGAGTATTTGACACAGTGTGTTCTTGATAACACGGATTTGTCTCTTGATAGTACAACCTTCCTATAATCTTCTCCTTTTGATATATATATATATATATATAGATATAGATATGTATGTATGTATGTATGTGAAGAATATGGAAGTAAATGAATGATTTTGTATGAACTTGAATGCAAAAAAGTGTTAGAATCAAAGTAGTATAAGAATAAAAAGAGTTAGATCGATTAGATGAATAAAACTGATGATTCTAACATGTTTATATATAGTACAAAAAGATGCAATTGTTCGTGAATAGTTATTATGGAATTATATGGACATATCTATTGATAAAAAGTCGTATCTCTTTATGGAAGAGAAAGGTCTATTCAAAAAATATAGTCGTTGTAGGAATTCAGACGTCTGAAAAATAGAATTCAGACTTCTGAAATTGTTAACGTGCAAACCAGAAAGCAAATAGGTCATTTTTGACTAGAATCAGACGTCTGAAAACTCTAATTTAGACATCTGAATATTGTCTGAAAAATCAATTTTGATTACAATTTCACATGTCTGAAATGGTCAATTCAGACGTCTGAATTTGACCTGAAAATTAAAATATGCTCTATGCATGTGTGTATGTGCACGTGTTGACATATATATCCAAAGGAGAGATTTTTAACATCATTTTAACTCTAGATAAATACTCGATACAACATATATGTATAGTATGAAGTTCACGTGAATCCGGTCTTGTAGATTTTCCTGCAAAAACAAGTCAGTATAAAAAACAACATATATAGTTGTGGAGTCAAAATATGAAACGTTGTAGACGAAGTTTCAACATTCTCCCCCTTTTTGACTATGACAACTATATAAATATAAAACGAGTAATATATACTCCCCCTAATTATAAGCTCCCCTTGGAAAAAAAAGATGGAATAAAAAGACAAATATCAAATATCAATCTTCTTCTCCCCCTTTGACATCGCAAAAAGGAAAAAAATGACAAAGCAAAGTGGAGTTTTCAAAACATACTACAATACCAGAATTAAAGGAGTTTATGACAGGAATAGAAATAACAAACAACGAAATAGTTCAAAACAAATTGATTTTAATCAAAGGAATTAAAACCTAGGACTTGAATCACTGCCTACGTCGTCGTCGTCATCTTTATCTTCACCATTGTTGTTCCCCGAGCTTGATGATCATTGAAATGGAGCAGGGTTGAAAACTTCGGTAGATGATAAGGTGGATCATCCAATGCGTTCCTAAAATTTATTGAGAAAGCCATGAATGGAATTAAAACGTTTTTCAGTTTTCTTTTCGAGATTGACCATTCGGGTTCTAAGCTTTGCTTGGTTTTGGGAAAGAGTGACCAAAGCATTCCTTGAGCTAGAGTCGGGAAAAAGAATCACTATATCATCATTATCTTCTTCTTTAGAGGGAGGAGCAATTGGCTGAGCATGTTGAACATGTTGACGAGGTTGGGGTTGGTTTTTATCATGGTTGGCAACCCATTCTTTAAAAGAAATATATGCCAAACTTCCCGGTCTTTTTGGCAAACCCATAAGACCCAATGTCTTTGACCCAAGCTCTTTGATCGATGTGAATTCGGAATCAGGAAAAAGAATGTTAAAGTTTTGGAGAATCTTCATTATATAAGCACCATAATGAAAGGTCTTATAGCGCCTTCGACGATTAACATCCATGAATTCTTCAAAAATTATTTGAGCCCAATTGATGGGTTGACCGAAATAGATAGCATAAAGGGCTTGGATGTTTCTTTTGTGAACAACTTCATAACTTCATGTCTGTGGAATAACGGATCGAATCAAAGCTCTGTGGAGGATACAAGCTTGTGGGCGGAGTTGAATGGAAGTAGGTCTAGTAATGTCATCATTCAAAAATTGATGTGAGACCTCGTCTCTATCATCCAAGTTTAAAGAAACATCAATTTCATCTAAACCAGTCCCCGTTGATGGACATTGAAGAATATCACCAAGTCTAGCAAGTGGTAGATAGATTTTAACTCCATAAACTAATGTCCAAATACAATCGTTGCGATTGTGAGGAGTATGATGGTCCAAATTCATATTAGCATAAAACAATTTAACCAAAAGATTATTGATTTTGGTATTATTTGCAGCATAAGAGGCAAGAGATTCTAAGCCATTTGATCTTACAATTTGTTGAATCCGATAAGCCTCGAGTTCTTCAAATTTTATGAAAGCACTTGGAAAGAAGTAAGATCTACTCATTTGGGCAAAACGTTGTATGCTTTCTCATTCCATAGCCATTGGTTGATGTTTGGGGTAGATGATGAAGTAGATGGCCTAGATCTTTTTTGTTTTAGAGCCATTAGTGAATATGAGGAAGAAAGATTTGATTTTTAACGGGGAAAGACTGAAAAAAGAAGATGAAGAATGAGGATAGAAAAAAGGAAGGGGTTGAATAAAGGGGTAGTTACATAGAAAAACGTGCAAAAGCAATTCAATTTTGAAAAGCCAGAAGATTTCAGACATCTGAAATGGTCAATTCAGACGTCCGAATTGAAGAAAATCGAGTCAGAAAGAAATTAGTTCATTTTAGGCTACATTCAAACGTCAGGTTTTGGTGATTCAGACGTCTGAATCTGAAGAAAATTTTCTTCTTCAACAATATTCAGACGTCTGAAACATCTATTTCAGACGTCTGAAAAATGTATGAAAACATATTTCAGACCTTTTTTAAGAAAAATGAAGAAAATAAATAGATTATATTAATATTTGAATGAAGTATAGTATACAATTATGATCATTGAAAAACAAATATAGATAAATTAAATCATTAGTTTAAATCACTTGGAGTCTTGCAATCTTCCTGTTCAATCTTGGTTATCTCCGTGTACATTTGCAATGGAGACCAATAGGGTTGACGTTCCCAAAAGTTTGGAGAAACCGGAGGATGTTGTGGGCTAGGCTCCCATGGATTCGAAGTTGAAGGTTGAACTACATCTTTCTTTGGAGATGTACCGCAGAATTTAATGCCACTTGTTCAATGAAACTAAGTCGGTTGGTATTAACTTTCTGTTCATAATACATCACTCGTTGCAAATCCAACTGTTCTTTCTGGTAATTATGAATCTCGACTATTTTTTCTTTGGTTGATGGAGAACCGAAGAAAAGAAATCGTTGAGATTTCTTCCTTACTGGAGTATAACCAGATCGTTCGTATAAAAGGATGAGGTCTAGCCGGTTCACGTGGTGTTGGAGTAGCCAATATTTCTAAGGAAGATGTAGAATATGAAGAAGGTGAGTTGTCAGAGTTGTTGTTTGAAGCCAAGGTGAGAAGGAGAAAAATCATATTGAAATCCATAGTAATAAGCCTTTGGTAAAAAGAAGAACAGAATTAGTTTATAAAAGAAAGTAAAAAGTTCAAAAATGGAATGTTAGTTAAAAATAATGGTGGCTGATATGTTTTAAACAGTAATATAGACATATTTAAAAGCAAAGAAAATAAGAGATTGTAAATGAAAGTTAGTTTTAGTTACTTAAGAGGTAAGAGTTTTGAAGTGTAAAGATAAGCAAAGACATCAATATCTCAAAGAAAGATATCATAAATTTTAAGTGAGATGATACCAAGCTCTTTTCTAAGTTTGATAAAAATATTTTCTAAAAGAGGTTTTGTAAAAATATCAGCCAGCTGATTTTCAGAAGAAACAAAATCCAAATTTATTGTTCCTTTTTCAACATTATCACGAAGAAAATAATGACGAATGTCAATATGTTTTGTTCGTGAATGATTGACATGATTTTTAGATAATTAATAGCACTAGAATTGTCACAATATATAGTTGATTTTGGTAAGTTTATACTGAAATCTCTAAGTGTCTGTTGCATATAGATTACTTGAGCACAAGCCAAAGCAGCAAAAATATATTTCGCTTCACATGTAGATAGAGAAACGTAGTTTTGTTTGTTACTAATCCAAGACATTAGTGATTTTCCAACAAAAAGGCACGTACCAGTTGTGCTTTTCTGATCTGTTTGAGATCCACCGAAATCATCATCACTATATGAAACTAACTCAAATGGACATTCTTTTGGATAGAATAGACCGAAATCCTTGGTGTCAGTGAGATAACGTAATATACGTTTCACAGCTCTTAAATGTGATTCTTTTAGGTTGGCCTGAAATCTAGAAAACATACAAACACTCATCAATATGTCAGGTCGACTTGCTGTTAAATATAATAACGATCCAATCATAATTCGGTATAATTTTTGGTCAACACTTTTGCCATTTTCATCTTTTTCAAGATGTGTTGTTGTACTTATTGGAGTTCATTTAGCAGAAGTATTTTCCATTCCGAATCGTTTGATTAAATTATCACAACATTTTTCTTGATTAATAAAGATGCCATTTTGAAGTTGTTTATTTGTAAACTAAGAAAATATGTTAGTTCTCCCATGTGAGACATTTCAAATTCCTTGGTCATTATTTCGGAGAAGTCTTGGCATAACTTGTCATTGGTAGAACCAAAAATGATATCATCAACATAAATTTGAACTATTAAAATATCCTTTTTCGAATGTTTAACGAAAAGTGTTTGATCAACTTTCCCAATTTGAAATCCCGAAGAAATTAGGTATGTCTTTAGTCAATCATACCAAGCATGTGGTGCTTGTTTTAAACCATATAGAGCTTTTTTAAGTTTGTAGACATGATCTGGAAATTTATCGTGAATAAATAAGAGAGGTTGTTCAACATACACATTTTCTTTTATATAACCATTCAGAAAAGCAGTCTTAACGTCCATTTGATAAAGTTTGAAATTGTCAAAACATGCATAGGCCATTAAGATCTGTATTGCTTCTAATCTCGCAATCGGAGCAAACGTTTCTTCGTAGTCAATTCCTTCTTCTTGATTGTATCCTTGTGCAACTAACCTTGCTTTATTTCTGGTAATGTTGCCTTGTTCATCTGCTTTGTTCTTGTAGACCCACTTGGTCTAGGAACTAATTCCCAAACTTCATTGCGTTCAAACTGATTTAGCTCTTCTTGCATTGCAATTATCCAGTAGTCCTCTGTGGAAGCTTCTTTGGGATTCTTTGGTTCGATATTGGAAAGGAATGCTACGTGGCCCGTTTGATTTAGTTGACTTCTAGTGCGTACGTTTGAATTAATTTCTCCGATAATATTTTGAACGGGATGATCCCGTAATATTTTTGGTGGAGATTTTAATTCATCATCATTATTATAAACAATGTTTTCATCATTTTTAAGTTTTGTAGTTTCCGTATTTGTGAGGTTGTACGTAAAATCTTCATCATCTTCTATACTTGTTTTTGTTGAAAATTTTCACCGAAAGATACGTGCAAAGTTTCTTCAATAGTATTTGATCTTTTATTAAATACGCGATAAGCTTTGCTACGATTTGAATATCCTAGAAAGATTCCTTCGCCGGATTTCGCATCGAATTTTCCAAGCTGATCTTTGGTATTTAATATAAAACATTTTGAACCAAAAACTTTGAAATAAGATACCTTTGGTTTTCTTCCACTAAAAAGTTCATAAGAAGTGTTTTTTGTCAGAGATTAAATAGACACACGATTCAGAACATAACAGGCAGTTGCAACAGCTTCTGCCCAAAAATGTTTTGGAAGAATGCTTCCATTTAACAAAGTTCGTGCACATTCTTGTAAAGTTCTGTTTTTACGTTCTACAACTCCATTTTGTTGTGGAGTTCTAGGGAACGAAAAATTATGAAAATTTCCTTTCTTTTTACAAAAATGGTCAAAATCTTCGTTTTCAAATTCTCCTCCGTAATCACTTCTATGTTCTTTATTTTCAAACCTTTTAAATTTTGGATTCATTTGACAAAAATCTTAAAATGCTCACGTATCACTTTTATTTTTCATAAAAATGGTCCAAGTATATCTAGAAAAATCATCTACTATTACAAACACATATTTATTGTGGTTTAAGGATTGAACTTGGGTCGGCCCAAATAGATCCATGTGTAGTAATTCAAGTGGTTGTAATGTAGAAATAACTTTCTTAGATTTAAAAGATGACTTGCTAATTTTCCTAATTGACATGCATCACAAATATGATTGACTTTGAAGTTCATTTTTGGTAAACCTCTGACTAAATTATTTTTAGAAAGCTTGTTTATAGTTTTCAAGTTGATATGACAGAATCTTTTGTGCCATAGCCAAGGATCATTTTCATTAGCCATTAAACACATATCTGTATTGTCATTGATTTTCATTAGAGTATAGATATTTTTGTCTCTATTTCCTTCAAATATAAGATTTTGATTTTTATCAAAAATGCTACACTTATCTTCAGAAAAAGAGATTTTGAATCATTTGTCACATAACTGGCTGATACTTAAAAGATTGTGTTTTAAATTTTTGACAAGTAAAACATTGGAAAAAAGAGATAAATTAGATGTACCAACATTACTGATGTCGAATTTTTCGATGATATATCCTATGGAATTGTCTCCAAAAGTGACAGAGCCTCGATTAGAGTAAGTAATGTTTGAAAGCATATTTTTGTCTCTAGTCATATGTTTTGAGCAACCACTGTCAAGTATCCATTTTCCTCTCTTTTTGAATGGGTCCTACGAAAAATAGTAATGACATTGGTACCCACTTTGTGATAGGGTCCTAAAAGTTAGGTCTTAGGAAACCAAACCCAATTGGGTTTAGTATCCCCCTTAAAAATATAATTTTTATTATTATGAATAGTTTCCAAAAAAGTATTTATATATTTATTCCTAATCAAACTATTGTTTGCTTTAGGAACCTATATTTTTATGTTGTTTGATTTTATGTTCCTTTTTGGATGTGTAGTAGCATTAGAAATATTTCTCCTAATTTCCTTTTTAGATGGAGCCTTTGATTTCTTAGAATATCCTGGTCCCTTTTTATTAGAAGTGGATTGAGAATTTTCAAGAATACTGGATAGAGTTTCTCGACCTTTATTAAAGTTAGAAACATTTCTAGTAATATTATCTAACTTGGTATTAAGACAAGTATTATCTAATTCTATCATTTTGATCCTAGTTTTTAGCTCATGATTTTAAGGGACAAGAGAATCATTCTTTTCTTTTTGAGTTTCAATTTCTTGACTCAATAAAGTAAGTTGAGAGTTATCATTAGAGAATGTATCTTGAAGTTTTTCAAGTTCTTCTTTTAATATTTTCTTTTCATCATTAAGCATATCTCTCTCGAATTCTGCTTTTCTCTGATTTTCTAGAGCCTCTTTATATTTTATTTTGATACTTTTTAAGGTATCAAGAAGTTTCGAATTAATTTCAATCATATCATCAAAAGTAAGATCATTTACCTCATTCTCTGTAGCCATGAAACAAACATTTGCTTGTTCTTTTTCATTGTCACGTTGCTTTCTGAAGAAGAAGAAGAAGAATCTGAGTCATCCCATGTTACTGAAAATGCTTTTCTTTTAAACTTGTTCTCTTGATTCTTATTGTGATATGTTCTCTTTTGTTCTGGACAATCCTTTTGCATGTGCCCCTTCTTGTGGCAGTTAGTATAGATGAAGATGGCTTATTTGTATTATTGTTGAAGTTTCTTTTCCCGTTGTTTCGATTTCCTTTTCTGTACTTCAAAAACTTTTTAAAGTTTTTAGCAATGAATGCTAAGTCTTCTTCATCCGAGTCTGATTCTTTTTTTTTGCATGAAATGCCATATTCTTTTTGTCTTCTGCGTTTACTCTTTTAGCCTACAAATTTACTTCGTAGGACATTAGATTACCTATTAACTCTTCTAGTTTCATGGTAGAAAGATCATTAGCTTCTTCAATAGCTAAGACTTTTCTTTCCCATTCATTTGTCAAAGAGTTAAGGATTTTTGAAACAATATCAAAATCGGAGTATATTTCTCCTAGTCCTAGTAAAGAATGATGAACATCTTGAAATCTAGAGTACATATCATTTATAGATTCATCTTGCTTCATCCTAAAATTTTGAAATTGATTCTTAAGCATAGATATTTTACTTTGTTTAACCTTGTTAGTACCTTCATGAGTGAATTTTAGAGTTCTCCATATTTCATATGTAGTGTTACATATGCTAACTCGGTTAAATTCATTTTTATCTAATGCACAAAACAACATATTCATTGCTTTAGCATTAGCAGAAGCATCTTGTTTTTGTGTAGCTGTCCATGTAGTATATTCAGTAGTAGGTGTAGTATATTCTGCTTGTGTAACATTCCATGCATCAAAACTACTGGCTTGCATATAAATACGCGTTCGTGTTGCCCAATAATTGTAATTCATGCCATTGAATAGAGGAGGTCGTGCAGTAGATTGACCTTCAATAAAACTAGTGTTAGTGGTAGTGCTGGTGTTGTTTTCCATATTAGTAAGATATCAGATAACTGTGTAATGGTTATAAGAAACCTTGCTCTTATACCAAATGAAAAGACAGTGCGGATCGTGCTATATGGAATTATACAATACTAGTGCCGAAATAAACTAAAATACTATAGCATTTAAATAAAAATTAAAACAAGCACACCAGGAATTTTTATAATGATTCGAACTTCCCGTTCTACGTCCAATCCCAGACTCCTTCTGGAATTTCACTAACAACAATCCTCACTTAACCCGGAGGAACAGGTTTACAACACCTGAGCAACAGAACAGGATTTCGATGCCTCAAAGCCGAAGAGGACTTCACTTGCCTGAATAGCAGAACATGACTTCAAATTATACAAAGAGTATGTGGCACAGTGTGTTCTTGATAACACGGATTTGTCTCTTGATAGTACAACCTTCCTGTAATCTTCTCCTTTTGATATATGTGTGTGTGTGTGTGTGTGTGTGAAGAATATGGAAGTAAATGAATGATTTTGTATGAACTTGAATGCACAAAAGTATTAGAATCAAAGTAGTATAAGAATAGAAAGAGTTAGATCGATTAGGTGAATAAAAATGATGATTCTAACATGTTTATATATAGTACAAAAAGATGCAATTATTCGTGAATAGTTATTATGAAAATATATTGACATATCTATTGATAAAAAGTCGTATCTCTTTATGGAAGAGAAATGTCTGTTCAAAAAATATAGCCGTTGTAGGAATTCAGACGTCTGAAAAATAGAATTCAGACTTCTGAAATTGTTAACGTGCAAACCGGAAAGCAAACAGGTCATTTTTTGATCAGATTCAGATGTCTAAAAATTCCAATTCAGACGTCTGAATATTGTCTGAAAAATTAGTTTTGATTACAGATTCAGACGTTTGAAATGGTCAATTCAGACATCTGAATTTGACCTGAAATCCAAAATATGCTCTGTGCATGTGTGTATGTGCACGTGTCGACATATATATCCAAAGGAGAGATTTTAACATCATTTTAACTCTAGACAAAGACTCAATACAACATATATGTATAGTATAAAGTTCATGTGAATTTTGGTCTTGTAGATTTTCCTGCAAAAACAAGTTAGTATAAAAAAACAACATATATAGTTGTGGAGTCAAAATTTGAAACGTTGTAGGTGAAGTTTCAACACAAGATATGGATCGTACGATGGTTAGTTATGCAATTCGGATTAACTAATGCAACGACATTCTTTGTGGATCTAATGAATCAAATTTTCCGAGAGCACTTGGATAGATTTGTGTTGGTCTTCATAGCTGATATTTCGATATACTTTAAGGATGAGAAACAGCATAAAGTTTATCTTAGAGTTGTGCTCGAGACGTTGAGAGAGCATCAGTTGAAGGATAAGTTTTCGAAGTGTCATTTTTATAAGAAGGAAGTGAAGTTCCTTAGTCATATAATGTCAGAGAAGAGTTGTTTGTAGATCCGACTAAGATTGAGGTGCTCAATAACAGGAAGGGACCCGAGACGTTGACTGAGATAAAGAATTTTCTTGGATTGGCTGGATATTATCGAAGGTTTATAAAAGATTTTTCACGAATAGCTGCACCGATGACTAAGCTTACGCGAAAAGATGTGAAGTTTGTATGGAATGATAAGTTTGAGAAAGCATTCCAGAGCTTGAAACACTTATTGACCCATGCACCGGTGTTAGTGGTTCCGGAGAGGAATCAAGATTTAGTTGTTTATACAGATGCGTGTGGAACTGGATTGGGAGTCGTGTTGATGCAAAGGGGTAAAGTGATTGCTAATGCTATTAGACAGCTCAGACCACATGAAGTTAGGTATCCAACGCAAGATTTGGAGTTAGCTGCCATTATATTTTCTTTGAAGGTATGGAGGTATTATCTATTGGGAGAGCGATTTGAGCTTTATACAGATAATAAGTCGTTGAAGTACTTGTTCTCTCAGAAGGAGTTGAACATGAGACAGCAGAGATGGTTGGAAATTATTGTTGCTTATGATTTTGGAATTGAGTACACACCTGGAAAAGGAAATAAGGTAGCGGATGCACTTAGCAGGAATGCAGTATGGGCTATAATTACTGAGTGGAAAGACTTGGAAGAATTATTAGCCTGTAGAGTGCAGCATAGATCCGACGCAGGTTCTAGTGCAGGAAGTGTGGTATTATCTTGTTTAGAAGTTCGATCGGTAATGATTGAGAAGATAGCTTCTAAACAGGAGGAGGATCCAGTTTTGGCTGAACAAATCAGATAGTTAATGGAAGGAACAAAGAGCGATGACTTAAAGGATTTCAGTCTTAACCAGAAAGGGTGGTTGAGTAAGAAAGGAAGGTTGTGTGTTCCGAATGTAGGGAACATGAGGAAAGAGGTTTTGGATGAGTGTCATCGTTTAAAGTTCACTATCCATCCAGTAGGAACGAAGATGTATCAGGATAAGAAGAGAAGTTTCTTCTAGGAAGGTATGAAATATGACAATGGTTTGTGTGTTAGGTTGTGCTTGAATTGCCAATGGGCAAAGGCTGAACACCAAAAGCAAAGTGGATTGCTTCAACCGTTAGACATTCTAGCGTGGAAGTAGGATTCTATCTCAATGGATTTCATAGATGGGTTTCCATGATCTAGTAGAGGAAATGAGAGAATATGGGTCAAAGTGGATAGATTAACTAAGAGTGTCCATTTCATTCAAGTAAAGTCAAGTAGGACGGCACCTATTTTGGTGAAATTGTTTTTGAAGAATGTGGTTAGCATGCACGGAATTCCTAGTAGTATCATCAGTGATAAAGATTCTTTGTTTACTAATGAGTTCTGGAAGAGACTACAGGAAGCTTTAGGAACCAAGCTCAACATGAGTACCGCTTACCATTCATAGATTGATTGGAAAAAGGAAAGGGTTAACAAACTCTTGGAGGATTTGTTAAGAGCATGTGTAATGGATTTCGAGGAATCATGGGAAGACCATCTCCATTTAGTCGAGTTCTGATATAACAATAGTTATCACGCTAGTATTGGGATGGCACCATTTGAAGCTTTGTGTGGAAGGCCATGCAAATGTCCCATGTGTTGGTTGGAAACCGAGGATAGACTGGTTCTTGGTCTGGATTTGGTGAAAGAAGCTACAAAGAAGATTGAGTTGATCTGAGCTAGGATGTAGGAAGCTCAGTCTAGACAGAAGAGTTACGCTAACAAAAGAAGGAGAGACTTGGAATTCTCTATTGGAGGCTATGTGTTTATTAAGGTTTCACCGATGAAGGATGTGATTAAATTCGGGAAGCCAGTAAAGTTAGCACCTAGATTCGTTAAACCCTTTTGTATTGTAGAGTGGATCGGGAAACTCGCTTATAGAGTAGAGTTAACAAGTAGTTTGGCAAGAGTCCATGATGTATTCCATATATCTCGTCTTAGACCCAAAGACTACCATAACACCTATAGTGTTAGAGGATTTAGTAGTAGAACCGGACTTGACTATAGTTAGAAAGCTGATTCAGATTATGGTTGGAGATGAGAAGAAGTTGAGGAAGAAGACAGTCAGGTTAGTAAAGGTTCAGTAGAGTGACGATGCTAGAGACTATACTTGGGAGACTGAAGAGAAGATTAGAGATGCTTATCCAGAGTTGTTTTGTTGTATGTTTTACCTTTGATTGTTTTGTGTGTAGCTTATCGTAATTTCGAGGACGAAGTTCTTTAAAGTGGGGAGTCTGTAACACCCTATATTTTCATAACATTATTTAGGATAATTAATTAGTTAAATAAAAATAATAATGTGAAGATTAATGGGTTGAGATTTTATTAAGCTAGGGGTAGCCTTCCATGTTAAAAATAAATCAAATGAGACAACATAAACTAATATCTTAGGAAATGAGTAAGGGCGTTATGGGAAATAGGAAACACTTATATCCTAAACCCTTAGGAATTGAAACTCACATTCATTCTCATTTTACCAAACTAAAAACTCTTAAGGCCGACCACCATTATTGTTCTCAAGGAAAGATTAAAGCTAAGATTCAAGAGAAGGAAGATAATCAACTGATTCAACTTCAAATCTAACATCTTTTAATCTCAAAGCTAAGGTGAATAATTACTTCATCCTATTTTCTTATGGTTTTCGGTTTTAAGACTAGATCTGAAATGATTTTGCAAGTTTATGCCATGTTTTTTATGATTAAGGTTATATATGTGCTTGTTGATGAATTATATACGTTCATGTTAGTTTTTATGAAATGCTCGACACGAAAACCCTATTAAATGACATCCAAATATTTTGAAATTTTGAATATAGGTCAAAAATGATATTTTAGAGATGGGTTCCAATTTTCATAATTTTTTGAGTTAATCTGGATTTGTATAAATTTTCTAGTGAAGAAAATGATTTATTGGGTTATAAATTATTTACGGCTAAAGAATTGATTATTTAGGTTTAAATTTTTTATATGTTTGAAACATATTAAAATAGATTTTCTTGAATTTTTCCTAAGAGTTTTAATAAATATACAAAATTATTTAATGTATGGGACTTAAGTGTTTTATATATTTAATTAAGGAGAAGGGGTATTTTATAAAATAAAATTATTATTTATTTTTGAAATTAATGGCAGTATTTTTCTGAAAAATATCTGTTAACCAATAAGATTTTGACAAACAAAGGCAGGTTAGCTGAAAATTTATTATTTTTAAGTTAAAAACAAGAAAATCACGCTTTTAGCCTGTTTCAGCCATTTTGGAATCGAACCTTCCAGCCCAGACCTTCCGACAAGGTTAAAAGGTATAAAGCTTTTGACAAAGTCAAACCCATGCATATAGTATCAAGTTGCTTTGTACGTAATGAATTGGAAAAGGTCGAAAGTTTCTTAGTCGAAATGTTGGTTGCTAAAAAGGTTAGAGTATGTTTATTTTATAAACCAAAATAATCGCCTACTTTGCTTTCAAATAAGAGCTTTCGATTTAGTTGCTTTCGACTGGATTAAACATGTAAAATAAAGGTTTTGAACCTTTCGACAAGGTCGAAAGGTTACTACCGCTTTATCGTTGTTTTGTTTTGAACCTTCTGACAAAGTCGAAAGGCTTACCTGTTTTTAAAACCGACCGTTTCTCAATGCTTTCGAAAGTAAGCTTTCGACTTAGATGTGTTACCTTGTTTTTCTAATGGAAGTATAACCCAACCTTTGAAGGAGTTGTTTTAATGACAGAGGTCTATTGTTTTAAATTATACGTTTTAAAGCTTTCGAAGCAGAGCTTTCGACAAAGTCGAAAGGTTGCTTCCAATGAAGTCAAAAGGTTTTAAAAGAAGATTTTTCACGTGCTACAAATTGAACCCAGTATGTTTTCGGAAGGTTTTAGTTCAATGGTTTTGAAAGGTTTGAGTTCGATGATTTTGAAAGGTTTTAATTCAATGGTTTCAAGATTTGAGTTCAATGATTTCGAAAGGTTTTTGTCCAATGGTTTTGAAAGGTTTGAGTTCAATGATTTCGAAAGTTTTTAGTTCAACGGTTTTGAAAGGTTTGAGTTCAACGATTTCAAATGGTTTTAGATCAATGGTTTGTTTTGACAGGTTTGAGTTCAATGATTTTGAAAGTTTTGCTTTGAATGGTTTCAGAAGGTTTAAATGGAAGGTTTTCCAAAGGTTTTCTAAGGTAATGATTTAAGTTTTTTTTAAAGTAGGATGTCTAAATTTTTATTGCTTTTGAAAGAAATGATTTCAATAGTTTCAAAAGGTTTGATGGTTAGTTTCGAAAGGTAAGGTTTTGTCCTTTTGGCTTCGAAAATTAAAGGGTTTCACTTGGTTTTGAAAGAGATGTCTTCAAAAGTTTAGAAAGAGGTACTTTTAAATTTTTAAATGCTTTCATCAACTAAGGTTTGAGTGAAGGATATATATATATATATATATATATATATATATATATATATATATAACATGCTAGTGTGATTTTGAGTAAAGCATAAAGATTATATATTTTCCTTGTCTAAGTTTGATTTAAAGGTTTTAAATCACTTTTAAAATGTTTTCAAGGAAAATTATGGAAAGGGGTCCTTAAGTGAAAATGACTCAAATATTAGAATACCAGACGAGACTAGTATGGGTTTGCTGCCTTTACATTAGTTGTTAGCCCCAACTAAATGTTGTTCAAAATTCCATTGTGTAGGGCTTGGTCACAGGTAGACTAATTATGATTACGCACCGAAAGGAATATATGTTGTATACAGGTAGATTATTGGTGAGCCCGGAAAACCATTAGGATTAGGAAGACCTGGGAGATGATTAAGTTAGGGAAAGATCATCCAAAAGTGAAGTATTTAACAGATAGTTAAGGATAGATAGTCAAAAAGAAGAAGAATAGCCAACAGGTGTTAGATTAATTTTGATTATATTGTCTGGTAGGTCCGAGTTAGCCAAAGGTTAAAAGTTATCCAAACAAAACTTATGTGTTTGAACAAATAGTTCATTATTACCTGAATTTATGTATGTTTACGTAATGAATTGCTTTACAGTATTCAACCAGTTTTGGTTGCAAGGAAGGTTTTGCAAATATATGTTTTAAAAAGATGTTAGTGAGGGAAAACCCATTCTGCTAAGCGGTGTGGTCTCACTTAAACTATTAAACTGGGATGTATAATATTATTCACACCAGGCTTTATGCCTAACTCGAAGTTTATGTTTTCCCTTTAAACTCTCGGATGCTCAAAATTAATTTGAGTAGGCTGAGGTATTAAGGCCTTTTCAGGTTTTAGTAGGATGGCGAATAAGGCTACCAAAGGCTTACATGAGGCAAACGGATAGCTATTTAGGAGTTGCGGTTCTTGTTTTATGTCTTGATGTATTTACGTTGTGTTTTGTATTAAGACTGTTATGACTATATGACTCTGATCATCCAAGGGGGTATCTTCATATACCGCTCTTGGTGGATTTTGTAATAAGTATATTTTATCTATGCTTGGGAACATATTTGGGATTATGTAAGTTAAATATGGAACATCTGTTTTAAATGTAATGAAGTGAAAGTTGTTTTGAAGTCTATGTTTTACTTCATATTCAAGTGCTTCTGATATTATAGATACCATTAACATAGCCATATTTAGTCGCTAGAATCTAACACTATAGATGACTGCAGCATCTTTAGCGCTTAGTTTTGGGCCTCTAGATAGGGAATGTTATAGGCTCCAACCTATACCAACATAGAACCATGTACCTTTACCATAGATAGTATCAAATATGCCATCACCCCGGTCGTTCACGACCTATCCTAGGATCCTAAACATCACAACATACCCGAAATATAGAGGGTGGTCTAGAAAGGTGATGACTATATCCTAATGGGAGTGACCCACTTAGCTCTGCCGCAACTACCCTGTTTATGTCATTTCCGGAGAATGAGGCTCGAGGTAATGATTACCTTTCTCATAGCACATTCCACTTTGAATTCCATATTGCCAATCCATAATAAAACCATTGATTTCTACAAACGTATAACACCTGAGCTCGTATATCTCAAGAAAGGTCGTTAAGCTAGGAGACGTTTCTTCTCTGCCACCAATCACATGATACATTCATAGAGATCAATCAATGTAATTACAATTGCAACGTCAAACATTCGTCCATACAAGTTGTCCAGGAATAGGACAAACCGAAGGCACTCTCCTACCATTTCCCGTCGAGGATTACCTCTAGGATTAGTAGCAAGAAGTCCTTGCATTGAAGATCTCAGATGAAGAACTACTGCCACATAATATTATATGGGAAATTTTCCCCGATGGTTAGTGACTATCAACCCTACATTCCATCTTCCATATCATATCCATGTCTTCACTTTGAATACATAAATTAGTTCGAAGTAGTTTTCGGATAGGAATTACTCCATATCCGACCCCATTTCCTTCGAACCGATGATCGATAAAAAGATGTTCTGTGAATAGGGTGCCATTCGTTAATTGATTAAGTTCTTTTTATCAAAATCGCTTATGGAGATATATATTTTTAAAACATTCTTTTCAGTATATACGGAATCATTAAACCTCTGGGAATAATTCGAAATCATTTCACTTTCACTTAGGAGAATATTTTCAAACCATTTATTTTAAATATTAACATAAATTTCTCAATTCAAAACTCAAAATTTTTATTGAGTTAAAACCATGTTATATGGTATGTTAATCCAAAAGCAGTAAATATTAAGTGAGCAGAATCTATAGAAATCATCTGATTCTACTCCATATCAATTCCCGTATTCAACAAGTACCGTGGGTGGAATAATGGTGAAATCACATTTTAAATTCCACAAATGGTATGAGTTCCCTCTTCGGCTTTAACACCAAGTACAAGAAGATTATCTCCATAAAATCCAAGTTATTTATATTCGCAGAATTATATCGTTTATACTTTGGAAAATTTTGAACTGAGTAAATCAAATTTACATCCCATCCGTTGGGCCAATTTGGAAGTCAAGGAGAGCAGGAAACTGGTTTTTTAAACCCAAGCCTAGACACTACCTCTCTAACACTCATAAGGCGGTTAAGTAATTCAATCGACTCTAAATCATTTAATGTTTAACCATTCCATAAATCCTTCAATCGTCTTTAAAATAAATTATTAATCATTTGAAAACATTTACAAAAGATTTGAAGAAGAACGGTTGCGTTTAAAACTATATTTCAAAGGTTATAGAAAAGTGTCGTGGAAAGTGCTTTTTAAGCTATATTGATCAAAACGACTTTTTTATCACTTAGAAATTCATTTTTATAACTCAAATCACTTATAAAATATTTTAAAAGTTTTTTATAATTTATTTCATACTTTTAACAATTTTAAAATATCATTTTCAAAGAAATCTTTTTATGGATTCCGGATTGCAAAACCATGATTTTTCCAAAAAACTTGTTTTACTCATATTTCAAAATCTACCTATTGAAATCTCAATTTTCTTTCTTTGTATGAAAACTATTGATATAATAGTTTGAAAAATTCTTATTTCAAAAAATTCCAAGATAAATTCCATCGTACATACTCGTTTGACTTTTACGGCGTGAAATCGTGAATAGCCGTTACCCGACGCACCTAATTTTGACTAGATTTTCAATATTCATTTAAACTTTTCTAAAACAGTTTTAAATGTTTATAAAACATTTCTAAATCATATTACAACATTTTTAAGAGGTTTAAACATCCCATATACACCAATTCATTAAATAAAGTAAAGTGGTTTACTTTGTGCTTATCGACGTGTATTTCCGTGACTTGCATATATATTCAACATTCATATTAAAGAACCATCATCAACGATCATAATCAAACATATATAACATCCAACATCATATAATACTATAACTAGGAGTTTCTCACCTTTGGTTTAAATCACCAACAAAAAATTGGCTATAACTTCGCTAATTCGAAATTTTAGCTCACGATCACTTGGATTATTGCTCCTAGATGGCTCGGCCTAGGCTTGAAAATGGCTAGTGGAGCTCACGACCTAGGGTAGGGAAGGTGGAAGGCTCATACTTTGGCTTGTATAGGGGTGGCTGTCGAGTGTAGAGAGGAAGAGTGGAGTTTGGGAATAGTTTTGAGGTGCTTAAGTGTGTGTGTGTGTGTGTATGTATATATTATAATTAAATTTCTTTTGAGAAATATTTAGCATTACTTTGTTGACATGAGAATCCATTGAAATATGGAGAGATGGCTTAGGAAATAAAGAAGAAGATGAATGAAAATGGAGTGGAGAGCGTGTGGTATTTATAGGAAAAGAAGAGGAGAGAAATATCTAAGATATTTACACATATGCATCATTATCCATCACTTCCACATGCACTATCTCCATCACCTTAATGGCTGAAATGACCAACCTCTCATGTGCATACTTGAGTGCCTGTATTATGGTGGACTTTTGGTTAGCTTGGGAAGTGAAAAGAAATATATCTTGGATCTTTTATGCATATATGTTTTTATTTATATGTATATTTGTGCATATATGAATGATCATGTACATGAGAATATATCTACATATATGCACATGTATCTCCACAACGTTGCACAACTTCTATGCGCTGTATCGTTATGAATCCCCGTTTTTTTATTTTCGATCATATTTTCACTTTTTAGTTAATATGCAAATATTTTTAAACAAAATTTGAGAATAATATTTCTATCATTATATAATAAATTAAAGAGCTTACTTCATAATCAAAATAATTATTATATCATTTAAACTAAATTTAAATTCAAAAATCAATTAATTGGAAATGATGACATTATTAATGATGCGATAAATACATTTAATTTTCCATAAATAAATTATTATTTTATTTCATATTTGCATTCATATACACAAATGAGTGTATGTATCCAGCTTGGCCATCCGATGGCCGAAGAGCCTCAATAAAACGATTTACGGTTATTTTGTCGATATTTTAACCAAGTATCATAAATACTTATTCAAAATAAGTTTACCATTATTATTTATAATTCGAAACATCGTTAATTATGTTAGAAAATCTTATTTTTGAATATTTTGACATTTTTCTGAACTGATGATTTTATGGGTCGTTACATACTCCCCCTTAAAAGAATTTCATCCTCGAAATTAAGGATAACAAGAAGATAACTCAAAGACAAATATATATATATAATAAAGTGACACCTATATATAAGATATACCTAGCGACATTACCCCAAGCCGGTGGGTACACCATACACATAAAACCATGTATTCATTCTAAGCTTAGGATAGGCTTTACGCATTCTTTCTTCTGTCTACCAAGTACAATCCGCTTCGTTACCACTCCATTGGACTTTAACCAATCTTACAACTTTCCTCCTTAATCGATTCTCGTTGTGATCTACGATTTGCATTGGTTGCTTGCTAACTACCAAATTAGGTTCAACTTCTAAATCTTCTTGGGCCGCAGTTTCTATAATTTGCTCTGGATCATGCATATATTTTCCTATGTGAGATACGTGAAAGACATTGTGTGCACCAGATAACCTTTTGGGCAATTCCACATGATAAGCTAATGGGCCAATCCTTCCGAGAATGGAAAAGATCGAATAAATCGAGGTGCTAACTTCCTTGCCCGACCAAATCTTACCACTCCTCTCATTAGAGAAACTTTTAAGAATACATAATCTTCAACCGAGAACACTAAATTCCTTCGCCTTTGATCAGCATAGCTCTTCTACCTACTCTAGGCTTCTTTCATCATTTTTCTAATCATGTCAACCTTTTCTGAAGCTTCTCTAACCATGTCAGGACCTAGTACTAATCGATCTTCGGTCTCGATCCAACATGTTAGGGATCTACTCAGACGATTATACAAAGCTACATACGGGGCCATGCCAAAACTAGCCTAATAACTGTTAGTATAAGAGTATTCTATCAGATGAAGGTAGCTTTCCCATGAACCTCCGAAATTTAAGATGCAAGCACTTAGAAGATCCTCCAACACCCGATTTACTCTTTTAGTTTGCCCATTGGTCTGGAGGTGATATGCGGTGCTTATGTTTAGCTTAGTTCCTAAAGCTGTTTGTGCCTCCCAGAACTTACTATTAAAGATATGGTCTCGATCACTGACTATATTGTTGGGGATATCATGCAATCAACTACTTCCCGCATGTATATTTCTTCAAGACTTACACCATTTCGTGTTGGCTTTATAGGAATAAAGTGTGCGCATTTGGTTAATCGATCTACAATAACCCAAATGCCCCATTTCCCTTTCTTAATTGAGGTAAACTGTCGATGAAATCCATTAACATTTGGTCCCATTTCCAAGTCAGAATTTCAAGAGGCTGGAGTAGTCCTGCAACCCTCTGTTGATCACGCTGGATTTTTTGGCAATTTTCGCATCTGCTAACATGGATAGAGATATCCCTCTTCACGCCATCTCACTAAAAAGTCTTCTTTGTACCTCGATACATTTTAGTAACTTCGGGATGCACAGAAAGTCGAGAATTATGACATTCTGCTAAAACTTCTTGCCTTATCTCATCAACATTGGGGAACACATATACTTCCATTCATTTTACGATTCCCTGTTCGTCTACTTTGAATCCTAACCATCTTATCAGTATTATATGCTCCTCTACTTCCCTAGCTATTCTTCAAATGATTGGATCCTTGAGTTGACTCTCTTTTATACGATTAATTAAGGTTGGACGTACCACTAAATAAGCTATAACGGCATACCTTCTGCTTAGCGCGTCCGCCACTAAATTGGTTTTCCTGGATGTGTATAAGATATCAAGATCATATGATGTGAGAAATTCTAACCAACGTTGCTGTCTCATATTTAAGTCCTTCTAAGTGAAAAGATACTTCAAAGATTTGTGATCCGTGAAGAGCTCGAACTTTTCACCTATTTAAAGAAGGAATGTTATTTACTAGGGTCCATCAAAGTTTATTTATAATAAACTATAAGGAATTCTTACCCAGTAGATAATTCCTACAAATTTTTAATGCAAACACAATGGATAATAATTCCAAGTCATGTGTTGCGTAATTCGTCTCATGAGTCTTTAGTTGTCTGCATGCATAAACGATGACCTTTCCATGCTGCATCAGAACAGCACCTACTCCTTCCCTACAAGCATTAGTATATACAGTTAAACTGATGCCTTCATCAGCAATAGCCAGACTTGAGCGGCAGTTAACCTTCTCTTGAGTTCCTTGAATGCTTCTTCACATTTTGGTGTACATTCGAATTTAAAATCCTTCATAGTCAACTTTGTTTGATGGGAGAAAATTTTGGAGAAGTCTTGAATGAATCTCCGGTAATATCTTGTCAATCCTAAGAAGCTGTAGATGTACTTCGAGGTTTGTGGTTGCTTCCAATCTTGTATAGCTGAAATCTTTTCTAGATCTACTGAGATCACTTCTCCTGACTCAATATGCCCAAGTAATCTTACTTCTTTCTCACAAAAGTGACATTTCAAGAATTTAGCTTTAAGTACATTTCTCCTCAATATTTCCAGCACAATCTCCAAACGTCTTTCGTGTTCTTCCTCAGTTTTGGAATAGATAAGAATATCATCAATAAAAACCAACACGAATTTGTTTAGCACATCTTTGAATACTTTATTCACACGGTCTATGAAATAGGTGGTTGCATTAGTCAACCTAAAAGGCATAACTAGCCATTCATAAAAGCAATCCGGACCCTTAAATGCAGTTAATGAAATGCCATCCTTAGCTATTCTTAGTTAATGGAATACTGTGGCTAAATCCATTTGCGAGAATACTCGAGAACCATGAAATTGATTAAACAAGTCATCTATGTGGGGTAAAGGATACTTATTTTCAATCGTTTTCTTATTCAGGTTTCGATAGTCTACACAAAGCCTTAGGGAACCATCAGATTTAGCTATGAAAACTACAGCTGCGCCCTAACTTGAGCGACTAGGTCTAGTTAGTTTTTATTTCAACAACTCGTCGGTTTGGTTTTCCGTATCAATCTTTTCCTTTAGGTCCATCCTTCAAATAGGGTGAATAACCGGTCTTGCACTAGGAATTTAGTCGGTTCAAAACTTAATTTTTCGAAGCGGGGGCAAACTTTTAACTTCCTCAAAAACATCCTGAAATTCCTTGATAATTGGTATTGTCTCCAAACCTTTTTGAGATGAGTTTAGTTCATGCATGAAAGTAACCCTTACCGAACTAGGTTCTTCACAAGATATTTCTATAAATTTCACAAAGCTGCTCCATAAAGTTACCGTCCTTTTAACGTAATCAAGGTTTTATTCTCGGATAACCAATCCATACCGAGCAAAACTTCAAACTCAATAAAGTCAAGAACAAATAGGTCGCATGAAATTTTTTTAAGAGAGGTGAGTAACTCAGATGTTTTCACAAATCATATAAAGATTAGTTGTACCGCCTATAGAAAAAAGAATTAGTTGTATCACCTATACAAATCATTGGCATAGATATACCTTCAAGAACTCCCTTGCCTTTTACATCAGTAGAGGTTGAAGGCTCGTCTTTGATAGCATAGACCTTAACCTGCTCTTCTTTCTTCATTAACAGGCACTTGTTCTTCCAATGGCCAGGTTGATGGCAGTTATGGCAGATATTTTTCCGCACCATAGGAGAGACGGTTCCTTGTTGCTGCCTTTAAACCTTAGGACTCCTGTAGTACTTTGAATAATGGAATTTTTCCACATTTAAAACATTTAACCTCTTTAAAATGGTGTTCCTGACATCCTCCTCCAGGCTTACCTTGCCATGGTTTCTTTTCATTGTTATTGAACTTCCACTTGTTATTGTAGTTTTGGGTTGCAGCAAGATTAAGCTTCATAACGGGAACCCATATCTATTAAATCCATAAAGGTTCCTTTAACATAGGCGATCATCCTATCCTGATACCGCTCCTTCATCATAGAAATGAACATCTCATTTTTCTTCAGAGGCGTGTCTAACAATCCAAGCTTAAAGCGAGACAATTCATTGAATTTGTGCAAATACTCTTCCATAGACATCGCTTCTTGTTTTAGATCCATTAAACTTCTATAGAGGCGTGATTTGCCAGCGGCGGGCATGTATTGTTCTTCAAAAACTTCTTTAAACCTTGCCCAAGGGAAATTATCTTCAGATTCATTAAGAGTAATGAACTCCCACCAAGCTAGAGCCACATTCTTCATTTGCCAGGAGGCCAAGAATCTCTTTCGATTATCATCGATGTCTAATCCTTCAAAGATTTTTTCATAGGATTTGAGCCAAGATTGAACTTTAATAATATATTTTGTGCCTTGGAATGGCTTTCCTCCCAAGTTGGTATAATCTTTGCAAAGAGCGGCAAAGTCAACTTGAGGTGGCATAGGAATTACCACTTCCTTTATTACTGTAGCATTTAATCAACCGTTAGTGATCATAGCGTTGCTACCTCCCCTTCGTCCTCTTCTATTACTCATCACATAGTATCTTCATATAGTATGGGAACATCTTTAGAAATATAGATGAAATTATTTTAGGGAATGGGTATAAACTCAAATAAACTTATCCGGATAAAATTTCAAGTATGCGCTCTCTCGGACTAAACTCATTCTAGGGTAATAGTAACCCTATCTATAATGAGTTGACCCCATCTAGGCTTATGTATTCACTCAACCATAAGCTCTGATGCCAATGTGATGACCCACCTCCTTGACCCTCAGAAATCGATATTAATACATCTTCGGTATTCACGTACCGTAAATCCAAGTGCCAAAGAGGCAAATTATCGTGGGGTAAAGAAATAAAGATAGAAGATAAGACAATAATAGTATCTCACATCATATTCAACACATAATTATGCATATGATTGTACATGAAATTACTCCAAATTGTTCCATCAAAGTTACGACAGGTACTAACCTAGCTAGGATAGTTATAACTGCACATCCTTACAGTGTTGGTAGATACTGATACATAACACAGACACAGCAGAACGTGATAAATGACTTCAACAAAAGACCCAAAATGCTCCATGCTCCATGCTTCATTTCAAAATTCTCCAAGCATACCTAACTAGTTGGATGCCCAGGAAAATAGGGCACCCAGAGTTTAAGGGGAAAAGAAAATAAACTTCAGGTAGTCATGGGACTGATGTAAGAAACTCAAAATACGATGTTTGAAAACAAAAGGTATCTTATAAGACCACGCCACACATAAACACAGAATGGGTTTTTACCTTATGATAACCAAAACATTCTCTATGCAGGGTATGAGTATATTAATTTTAATGACATCCTTTTTGAAAACACTTTCAAGTAAATACACATAATCTTAGCCAAAATTGTTACATTATTAAATTCCATCATTCTAGGCTCTATAATCAAATTTGAAGTCACTTAGTAGAGAATGAATTTCCATACAATGACAAGGTAAAGGACTACCTTCCGACAATACATTTCTAGAAAAATGCACCTGAGGCTCTAATGTTTACCAACATAGAACCAGCCTACCTTTACCATAGATAGTACCGAATATGTCATCACCCCAGTTGTTCCTGACCGATCCTGGGATTCCAAAGCATACACAAAATGCCTGGCCTAATGGGAGCCACCCACTTAGCTCTGCCGCATCTACCTTGTTTTTGTCAGTTTCGGTGATGAGGCTCAAGGTAAAGATTACCTTTCTCATAGCATATTCCACTTTGAATGCCACATTGCCAATGCATAATCACACCACTGATTTCTACGAATGTATAACTCATGAGCTCGTATGTCTTAGGAAAGGGTGTTAAGCAAAAAGAAGTCGTCTTCTTCGCCATCAATCAGATGACATGATCATAGAGATCAATTAATGTAATTACAATTGCAACGTCAGACTCTCGTCCATGCATGTTATACAGGAACAGGAAAAACCGAAGGCACTCTCCTACCACATTCGATAGGGGATTACCCCTAGTATTAGTAGCGAAAAGTCCTTGCGTCGAGGATCTCAAATGAAGAACTACTGCCACATAATATGATATAGGAAATTTCCCCGAAGGGTCCCTACATTCCATCTTCCAAATCATATCTCTGTCTTCACTTCGAATACATAAATTGGTTTGAAGTGGTCTTCGATAGGAGTTACCTCAAATCCGACCCTATTTCCTTCAAACCGATCATCGATAAAAAGTTGTTTTGTTAATAGAGAATGATTCTTTAATTGATTAAGTTCTTTTTTATCAAAATCACTTCTAGAGATATATATATATTTCTAAAACATTACTTCCGGTATATAGGAATCATTAAACCTAAATCATTTCAGTTTTTATTTAGGAAAATATTTCCAAACCATTTCTTTTAAATCTTAACATAAATTTATTAATTCAAACTCAAAATTTTGATTGAGTTAAAACCATGTTATATATGATGTTAATCCAAAACCAATAAATATTAAGTGAGCAAATTGTATAGAAATCATCTGATTCTACTCCATATCAATTCCCGTATTCAACAAGTACTATGGTCTGAATAATGGTGAAATCGCCTTTTAAATTCCACGAATAGTATGAGTTCCCTCTTCGGGCTTTAACACGAAGCATAAGAAGATTATCTTCGTAAAATTCAAGTTAGTTATATTTGGAGGATTATATCCTTTATACTATGGAAAATTTTGATTTGAGTAAATCAAATTTATTATCCCATCCATTGGGCCAGTTCGGATAGCCAGGGAGAGTAGAAAACTGGTTTTCCAAACCCAAGCCTAGACACTACCTCTCTGACACTAATAAGGCAGTCAAGTAATTTGATAGACTCTAAATTATTTAATATTTGACCATACCGTAAATCCTTTAAACCATCTTTAAAATACTTTTCTAATCATTTGAAAAAAATTATAAAATTTTTGGAAAAGAATGGTTACGTTTAAAACTATATTTCAAAAGTTATAGATAAGTGTGGTGGAAAGTGCTTTTTAAGCTATATCGATAAAAACGACTTTCGTATCATTTGGAAATTCATGTTTATAACTCATATCACTTTTAAAATATTTTTAGAATTTACTTCATATTTTAAAAAAATTGTAAAATATCATTTTTAAAGAAATCCTTTTATAGATTTCGGACTGCAAAACCGTGATTGTTTCAAGAACTTGTTTTACTCATATTTCAAAATCTACCGGTCGAAATCTCGACTTTCTTTCTTTGTTTGAAAACTATGGGTATAATAGTTCTGAAACTCTTATTTCGAAGAATTCTAAGCTAAATTCCATCATATATACTCTTTTGACTTTTATGATGCGAAATCGCGAACTTGCGTTTCGCGACGCGTCTAATTTTGACTAAATTTTCAATATTCATTTAAACTTTACCAAAACACTTTTAAATATTTATAAAACATTTCTAAATCATATTAAACCATTGTTAAGAGGTTTAAACATTCCATATACATCAGTTTTATTAAATAAAGGAAAGTGATTTCCTTTGTGCTTATCAACATGTATTTCCATGACTTGCATATATATTCAACATTCATATTAAACAACCATCACAACGTTCATAAACAAACATATATAACGTCCAATAGCATATAATACTATACTTTAGGAGTTTCTCACCTTGGGTTTAAACGACTAACTAAAAATTAGCTATAGCTTTGCTAACTCAAACTTTTAGCTCACGATCACTTGGATTATTGCTCCTAGATGGCTCAGCCTAGGCTTGGAATGCTAGAGAAGCTCACGGCCTAGGGTAGGGAAGGTGGAAAGCTCGATCTTTGGCTTGTATAAGGGTGGTCGTGGAGTGTAGGGAGGAAGAATGGAATTTTGTAATAGTTTTGAGATGCTTAAGTGTGTATATATTTATATATTATAATTAAATTTTTTGAGAAATATTTTAGCATTACTTTGTTAACATGAAAAGCCATTGAAATATGGACAGAATGCTTAGGAAATAAAGAAGAAGATGAAAGAAAATGAAGCGGAGAGTGTGTGGTATTTATAGGAAAAGAAGAGGAGAAAAATATCTAAGATATTTTACACATATGCATCATTATCCATCACTTCCACGTGCACCATCTCCATCACCTTTATGGCCAAAATGACCAACCTCTCATGGGCATACTTGAGTGCTTGTACTATGGTGAACTTTTGGTTAGCTATGAAAGTAAGGAAAAGAGAAATATCTTGGATATTTTATGCATATATGTTTTTATTTATATGTATATATGTGCATATATGAATGATTATGTGCATGAGAATATATCTTCATGTATGCACATATATATGTGCACATGTGTCTCCATAACGTTGCACAACTTCTATACGTTGTGTTGTTACGAATCCTGATTTTGGATTTCCGATCATATTTTCATTTTAGTTAATATGAAAATATTTGCAAACAAAATTTGAAAACGATATTTCTATCATTATATAATAAATTAAAGAGCTTACTTCATAAGTAAAATAATTATTAGATCATTTAAACTAATTTTAAATTCAAAAATCAATTAACTAGAAATGATGACATTATTAATGATGTCGTAAATACATTTAATTTTCCATAAATAAGTAAACTATTTTATTTCATATTTTCATTCATATATACAAATGAGTGTATGTATCCAGCTTGGCGTGCGATGTCGGATCGCCAAAGAGCTGTTTATCTATAAAACGATTTACAGTTATTTTGTCGATAATTTAACCAAAATATATATTTTCGTAAATACTTATTCAAAATAAGTTTACCATTATTATTTATAATTCAAAACATCGTCAATTATGTTTGAAAATCTTATTTTTAAATATTTTTACATTTTTCTGAAGTGATAATTTTATGGGTTGTTGCAATGTAACTAGATCAAAGTCTATAAAATGACTCCTAGTGCCATGTGATCATGTTGAATCATTTGAAATTTAGCATACATGCCAATAATAATATTATTTGCTTTCATTTTGAACGAAGAGAACTGGTTGTGTAAAATAAATATGTTAGTTTGTTTTACTTTATTCATGCCTTCATGAGTAATTTATAGTGTATGCCAGATATCATAAGCGGTTTTATAAAGCATAACTCTTGAGAACTTGTTTTTATCAAGTGAAAAGATAAGACATTCATAGCTTTGACATTATTGGTTACTGTAGTCTTTCGAACATCTGTCCAAGTACCCATATTAGTAATGGGAGCTTCGTATTTAATTTGAGTAACTTGTTGAATTTCTTGGCCATTAGCTTCATAAATGTTCTTATATGTGGGGACCAATAAGCATAGTAAGATCTAGTGAATAGTGGAGGATGTGCAGTTGACAGACCATCTTGAAAAGTAATTGCCATATTATGTTGATTATTCAAAAACCGTGTTACGGTAATTGAAAAACTTTCCTCTGATACCAAATGAAAGTCGCTATGGATCGAGTAATATGAAATATTCTACTAAATTAAGACTTGTATACCAATTGCTTAAATAAAGTGTATATAAATGATAACTAGGAGATAAGCAGTGGAATAAACAAAGTAAAGAAAGTAAAAACGATCAAACTAGATATTTTTATACCGATTTGAACTTCCCGTTCTACGTCCAGTTCTAGACTCCTTTTGAATTTAAATAACACCCTCACTTAACTTTGAGGAACATGCATACTACAAACTGCCTGAGCTCTCCAATAGTACTTCATGCCTGAATCCAACAGGACTTTGTGTGTTCTTGAATAACACGAATGAGTCAATAAGGTAGGGCCTTTCTATAATCTTCTTGAGACGATGATTTGAATATGCTGATTTAGGAAGTTGAAAGTTGAAAGTTTTGTAACTCACATAACTATTGGAAGTAGAAAAGCAAGTTAGAATTGATGAGTGAAAAGAATAGATTTCAATTTTATTTAAAGTTGTGAAGAGTTCTTGTTGAAAGGTTACAGTCATTAGAAGCATTGCAACCTTTGAGAAAGAAGGTAACTCTCCAGAATTCGAATTTCTATAAAGAGACACTTCTTTTCATATAGGTCAGCTAGCTAATTTTAAAATTCAGATGGCTGAAAATATAGAGAGAAAGTTAAAAATTATTTCTGATGTAATCTCTATATATAGATATCAAAGAGTTACGTTAAAGAGTTGCGATCATTTAATTATAAACATCTTTGTTCTCAGATATGATCACGAATGATTGCAACTCTTTGAAATGACCTTTTAGAAGATAACCGTTATGGAGTGATCAGTTGATTGAGTATAAAAAGTCAGTCTGCTGAATAAGAATTTTTAATTTCATGGCAAAATTAATGTAACGTCCCGAAAATTTTCGACTTTCGAAAATTCAACGTCGACACTCACTTTATCGACTGCCGAAAAATCGAAGGCCGGAAACCGAGATGTTATGGGTTTTGAAAAGAATTTAAGAAAAAGGAAGAAGAAAGAAGAGAGAAAAGATAGAGAAGAAAACAGAAAATAGGAAGAAGAGAAAATAGAAAAAAATAGGACGGAATAGAAAACAACAGAACAACAACAGAATCTCACAATTCGCAGCGGAACAACATATAATAATAAATGAATAATCTTTAAACAAAGAACTATATCAGTTATTACATTTTATACATTTCATTTCATCATATCATCAGAGTATACAACAACAACAAACAGTGCAGCGGAAAAAGAAATACTATATAAGTAATATGCCATGCCATCCAGCTTGCCTCCAGCAACTCCAGAATATCCAGAATATCCTGATAAACCTAACTCTTGACTGCCCGTGTAGAAATTGGTGGGCACCCAGAGTTTAGGAAGGAAAACAATAAACTCCAAGTCAGTCATGTGACTGGTGTGAGAACTCAAAACAGTTTATTTATCTTTAAAATCAAAATAGAGGAATATTTTTAAATCAATTCGCAATGCTTTTAAAAAATGAGACTACCATAAGGCCTCCCGCACACACACACAATGCAAACGCAGAATCGGAGGAGATTTCTCCTTATGATAGTCAAAGATGCTTGATACGCACTTAAAAATAACATTTGATATTATTATTAGTGCATAGTGTAGGAAAAATTCATTTCGAAAGTAGAATATAAATCTTAGCCAACATACGACCATTATCGTATGCCTACTATAGCTACCATCCAAACAGTGTTGCGACACCATAAGTGAATGATAGGTCCTACAACTAAAACCGTACAAGTCACGTATTGTTTCTTTGGATTTCCAACGAATGATCAGGCCAAGGAACTTCCCATTGCCACATGAGAATGCCTCTGGATGGACATCCCCGAGAACCAAACCGGATCTTTACCAACACAAGGCCGGGTTACCCCTAACTGAGTAACAACTGACCGAATATGCCATCCCCCGGTCCTTTGGGACCTTTTAACCGAGCGCTCATAATAAATTCACACAATCATAACAAAGTGTTTTCAACATGAGTAAGTATCTGGGCTCCATACCATGATACCACCCTTTTCCAGAAGGAAATGGACACATCCTAAAGGGCGCTACCCCTCATAACCTTGCCGCATCTTTCCTGTTTTGACCATTCACGGGGTGTGAGGCTCGACGAAGTCACGTCCACAAAAACATACTTTATACAAAAGCCATGCTTTGGGTCAAACAAATGATCAACACAATGATCACAAGGATAGACGATCAAATAAACGATCCTATCACAAATAATCAACACAATGATCATTTCAGCATCACTCAGCATGTCACATTACAAAATTGGGAATATATCGCTGATAACATTCAACTACATAACCTCTGAGCACGTACGTCTCAGAGAAGGGTGTTAAGCTCAAAGAATAAATTCTCCGCCACCAACAGAAATATATTTGAAAGAAATCGGCTTTATATCTCAACTTGTAATGTCAGACATACAATCCATACAAGTCTGTTCCGGGCTCGAACAAAACCGAAGGCACTTCTTACGAAGCCCTTGCAATCCGGGTATTCACAATCCCGATCGAATTTCCCATCACTTAAGGAATCTCTATACCAGGAGCTACCCAGTGCAGAGACAATCGATAGGTCATCCTATCGCTTTCACAAATACTCGGTCTTCAACACCGATCTTCAATGCAATTCACAACGACGTATCACATATTCGGAATGGGTTATACGACCCCATGGTCCTTTCCCGGTTAACCCGAATAGTGAGCGCTTATTCAAAAATAAGTGTGGCATTCAAATTCAAACAAATCACATCAAATACCCATTCAAAGGGAAATATTGATAGTCGGTTATTGAACTATCAATGAATATGCACACATCACCAGATTCCAAATAATTTTCCAAATTATTTATTTTCCAAAATATCTTTACAAGATATATTATTTCCAAACTTCAAAAATAAATCAATATTTATTTTTAAACAAATTCTTCTTTTCATTTATAAATTCCATAATGAATTTATATTTCAAAATATTCATGCATATACGATTTCAATTATCCATTTTCAATTTATCTTCAAAAAGATAAATTCTAAATATTCACTTCATATTGGAAAACATTTCCATACTTATTAAACATAAGTAATTCACAAATCTTTTTATTTTCAACACTTAGAAAATATTCAATATACTTAAATCGAATTAAGTATATATTTCATTCTATTAAGGAAATCATTCTCTTAAACATATTTATTTGGGCCAAAACGAATGTTGCGTAAAACATCGTTACAACAACCCAAAATCACTAGTATAGGGATTCGAAATTAAATAGATATATAAATCCCAATACTACACAAAACATTTCCTTTCGGAAATCATTTACTATAACAACAGTGTTATAGTCCACCATTTCCTTTTATTTCTCGAAAACGTCTATTTCAACAATAAATGTTGAAATCTATGGTTTCGAATCTCAACACCTTTAAAACATCGTTAGATCGTTTTAATTCTATTTAAAACATCACATTCAAAACAATTTCTTTAACATATTATTCACTATTCAAAAACGTGAATAAACTTCGTTAACAATTTCATCCTTTAATTCATTTTAATTCAAAGGATTATTCACTATTCAAAAATGTGAATATAACTCCATTAATAGGTTTCAACAATTTTCTTATCAAAATAAGTCGTTTGCGAATTTATAAAACAACGTTTATAAATTCCATTCTATTTATTTATAAAAACTTCCTTTTTATAAATCCTTTTATTAACCTATTCCAGTTTATAACTCAATTATAAACTAAAAGTTCATATTATAAGTTAAATACTTATAAAATGATTATTTTACAAAATCGTTCCTCTAAAGACTTTCCAAATCATAAATCTTATAACTTATAAGATTCATTTATTTAACCAAATCTATTCTTCAAATAACTTCACAAATTTATAAATCTTACTATTTATAAATTTCATTTATAACTTCACCATTTTTAATTTTATAAGTTCCATTCATTTACAAAATTCATTTTCACTTCATTCAAACACTTATGAAAACTCGTTTTATAATGTCAATATTCCAATTTATAAATATCCATTTATAAATCTCTTAATATAAATCAATTTATATTATTCTTTAAAACGTCTTTAATCTCCTTTATTATTTCACCATTTCGATTCATAAAATAATTAAATTTTATAAAATCCTATATTTAAACTTTTCACAATAAATTCTAAAATTCCGATTGAACTATTTTAAAATCATTAGCATCATATTCTCAAAAATCAGTTTTTAACTATATTTCTCAAAAATCATAATTTTTATAACTTTAAAAATTATAACGTTTATTTATTTAAAATAGATCAAATTCCAAACATATAGTATATTTTCAAAAATCACTTTATACATTATTTTAAAATTCCAAAATTTGGTCCAATGATGCTACATATCAAATAGTCAATCACGACTACAACGATATCATATATCAATATGATAATCCATCAAATATCAAAATATCTGAAATCAAATAAATACTGTTGAGGAATCCAGTTGAATCCCTCCAACCTGTTTTCCTGCATCCACAAACATTAGCACAATACCAATTTCGCTCCAGTACGAAATTATCGCGGTATATGGGATTTAAATATTATCCGCTTAATAGACGGCGCAATAGGGTCTCATCCGCTAAACAAAAAATGCGGGAAATCAATAACTCCAATATATACATATGCCAATATATATATATTGCTACTATATATAATACCAATTTCACTGTTTATGAAATATTCGCGGTATATGTTTTTAATAAATAACATCCGCTTACTAACGGCGTATAATGTCTATTTTAACAATCAATAGATATCAATCAACATTCAAACATGCATTCAAATATTTTAAATCTAACTATTTAAAATAAAATCGAAACTGATTCGATTGAGTGAGAAATTCTCACCTTGATTTCAATTTTGTTTTAGCGATTTATTTCGAATAAAATTAAACGTGCGTTTAATTTTACCCAAAATTCTCACTAACTCCAAACGACTCCAAACCAACTACATCGCGTAGTGCTCGTCCATACGATTCCAACGCAACTGGTTTCGTGCGTTTTCGACCTCGTATGAAAAAGTTATTGATTTTACAAGATTGTACACGATTTAAATTGAAATTAATTTACAATTTCTTATATATATTATACAACCTTTGATCTGGGCCGTGCATTTTTGATGATGGAATCGGGGCCGCGTGTTGCTTTCTCTCCTACGCTCCATCTCCCTCACGTTACAGCCGAAACAAATGAACCCAATGCTCCTCGTTAGGGTTAAATTATTCTCCATCAATACTCGATGTTAACTCGATCAACAACTTGCAATAGGAAGCCCCAAACCCCCCCTATGTTCGGCCTCAGTAGGGTGGAACTCGGCCACCATCCAAGCGCGTAAATCGAGGCCGACTTCATGACAAACGCGGCCCCTTTTCTCACGAATCACAACTCCATTCGCGATCTCCACCGTTGATTTCGTAGTACTCACAGCCCTCTACGCTTTTGTAGTTGAGCGTTTCTTGAATCGATGCTTGGATTGAGAGATTTGGAGGGAAGATGATGGACAATTTTCGGCCATTGAAGCCAGAGGTGGCGGCTGCGTTATAGAACTAGGGTTTAGTTTCTTTTTTTTTCTTTTTTTGATTTATGAGCCTATTTATAGAAAAAAATTTGAACACTATTCATTTCGATTTTCCAAACTCCGATTTACGCGCCGAAACTGACGTTCCTAGGGTTTATCCCGCGTTCCGGACACAATGGAACAGGTTTCGGAAGCTAATTCGGACATCTGTGCGAGTTATGGCTGTAAACGCTCAATTTGAATTAAACCGATTTAAGCGATTTTCTAGGCGTTTTAATTTGTACCGGACAAAAGGTAAATCCAATTGACTTGAAATTTGAAACCTTACAATAATATCACATTACGGATCCGATGAAACTAGTTTCGTCGAAATCCGAGACTTTTTGAAAAATGGCTATTTTAACTCGCCAAATTTAAATTAAAAACAAATCGATGCATTTCGAGCTGCCACGATCAAACGATAACTCCGATTGACACGAAATTTGAAATCCGGTAATAACTAACTATTACGGATCCAATGGAACTGGTTTCGTTCAATTCTGAGACTGTTCAAAAATTGACTATTTTCACTAGTCGATTTTAATATTAAAATATTCAATTTTCACAAATTAACTTTTAATTCGATTTTAAAAGTTCTAAAATATCATTCTAACTTCCATATGATAAAATAAAATTTTACAAATCATTTTCAATCATTTTTAACTATATTTTCAATTATTTCCCTAATTCAACATATTAATTTATTGATTTAATTATCCAATTAAATTCAATAATTCAAAATAAAATTTATTCGACTTATAAATTCACTTTTTAATATTTAAAATTAACTAAATATTCAAATTTAAATTAATAAAAATCCTGGGTCGTTACAATCTTCCCCCCTTAAAAGAATTTCGTCCTCGAAATTATTAAGTAAGAAAGTTACAAAATTTATTAATTTTCCCAAAATACCATAGTTAAATTTCTTACAATAACTTACTAAGTTTTCAAATCATACTTAGTTATCTTTTCAAAAACAACTACTATCGTTTAACTTTCAATTTCAAAATCAAGGTTTAAGTTTTCAAAAAATTTCCAAATTTTCTCAAATTTTTCTAACGCCTTAAATTTTCGAAAAAATTCGCCATAGTCTCCTTTGCGCGGCTCGATCCGAAAAAAAAAATGACAGTATATATATCACAAATATACATCTCATCAAGTAATGAGGCATCCCGAAGGGAAAAATTTGTAAAAGTACGGTATGTAATCCGAGATATGTACCTTATATTTTATTAGCAAGCATATACGGCTAATATAGCGCGAAAGCGAGCTCCAAATGCGAAGCAAACGCGATCCGCACCTACTAAACACTCAACAAACAACATGAGAACCATGCATACATGTAAATAGTATCAATATACAACATATAGCAAATGCAACTAAACAACAAAAGCAATATATATTCAACCATCAACCAACTAACATCCATAACCAATAAATATTCATTCATATTCAATTTCAATTAGTTTGCATTTACTAATTTTATCCAATTCACCTTCAATTCTATTCAAATTTATTTACTTCTAATTTGAATTCAATTACATAGCTTTCAATTTCATTAATTCACTTTCATTAACACTTAATGAATTATATACAATAAATTAACAATCAACTAACAACCAATGTATATTAATTACAACCAAATTCCTTTGCTTATATTCATTTTGGTTTAACTCCTTAAATTAAATTGACTTCCATTCAATTTATTTAATTTTTCAACTTCCAATAACATTTGATTTTAATGAATTAACACTTATATTCATTATTCCATATCAACTTAATTTACATTCATTTGATTATCATCCAATCCATTCATTCAATTCAATTCAACTAACTTAAATATCAATATCAACTTCATTCAATATCTCTTAAGTTATATTCCATTTAACATTATTTGGTTTTACATAACTTAAATTCCTACTTGTAAATAAATTCAAATTTCAATTCTAAAGTAAATTTCCATTTAACTTTAAATTCATTTGCTTATTTACAACTCATATTCATAAATATATTCATATAGTTTCACTTCTTATACATATATAAGTTTATTCACAATTGTAAATCACTTTAATTATAATTCAATTCTTATAATTCTTTTGCTTATACAATTATTCCTTTATTTAGATTATTCAAACAACTAAACAATCAACTTACATACACTTTAATAATTCTGAAAAATTATTCCTTTACATATCAAAATATAATCAAGGTAAAATTATTTCATTTACCCAATTTAAAACAATATTATGTCGAATTGTTCTATTCAAGTGTTTAGAAACCCCTTCGGCATAGTTGTACATACTGTACTGACGAAGGTTCATATGCCACTCAATAAACCAATCATCACAATATAAAACAATTTTATATTCACCAACAAATACGCACTCGTATCTATTAATACACTCAAACTCATTCTAGAGTACTACTGACTCTATCTCTAATGAGTAATACCCTACAGAACCATGGTTGTCGCTTAACCATAAGCTCTGATACCAAATGTAACGTCCCGAAAATTTTCAACTTTCGAAAATTCAACGTTGACACTCACTTTATCGACTGCCGAAAAATCGAAGGCCGGAAACCGAGATGTTATGGGTTTTGAAAAGAATTTAAGAAAAAGGAAGAAGAAAGAAGAGAGAAAATAGAGGGAAAAGATAGAGAAGAAAACAGAAAATAGGAAGAAGAGAAAATAGAAAAAAATAGGACGGAATAGAAAACAACAGAACAACAACAGAATCTCACAATTCGCAGCGGAACAACATATAATAATAAATGAATAATCTTTAAACAAAGAACTATATCAGTTATTACATTTTATACATTTCATTTCATCATATCATCAGAGTATACAACAACAACAAACAGTGCAGCGGAAAAAGAAATACTATATAAGTAATATGCCATGCCATCCAGCTTGCCTCCAGCAACTCCAGAATATCCAGAATATCCTGATAAACCTAACTCTTGACTGCCCGTGTAGAAATTGGTGGGCACCCAGAGTTTAGGAAGGAAAACAATAAACTCCAAGTCAGTCATGTGACTGGTGTGAGAACTCAAAACAGTTTATTTATCTTTAAAATCAAAATAGAGGAATATTTTTAAATTAATTCGCAATGCTTTTAAAAATGAGACTACCATAAGGCCTCCCGCATACACACACAATGCAAACGCAGAATCGGAGGAGATTTCTCCTTATGATAGTCACAGATGCTTGATACGCACTTAAAAATAACATTTGATATTATTATTAGTGCATAGTGTAGGAAAAATTCATTTCGAAAGTAGAATATAAATCTTAGCCAACATACGACCATTATCGTATGCCTACTATAGCTACCATCCAAACAGTGTTGCGACACCATAAGTGAATGATAGGTCCTAAAACTAAAACCGTACAAGTCACGTATTGTTTCTTTGGATTTCCAACGAATGATCAGGCCAAGGAACTTCCCATTGCCACATGAGAATGCCTCTGGATGGACATCCCCGAGAACCAAACCGGATCTCTACCAACACAAGGCCGGGTTACCCCTAACTGAGTAACAACTGACCGAATATGCCATCCCCCGGTCCTTTGGACCTTTTAACCGAGCGCTCATAATCAATTCACACAATCATAACAAAGTGTTTTCAACATGAGTAAGTATCTGGGCTCCATACCATGATACCACCCTTTTCCAGAAGGAAATGGACACATCCTAAAGGGCGCTACCCCTCATAACCTTGCCGCATCTTTCCTGTTTTGACCATTCACGGGGTGTGAGGCTCGACGAAGTCACGTCCACAAAAACATACTTTATACAAAAGCCATGCTTTGGGTCAAACAAATGATCAACACAATGATCACAAGGATAGACGATCAAATAAACGATCCTATCACAAATAATCAACACAATGATCATTTCAGCGTCACTCAGCATGTCACATTACCAAATTGGGAATATATCGCTGATAACATTCAACTACATAACCTCTGAGCACGTACGTCTCAGAGAAGGGTGTTAAGCTAAAAGAATAAATTCTCCGCCACCAACAGAAATATATTTGAAAGAAATCGGCTTTATATCTCAACTTGTAATGTCAGACATACAATCCATACAAGTCTGTTCCGGGCTCGAACAAAACCGAAGGCACTTCTTACGAAGCCCTTGCAATCCGGGTATTCACAATCCCGATCGAATTTCCCATCACTTAAGGAATCTCTATACCAGGAGCTACCCAGTGCAGAGACAATCGATAGGTCATCCTATCGCTTTCACAAATACTCGGTCTTCAACACCGATCTTCAATGCAATTCACAACGACGTATCACATATTCGGAATGGGTTATACGACCCCATGGTCCTTTCCCGGTTAACCCGAATAGTGAGCGCTTATTCAAAAATAAGTGTGGCATTCAAATTCAAACAAATCACATCAAATACCCATTCAAAGGGAAATATTGATAGTCGGTTATTGAACTATCAATGAATATGCACACATCACCAGATTCCAAATAATTTTCCAAATTATTTATTTTCCAAAATATCTTTACAAGATATATTATTTCCAAACTTCAAAAATAAATCAATATTTATTTTTAAACAAATTCTTCTTTTCATTTATAAATTCCATAATGAATTTATATTTCAAAATATTCATGCATATACGATTTCAATTATCCATTTTCAATTTATCTTCAAAAAGATAAATTCTAAATATTCACTTCATATTGGAAAACATTTCCATACTTATTAAACATAAGTAATTCACAAATCTTTTTATTTTCAACACTTAGAAAATATTCAATATACTTAAATCGAATTAAGTATATATTTCATTCTATTAAGGAAATCATTCTCTTAAACATATTTATTTGGGCCAAAACGAATGTTGCGTAAAACATCGTTACAACAACCCAAAATCACTAGTATAGGGATTCGAAATTAAATAGATATATAAATCCCAATACTACACAAAACATTTCCTTCGGAAATCATTTACTATAACAACAGTGTTATAGTCCACCATTTCCTTTTATTTCTCGAAAACGTCTATTTCAACAATAAATGTTGAAATCTATGGTTTCGAATCTCAACACCTTTAAAACATCGTTAGATCGTTTTAATTCTATTTAAAACATCACATTCAAAACAATTTCTTTAACATATTATTCACTATTCAAAAACGTGAATAAACTTCGTTAACAATTTCATCCTTTAATTCATTTTAATTCAAAGGATTATTCACTATTCAAAAATGTGAATATAACTCCATTAATAGGTTTCAACAATTTTCTTATCAAAATAAGTCGTTTGCGAATTTATAAAACAATGTTTATAAATTCCATTCTATTTATTTATAAAAACTTCCTTTTTATGAATCCTTTTATTAACCTATTCCAGTTTATAACTCAATTATAAACTAAAAGTTCATATTATAAGTTAAATACTTATAAAATGATTATTTTACAAAATCGTTCCTCTAAAGACTTTCCAAATCATAAATCTTATAACTTATAAGATTCATTTATTTAACCAAATCTATTCTTCAAATAACTTCACAAATTTATAAATCTTACTATTTATAAATTTCATTTATAACTTCACCATTTTTAATTTTATAAGTTTCATTCATTTACAAAATTCATTTTCACTTCATTCAAACACTTATAAAAACTCGTTTTATAATGTCAATATTCCAATTTATAAATATCCATTTATAAATCTCTTAATATAAATCAATTTATATTATTCTTTAAAACGTCTTTAATCTCCTTTATTATTTCACCATTTCGATTCATAAAATAATTAAATTTTATAAAATCCTATATTTAAACTTTTCACAATAAATTCTAAAATTCCGATTGAACTATTTTAAAATCATTAGCATCATATTCTCAAAAATCAGTTTTTAACTATATTTCTCAAAAATCATAATTTTTATAACTTTAAAAATTATAACGTTTATTTATTTAAAATAGATCAAATTCCAAACATATAGTATATTTTCAAAAATCACTTTATACATTATTTTAAAATTCCAAAATTTGGTCCAATGATGCTACATATCAAATAGTCAATCACGACTACAACGATATCATATATCAATATGATAAACCATCAAATATCAAAATATCTGAAATCAAATAAATACTGTTGAGGAATCTAGTTGGATCCCTCCAACCTGTTTTCCTGCATCCACAAACATTAGCACAATACCAATTTCGCTCCAGTACGAAATTATCGCGGTATATGGGATTTAAATATTATCCGCTTAATAGACGGCGCAATAGGGTCTCATCCGCTAAACAAAAAATGCGGAAAATCAATAACTCCAATATATACATATGCCAATATATATATATTGCTACTATATATAATAACAATTTCACTGTTTATGAAATATTCGCGGTATATGTTTTTAATAAATAACATCCGCTTACTAACGGCGTATAATGTCTATTTTAACAATCAATAGATATCAATCAACATTCAAACATGCATTCAAATATTTTAAATCTAACTATTTAAAATAAAATCGAAACTGATTCGATTGAGTGAGAAATTCTCACCTTGATTTCAATTTTGTTTTAGCGATTTATTTCGAATAAAATTAAACGTGCGTTTAATTTTACCCAAAATTCTCACTAACTCCAAACGATTCCAAACCAACTCCATCGCGTAGTGCTCGTCCATACGATTCCAACGCAACTGGTTTCGCGCGTTTTCGACCTCGTATGAAAAAGTTATTGATTTTACAAGATTGTACACGATTTAAATTGAAATTAATTTACAATTTCTTATATATATTATACAACCTTTGATCTGGGCCGTGCATTTTTGATGATGGAATCGGGGCCGCGTGTTGCTTTCTCTCCCACGCTCCATCTCCCTCACGTTACAGCCGAAACAAATGAACCCAATGCTCCTCGTTAGGGTTAAATTATTCTCCATCAATACTCGATGTTAACTCGATCAACAACTTGCAATAGGAAGCCCCAAACCCCCCCTATGTTCGGCCTCAGTAGGGTGGAACTCGGCCACCATCCAAGCGCGTAAATCGAGGCCGACTTCATGACAAACGCGGCCCCTTTTCTCACGAATCACAACTCCATTCGCGATCTCCACCGTTGATTTCGTAGTACTCACAGCCCTCTACGCTTTTGTAGTTGAGCGTTTCTTGAATCGATGCTTGGATTGAGAGATTTGGAGGGAAGATGATGGACAATTTTCGGCCATTGAAGCCAGAGGTGGCGGCTGCGTTATAGAACTAGGGTTTAGTTTCTTTTTTTTTCTTTTTTTGATTTATGAGCCTATTTATAGAAAAAAATTTGAACACTATTCATTTCGATTTTCCAAACTCCGATTTACGCGCCGAAACTGACGTTCCTAGGGTTTATCCCACGTTCCGGACACAATGGAATACGTTTCGGAAGCTAATTCGGACATCTGTGCGAGTTATGGCTGTAAACGCTCAATTTGAATTAAACCGATTTAAGCGATTTTCTAGGCGTTTTAATTTGTACCGGACAAAAGGTAAATCCAATTGACTTGAAATTTGAAACCTTACAATAATATCACATTACGGATCCGATGAAACTGGTTTCGTCGAAATCCGAGACTTTTTGAAAAATGGCTATTTTAACTCGCCAAATTTAAATTAAAAACAAATCGATGCGTTTCGAGCTGCCACGATCAAACGATAACTCCGATTGACACGAAATTTGAAATCCGGTAATAACTAACTATTACGGATCCAATGGAACTAGTTTCGTTCAATTCTGAGACTGTTCAAAAATTGACTATTTTCACTAGTCGATTTTAATATTAAAATATTCAATTTTCACAAATTAACTTTTAATTCGATTTTAAAAGTTCTAAAATATCATTCTAACTTCCATATGATAAAATAAAATTTTACAAATCATTTTCAATCATTTTTAACTATATTTTCAATTATTTCCCTAATTCAACATATTAATTTATTGATTTAATTATCCAATTAAATTCAATAATTCAAAATAAAATTTATTCGACTTATAAATTCACTTTTTAATATTTAAAATTAACTAAATATTCAAATTTAAATTAATAAAAATCCTGGGTCGTTACAATTAAAATTTTGGTTATATAATAAAAAGTAAAGTTCGATGGATTGGAAATAGTTTCAAACGAATGCCTCTTAGTCAACTGAAACTATTTTTAGTCGATTGAACTGTGTATAAAATGTTTTTATATGCAAACCTTCTTTTAAAACATGCACAGTTCTTTGATATCTGAAAATATATGTATGTAGGTGTGTATGTATGTGCATATGAACTTCCATGGAGATTTTATAAGAGTATCTAGGACCAAATACATATAGTCGACTTGACGTCTTTGTTGTTTTTGGAATGTAAACAAACCATCTTGCTCTCTCCTTGATTCTCCAATTCAATAGCTTGTTCTACCTGCATAGTATTATATACTAGATATACATAAAGATATAGTTCTCATATTAATATAGTTGTCATATTAAAACATAAAACCGAGGTTCTAACAACCAAGTTATGATATTTATTTAATAACTTTACCCTATTGTATTAGCAGTTGATTTGGGTTGCTATATAAATTAGATTACATTTAGGAATTTAATGCTTTTGGTTATAGTTACATTAGTGATGGAACTATTATTATAAATTTTATTCCTGATATTCGAGATAATTGATTAAAATCCTGTATATATAAATACTGTTTTCTATTGGTATTGAATAAAGTTAGGTGGAGTTGATATTAATTTATAACATGGTTATATATTATTTTAAATCTAATTTTTAGTTGTATTAGTGATAGAAATATAAGTATATATTTTATTACAATTCGAAAACTATAAATATGACCTTAAAAATAAGCTGTAAGGTTAAAAAACTATTTATGCAGGTCAAAGTTATATTTAAATGACTTTGATGTTTATTTGGCCTGGATATTGGTTTATTAAAGTGTCAATCAATAATTAAATAACTAGCAAATTTTTATGAAGGTAATTTCAAAAGTTAGAAATCACAAAAGAAGTCCTGTACGATTTAATAGGGGTTGATTAAAGTTATAAAAATGATTTATTAACCATAAACCCTAAGAAATAGTTTGTGGTATTTGTATATTATGTACGTGAGTTATATAATATTTTGAGGCCCTTATCAATAGTTAAATTTTAATAGAAGAATTAAGTGATCTTAAGCTATAATAGAATTGGTTCGATGAGGATTTTAGCTTATAAAATAAATTTGAAACTTCTATAAAATAGTATGAAGAGATATGGTTGTTAGATTGGTTACTTAAGTAAGATGTGGTTTAAAGCGTTTATATATGTAGTTTCGGTATGTCCGATTTAGGGCCACCGATTGATGCATGGAATCCATTGTACCATTGAAGCGCATGACCCACATACATGGTTTTGGATAAGGAGCAGAGGGAGACTGGGACACCAACCTGAAGTAAGTCATATACTATTATGTAGTACTCTTGGATGCTGCGACAGCACCTACAGACTAATTCTTCAGAGGTGTTGATTCTTAGAGGAGTCCACAACATTGTTGTGGCTCTCGATAGGCCTCTTTAGTTTGTAATGACAATTCAACGCAGGTTATTGATATGCAATTTTGGCATTTGTATGGTTTGGTATGCATGATTTAGGTTAATGAATAGTGGACCAAATATATAAATATGTTGTCCAGTGAATATATATATATATATATATATATATATATATGCACAGTTTAGGGGTTTATATATTGGTTTGGTATGCCTAACTTGAGGCAACCGGTTAGTGCGGAGCGCTTTAAGAACGAATCAGGATCCACATGGAAACGATAATTCTTCAATGTCGTGTACCCATGTGGGATGGGTATATATGGGGTTTAATGTTTACATTCAGTTCTAGTATGTCGGTATAGACAATTGAAAGGATAGGATGCTAGTAAGAGAATACAATGTACCATTGAGGCGCACAACCTACAGATGTGGTTCCGGAGCAAGGGCGGAGGGAGACTGGGATACAAGTATAGAGTAGGTCATATAGTATTCTGTAATACTCTTGGGTGATGCAACAGAACCAAAGGCCAACTTCTTTTGAGGTGTTGTTTCAGAGGAGTCCACAATATAGTTGTGGCTCTCGATAGGTCTGTTTAGTAGCTAATGGTACTTCAGGACGATTGTCAGTTATAGATATTCATAATTCGGTTTTAGGTATGGAAATGTATGTTGGTAGCATTTTTATAACGCTGTTTGTTTTGTATCCCAAATGCTTCGATACAAGGACCATTGAATTGATGGGTGTCCGTAGCTGACTCCACCCATCAGCAATGAGTGGTATCAACTTATTCTTTGTGTGTCTCTTATCATTATGATTGTGCATGTTATATTGGTTGGTTGATTGCTATTATTGAACATAGTATATTAGACTTGTATTGGGATGTGTATATTAATCCTGCATTAGTATGTTGGATTACCCCTATCATATTATGTTGTTACGTTTTAGTCGCACTATTAGTTATGTCGACTCGCTAATTATAGGAGAAAAGCATGTTATGGTATGATTCCCTACCTTTGAGTTGTACTTGTTTGTGGTAGTTCGAATTTTTCCTGAGCTATGTTTATGGAGAAGACCTACCGTACTTTGTTATTTTCATGAGGAATATGCTATTTACATATACGACTTGTCGTATCAAATATTGTACTCTAACTTTTTGTACTGAAATTTATTTATCAGTACTACCAACAGTATAGTCTCTTATATATTACTTATCCTATTATACTCGTGTATAATCAATATATTATGTATTATCATTCTACCATGAGATTCTGTCACTGTGCCTTGGTTTAGTGCTTTGTTATTTTTATTTTACCCAATGGACTGCCTTTTGTGGTATCAGGAGTCAGTTGCGGTTAGATGTTGATTTAGTATATTTTAAAGAACGAGTTGTCACAGGCCGGCTAAATAAGACAAAACAAGGGATATGGGCATAAGTAGTGTGACAACCCGCCATTCTTGACCTTCGGATTCAATGCCTAAACCAACGTTAACATCTCAAAGACCTGAAGCGACAATACGTTATGATATGTTAACAAATAAACGAAATAAAATCTAACTACTAACTTTCTAAACTCATAATGGAAGGAACAACATATAATATAAAACATCTTATACATAAATCACAGATCTGTTAAATAATTAGATCTATACAATACATCACAATCTAATCTAAAATACACGTAAATGTATACTATTACAAGTTATAATTACAATTTATACAATATTTAAAACATGAAATCTTCGCCACCATGCCAATCATGCCACTGGGGTCCATTAACTGAGTGATATAAATAAAAGAGTAAAATAGGAGGGGGTCATACATAAGTCTGGTAAGTGAAACAAATCTATCTCATATATACTAAAAAAAACTAGTAAAACATCTTTAGTGTCTCCTAACCTGTAAACATACCTTAACCTGCCCATTTGCACCCAAGGAGTAATATCAACACCAAACCTAGGTTGACTACTCGATTAAGATCATATTTAGTTTCATTTTATGTTATACACATGTGTGTTTGTGCGCGTACACACAAACACACACATAATACCGATAGAGTCTAACAAATCCACATTTCGAAGGAATACCAATTTCCCAAGCAACTAAAACAATATATTGAGAGGAAAATTATTTCCTCGGAATATAAATTTCATTAGTTTCTAAATTCAATACTGAGGGAACAACTATTTCCCTACAGCAACTATTTTCATTTCAAATTTGTGGGAACAACAATTTCCCCAGGACATTTGTTCCTTGGATCATGTCTCATACACAGGCATTCAATAATTAATATCAAACATCCAACCACCCAATGGACAATAGCACATCAAACATGCCCAATATCCAATAGCTAATCATACGTATTCAACACATATCCAAACACAACTAAACTAGTCAAACAACTAATGTCACACATGCATGTGTGCATACACACACCGTATACTCGTATATTCAACAACGTCTATATATTTTGCAATATCGTCATTATTCCATATTGCTTCCTCCGAAGTAACCAAAAGCATTGCATGAAGTCTTGATCACTTCTCCTTGATATAGGCCCAACTGGGTCTAGGTTCAATTATCCAGTTTTATCGACCAACGGTGCATCGGTCTAAGCCCATCGGTCCGACGGTTGCCGTAATAATCCCAATGTTTTGAATTTCATGTTCCGTTTTGTTTCCATTGCTCTCCAATCCAATTTTCTAAATTTATATTCTTCAATTCCCTTTGTTTACACTTCAGTAATACATCTAGTTATAGTTCCTAATTTCATATTCATGTATATAGTCATCTAACTCAATTCCTAGCAAAATATATTTCATATAGCCTCAAAGTAGCTTATTGCTTACTTTATTTAATCACCATTTCTAAAATATAATCATACATATTCATATTTTAATTTGTTTTTAATCCTAAATCAAACTCTTAATCATGGCTTAGCATTCTAATTGCATTATTGATAAGTAGAGATGGTTCACTCACCAAAACAATGCTCCAAATCCCGAAGCTGCATGCACTGACTTCCAAATTTCGTCCAAATTATTTTTCTAGATTGTTGCTTTCATAGTCCCACTCGATTTTCCATCGGTTTCATCAGTTTTCGTTAAGAAATGTGGAAAATATGCTAATTCAAAGTTTGCTATAACAAGCTGGAAACAGTGTACGGGATTTTCGCCGTTGAGCCTTGTAGTTTGCCCTATTATAACTCATTCCAGAACCCAATAACAACCTGGTATCTATTTTGCTCATAACTCCTCCGTTCGACCTTCGAGTTGGACAAATAAATATATGGCGCGAATTAGAAAAACAAGCCACACTCAGTGGCAAAGGTCCAGTTATCAAATTAATAAGTTAGAAAAATAATAATTTTGCCCCTCAAATATTTAATTAATTAAACTATCAATTAAATCCAATATTATTAAGTATTAAAAATACTAGAGTATTATAGGCAGGACTTTGGGTAGGTTGCAGGGTAATGAGGACTTAAGTGCCTGATGAGGAAACCGATGAGTGATCTCCATAATGCAGGCATGTAATCTCGGATAGATAGCTCTCCTATTGAGAGCAATTTTTTGACATCCTGCTATCTGAAGCTATTAATCGTTGAGCATTACAGTCTTTCACGGTTGGCACAAAATTTATGAAGATAATGGGCCGAGTGTGGTGAGGTCGAGGCCATACAAGCAATACGAGAGCACAGGGAAACTAGCAGTCTAGTCTTTTAATTATATTACAAGAAATATGAGTAACATTCTCCCTAAGTTTGCTTCTGCGAGCGGAGGTGGACTTGTCATTCATGCGTTTAATGCTATCGACATAAGTCACTGGCGGTGATGATTAGATGCTCGAGGTGGTTTAGAGATGGTTCAGTGACATGATGGTTGATTTGATGATGTGATCAATTTAACCTAAATGGTTCAGATCGTTTCTCACCCACCCAATCCAGCGACTCGGCTCAAATAGAAAAAACTATATAAACCAAGGCCGCCTATTCTCTTTATCATTTACCAAGCATTTGCGATTCTTCCATTACAGAGTTTTCGAGTTCTTCAATTTCTTCTCAAGTAATCTTATTAGCATTTTTGATTCCTCTAACACAATCAATAGTTTTTTGTCTCTTCCATTGATTTTCGATATTGAATTTGTGATTGATTTTTAAATGATGTTTCTCCATGAATTCCAATCTTTTGATTTTGTTCTCTTTTCTTACATTGTCTTGCGTTTGAGAGTTTCCATAGTTGAGATGATTGCATAAGAAAGGCATTGATTGGTCGGCGTTAACAAGTCGACGTTGATCGATCAACATAGGACTGTTATTTTCTACTTGAAAACTTAAGTAAACATATCAAAATTACTAAACTGCCCCCTTGGTTAAGAAAGAGAAGCTTTAGCCAAATTATGGGCCTTGATCGGTATATAATGAAGAATTAAATTAGAGGGTTTATGGGCCACATGGTTCGCTTAGGTTGGTAACTTGCCTATGTGAGGTTATTAACATGGCGGTCGAGATTGAGCTTGCAGAGGGCCTTTACAGGGTGCGCCATAGCCTGGGTTGACCTATTTTGCTCATATACCTTTGTAAGGTGGTTCGATAACTAGGTTTCCCTTGGCATTTATATGGCCAAAGGAAAGAAAACAACAAATGAGACCTCTACTAGCAGACGCACCTTCATCGTAGGCCCGTTAAGGATCAGAGAGGATAAGGATGAATTGTCTACGGCACTAGCTCAGCACGGGGCATATGGGATTAAGTCTCTTTATCCGTTAATTATGGGTCGACCAAATCATCCCCCCTCCCCCGGCTACTTTACCTAGTCCATGCCTTATATGTTGTGCCAGGTGTCATTTCCACTTCACCCCTACTTTATCCGCTTCCTAAACGACCGCCAAATGGCTCTCTTGCAATTTTCTCTTAACGGCTATAGCCCTGTAGTAGTGCTTTACATTGTTTTCCACAACTTGGGGATTCCTGAGCTCAAAAAACTCTTCATCAAGAATATGTTCAAGTTATTAAGGGGATCCACGCTCCCAAAGGTTGCACTTATAGGCTCCCACCTTCTGGTTTTCTTCTACAATCTTTTGAGAAAGGTCTTTAGGTATCAAGATTGGTACTTCTTTGTGTTGGAAACAATTAACCCCATCCTTTAAGTGCATGCATTCAAAGCCCTAAGTAATATATATTCCTAGCTAAACTTAATTCTCATCTTTTTATGATTTCATTCCTGATCTTTCTTTAATGCGATGACTTCATATGAAATTAGGGAGAGTTTTATTAATATTATATACTACCACAAGTAGATAATGAGGGCACCCAATCAGACAAGGAACTTATCCCTTAATCTTACCAACGAGAACTTGCAAGGGGAAGGCTGTTAGGGCTTAACCAATCGATGTTAAGTGGGGGAAGAGGCCGCATGACCCAATAGAAGTGGGCCAACTATGATGACCACCAGCATGGTGATATGGAGCATCCTCTAATTTATTATAGCAGATATGAAGGAAGAGGATGAGAAAACATAGATCGATCTGGGTAGGACACTAGCTTGGACCGTAGGGTGAGAGAAGAGGGTGAGTGGTAAACATACCATCTCCAGCTTTATGAATACTCAGACCAAGAGATGTACGGGATAGCCACCATCAAAGAGGGCTTATGGACGGAGGCCTCGGTTACTAAAAGTAAGGTCTCATGGTATTCTAATTACAAAAGTACCCTTAAGACACCTAATGCAGAGAGGACATATATGTAGGAGAGATCATTAAACAAACTAAGAGCATGGGCTCCTTCGTCGAAGTCCCCTCTACCGCAAGGTCCCGCTAATAGAAAACACATGACACCATGCCCACCAACATACACACCTTCAAATGGGTGCAAACTAGAAACAGTGATAAGGGATTTCTTTGCCCACCCTTAGTTAAGAGGAGGAGAAAGAGAAGAATAAAAGGTAAACCTAATTAGTCTGCCTTATAGTCAGTGGCCTTATCATTTTTCTTCTTTCTTTATAGTCGACTAATTCTTTTCTTCTTATTTGCAGTGGTGCAGTTCAATTTTGCCAAGCTAGTCGACTCTACCAATGTTAGGAACACCTCCTTGTAAACCTCTCAAACATAGCGTTGAGGCACCACTGAATCTCAGCAATAAAAGCCCCTTCTGCCTCAGCAAACTCAACATGAAGGCCCTACACCATGCCCCTAACATTATACTGCCTTGGTGCTTCCTCCACGGCAATAACTAAACATCCATTACATATACTGGCATGAGGTCGTCATTAGGCTAGAATCAGTCCACATCAAGCGATGATGAACTAGCAAAGATCCACGGAGCTCTAGTGAAGGGCAGCTTTCTTATTCTCCTAAGAGGTAGAGTTGCTAAGGGACATGCTAATAGGAACTGAGATGTTGGTTTTGATGACAACAACCTTTTTAACTATCTTATTATAAAATACATACTAACACTATTGTCTAGAAAGATATGAATATGCACGATATAAAGATATGCAGGTATTGATTACTGAAGACTGATCGGTATAAAGATTGAAAACTCAAGATTGAAGACTCTAAAGTATCAAGATAAAGATTTCAAGATATGTGTCTAGTTTTTGTTAAAACTTCATAATAGCATGGAAATTCTTCATTCCGAATTTCATTTGGGATGGAACCTATTTCTACCTTCTTAGTGGCTTACAAACCCACGACAAGTAGCTTACAAACCTATGACAAGTGGCTTACAAACCCACGAACATCCTGGTTTTGTACAAGTTCTCGAGTCCTGATGTGATGAGATACTCTATACGAAGAAGCTTGCAAAACTACTTCAAAATGGTTTTTCAAAACTGCTTTTCAAAATGTTTTATCCTTAAAACTATCTTTTCAAATGATTTTCAAAAGGATGTCTTAGCCTTAAAATATTCTTTGTTTTTGTGTTTTAAAACATAGTAAAATTAGTTTATTTTACTACAGAGTCATTTCATTTTGTTTTCAATTCAATACCATTTTCAAAACAAGTTTTTCATTTTTTTTAACCAAGGGGATGTCGACATGGTGGCTGTTGAATTCAAAAGTTTCAATTTTCAAAAGAAGTGTCTATTCGTTTAAATCTCTTCACTAATGGTTATGACTGTTGGTACTCTACAAATAGCCTTCTCAAACGAATGTTTTAATACACAATTCTCATATTTTCTTCACTCCTTCTCCACAAATTCATATTCTAAAGTTTTCATATTTTTACGATCGTGCGAAATTCTGCCAAATTCTCAAGTGAATCAAATTAGAATTTCATTCTTATTTGATTCTCTATCCTCTCTCGAAGATCAAAGTGCTATTCAGAGTTATAGGATCAATTTGTAATCAAAAGTTTATCGAGTCTCCCTATAAGGTGTGGTTGTGCCTGGAAATCAGTTAGGTAATCTTGTGGCCCGTAAATCAAGAGTGTTTGACCAGACTCGTGAAACAGGAGGGTACCTCAAGGCCTTTATAAATTAAGGAGTGTAATCTCGACACTGGTTTAATAAAAATCTGTGTGAGGTGGTTTGCCTTGGGACAGGATGGATGTAGGATAACTCCGAACCAGAATAAAATTCGGTGTGTTCTTTCCCTTTACTGTTTTTTATTTACTTTCTACATCTGTGTCTGATTCTGTGATTGTTTGTGATTAAGTTCTGCATTTGTTTGTGTCATAATTTCAATTTAGTTCATATAAGTCTTAGAATTCATTAAACACTATTCACCCCCCCTCTAGTGTTAAATTAGCCTTAAGATCCTTAATCCGCTATCCCTTTCAATTGGTATCAGTGCATTGGTTTTCATAGTTTTCATAATCCAAAACTTGAAAATTGTTTTAATGGCTACCAACACTGGTAATGTCAACTCTTGCACTAGTTCTTTATCCCTAACACTAGTTCATTTGTAGAAGGTCGGTCTACTGTCAGACCAAAATTTCTTAACGGCGGTAATTATGCATATTGGGCTTGTAGAATGAAAGTTTATTTACAGTCAGTAGGATTAGACACTTGGAATATCACACAAACTGAGTATGTTGAACCAACTACCAATTTTCCCAGTGGACTACTGAGCAAAAGGGTGTTGTACAAAATAACTCAAAGGCCATGAATATATTATTTTGTTCATTAGATAGGAATGAGTTTAATAGAGTGTCTGTTTGTAAGTCTGTATTTGAAATCTGGAAAACTTTACAAGTTACTCATGAAGGAACATGCAAAGTTAGTTGAACAGACTAAAATTTACATATTAACTAATCAATTTCAATTGTTTAAAATGCATGCAAATGAGTCCATTTTCGACATGTACTGTCGATTTCAAGATATTGTTTGCATTGGGAAAAAGCTTTTCGGAGGAAAACCAAGTCGGAAAAATTCTAAATTCACTTACTCCAGAATGGGATCAAAAGACACTTGCAATCGAAGAAGCAAATGATATCAGTCTCATGAAAATTAGAATTGATTGGGAATTTGATGTCTTATGAAGTTCAACTACAAGGAAGAAGAGAAAACAAGGCTACAGAAAAGAAATCATTAGCATTCAACGCAACAACTGAAGATTCAGAACCAGACAATGATGAGGAGATTGCTTTCATGACAAGAAACTTTCGAAAATTCCTAAAATATAGAAGAATGAATAATCACAAAAGAAATGATCAAAGGAATTCAAGAAATAATGCAGAGAATGTCAACAATGATAGATGCTACAATTGCAATAAAGTCGGGCATTATAGAAAAGATTAGCCATATCCAAATAAACAGTTATTTCCTCCAAACAATGATTCGTCAAGGAAAAGAAAGAATGCATTCACAGCAACTCTTGATGACCCAGAATCATCATCCAGTGACGATGAAAAGAAGACGAAAAACTCAAATTTGTGTTTCACTGCTATTCATGAATCAAACGACGGTGGGATTATGGATCTAAAAATAGATACACATTTACATTATTTTTAATTTTTCTTGGTTGAATGGATGCTTATTTTTTTGCCTAATTTTATTAAATTCCTTGAATTTTAAATTCAAATTTATCCCTTGAAATTTTAATTTTAAACTCAAAAATAATATTAATTTAATAATATTTTAAATATTAAATTATTAGTATTTAAGTATTATTATATTTAATGTTATTATAGGAATTATATAATTAGAATATAGGATATAACGTATATAGTTATTAGAAAATAGGATTAGACATATGTCCTTTGAATCAATAGGCACATGTCGACACACTGGGATACACCATGTCGACATGCCCCTTTGAATTTGATTTCAAAATTTGAATTCAAACTTTTGAATTTCCCTCCACTTTTTCACCAACTTCAACACTCTAAAAAGATGCCTCTTAACCAGAGAACATGACTATAGAATCTCTATTTATCTCACTCTCTTTATCATCACTTTTCACTTTCATTTCAAATTTCAAACTTATCTTCATTATCTTCAACTCCTCTCAAACTTCTTCAATGGCCTCTTCAAGCACTCCTAACACCATTGGCTTCCAAAATCTGTCAAAAACTTTCTTTTTAATAACCCAAAAGCTATCAAAGCTTACATCAACTACGTAAGCTTTGGTAAAATTCGTATGGGAAAATTTGCTATTTTTGAAGATTTTCCTTCTTATGAGATTAAAAATCTTTTTTAACAATGTTCTATTCTTATTTTAGTTGATAACAAACCAAATAATTTTGTATGTTATCCAAACCTTGTTAAGATGTTTTATGCGAATTTGAATCGCGGTTTTTATGATGGGGAAGAAGAACAATTTTGGAGTAGTGTTAAAAGAACACAAATTGTTTTGTACTGTGAAATTTTGGAAAATATTTTGGGATGCAAGTATACCGGAATGAATCTCACGGAATTTCAAATTAATGAAAATGATCAAGAGACATTTCATCACATTCTTGAAGGGGATGACAATTTTGAATTCAAAAATCGTTATTTTCGTCCAAAAGCAAGAATTGTTAATCTTCTTATCCAACACACTCTTAAACCAAGATCGGGAAACTACAACAACCTGACTTTGAAAGTTTGCAAAGCTCTTTTTGCAATTTTTGGAAATTATGATATTAACTGGGCTCAAGTTATTTTGGATGAGCTAAGGCCCAAGAACTTACCATGGGTAAAAGAACATTATATCGTGGAATTTATCTTGCTCGAATTTTCAATTACTTTGGAGTTGATTTTAAAAGGGAAGAATTTACAACTAGAAAAGTGTTCAACCGTGGAAACATTTCCCTTATGCAAATTCCACTAGTGTTTCAACCATATGAAACACTTATGGAAAAAGAAGAAAGGCTTGCTCATGAAGAAATGGAAAAAATGGAGGAAGAAGAAGAAGAGGAAGAGGAAGGAATTGAAATTGAGGAGGAGGAAGAGGAAGATCAAGAAACCTCCTTAGAAAGTATAGAATATCCAACTAATCCCGCTAATCCATCCAACAAGACCATTCTCAATAATCAAAGGATTATAGTGGAAAATCAAAAGACACTTAAAAGATCAATGAGTAAGAAAATGGATAAGACTTTCACTAAAATCGACAGGTTCTTTGGGAAAATTAATACAAAGTTTGGACTATCATCTTCTTCGTCTTCATCTAACTAATTTTTAGTTCATGTTATCTTAAGTCCTATCTTTGTATTTCCTTTATTTTAGTTAATATTATATCATCTTATATAATGTTAACTAGAATTATTAATGGAATCTTTCATTTCCTGTTATTCTTGTTCAATTATCTCTGTAATTGCTTGTTTTTATATTATACAAATTTTAGTTTAATAGATTTGTTAATATTATTCAAAACAAAGCAAAATGTCACTATAGACAGAGGCATGTTGATGTGCACATAAATGTGCATATTTATACCACCATATTTATTCTATTTAAATTAAATAAATGATCATATTGGGTATTTTAACTTGTTTTAATATTAATTCCAAATTTCACATATTCATCTTCATATAGGGGCAAAACGGTCATTTAAGTGCATATATTTCTTTGAGAAAAATTGATTGGAAATTTATATATATTTTTGTAGGAAAATGGTCTTAAATAGGAGCGGGTCATGAAGGAATATGCATGCACAAAGAATATAAAGGAATGAAGATGGAAATAATTCAAAGTGAAGATCATGGAGGACCCCACCTACCCACCTGCCTTAATGTACAAATTAAAGGCTAGTGCACATGCTTATGGAGTTAATGGTTTCATGTACACTTAATGGGGGATTAAGACATGTTAATGGTTACTTGGCCTCTACACTTCCTAAGGGGCTTTTTGGGCATTCCCCAAAAAAGTGAATTAGGGTTTCATACATATATAAATACCCATATGTTTCATGTATCCTATCTCTTCTTTAGTCTCTCTTAGGCCCCCTTCTCTTTAGTTTAGTTTAGATCAAATAAAAGAAAGCTCTCTTTCTCTTTTCATGGCTACTTAGCCATTTTTATTTTATGTAATTTTCTTTTCTTTTTATGCAATGTTAATTAGTGTTTCCTTTTACTTACATGTTCATTTCCTTTCATGCTAGTAGTGTAGATTTACTTTTATGCAAGTAGAATAGTCTTCTTTTCATTTGCTTTCATTTTTCTTTCTTTTTCCTTTCATGTTGCAAACTACATTTGTTAAGCAAATGACAAATATGAGAGGCTAAACCCCTTCAATTTAGGGGGTAATGAAGCTCTCTAATTATGTAGCTTCAACTATATGTTAATTCATGCTCTCTTTTTGTGCTTAATGAATGATCAATGAAGTGGTTTAATTGTTGTTTTTGCTTTGAATTTGATAGCCTATATTGTTGACACCAAATAGGCTATGCTTAAACAATAACTAACACTAATTGCCTCTTCATCAAAATATGATTATGGCAAAAGAAAGTGATTTGAAATTAAAATTTGATGGTCTATGTTTCTAATCAATAGTTAATAGGCCATACTTAAAATAGATTTCATTTTCATTTTCATTGTCATTTTTCATGAGAGTTAAAAGTTGTTTAAGGGGTGTGTTATAGTTTGATGGCTTATGTTGAGCTAATTAATAGCACAAATAGGTCATACTTATGATAAACACATCAATTAAACTAACTAATGACCATAAAAGAGATCATGATTTCATATATGTTGAACTATTTGATCTAGAGAGTAGATTTATTCTCTAAATTGTCACTTAACTCTTATATTTGCTTTTTTTTCTTTTAGTTAGTTAATTATCTAGTTAAACTTTCCATCGATTTTGGTTTAATTTGATTGAATAGAAATTTTAAAATCATTAATTCCCTGCGGATCGACCCGTATTCGCCGCGTGCTACATTCGTACACCGTGCGCTTGCGGTTACTATTAATTTAAATTCGTTCGACAGTTTTCTAAACCGATAGAACTTCCGTCAACGAACAATTTTTTGGTTAGTTCATGTTATCTTAAGTCCTATCTTTGTATTTCTTTTATTTTAGTTAATATTATATCATCTTATGTAATATTAGCTAGAATTATTAATGGAATCTTTCATTTCCTGTTATTCTTGTTCAATTATCTCTGTAATTGCTTATTTTTATATTATACAAATTTTAGTTTAATAGATTTGTTAATATTATTCAAAACAAAGCAAAATGTCACTATAGACAGAGGCATGTCAACATACACCATCCCCCCATGTCGACATCCAATGGGCAGAAACTAGTTACATTTTCAAATTTAAATTTCATGTAACTAACTTATGTCTATTCATTTCAAACGACTTTATGTTCCTATTTATATCTGTTTCTTCCATAATAAATTGTCAAACTTCATTTCTAGTCATTTTCTTTCATAGTTCTTTCTATTTCTTGAATTATGGCTTCTCCTATTAAGAATCTAAGTGATAATCTTGAGGAAACTCTCACTTCCGTCAAGAATATTCTTACATTCATACTTCGTAATCAACGCCACTTAGAATTAAGTCAAATACAGGTGATCAAGGAGCAAGAGAAACATTTCGACGCCCTTCATTGAATGATCTCAGCCCTTAACAAGGACGATCTCGAAGGTATACCACCAGTCACTCTTGATAAAGATAAAAAAGAATGGGATGCCATTAAAGCAGACCCTATCTCTGGAGAATATGGATGGGTGGAAGAACCAAGGAATGTCTATTAATTCTGTATGATATTTGTTTGATTTGATTGGTGTGTTTTAAACTTAATTAACTTAACTTATTTGGTATGGTTAATATATATGTTTGGATTGAATAATTACTGTAAATATGATTAGCTGATGATTGATTTGATTACACTTATGATCGCACTTAGCACTTATTAAACTTATATATGGTTTACTTTATTTTATTATGGTTGATTATCTTATAACAAGTTCAGGGATTTTATTAGTTAGAAGTTTTTGTTGATGACAAAGGAGGAGAAGTTATAAAATAGTAGTTGGCTTGGAGTAAGGGGGAGTTATGATGGCTCGGAGTAAGAGGGGGTCATGGAGTAAGGTGGAGTTATGATAGGAGTAAGTATATTTTCTAAATACAGGTTGTCATCATCAAAAATAGGGAGATTGTTAGAACTGAGACGTTGGTTTTGATGACAACAACCTTTTAACTATATTATTATAAAATATATACTAACATTATCGTCTAGAAAGATATGAATATGCAGGATATATAAATATGCAGGCATTGATTACTGAAGACTAATCAGTATAAAGATTCAAGACTGAAGATTGAAGACTCTAAAGTATCAAGATCAAGATTTCAATATATATGTCTAGTTTTTGTTAAAACTTCATAATAGCATAGAAATCTTCATTTTGAATTTCATTTGGGATGGAACCCATTTCTACCTTCTTAGTGGCTTACAAACCCACGACAAGTAGCTTAAAAACCTACAACAAGTGGCTTACAAACCCAGGAACATCCTGGTTTTGTACAAGTTCTCGAGTCTTGATGTGATGAGATACTCTACAGGAAGAAGCTTGCAAAACTACTTCAAAATGGTGTTTCAAAAATGATTTTCAAAACTGCTTTTCAAAATGTTTTAGCCTTAAAACTATCTTTTCAAAAAAAATTCAAAAAGATGTTTTAGCCTTAAAATATCTTTGTTTTTATGTTTTAAAACATAGTAAAATTAGTTTATTTTACTCCAGAGTCATCTCATTTTGTTTTCAATTCAATACCATTTTCAAAATGAGTTTTTCATTTTTTTAACAAGGGATGTCGACATCATGGGATACCCCATGTCGATATGGTGGCCGCTAAATTCAAAAATTTTAATTTTCAAAAGAAGTGTCTATTCGTTTAAATCTCTTCACGAATGGTTACGACTGTTAGTACTCTATAAATAGCCTTCTCAAATGAATTTTTTAATACACAATTCTTATATTTTCTTCACTCCTTCTTCTCCATAAATTCATATTCTAAAGTTTTCATATTTTTAAGATCGTGGCGAAATTCTGCCCAATTCTCAAGTGAATCAAATTAGAATTTCATTCTTATTTGATTCTCTGTCCTCTCTCGAAGATCAAAGTGCTATTCAGAGTTATAGGATCAATTTTTAATCAAAATTTTATCGAGTCTCTCTATAAGGTGTGGTTGTTCCTGGAAATCAATTGGGTAATCTTGTGGCCCGCAAATCAAGAGAGTTTTCCCCGGACTCGTGAGACAAGAGGGTATCTCAAGGACTTTATAAATTAAGGAGTGTAATCTTGATACTGGTTTAATAAAAATCTATATAAGGTTGTTTGCCTTGGTACAGGACTGGATGTAGGGTAACTCTGAACCAGTATAAATCCGGTGTGTTCTTTCCCTTTACTGTTTTTATTTACTTTATGCATCTTTGTTTGATTTTGTGATTGTTCTGTGATTAAGTTCTGCATTTGTTTGTGTCATAATTTCAATTTAGTTCATATAAGTCTTAGAATTCATTAAACACTATTCCTCCCTCCCTCCCCCTCTAGTGTTAAATTAGCCTTAAGATCCTTAATCCATTGTCCCTTTCACAAGCAAGAAATTATTGAAGCTATCGATATTGGAGGTGTAAATGAGACAACCACACTTGGATTGCTTCGGGCCTTGATTGGGATGGCCTCGGAGGTTCTACCATGGGTGGGCAGGCTTAAATGTGGGTTCCATAATCACTCTACTAAGTCAATTGGATGATGGCACTAAGGAGTCTTTCCTAGAAATGTGCTTTAAACTTTGGTTCCTTTTTTCAACTATATTTCGATCATCGTTTACTTCTGTAGGCTGGGCCATATGCCCTCCTCCTAATTGCAAAATGTTGACTAAACATTCAACTAACCTCAAAATTTTGATTAGGATTTGATATTAGAAAATGTTACTTTCTAATACCGTAGTTAACAAATTGAAAACGAGGAAAAGAAGGAAGGTAGTAAATGCTAAAACAACAAAGCGACATGTGGTTTAGAGCAGTTTGATCAAAAATGATATGCTTCCGCTATGATAGTAATTTATATTGCTTTGAGTTATTGTTACAATTGCTTATTTATAAGAGATAATGATGAGCATAAGAAATGAAAATTTGATCCTTATACAAGTGCATTCAATATTGTGTTCATAGCAGTTAAATTCTAGTTGTGAGGGCTCAGATTGATATGTTAATCCTTATGTTTCCTTTTAGTTGTAGATAATATACAATGATTCAGATGCGGACCGACTAGGATGCTAACTAGTCTGAATGGTTTTCGTAACAAACGGGATTTTTGACCCTCGAAAATCCCCACTAATACGCCTATTGCATTGCGTGTCAAGCATTCAAGTGCTAGAAAAAACCGATTGTTAAGGTTAAAAGAAATTAAAGACAAAATAAAATCTCACGCAAATGGAATAATTTATTATATCAATAATCTTTACAGTGGAAATTTTGAAATACGATAACGAAGTCTAACCTAAGCTCAGCCTGGATAGATAATAACACATGTCCTTACAAATGCTAAAAAACAACAAACATAGTGAAAAAGTAAACTACGCCCATACATTGATGAAGATCTCCAGCCCTTGTCTGGAAACTCCAAGCTTCTTCAGCTAATCCTAAAACTACTTGGATTTGACCCGAGTATTATGAATACCTGGATTGGGCTTGGCAAATTAGCATGAGAAACATGAATTATAAATATATATGACAGTGTCATAGATTAGATTGATGCGGAAGCAAAACCTTTTTAAAAAGAAAAGGTTTTCTCGTAAGACCATGCCGCACATAAACACAGGTGAGTTTTTACCTTATGATAACCAAAATACTTTATATCGAAACATTTTGATATTATCTTTAATGACACTAGTTTAAAAGTGGTTTTCAAATAAATGTGTATACAAAGAAAGTTCCAATACTTGGACAAGTCAATAGAGTATATGGTACCAAAGGGTAGATAAAATGTTTGCAAGGCATTACAGCTATTTTGGGAATACAATCAAAATTGTAAAGCTCATATTGGAATTGGATTTCCAACACGATAGGGAACTAGTGGCCTTTTGCTTCCTTTTCGGACTCCATCTATAGCAATCATTGTACCCGGTAGCTTCTCGTATAAGGACTCATGTACCACTATACGATACCGCGACACTACTATGAATCAGCGTATCCAGTGACTTTTCGTACAAGGACTCGTACCCCACTATACATGTTCATTTAAACTCTAAGGCACCTTTTTATCCACAATTATCGAATACTCTGTAATATTTCCTTCAGACCACATAGTTCTCATATCATCTCCGGGATGTGAGGCTCATGAGGCCATGATTTACTTTCCATAAAGCAAATCCCACCTAGAATGTCACGTTGTCATTTCTAACAATACACTATTGATTTCCACAAAAGTAAAACCCCCAAGTTCATACACCTCAAGAAAGGCTGTTAAGTATAAGAAGGGTTATCTTCTACACTACCAAATAGATATACGGTAAAAACCAATATATGTGGTCCTAGAAATGCAGTGTTAGACATTCGTCCATACAAGTCCAGTGGAGGACAAACCGAAGGTACTCCTCCTACTATATCCTGTTTGGGAATAACCCCTAGGTTTAGTAGCGAGTAATCCTTGCCAATCGAAGATTTTCAGAATGAAGGCACTACTGCCACCATAATACAATATATGGGAATCATCCCAAAGGTTAGTGGCAAGTATCCCTACATTATGAAGATCTCCATTTTTAAAATCATTGTCTTCAAGATGTCTTCACTTTCCAACGCATATATTAGCTCGAAATAGTTTTTGGGATAGGAATCATCCAAATCCAATCTCGGTCTCTCCGATTAATTATCGATAAAAGGATGTCAGATATGTAGGTGATTATTAAACATCGTCCAATTTATAAATCTTTTCATCCAAATAAATATCTTTTCAAAGATATAAGCTTTAAATCATTTTTGTTTTTTAGTATGTATGGGATTATTAAGCCTCATTTTAACTTTGGAAACCAAATCAATTTTTTATTTCTTTGGAAAATATTTCCATCATTTAATATTAGTATACTTCCTATCTTAATGGAGATATCATATTCCTAAAACTAATCTTTAATGGGTTAAAACAATGTTATTTAAGGCATCGTAACTATAAACCTAAAGCAGTTAGTATTGAATAAAACATATCCATAAATTTTAGATTATTTATAGTCAATACTAGTTTTCGTATTCAACTTATACTATTCATCGAATAACGGTGAAATTACCTTTTAAATTCGCACAGATGGTACGAATTCCCTCCTTGGAATTTAATCCAGAGTTTAAATAGAAGGTTTTCTTTAACAACCAAAGTCCTATTTTAAATCTTGTTTAACTTTTAGAAAACTCTTAATCTCTTTTATTTTATCTAAACAAGATGCGGTCCGAGTAAATCAAACTAACTATCTCCTCCGTCGGGCCAGTTTGGATAGCCGGGGGAGCAGGTCACTGGTTTTCTAAATTCCAGCCTAGTGACTATCTCTCTGTCACCCATAAGGCGGTCAATTTATTTGATAGACTCTAAATGTTTAAAAATACTTGTGCAATTATTTGAAAAACATTTCCAAGATATTTGGAAAGAAAAACCGAACTTTAAAACATTCAAAAGTTGTCAAATTCCGTTGCTAAATTGCCCGTGAATAGTGATTTTAAAGCTTTATAGATCAAAACAACAATTTCATTATATATATGTCCATTTTTATAACTCAAATCCCTTTTAAAACATTCTAACATATTTGTGGAATTCATTTCATAATTTTAAAGATAAAATATCCCTTTTTAAAGAGTAGAAAACAATATTCTACGAACTGCCAAAACAGGCGATTTGATAAATTGATTTGGACATATCTCAAACTTTACTAAATGAAATCTTGATTTTTATTTTTTATTTGAAAACAATGATTATAAGGGTCCGATGAATTCTTATTTCAATAAATTCTGACTTAGATTTCATTTTGCACATTGATTTAACTTTTTATGGCTTGAAATCGCGAACTATGGGTACGCGACGAGCTCATTTTTACTCAACTTTTCAAACTTCATCAAACTTTTCCGAAACACTTTTAGAACTTTTATATAACATTTTAACCCATTTTAAACCCATATTTTACTATTTTACTTGATTTCAAAATCCATTTTCACTTTGTTTCTAAATGTTATAATATTATATCATTATAATTCAATGTTTTATTTATTCATTTACAATTTTTTTATATAATCCATATGATATTTTCATATCATTTTCATCATTTAAAACCATTATTTTTCGAATCAAATCATAAAAAATATTTTTCAAATAATTTCAAAACTCCTTCTTTCCAATTTCTTTTATTTCGAAACTATATTCCAGCCTTTATGAAAGGATGCTTTCTTGATTTACAAATCAAAGGGGCTTAATACTCCACATACACATATTATTTTAAAGTATAATATGGACTAATTTTCATGAATTAACCTTGGCTATTTAAAATAATCATTTCTATTTTGTTGGATATGATTTTTACATCATTAGTTATAATAATTTTTTTTATCACGACCAAGTTATCAACTAATTACAACCAAGTTATCAACCAATATTTATCCAAATATTTTAATTAACAAATTAATCATGAATATCATCATTTAGAATCAATTTAAGATTTAAAGAAACTAAAGTTAGGATATGTTCCCACAATTATAGCTTTCCCTTTCGAACCCCCTGAAATTATTCTGACGTACTCTTGCAACACTTCTCTCCCAGTTCTCCACTTTAAAGCTTTTTGACCTTGCTCCCACTTCCTTAGGATGCTCGGCCATGGCTTGTATGAGATGGAAGCTTGGCTTTGAGGTGGTGGTGGGGTAAGCAATGCACTATAGAGGAGGAAGGGTGTGGTTTGACACTATTTTGGAAGTGGAATGATAATGGAAGTTTATGTAAATATTATTTCATCCTTGCTTATATTTTTACAATTATTTTTCTAGAGAGGAAGAAAACATTAAAGCTTAGGAAAGAGAAGAAAAGGTTGAAGAAGGAACGAATGAATTTGTGAAGGTATGGATGTGTATTTATAGGGTTAGAAGCCTTAGCCCTTAAGCTTGCAGATGGACCAAAACACCCCCTCCCCATCATGTCAGACACGTTACCCCCGTTATCCCCCGGTGTGCACTTGTCTGCCTCATGTCGTGATTTGTGGGTGACGGAAAGTTGATTTAAGGGTTGCTTTTTTAAGACTGAAGGGCAAAGTTTGCATTTATATACATATAAGGAATTTATATATAAATATGTATACTTTATTTTAGATATTTTCTTTAGCTTTAATTTGACTAATTGTGAAAGTATATGTGTATGTATATTTATTTACATTCATGTTGTATGCGTATCAAATAACGGTGCAACAATTTGAAACAACTTTCGTTCGACGAAAGGTCGAAAATCCGAAAGCTCAATCCCGGTCACATTTTCAGTTTTTAATCAACTATTTATTTATGTAAAGAAAACATAAAAATAAATTTTTTATCATCTGTAAATATTTAAAACAAGATTATTTAAGTTATAAAACCATATTTGCTAAAATAAAAATCCAATTGTAAAAATTCGACGTCGACCCGCCAAAATGCGATGAAATTTATATGTTTTTATAAAAAAAGTATATATATTTATAAAACCATTATAAATCACTTATTATCATTACATGAAAATTATATGAATTTTATTAAATCTATTATATTTTTAACATCTAATAAATTTTTATAAACTTATATTTTCTAACTACAAAAATGCGACAAAACTAATTTCTTTCTAAAATGAGTTCATATATTTATAAAACCATTGGAAATGAACTATTATCACTATATAATAAATCAAAATTTATTATTTGATATTTAAAATAAATTATTTTAATATTTAAAATTAATTAAATATTCAAGGTTTAGGTGATAAAACTATGGATCGTTACAGTTTTGGTGATGGCCAGTTGGCAGATCGTACGAAAGCATATTATTGTCAGATGGCATGGCATGGGGACAAGGAGTTGTTGAACAGTAATGTTGTTTCCAGGTGGATAGTGAAGGACATAGTGGTTTTTGCATAATGCCGCTTTTGTTAGATGAATGGTGTCATATATGCTAACTTTTACATTAGAATGGTGCAAAATCATTATTCTTTTAGCAGAGATGATTAGGTGCTTTAAGGCAAAGGCCTGCCAAGTTAAGAAAAATAAAGGGGTACATGTTGGGTAGGCCCTCGAGTAGGGTGCAAAGAGATGAGAACTTAGGGGCCCGGAGAAGAGAGCAAGGGTGTGGCCTTCATGATGCTGGCGGGTACTCTTGGACGGACAACTCTCCTACTTAGAGCAAAGTTCGGTGCAGCTGTTGTTTGAAGTTGGGTGTTGTGGTCTTTCACAGGTTGCACATGCATTTATAAAGATAATGGACCAAGCGAGTTGATGCCCAGGTTATACTTGTAATATGAGAGCATTAGGAAATTAATGGGTCGTTTATTATACTACAAGAAAAATGAGCAATAATATTCTATCACACCAAGGAAAAAAATGTGCTTGTGTCAAGATATGCCATATTTTTAGAAAAGAAATTTCCTTCACAAGAAATTAGTGGACATAAGATAGACTTTGTAACGATCTGAAATTTTATCACTTTGATTTGTGAATGTTTAATTAGTTTTAAATATTCAAAACTCTTTTAAATAATAATTAGTGACGGTGAAATGGTTTCTAGAATTTGTTTCCATAAATAATTAGTTTGAAGAAAAATTGAAAATGTGACCGAAAATCATTTTTCGAATTTTCGAATTTTCATCATCTGAAATTTGTCAGAAATGTTGTGTACACCCTAGTGTACATATACACATACAAATACAAATAATATACGCATGGTTAAGAATATTATATGGTAAATATATATCTACTTAAGTAAATAAAAAAGAGATGTGACCCTTTTCAAAATAATTTAAAAATAAAAGTAGAAGTGATAATATGTAATTTCATATTACAATACATCATAGTACAAGATAGTGTAAAACATGGTGGTCAAAAGGGGGTATGGCATGTGCAACAAGGGATGGAGGGGGGGTGGTGATGATGTGGCACAATATAGGTGGAGGGTATAGGGCAAAGGGTAAAATGGTAGTTTACCTTACTCCATTTTATATAAAAGTTTTTTTTCTTTTTCCCATTTCCTCTTTCATTTTCAAAACTTCATCTTCTTTTTTCTAAGCTCTAAAAGCTCTTTAATGGCTTCCAAAAAATTTCAAAGTTTAAAACCCTTATCATTTTCCATGACGATCCTTAAAAAATCTTATTAAAACCCTTATTTCCTTTTCTACATCCTCTCTTTTCAAAACAACCCAAGTATACCCCTAAAACTCCATGGCCGAGCCCACAAAGCCGAAGGCCGAACCCACTTTTCCATTTAGGCTTCCAAAAATCAAATTTTTACTTAAGAAAATCAAAGATCTAGCGTCGATCCAAGTTGTAATGGAAGTTCTAGTTGATTTGGTTGAATTTGGTGAGTAAAACTCACTTTTTAATTAAATTTTCAAACTTTATATTGTTAAATAATTGTGTGATTGTTTGGTCGAGAAAATATTGTTGTATGTGCTTTACATATATATGTTTATATGTAATGTTTGGTTATGGACTAAGAAAATGCGAAGTAGTGTTTAAAGTATATCTTCACTTTGTATGATGTTATGACATGCGTGTAAAATGTTGAGCTTATGTTATAGATCTAGTAAATTAAATAAGTTAGCATTTGGATTATGTATGACATAGAAAATCCTTTGTATTTAAAATGAAACTTGTTTAATTATCTGGGTTTCTAGAGAAAGTTCTATAAAGCTTAAAAAATTTAATTTTATTTTCCATAAAAACCCCTTATACAAAGATATAAAGTAAGTTAAAGCATAAAAGGTAAAGTCTTTAAAGCTAAGTTGGTTTATAAAACTAGTTTTGAAGTAATGGTATCCATAGTGATAGTCGTTATACATGTAGTTCATAAAACGAATGCTTTTGTGTAAATTTAAAAGCGTCTTCATCTTAAATATTTTTGAAAAGTATCAAAAAATATTTTAAAATGTAATTATTACTTATTAATAAAGTAAGTGTTAATGATTATTTAATTAATTAATTAATCAAGTAAAGATAATTAGTACTTAATCACTAATTAGTGAAAGTAGTTAGTACTTAATTGTTAATTAAGTAAAATAATTATAATTAATAAATTAAGCGAAAGGTTAATTAGTTATTGATTAAGTAAAGGTTAATTATTTAATTTATCTATTATTTAAGTAAGGTTTAATTATTAAATAAATTGTCAATTAATTAAGGTCTAATTATTAATTAATTATTAATCAGGTAGGATTAATTATTAATTAAGTTTAGAATTAATTAATGTTTAATGAAGACTTAATTAAGATTTAATTATTATTAAATAAAGGTTTAAACTTGTTTTAACTAATTAAATAAAGGTCTATTATTGATTATTTTATTTCTGAGGATAGGTATGTTTAAAAAGCGGGTTTATTTTCAAAGAATGGTTTAAATACAATGGATTCTCTTTATCTGTACCATTTAGTATCCAATCGAATATGAGTAGATTATTAATGACGTACGTTTAGCTTAATATATCCTCATTCTACTATAATTGAATGAGATAGTTATTGATAACATCGGTTTAGTAGAATAAATCTATGTTTTCTATAATTAAATGAGATAGGTTTTCGATAATATCTGTTTAGCAGAATAAATCTTCGTTCTGCTATTATGTTAATTTGGAAATTTATTCATATGTAAGTTAATTGATATGTGGATTAAGAAATATTTGATAAGTGATGGAATAGCTAGTGATTTCTAATTGATTTTATTTTATATATATGTTATGCTTACTTACGTAAATACCAATTATGTGACTTGGAAGGTCAAATTGAATTAAATGGTAATTTGTTTAGTGTCATTGTGGTCGCTAAGACTCTTCATGAATTTTTAAAATGAATTTATATTACCTTCAGTTCTATATCAATTTGAGGTTAAGTGTTTATAAATAATGTTTTTAAAGAAAGTTAGCTAATTATTAAGTTGATGAGGTTTTAAAGTTAATTAATTATTCAATTATGGTGTTAAAAGAGATTAATTAATTAAATAAAAGTATTTATAAATGATAATATGTTTAAAAAAGGGATTTTGCTTAATAAAAGAATTTATTTAAAGGAGATTTCGAATGATATTTGGTAAATGATATTTTATAAAGGATCCTTATAAAGGAGTTATAAAGGAAGACTTATAAAAGAGTTTTATAAATAGAAGGGATTTTATATAGAGATTTATAAAAGAAGTTTTATAAATTAATTTGGAGATTTATAAAAGGATTTAAAGTATGAAATGGGCTTTATAGAAACAAATAATTTTATAAAAAGGAACGAGATTTGATTTTGATAATTAATCCTTCTTAATTATGGTGTTATGGAAATATTCTTTCCATACTTAATATCGAAGGATGGTGGTTTGGTTTATAGTAAAATGTTTTAAATAATTTTTTTTTGGCCTATTTAAATATGATTTTGGGAAAAGAGGATATCTTCCTTAAGTTTTGTTAATATACTTATACCATTAAGATAAGTATATGCATATTTTCTAAGTAGTGAAAATATAATGATTTGTAATATACTTATACCGGTATGGTAAGCATATAAATGTTTTCCAAGCATCGAAAGGAATATAAGAGGTTTATGGAAATATCTTTTATGAAAGTATTTTAAATTAAATAATCGAAAGAGATTTAGTTAATGAAATATTAATTAATAAGAGGCTTAGTGGATCCCATATGGAATTAAATCTATGATTGATTGTTTTTAATATGATAGTTAAATAACCGACTATCAAATCTAGACCAATTTTTAACTATGGAAATATCTAGGAGAAAACATGAGAATTATATGGTACAATTATTCTTCGGATGTTATATTGTAAGTATAAACTCGTATGTTCTTCTAGGACAAATGACAAGGAGATCCGTCCACTTAAACGGTTAGGAGGTGATCCCCCCTCTTATGTATTGTCTGTTTGTTTTCGAAACAATCGGAGTTGAGTTTACTGGAAACTATCAAATGTTAGTTCGAAGTGACCGGGATCGGATAAGTATGAATTACCAAAAACCACTTCGAACCAACTCAAGCGTTCAAATTGAAGACATTTTGAAGATGATGGGATCTAAGACGGAGCTCTTTGAAGTTTAAGGGCTACTAATTCTAAGGGTGATTCCAAAATGGATGTAGTAGTAGTGCCTTCGTTTAGTTCATATCCTGAACAAGTTGTATGGACGAATGCTGGCATCACGTTGTCGCTTGGAGGACGGTGTTAACATTTCAAGTGGAATTTTTGCTATCTAGAAAGGTAAATCATAGCCTCAAGCCTCATCAACTAGGAATGACTATAACATGGGATATGCTGCAAGGCTATGTGGGTCGCACCTATTAGGGTGTTTTCATCACCCTTCTAGATTATTATTTATGGATTTGGTTGTGCATGAGAGCTCTTGGGATATGGTTGTAAAGCAACTGGGGTGATGAAATATTCGGTACTATCCAGTAAGGGTAGGTTGGTCTTGCTATACAGGCGTCGAAAGGTTTTCGACCTCGATATATTTTATCTAAAGATGTATATGTGATATCCCGGAAATTTTAGCAATATCAATTTAATAATCTGTATTTAAAATTAAATTGATTTGATAAAATTTGTTAATAAAAATTAACTTGATTTAATAATCCAATTAAATAGATGTTTAATTGGTGAATTTTATCTTTTAAAAGCTAATAATTGTATTCCTATTTATAATGTATGTATATATATTTATATATTTATATTGTAAATGGATAAGTTTGATTTGAAGTTAAATAAACAAATAAAATCTGGTTTTTAAAATTTTAATATTCATTTGATAACTTGAAGATTATTATTTTATTTAATAAATAACTAGTTGTTTAAAATACTTAAAGTAATTGTTTTAAATTGTATAATTGTATTTTAAACATAGTTTAAATTTTAATAAGATAAATAAAAGTTTGTTTTAAATATAGATTATTAATTATAATTTGGATTTATATGAAAATTTAAGATACTCTTTATATATTAATTCTTTTAATTAAGATAAATAAGACATGTAATTTATGATTTCTTTTATAAATGATTTAAAGTTAATAAATATGTTATTTTCTAGTAATAATAAATGTATAAATGAAGATATGTTTTAAAAGACAAAATTATTATTTTCAAATTAAATATGTTAGTATAAATTAGTTTTAAAATTTGATTTTAAATGTATAAATAGCATTTGAATTTGAATTCATTTTGAAATTCAAATGAATCAACATATATGAGTAACCATATTTGAATTTTGTATGTGAGCTTTCATATTTTTATGATTTGTTTTATTTCATTAAAAAGAAATACATATACATTTGTTTATGAAACTACTTTATATGTGTTTAATAAATAAAGAAGATTTCAATTACCTTTAAAATAAATGAAAACAAATAAATTAAAATATACTTAAGACACATGTTATTAAACTAAGTTGTGTTTATGACAAGTGTTATCTCTTTATACAAGTGTCCTTTTATTTTGATTTCTTTTATATTTTAAATAAATCAATTTTATCTTGTATAAAACATGTTTTCTTCATCTATATTCTTTTCTAATTTTCATTTCTCAAGAGAAAAAAAAGATCTCAGCTGAAACAATTTGTTTCAGAAACTCTTAAACCTGAGAATCAAATCCATAATCAAATCTATTCAAGCAATACAAACACTCCTCAAACCTGAAATCAAATCAATATCTTTTATTTTTTTTCAAAATCAAGCCTGCAACCTAAATTCATATCAAAAACATGATTGTCTGCATCCTTTAAGCCTGAAGCCTGCATTTCCAATTGAAACAAGATCAAGCCTCTGCAATGCAAGTTTGAGCAAAATTAAGTATTGTCTGCATGCAAGTTATATCAGGCAACAGAAAACATACAAGTTAAAGCAAGTTCAACAGCAACTCAGTTCTTTTTAAAGCATGGAAGTAAATGCAATTCAGGTTTTGTCTAAAGCATTTCAGGAAATGTGTGCTCTGTCTTTCACGAAATCACAGGTGAGTAACATAACAGTTTCCAAAATTTAGGTGAATATTTTGTTGCCTGATTTTCCATAAAACAAATATGTTATGACTGCATTTATCAATGAATTTTGTGTATGTAGGAAATATTGTTGTGCATGTATTTGTATTGCTTCTGACTCTGGTTCCAGAACCAGATTCTTTTATAAATAAAAATAAAATCCTCTTGTTCTTGTTTAAATTTTGTTAAGGATTAAGTTTGAAGCAAATGTGATGATTAAACCATAGTTTAGCTTAGCAACTTATTTAAGTAAAAATCAAATTGGGAAATGTCTCTGTAAATTTTAAACTTTAGAGTATGTTAAATTAAGATGAAACTCAAACATTTTAAAATTATAAATACAATGTTATAATCTGGAAACTTAAACAAAAGGATGAATTTTAAAACTAAAATCAAATTGTTTAGTTAAGGATTGACACTGCAGTACCCATTTGAACTGAAATTGGGTTTTGGCCATTCTCTGATGACTAAGTTGATTTAAGTGTTTGGGATTCTTGGTGATGGTAGAGCAGTGATCAGGGGATGTGGAAAAAATTCTAGATGGTGATGTTTTTCATCGAGGAGGTAGCGGTGATAAGATTTATTATGTAACCCTAGTTTATCTAATATAGGTAGTTCGATCAATCACTGTTTCTAGAGTGGATCGAGTGTCTCTAGATTTTGGGTGGTGGAATGTTGGTCTTAAGCGAAGGCGTGGCCAAAGTTACAGTTCTTCTGATGGTCGGTGCTTTGTGATTGGAGCGTTGCCAGGTGTGGTATGGTGGTGGTTCCTGTGTTTTCCAGGTTTTGTTTTGGGTGTTCAAACTTCGATTTCGTGATGCTGGTATGATTATGATGGCCGTGGTGGGTTTTAGGGTTGGTCGTGGACTTGTTCGATGTATGGGTGGGGGCCGGAGATGGCCAGAGCCACCGTGCATATGCACGGTGGGGGGATGGTGTATCAGGTGAAGTTTTTTGGGTTTTGCTGTGTTTTTGACTCGGGTCGATACTCGAGTAGTTCGAGTTGTTACTCGAAGCAGAAGAAGGTTTTGCTCGAAGTCAAATTAGTTGTGGCTCGGGCATTTTCTGAAGTAACAGGTTTCTTTGAAACCTGTATAATTTTCAAACTCAATTTAGTTTAAATCTGAAGCAAGTAGTTAACAGAAGTAAAACTTAAATTTAAAGTCAGGATTTCAACTGAGTTTGAATTCCAGGTTTGAAAATTTAATTTAATCCTTTTAAATTAAAATGTTTTAAACATCTATCAAAAGGGTTTAAAAATCTGAAATTTAAAATAAAGCATTGAATTAAAATAGAAGATTTAAAAACAAGTTTAAATCTGGAAATATGATTCAGATTGGAATCATGTTTTTGAAAATAAAAGTAGTTTTTTAAAATTTTGAAATGTTTAAAATGTTTTAATTGTTGAAACATATTCTAATTATGATTTGAATCTTAAAATTTAATATGGGTGTAAATTTCTTTTATAAGGAAATCTTTAGCATAAGTTTTTAAAGGATTTTAAAATGTTTTAAAACTTTGTTTAAGTTAAGTTTGATTTCTTTTTAAATTTTGAATTTAAAATGTAGTTTGAAAATAAATTTTAAGTTAAATTGTTTTAAAATTACTTTATTTATGATAATGTAATCATTAATAAGAAACGTTTTATTTTAAAATAAATCAAAGATTTAATGATCTTTGTTTTATTGAAATTAATAATTTAAATAATTTAATTAATTTGTTTAATTAATTAAAGATTTGAAATTAATTAAGGTTAATTAAGGATTTGTTAATAAGTTAATGAAGGTCATTAACTTGTGATTATTATTAATTAGTTAATGTAATTAATTTTGATAATTAATTGGATTAATTAATTTGAATAATCAATTATGAAACTTAATTAAGTATGATTACTTTATGGGAATAATTAAAGATATTAATTACTCTTTGTAATTAATTTATTAATTTGATTAGCTTAAATTAATTAATTAAGTTTAATTAATTTAGAATAATCATTGAATGGATTGATAAGAAATCAATGTGGAATAATTACTTAGAGAAGTAATTAAGTTAAGTAAATTACTGGAAGTAATTAATTAAAGTATGATATTTGGGATTAATTACTTTGTGAAGTGATCAATAATTAATTACTTAATGGAATTAATTTAAGCATTTATTAATTAAGTTATTTGAATAATTAAGTGATGTAATTAATTAAGAGTAATTAATTACTAATGAGTTTAATCAGGGATGATTAATAAATTAATTAATTATTAAATGTAATTAATTTAGGAGTGATTAAGAAAGTAATTAAGAATAGTTAATTACTAAATGTAATTAATCAAAAGTGATTAATAATTGTGGTTTAATTAAGGTTAATTACTTAATGTGATTAATTTAAATAAGTAATTAATTTAAAATTAATTAAGGATCATTAATTAATATAATTAATGATGGAATTAAGGATTAATTAATTAAGATTAATTAATCAATGATAAGTGATTAAGGAAGTAACTAATTAATGTAATTATTTAGTAATGAAGTAATTAAAAGTTAATTACGGATTTTGGTTAAGGATAATTAATTTGTAAAATTAATTAAGGATAATTACTTGAATGTAATTAAGGGATAATTAATCAAGGGTGATCAATTAAGGTGATTAATTTGAGGATAATTATTTAATTGATTGATAATCAATTAAGGGTTAAGTAAGCAAGTTTTAAATGGTGAAGTAATTAATTTAATTCATTTTAAATTAATTAAAGAATAAGTAATTAATTTAATTCACTTTAAATTAATTAGAGATAGAAGTAATTAATTTAATTCATTTTAAATTAATTATAGATGGTGTGATTATGGATCCTTGCTTATGAATGGATGATATGGTTTATCTTGAATGGTTTGAATCTCAGACATGAGATAAATAGTGTTGTGTGATATGGATGCATTGGTTGCATTATGTTGATGATATGAGTTATCTATTGATGATGATAATATATAGACTATCAGTTTGCGATGATTACCTGTTTATGATAATACTGTTGATTATCTATTATGATGATATGAAGTATATATCTGTGTGTATATAGATAATTAGAATTGAATTGTTTTAAAACTTAAAACAACTTGGACCTAAAAGACACGCTTTGGATTTCGATGAGACCGGGATTGGGTTTCCATATTTGGATATCTGAAAACCACATCGATTCCAATTAACGTTAGGTCGTTAATCCAATGGGGCAAGTGAAGACTCGAGGTGTAAGGGCTATACGTCAGTATAACTCTGTGGGTGATTCCGTAATGAGTTGATGGAATGGTGCTTATAGATTCGAGATGGTGAATCAGAGTGCAAGGGTTATGGTCGTTGACTCTGAGGGTGATTCCAATAATGAGTGCAACGAGATAGTGCCTTCTGTTTCGTTCGATCCCGGAACAAACTTGTATGGATTGAATGCTTTCAGCACATTGTCAGGCGGACGATGAGCATTCTAAGATTTGATGTCCTATAAAGGTAATCGTAGCCTTAAGCCTCATCAACCGGGAATGGCTAAAACAGGAGAGGTGCAGCAAGGCTTCGTGGGTAGCCCCCACTTGAGAGCAAGATTTACCCCTGTCTAGAGGTCCCTTTTTATTTCAGTTGTGTGAGGCGGTTGAATCGCGACAACTGCTGGGGTTGTCTTGTTCGAAACTGTTCAGTAAGGAATGGGTCCGGTCTTGTGTTGCAGGGGAGTGGGAGTACTCCTCGGTACGGTGATCTAGGCCACGTACTGTGACGGGCGGTACCCCAGTAGCCCTGCCATTGTATGGAATCCAAAATCCAATAAGTGCCAACGGTTTTGATTGTATTACCCACTTTTGTGGCTAGTAGCTGGAATTTAATAGATGTAACAATTTCGGCTATTTCATATTTGTTTGAAAACCCCAGACACTATTATAATATCATCGGATTTCCTATCAAATGTTTTGGTTAGCGTAAGGTAAAAAGTTTTCCATGTTTATGTGTAGGAAGTCTTACGTGATACCTTTTCTTCTCAAAAGGTTTTTAAAAGTTAAGCAACTTTAACCTGTTACTCACACCAGACCCATGTCTGACCCGGAATTTGTTTTTGTTTTTCATAAATTCTTGGGTACTCAAATTTTTATGAGTAGCCAAGGGATTCAGGTTAGGATTCGGGTTAGCTTTGACGAATATTGGAGGAGCAAATGGAGCAGGAGGCTTCTGCGTTAGATATAGTATTTCGCTGTGTGTTCTGTGTTGTCTCTGAGATTGTATTATGTTGTAAATACTAGACAGGTGTTTATAACTGTCTAGTATGTGTTGTATTATCTGTGTACTCTGATAGTGGTTGTAAACTATGTAAATATTTTATGTTATTAATATAATTTATTCGTTCCACTGTTTAGATTCTGATGTGTTGTTTCTTCTTTCTTCTCTTTCTTTCTATTCTCTATCCCTTTCTTTCTTATTAGCGATGCAACTTCCTGGATATAGGAAGTTGGGTCGTTACAGGTGATATCAGAGCATTAGGTGGAGTGAATACATAGGCTCTAGAGTGGTGTCTATCTTGAGAGAGCGTATTTGTAATTTTGATATATATCTATATATATTTATTATTTCTACCTATCTATTGGGTTACCCGTTCAGGTTTTCCCAATATAAGTTATAAAGGTAGATAAGGTAGTGGTGTGTGTAACACGATTACTACCATTGGTTGGAGTTTGAATGTTTGAGGTTGGAAGTGTATTTGTCGAGACTGTAGACCAAATACCGTCTCGAGTGAGTTGTGCAGAGTGTAGAGATTTCATCGATCTCTGAAGGTAACCTGTTAAGGTTCAGAGTTTATTTTTGAAGATGGATAAGATGAGTTTGGATCTGCCGTTTTGGCAGAAGTGTGTGATGGTATTTTGATACCTAAGGAAGTAGTAGCTGAGTGATGAGATGCAGTGAATATGGATGTCTTCAAATATGTTTTCTTTGGAACAAGTTAGGAAGTGTCTCTGCTTCGGTGTTATGGCTGAGTTCAGCTAGTTGTTGGAGTTTGGCTTTGAGGGTCGAGTTTCTCGAAGAACTTCAGCTAAGGAAGTTTTGGCATTGGTGTCAGCAATGCAACTCGGAGTGTCTTTGTTGGTAGAAGTTTTCTGGCTGAGTAATTTCTGAAGGGGGAGTTCAGAATCAGCAGAGTGGACCCGTTTCTTCGGTGGATTGGCTAATTAAGAGTAAGCTGTTCTGTTTGGTAAAAAGAGAACAGTTTTGTTTGGGAATTGGTCTCTAGATCGCAAAGGTGATTTGCGATAGTTTGAGTGTTCTTTTGAGATATTGAAGAATTTTTGGTTGTCTTTTGAGGAGTCAAAGTTTTGTCCACTTCTGAAGATTGAGTTTTCTTATCGACCGGATTCTAGGAGTGCTACCGGTGGATCAGCTAGTAGAAGGAGGATTTCTCGAGATAGGTTTGGTAAGGCAGCTTAGGATTGGTAGAACTTCTGAGTTTTCTTTGGATACGTTGAGCCATATTTCTGGGAGTGAAGTCCAGTTTGTGCTCATGTTCTTCATCAGCAGTGTCTTCTATTCCAGTTCAGAGTTGTGCAGCGGAAGCAGTTTGGGAATGTTTCTGTTTTGTTTTTCTGGATAGGAGAAGTGAGTTTGTTCTTCTGATGTTTGAAGAGTGGAGTTGGTAATCTTGGTCTTGATTGATCTTGAGAAGATCGTTGTGTTGGGTTGTTTTGGTCTAGATTGTTTCTAGGGGAATCAGCAAGAGTTGAGCTGATCAGTTTGGATATAGGCAGCCCGGGATCGTCAGAAGAGTTTTGGAGATAAGAGACGAAGGAATTTGGATTCCGGAGTCGGAGTTTTGTTTTGGATCTCTTCTGTGTTTTGGATAGTTTGGTGTTTGGTTTTCAAGAGTTGAATTGCCAGTTTGGATAATTGGATTTATGAGTTTCACGTATCTCTGAGGGAGTACGTGTATGAGTTATCTCTAGAAGTGGAACCAGCTGTTCAGGAAGGTTTTGTGGTTGAGTCAGACTCGTTTGTAGTCTGATTTCTTGTCTAGTTCTGTAAATCTAGATGAGTAGAAGCTCTGTAACTTCGTAGTTTAGATTGTTTGTATTTTGTAGGGCGAGTATCCCGGTATATATATATATATATATATATATATATATATATATATATATAGTTGGGGAAAACTCGAGAAGATTTTATCCAGTATTTTATCTAGATAATTAATTTGTTTGATTAGATAAATTGGTTGCTATGGTTGTTAGCATACGATTGTAATTTAAAATTTAAAATCTTAAATGAGATTATTAAATTACCTTTGCTTTTAAATTTCGGGGACGAAATTCTTTTAAGGGGGAAGGAATGTGATATCCCAGAAATTTTAGCAGTATCAATTTAATAATCTGTATTTAAAATTAAATTGATTTGATAAAATTTTGTTAATAAAAATTAACTTGATTTAATAATCCAATTAAATAGATGTTTAATTGGTGAATTTTATCTTTTAAAAGCTAATAATTGTATTCCTATTTATAATGTATGTATATATATTTATATATTTATATTGTAAATGGATAAGTTTGATTTGAAGCTAAATAAACAAATAAAATCTGGTTTTTAAAATTTTAATATTCATTTGATAACTTGAAGATTATTATTTTATTTAATAAATAACTAGTTGTTTAAAATACTTAAAGTAATTGTTTTAAATTGTATAATTGTATTTTAAACATAGTTTAAATTTTAATAAGATAAATAAAAGTTTGTTTTAAATATAGCTTATTAATTATAATTTGGATTTATATGAAAAATTTAAGATACTCTTTATATATTAATTCTTTTAATTAAGATAAATAAGACATGTAATTTATGATTTCTTTTATAAATGATTTAAAGTTAATAAATATGTTATTTTCTAGTAATAATAAATGTACAAATGAAGATATGTTTTAAAAGACAAAATTATTATTTTCAAATTAAATATGTTAGTATAAATTAGTTTTAAAATTTGATTTTAAATGTATAAATAGCATTTGAATTTGAATTCATTTTGAAATTCAAATGAATCAACATATATGAATAACCATATTTGAATTTTGTATGTGAGCTTTCATATTTTTATGATTTGTTTTATTTCATTAAAAAGAAATACATATACATTTGTTTATGAAACTACTTTATATGTGTTTAATAAATAAAGAAGATTTCAATTACCTTTAAAATAAATGAAAACAAATAAATTAAAATATACTTAAGACACATGTTATTAAACTAAGTTGTGTTTATGACAAGTGTTATCTCTTTATACAAGTGTCCTTTTATTTTGATTTCTTTTATATTTTAAATAAATCATTTTTATCTTGTATAAAATATGTTTTCTTCATCTATATTCTTTTCTAATTTTCATTTCTCAAGAAAAAAAAAAGATCTCAGCTGAAACAATTTGTTTCAGAAACTCTTAAACCTGAGAATCAAATCCATAATCAAATCTATTCAAGCAATACAAACACTCCTCAAACCTGAAATCAAATCAATATCTTTTATTTTTTTTCAAAATCAAGCCTGCAACCTGAATTCATATCAAAAACATGATTGTCTGCATCCTTTAAGCCCGAAGCCTGCATTTCCAATTGAAACAAGATCAAGCCTCTGCAATGCAAGTTTGAGCAAAATTAAGTATTGTCTGCATGCAAGTTATATCAGGCAACAGAAAACATACAAGTTAAAGCAAGTTCAACAGCAACTCAGTTCTTTTTAAAGCATGGAAGTAAATGCAATTCAGGTTTTGTCTAAAGCATTTCAGGAAATGTGTGCTCTGTCTTTCATGAAATCACAGGTGAGTAACATAACAGTTTCCAAAATTTAGGTGAATATTTTGTTGCCTGATTTTCCATAAAACAAATATGTTATGACTGCATTTATCAGTGAATTTTGTGTATGTAGGAAATATTGTTGTGCATGTATTTGTATTGCTTCTGACTCTGGTTCCAGAACCAGATTCTTTTATAAATAAAAATAAAATCCTCTTGTTCTTGTTTAAATTTTGTTAAGGATTAAGTTTGAAGCAAATGTGATGATTAAACCATAGTTTATCTTAGCAACTTATTTAAGTAAAAATCAAATTGGGAAATGTCTCTGTAAATTTTAAACTTTAGAGTATGTTAAATTAAGATGAAACTCAAACATTTTAAAATTATAAATACAATGTTATAATCTGGAAACTTAAACAAAAGGATGAATTTTAAAACTAAAATCAAATTGTTTAGTTAAGGATTGACACTGCAGTACCCATTTGAACTGAAATTGGGTTTTGGCCAATCTCTGATGACTAAGTTGATTTAAGTGTTTGGGATTCTTGGTGATGGTAGAGCAGTGATCAGGGGATGTGGAAAAAATTCTAGATGGTGATATTTTTCATCGAGGAGGTAGCGGTGATAAGATTTATTCTGTAACCCTAGTTTATCTAATATAGGTAGTTCGATCAATCACTGTTTCTAGAGTGGATCGAGTGTCTCTATATTTTGGGTGGTGGAATGTTGGTCTTAAGCGAAGGCGTGGCCAGAGTTACAGTTCTTCTGATGGTCGGTGCTTTGTGATTGGAGCGTTGCCAGGTGTGGTATGGTGGTGGTTCCTGTGTTTTCCAGGTTTTGTTTTGGGTGTTCAAACTTCGATTTCGTGATGCTGGTATGATTATGATGGCCGTGGTGGGTTTTAGGGTTGGTCGTGGACTTGTTCGATGTATGGGTGGGGGCCGGAGATGGCCAGAGCCACCGTGCATATGCACGGTGGGGGGGTGTATCAGGTGAAGTTTTTTGGGTTTTGCTGTGTTTTTGACTCGGGTCGATACTCGAGTAGTTCGAGTTGTTACTCGAAGCAGAAGAAGGTTTTGCTCGAAGTCAAATTAGTTGTGGCTCGGGCATTTTCTGAAGTAACAGGTTTCTTTGAAACCTGTATAATTTTCAAACTCAATTTAGTTTAAATCTGAAGCAAGTAGTTAACAGAAGTAAAACTTAAATTTAAAGTCAGGATTTCAACTGAGTTTGAATTCCAGGTTTGAAAATTTAATTTAATCCTTTTAAATTAAAATGTTTTAAACATCTATCAAAAGGGTTTAAAAATCTGAAATTTAAAATAAAGCATTGAATTAAAATAGAAGATTTAAAAACAAGTTTAAATCTGGAAATATGATTCAGATTGGAATCATGTTTTTGAAAATAAAAGTAGTTTTTTAAAATTTTGAAATGTTTAAAATGTTTTAATTGTTGAAACATATTCTAATTATGATTTGAATCTTAAAATTTAATATGGGTGTAAATTTCTTTTATAAGGAAATCTTTAGCATAAGTTTTTAAAGGATTTTAAAATGTTTTAAAACTTTGTTTAAGTTAAGTTTGATTTCTTTTTAAATTTTGAATTTAAAATGTAGTTTGAAAATAAATTTTAAGTTAAATTGTTTTAAAATTACTTTATTTATGATAATGTAATCATTAATAAGAAACGTTTTATTTTAAAATAAATCAAAGATTTAATGATCTTTGTTTTATTGAAATTAATAATTTAAATAATTTAATTAATTTGTTTAATTAATTAAAGATTTGAAATTAATTAAGGTTAATTAAGGATTTGTTAATAAGTTAATGAAGGTCATTAACTTGTGATTATTATTAATTAGTTAATGTAATTAATTTTGATAATTAATTGGATTAATTAATTTGAATAATCAATTATGAAACTTAATTAAGTATGATTACTTTATGGGAATAATTAAAGATATTAATTACTCTTTGTAATTAATTTATTAATTTGATTAGCTTAAATTAATTAATTAAGTTTAATTAATTTAGAATAATCATTGAATGGACTGATAAGAAATCAATGTGGAATAATTACTTAGAGAAGTAATTAAGTTAAGTAAATTACTGGAAGTAATTAATTAAAGTATGATATTTGGGATTAATTACTTTGTGAAGTGATCAATAATTAATTACTTAATGGAATTAATTTAAGCATTTATTAATTAAGTTATTTGAATAATTAAGTGATGTAATTAATTAAGAGTAATTAATTACTAATGAGTTTAATCAGGGATGATTAATAAATTAATTAATTATTAAATGTAATTAATTTAGGAGTGATTAAGAAAGTAATTAAGAATAGTTAATTACTAAATGTAATTAATCAAAAGTGATTAATAATTGTGGTTTAATTAAGGTTAATTACTTAATGTGATTAATTTAAATAAGTAATTAATTTAAAATTAATTAAGGATCATTAATTAATATAATTAATGATGGAATTAAGGATTAATTAATTAAGATTAATTAATCAATGATAAGTGATTAAGGAAGTAACTAATTAATGTAATTATTTAGTAATGAAGTAATTAAAAGTTAATTACGGATTTTGGTTAAGGATAATTAATTTGTAAAATTAATTAAGGATAATTACTTGAATGTAATTAAGGGATAATTAATCAAGGGTGATCAATTAAGGTGATTAATTTGAGGATAATTATTTAATTGATTAATAATCAATTAAGGGTTAAGTAAGCAAGTTTTAAATGGTGAAGTAATTAATTTAATTCATTTTAAATTAATTAAAGAATAAGTAATTAATTTAATTCACTTTAAATTAATTAGAGATAGAAGTAATTAATTTAATTCATTTTAAATTAATTATAGATGGTGTGATTATGGATCCTTGCTTATGAATGGATGATATGGTTTATCTTGAATGGTTTGAATCTCAGACATGAGATAAATAGTGTTGTGTGATATGGATGCATTGGTTGCATTGTGTTGATGATATGAGTTATCTATTGATGATGATAATATATAGATTATCAGTTTGTGATGATTACCTGTTTATGATAATATTGTTGATTATCTATTATGATGATATGAAGTATATATCTGTGTGTATATAGATAATTAGAATTGAATTGTTTTAAAACTTAAAACAACTTGGACCTAAAAGACACGCTTTGGATTTCGATGAGACCGGGATCGGGTTTCCATATTTGGATATCCGAAAACCACATCGATTCCAATTAACGTTAGGTCGTTAATCCAAATGGAGCAAGTGAAGACTCGAGGTGTAAGGGCTATACGTCAGTATAACTCTGTGGGTGATTCCGTAATGAGTTGACAGAAAAGTGCTTATAGATTCGAGATGGTGAATCAAAGTGCAAGGGCTATGGTCGTTGACTTTGAGGGTGATTCCAATAATGAGTGCAACGAGATAGTGCCTTCGGTTTCGTTCGAACCCGGAATGAACTTGTATGGATTGAATGCTTTCAGCACATCGTCAGGCGGACGATGAGCATTCTAAGATTTGATGTCCTATAAAGGTAATCGTAGCCTCAAGCCTCATCAACCGGCAATGGCTAAAACAGGGGAGGTGCAGCAAGGTTTCGTGGGTAGCCCCCACTTGAGAGCAAGATTTACCCCTGTCTAGAGGTCCCTTTTATTTCGGCTGTGTGGGGCGGTTGAATCGCGACAACTGCCGAGGTTGTCTTGTTCGGAATTGTTCAGTAAGGAATGGTTCCGGCCTTGTGTTGCAGGGGAGTGGGAGTACTCCTCAGTATGGTGATCTAGGCCACGTACTGTGACGGACGGTACCCCAGTAGCCCTGCCATTGTATGGAATCCAAAATCCAATAAGTGCCAACGGTTTTGATTGTATTACCCACTTTTGTGGCTAGTAGCTGGAATTTAATAGATGTAACAATTTCGGCTATTTCATATTTATTTGTAAACCCACTATTATAATATCATCGGAATTTCTATCAAATGTTTTGGTTAGCGTAAGGTAAAAACTTTTCCATGTTTATGTGTGGGAAGTCTTACGTGATACCTTTTCTTTTCAAAAGGTTTTTAAAAGTTAAGCAACTTTAACCTGTTACTCACACCAGACCCATTTCTGACCCAGAGTTTATTTTTGTTTTTCATAAATTCATGGGTACTCAAATTTTTACGAGTAGCCAAGGGATTCAGGTTAGGATTCGGGTTAGCTTTGACGAATATTGGAGGAGAAAATGGAGCAGGAGGCTTCTACGTTAGATATAGTATTCCGCTGTGTGTTCTGTGTTGTCTCTGAGATTGTATTATGTTGTAAATACTAGACAGGTGTTTATAACTGTCTAGTATGTGTTGTATTATCTGTGTACTCTGATAGTGGTTGTAAACTATGTAAATATTTTATGTTATTAATATAATTTATTTGTTCCGCTGTTTAGATTCTGATGTGTTGTTTCTTCTTTCTTCTCTTTCTTTCTATTCTCTATCCCTTTCTTTCTTATTAGCGATGCAACTTCCTGGAGATAGGAAGTTGGGTCGTTACAGTATATGTGATAGACGGTACCCCAGTAGCCTTGTCATTGATAGAATTCATTTTCCAATAAGCGTCATATGGATATAGTTGTACGCAACTGTGATGGAACGTGAGATTTAAGCATTCCATCTATATTTATAATTTATTTTAAACCCTAGACGTTATTATAATATCACTGGATTTTCTATAAAATTATTTTGGTTATCGTAAGGTAAAAACTCATCCGTGTTTGTATGCGACGTAGTCTTACGAGATAATTTTATTTTTGAAATGTTTAGTAACAATAAAAATCCATTTAATTGTGTTTTTCATGCTGGTTTTACCAGACCGATTTAGGCGTTATTTTCTTATGCTCCTCGGGTTAGCCCAAGCATATTTTCCAAATATAGCTGGAGTCTTAGAGCTGTAGGAGATGAGATGAATGCCTCCAAGGTATACTTCCATATTTTCTTTATCTTCTGCTATTTGTTTCTTGTCTGTATTTATCAAAAGTTGTAATAATAGGTTGTTATAACTGTCTAATGCTGAGGTAGGATAATTGTACTACGATTGATGTATGTATATAAAATTTCTCTTTTCGTAAAGTTTATTGATATACCTGTCACATTATGGAATTTTGTTCTGTCTTTTCTTTTCTTTCACCCCAACGGTCTGTCTTTTCGTCACTCAGATGTTTAGCATGTGAATACCATGGATGTATTAGCATTAACTTGTGAAGAATGAAAAGGCGGAGCGTTACAGACTTAGCTGAGATCTAAGAAACTTTTGTAGAAACCGATATATAGATAGTAATTCAGCACCCATGGTAAATACACAACCTACTAGAAGGTCTAGTAGGAAATCTCATGCATTAGAGAGATACTACGGGTTTCTCATTCATGGTAAGAATATGGGTTTCATCATTTATGATGATGATCCCCTCATATATCGAGAAGCCTTAGAGAGTAAAAACTCTCCCTTGTGACTTAATGTGATGAAATCCGAAATAGATTCCTTGTACAAAAAAAAATTAGACTTTGAAAAATGTACCTGAAGGAGAAGCCCATCGATTGCAAGAGGATCTTTAAGAAAAAAGATCGGCACAGATGGAAAGGTAGAGACTTATAAAGTAAGATTTGCACGAAAAGTTTTCATCAATTTCAAAGTGTTGATTATGATGAAATGTTTTCACCAGTCGCCATGCTTATTAAAATTAATTCAGATTCTACTTGTATTCGCTACTTATTATGACTGTAGAATATGTAAAATGGACGTTAAAACCATGTTTATAAATGGTATTTTGAAGAGACTATTTATATATTATAGATAGAGAGTTTCAAGGTCAATGGTAGCGGCGACAAGGTATATAGACTCTTAAAATCAATCTTTGGTCTTAAAAAAGCATCTAGGAGTTGGAATAAATGTTTTTACAAGGTAATCAAATGGTTTGGTTTCTGTCAAAACACAGAGAAAGCATGTCTACATGGGAAAGAATGAAATGGCGCTATAATATTCTAAATTTTATACGTTAACGATAACTACTAACTAGTAATGAGACACCTATGTTATAATTAGTGAAAGGTTAGTCGTCCAACATTCTCTTAATGAAGGATTTATGAAAGGCGTCTTTTATACTCGGCACTAAGATTTACAGAAATAGATCGAGAAGGTTATTGGGATTGGGATTGTCCCAATCGATATACATATATACCACATTAAGATGCTTTAATATAGAAAATTCCAAGTGCGAAAATGTTCAAGTGTGACATAGAATTGTCCTTTCTAAAAAGAACTCTACATATAAAGACGTGGAAAGGCAACGGATAAGTCGGTTTCCCTATGCTTCAGCAATAAGAGCCATCATGTATGGTATTATATGTACTAGGTCTGATGTCGCTTTTGCACTAGATGCAGTTAGCCAATATCAATCAAATCTGAGAGAAAATAATTGGGTGATAGTTAATGTCGTCCTTAAGTATTTAAGAAATGCTAGGGATGTATCATGTATAGAAAAAACAAACTCCTTATGAAGGGGTACTTAGACTCGTGTTTTCAGAGTGATGTCGAAGTCAATAAATCAATCTAATTTTTCATGTTTACCCGAAATGGAAGGGTTGTTAGATGGAAAAGTTCCAAACAAAAGTTGAAGCCGATTCGACCAAGGAGGCTAACTATAAAATCTTAAACGATGCCATAAAAGAAGCAGCGTGGATGTGCAAATTCATTAAGCAGCTAGGAGTGAACCCAAGCATTGGAGGTCCGATGCTCATGTATTATGACACTTATGTGACGATACAGATTGCTAAGGAACCGTGAGCTCACAACAAGTTATGACACATCCTTTGTAAGTTCCATATAATGAGGTAGTTAGAGATTGTAATAGAGAGAGTAGATACTAAAGATAACATCGCAGATTCATTCATTAAGACACTTTCTCAGTCTAATTTAGGTAGACTGATCGAAGGCATATCGATGATTCTCTATTTGGTTCCAAGTGAAAGTGGAAGATCGATAGAGTTAAAGGTGTGCTTTAAGGTAGTTATGTAAATAGTTATATAACTTAACTTTGTAAATAATCTTATACGAAATAAAGTATGATTTTGGTTTTATTTTCTTTATACTATTAGTATATATGGAGATATAAATAGTGAAATAATTATACTAAACATATATCAGTAGAAAATCATTAGAAGAAGTATTTTAACCTATTGAAGTTACGAATGTATTTGTAACCATAAGTATTGAATCAATATTTAAATATTTTACTTCTTAAATGTTCCTAGTCAAGATGTATCGAGAAAATAATATTGAGACGTCTGTTGAGGTAGTGTAAATGCTCTTCATACAGTTGACATTGAATTAATCGTAACCCCTTGGGCACCAAAGGGTTACGTATATGTGATTGTTTGGAACATTCAGAAAATGACTCGATTGGTGTCTTTTGTAGGTTAATACAACTAAGTCAAAACAGATGATCCCATGGTAACGATCTATAATAGTGTTCGGACTTGAGGGCATTATCGATCTTAAGTAACCATGATGTACTTTAAATATAGTCAAGCACATGATGTGGCGACCATGTTCGGGCTATGATTAAGTGCACATTGAATTATTTAAAGCGAAACACTACACAAAAGATGATTTATCTCCCTCCTTGTAGAATGTTAGTGCCATTGTAATTTATAGTCAATTTAAAGTCAAAATATCTAATCAGAGTAATTTGGTTAATCGATAAATGTTATCAAATTGAACCAAGGATTTTTATGTAGTCTACATAAGTAACTACATATATTTTTAGATTTTTGACCTTAGGCCAAACTCTAGATATCTTAGTGATGTAATGTCGACAAAAAGAAAACTTGTACAAAATGTCATTACTAGGTATACCTTAATAAAGATTATAAATTGTAAACTATTGAACTTATGCCCAATATTGTGCTTTAGAAAAATCTGTACAAGCTTCAGTATTTAAATTGTTTAAATACTGACTGAGGACCATGATTACACCAAAGTGTTATTACAACTGTGTTGTTAATTAATTTTTCAGTTTAACTAATGTAAAATTAATTTATAACTATTATGAATTAACAAAAAATTAATACAAAAATTTTATTGAATTTTTCGGTAATTTAATTATTTATTTAAATCCTGTATAAATTGATTAAATAATGTATGGAAGTTATATGTTGATTTAATTAATGAATAAATTAAATAATTGACTTAATGGTTAAATCAATTTGGCTTGATGTTTGAGCCCAAATTCCGGAGGTAGGGGTGCGCTGGGGGAGGGGGGGTGGGACCAACTTTAGCATTTGAAGGAAAAGTGATCTTTTAAGGAAAGAGAGAAAGGGACTATATATTTGTAATCTAATTGGCTATAATTAGTCACCTCATCCATTCTCTCATTACACCGAACTAAATACTAATCCTAGCCTCCATTACTGGTCATTGGTGATACCGTATAGAAGGAGTTGCATCCCATGGTCAATGAGAAAGAATAAGGAGTTCGAGGGAGCAAACAACTAGTGACCAAGGTGTTCGACAATTGGTTGGATCACGATAAGATAAAATCATATTTTAACTAATTCATACATGTTTATATTCTGATGCATGTTTCCCAATATATAATTCGACCATAGAACAAAAATTACTTTTAAAAATTTAATATATTTCTAATAATTAAATAAATAAGTAAAACACTAAAATATTATAAGTACAAATATAATTCAATTAGGGATTTAAGAAAATCTTTTATACATGGATATAAAAATACACAGACAAATACAATAAAATTTAAGTTATATAAAATTTATTTTGTACGATTTAAAACAATTCTTTTTTATTGTTTTCAGTTTCAGAAATAAAAAACATATAAAATTTTATTTTGGATTTTTGTAATATATATGCGTAATACACTTGAAATATATTTATAAAAAGAAATATTTGCTCATAGCTTACTGTTCCGAAAAAAATCTTTTTTATTTTGAAAAAGTCAAAATGTGATAAAATTTAAATTTGAAATTTGAAATTATCGAATGCATATGATTCATGTATACTTATATATGCGTGTGTATATATATATATAAAGATTATTAAACCTAAATTATATATGTGTGTGTGCTTACCCAAAAAAACCATTTTTTAAAACTTTGTAAAGGTCAAAATGTTTTAAAATTTGAATCTTAAATTATAAGCAATTAATACAAACATATGTATATATGTATTATTAAATCTAACTATATTCATATATATTATACACACACACATATAATATATGCATATGCTGAAACAAAATATATGTAAATCATATATGTATGTATGTATGTATGTGTATCTGATTTTAAATAGCGTTATATTTTGTTTGTGTGTATTAACTAATCAAATTAATGGTCGAATTAATTTTATATATATTAATCATTAATGTAGTTATATGTACAGATATTTATTTACTTACCCTCCTTAGGAGTTTACCGGCCTGCTGGATTCTCCTGGGTTTTCAAACAAAAAATGTATATATATGACATCATCATTGGCTTATGACCTTAAACCCATTCATCAACCATAAATCACATTGGTGAATTATGTACATATCTTCATTGTGTTTACCTTAAGTTAGATCATCATCACTCAATGTAGTATAATATTTGTATTGTGAATACGAACACGTTATTAAAATCAAAATATAAACTTAAACTAAAATTGAATTAAAAATAAAATATTATAACGAACAAACATATAATTTTAATATACAAGTTAACTAAATTAAAGTTATACCCCAAACTCTTTTATCAATCAATATTAAATATGATCTAGCACAAAATTATTATTCATATGAATACAAAATATGATCTGATACAAACTAACAGAAGGAATTTTTTTTAAATTCCCTTCTTTAACCCCGCTGCCAGTGCATCCGATCCAAGATGAAATAGGATCAATATTACTCACCTGAATTATAAGATTGACTAAAATCCTTTTTCGGTTAGAAATGAAAGCTTGAACCTTCGCTTTATGAAGTATTTCTCTCTTTCTTATTCTTTTTATGATAGTGGCCAAGTTTGTAGGCTTTATTTTTTTATGAAATTGGAGAATGAGGAAAATTATATGTTTTGGAGATATAAGAGTTAATAATTGGGTTAGAGGATCTCCAACGAATTCGTTGCTTATTATTCAACAGTTCAATATTAAGCTCTGAATTTAATGAACTTTCCCAATAATTAGACACATATTCAATAGGCTCCTGACCATATGCACATATTAAATAAGTGTCTAATTATCGGACGTCTATTTAATAGGCTTCTGAGCTACGCATAAGAATTAATCTTTTTTAAACAAACGATATCAAGCACCTATTAAGTAGGCGCTTGAGCTCCAAGCGCTTATTTAATAGGCGCCCAACTTCAGGCGCCTATTAAATAAGCATTTGGACCAATTCAGAAGCATGAATTAGTCCTTGAATTTTACGCGTAATATTACACGTAATTTACACAATTGGAGATCGTGATGTCTTCTACTGTTGAATTTGAAGACCGAGTCTCCATCCGTTGGATATGCTCTTAGGGCTATGAGCGCTCTACTTGATTGATAATATCACTCATGCTAGAAATAAAAATTCGAGTGTGCTAAAATTCCTTTAATTTTAGTAATTTCTTAACCACTTCTTATATTCCATACATTTCTTTAATCTTTTATGGCAGAAATTAATTGTATTAATCACCATTGTCTAGTTTAATTAACTTTTAAGAGTCCAACGCTTCATTAAAAAAAATTTATTTTAAGTAATTTCTTTAATAAGTTCTGTAATTATTATTCCACAAATTATTATTGTTAGTAATTAATTAATTAATTTTAAATTATGACACTTCAAAATATTGAGTGTTGCAACTAGCTTTTTAAGTGTCAAGTGATATAATCTTCTAAATTGAGATTCTAGAAGTTATGATTTTAAATTTTTGAAACATTAAAACGAGTGCTGTTTCGAAGAAAGCACAATTTTTATTTAAAAAGGTACCGGTGATAAGCTCAAATTTCTTGGTTCCATCCTTCGGTGTCCCGATGTACAATACAAAAACTATGAACGGTTGAAATTTAACCGTAAGAGATTATGAGACTAGGAGTTTTGTTGTCAATGTCAAAAGTACCAAGACCAAAGCGATTGGTGGAGGAGAATAAATAAGCACCCGGACCAATTCAGAATCATGAATCAGTCCTTGAATTTTACGTGTAATATTACATGTAATTTACACAGTTGGAGATCGTGAAGTCTTTTGCTGTTGAATTTGAAGGCTGAGTCTCCATCCGTTGGATATGCACTTAGGGCTATGAGCGCTCTACTTTATTAATAGTATCACTCATGCTAGAAATAAAAATTTGAGTTTGTGATAAAATTCCTTTAATTTTATTAATTCCTTAACCGCTTATTATATTCCATATATTTCTTTAATCTTTTATGGCCGAATTAATTATATTAATTGCCACTGTTTTTTTTAATTAACTTTTTAAGTGTCCAACACTTCATTAATCAAATTTTCCCTTGAATAATTTCTTTATTAAATTCTTTACTTATTATTCCATAAATTATTATTATTAGTAATTAAATAATTAATTTTTAATTATGACACTTCAAAATATAGAGTGTTGTAACTAGCTTTTTAAGCGTCAAGTGATATAATTCTCTAAATTGAGATTCTAGAGGTTATGATTTTGAATTTTTGAAATATTAAAATGAGTGCTCTTTCGAAGAAAGCACAATTTTTATTTCAAAAAAGGTACCGGTGATAAGCTCAAATTTCTTGGTTCCATTTTTTGGCGTCTCGATATACAATACAAAAACTATGAACGGTTGCAATTTAACCGTAAGAGATTATGAGACTAGGAGTTTTGTTGTCAATGCCAAAAGTAACAAGACCAAAGCGATTGGTGGAGGAGAATAAATTTTAGTAATGATGTTGCAAAATTTAATCCGGTCAAAGTAGAGATTATGCGCAAAAAACCCTATTACCCTATGGAGTATAAGCAGATCATGTGATTTATCTTAATCCACCTGAAGGCTAAAGCAGTACATCTAATGTTCATGCCACCTAGAAGCAAATCCAAAGTTACCGATTAATAAATAATAAATGATAACCTTAAAAAAAGAAATAAACAGCAAATTTAAATACCAATAAATATACAAATGTACTAATACGGAAAATATTGAAACAGAGATGGATTTATTTCATGAAAAAAAGAGACAAAACTGGAACACGACCTCAAAACAAAATCCACAGAAACAAACACGCGGCGATTCGAACTCTTCCTTGTAGCTTCTTTGCACAGTACAAACTTCTTCTCGTTTTCATTCGTTCTTCTTATTATTATTATTGTTATTATTTTATTTTTATTTTGATTTTGCTGCATGCTTGCGAATAAATGTAAAATATAATAATAAGCATGAAAGGCTTTTATTGTTTTTTGATCATATGTTAAAGTTTAGAAAACTTGATTTCCTTATTTAAACAGATGAGATATGCTCTGATATCATGATTAAAATTTGAAACCCAGATAAAACCATTTAGCTTTCGCCATTTAATTTCTTCAACTTCTTCTTCGAGTTCTTTATTTTTTACTTTTTATTTTTGATTTGTATTTGGAAGAATGAGTTCTCACGAATCAAGAAAGAATTCCAATTTACAGCACTTCCTCGACTGCGCAACTCCATTCGTGGCTTCTAATTCCATAGCAAAGGTAAAACTTTGAACCTTTACACCTTTTTTACTTCCAAATTCAAAGTGTAAAGAATAATCGGCTGCTAGTGTGATTTTGCAAAATGATTTCCCTTTATTCAGAATGATAAGTTGTTACGTTTTTTGAGTATAGATATCTCAATCTGATTTTATTCTATTTTCTTAGATTTTATGTTTTGATAAAATATTTCATTTCTAATTTAATGTTATAGGATAATAGGTTTATCAGTTTGGTCAATGAAATTACCTATCCAATGAAAATTCGAGATCTTTAATTTGGGACAGCTTCACTTTTCAGTTTTTTATATTATTTGTTAACTGATGTTGTCTTTAAGTCTTCTTTTAAAGTAAAACCGAAACATTCCTTTGAAGTAAATAATTTATTGTGACACAGACAGCTGTTCGAGATTTAAGCGGCTTGCCGCAAATGTTAGATAAGGACGTAGTTGGAAATTTTAGTCTCTTTGAACTATGGAGACAATTTGACCAATGTAGTTCCTATGGCATTGCTGTTCCAGTGGAGCTTAGTAGTGGTGAGATTGTGAAGCAATACTATGCTCCTCATCTCTCTGCAATCCAAATCTACACCAACAAACCATTTGCCAGTTCAAGGTATACATTATATTTTTACTCGAATATTTTGTGTGATAATGTTTTGGGTTGTATTGGTGTAAACCTCAAGTGCACGTTGAAAGTGTTTTGCTTCTATGTTGAACTTGTTATGGGTTTATAATATGTATGTATTTGGGCCTCTTCATGCTATGCTTTGCTATTTGTTCTGTTGTAAAATGTTTTATGTATAGGGCTGATGAAGACAAGTTGAAACTCTGCTTATCATTCTAAAAGAAATGAAAATGCAACTGCTTCTTGATACAATTTCACATTATTGAATTCATACATATGTCTTTATAAAGAAAAGTTTGATTTCATTTTCAACTTATCAAACCTGCAACCATTCATTTTACCCAAAACGCTCCAGTAAGCAATGTTGGAGCATAGTGGCAATAAACAAGTTCAAGTAAAACATTTTTTTAATAGCGAAGTGATGGTTCGTTGCTTGAAATTTCAATTCACATGACATCTTAATGTTATGCTATGCTGGAACTGTACGGTTTTGGAAGATGAAGGTTCCTAATTAGATAAGGCTTTGGATGATTGTATACTGAATTATACTATGAACCACCTTTGTTTTCAAACAAGGGAGCTGCAATATGGTTGTTTCCATTTTTTTTTTTTTAAAAACCACCTTGATACTTGCCTCGAGCCTTTTTCAGAAAGACTTTTTACCTTTATGGCTTATGCCTCATCAACTTGAGGCATGTGAAGCGTACACCTCGCACGTCTGAAACTGAGGCACGCGATTCAATAATTTTTTTGCACCTAATTATAAAAATTGACTAATAGAAGTTATTAAACTTCATTATTTAATGGAAAAAAAACAAAAACAAAAACAGAACAAAATTTAAGAAAATGGAAGTTCATTTTTTTTTTAAGATTTCAATTTCAATGGTGACATGATTAAGTAAAGTTGTTTTTGAAACAATGATCGAGAGAATGGATTTTTACAACGGTTATTTAAAAAAAAAAATCTGAATTGTGATCACATAACATTTGAATTTGCGGATATATTTTAATTGATGGAAGGAAAAATAAATAAAATAATAATTTATATGATTTCCTAATGTTTGTAAGAGAGATTGATTCCACTAGAATCGATCAAAGATCATTTTTGATATATTTTCAAAAAAAATTAAAGACAAATAAAGGAAGGGAAAAAATATGTACCATTTTGGAGCTGGAAACTGAATAAAAACTCTTCAAAGGATTGAATTATACATAGACACATATAGGGCAAGGATCGTCTACACCTTACGTTTGCTACACCTCAAATCCCGCTTGATATCAGCCACAAGTTCCAATTTAAATAATAATATTTTCTCTCTCTTCCCGCTAACTGTGTTATTTAAATCAGAACTTGTGGCAAATATCAAGGGAATTTGAGATGTAGCAAAACTGAGGTATAGCCGATCCTTGCCCACACACACCCGTGCGCACACACACATACAGACATGTATAATCAAGTGCTATAATTTTATTTATTTATATTTTTAATTATTTTTATACTTTTATGAATGAAATAATAAAAAACGGTTAGGATTGAACTATTTTGAAGTTGTGTTTATATTGTTATTTATTTACAGTTTTATATGATTAATTGTTACCTTTTATTTATTAATCGAAAATTAGTAATAATAAAGCAACAATAACTTGCTTCTCAATGTCCACCCGAAAAATTTATGCCTCGTCATTTTAAAGCTCATGCCTCGCCTCACAAGCAGAAGAACGCCTCGTGTACGATTTCGCCTTTAAAAACTTTGTTTGTTGCTAATCGCATTAGTTATACCATTGATGTCTAGTTTTGGCTACCTAATCGGACAGCTTTTTAGGATTAATTATCAAATTTGCTCCATTAGTTATGTTGTGTGTATGGCGCCATCTGCTATTGATCGTAGCCCTAGATGTCATGTGTTTTTCGTGAACAATATAATTAGGATAAATCTTATATATATTCTACCCAAAAAAAAAAAAAAAAAAAAAACTTAATAGCAAAATTTTGGTTTTCAAATAAGCTAGTTTTAGCTCGGTTGACAACCAACTCTCAACAGCCAACTCAGCAAATTAAAATTGCCCAGTGTACGAGCAATTATGAGCTCACAACTTTGAATTGTATGAGCTGCAGAAAAAAAGTTGACAATGCTTTGCACAACTTTGAATTGCGCATGTGAAGTACTTGGCGCATGTGAAGTACCTAAATGGCTGGCCTTCTCACGTGCGAAATTCAAAGTTGTGCGAAATAGTGTCAACTTTTTTTGCGAAATTCACAAATGCTCACATATTGGATAGTCAAAATTTGATTAGTTGGTTGTTGACTTAGCTAAAACTAACCTATTTTGATAATAAAACTAACCTATTTTGATAATAAGTTTGCAAACCGGTCTATTTTGCTAGTAATTTTTTGTGAGTAGCTTGTATAAAAGAATTTTCCTATAATTTAGTCACCAAAAAATTCGTGTTAGTAACACATTTTCTCAAGATAGGTAAGAATCCATATTTACAATGCATTTCGTTTTAGGATACCAACAAATATATAATCATTAAATCCTCTTTCTATCAAACATATCCAAATAGACCTATGGACTATCGAATTTTTGGAAAACATATAAAATATTGACATATAAAAAATTGTTTCCTTTTTGGAAAAATCTCAAGTAAAAAAGATTTGACGTAGTCATTTGTATGGAGCAGGTAAGAATATCATCTTAATTGAAATATACTGAATTAACACTATATTCCGCATGCATATGACAGGAAAAATAACTATCATAAATTAATACACGATTGAAATGGTAAATGTGACATCAACCGTTGTGTATGCTACTGGTCAAACTCAATCAAGGTATTCAAACCTGTACTCTACATGCTATCGCTTATAATTTCATCAGAACTTATCAACCCAATTCTCATTAAATGCATCCAAGTTGTCATCAGAATAACAAAAAGAATGAAATATATATATATACCTTTGTCGTGTTCCATGACATATATGTACATTTATATACATGTATTAATCTTGAAAATTTTGTTAGTGATATATGGAAGACTTGATTCAAACACCTTTGTGTTCATTGCCCAAAAGCATAACCAATATTTAGTAGTGATATTTGACTGCTCTCACTTAATACAAGAAGAGTGAATATTGAATTATCTTGTACGTATGACCCCAGGCCTTACAAACTTAACCTACGTAGCACCCTTGTACCTAGGACTTGGTAAAGCAATGATACTTGATCTTTTTGTAATAGCCAAGTTAATATCCAGTCCGAAATATAAATATTTTATGTGATTTCAAAACACTGCGAACTTAACTATCAGTCATATGAGCTATTCCATTAAGATTTAGTGTTTCATATATGATCAAATACAACAAATATGGGATTAACTATCAAATTCCATAATTACTTATGCATGTGATGCTATTTACGGTCGAGTAAAGCTCTAGATGCCATGGATTTTCCAAAGTTTGGATGGATGCCTATAGTTGATGAACATTATTGAAAATGTTGCACCAAATTTTATCAATTACGCTTGTCATAGTATTTGGTTTTGTAATAATCTATACGTTCACATACACACTGTTGCAATCCATCTAAGCAGCCGCTTAGACACTAGTTTCAGGCAATTTCCCCATCTTGGTTGCTCTTAAAACCGTCCGAACCATCCTAGATTTTAAATTTGAATTAATTAATACTGAATTACACATATTTTGATATTCCAATAAGCTTAAAGTTCATTATTATTGAGCTCATTTCTAAGCTAAATCATTCCTTGCTCATTGATTTCTATGTTTATAGGTAGTACATGTTTATATTAGTTAATTACTTCAATAGGTGTGTAATATGCAATGTGAGACTAATTTCCACGTGTATATTTCTGAAGAAAAGACTGGATGAAAGCTGAATGCGTGGATCAAGGGTATAGTAACCAGTGAGCAATGAGATGTTAGACCTGTGATAGTTTGAAATGTATGATTGCTAAAATTGCAAGATTATGCACATCGTCAAGCTGGAGAATATATTTTTGATTGTTTGTACTTGAACAAACATGATAAAGCTAATCCAGACCAATGATTGCCAATTAGATGAATTAAGCATAATATGAGCCATTTGTGCTTCTGCTTAAATAATGAAAATTTGACAACTTTACCAATAAAATATATATTATTATTATTTCCATTAAAGTTCTCATCATATTTTTGTAAATAACATTCCTAATTTATAACGTATAATTTTAATCAGGTGAATGTTTATTTTCCATTTAATTGTGAAAATTAATAATGGGACCGGTTTTAGATAAGAGATTAGAATCTTATGAATACTTCATCCTAAATTAAATTTGTTATGGAAGGGGCATGATAATGGAAATCAAATCAAGCAATTTACTGTTTTACCATTTTTTTTCAAAGCAAATTCGGCGATGCTCTATCAAAAACTAAAAAGAAAACCGATGAATGATCGTCGTGATTCATAAAACGACAGTGGTCTACCAAATAAATCATCAGTGTGCTATGTCCAACAGAGTTGCACCGAAAAAATTTATAACGGTGAAGTCATACTGAATTTATTAAAAATTAAATTAGATGGGCTTGATTGGAAAGAAAATCATACCACGGTGGTGTTTTGCCGAAAAAGCTGCATAAAAATGGCACAGGTCCATTGTTTTAATTGTAAACCTTTCAAATTATGGCGATGGAAGGAGTGGGGCTAAAAAATTTGGTACTCACCTTAACAATTTTTAGAATACCGATAATGATCATCCCTTATCTAAACTTGGGATGCTTTTAACAATCTCATGTATATGTCAAAACTAATTATAAGTTGACTTTTAGTCAAACATTCCGAAGCCATGTAATTATGATTGTCTACCACAATCAACATAAATAATATGTAAGACCATTATGTTTTTTCTATTATTCACAATTGCAAAAGATTGCATGCTAAATAACATGAAAGTGACAATCAAAAATAGAATATTGTCTTCTTATGTGCATTCGGAAATGAAATTTTAATTTCAGCTATTAGCTATACAGACATATTTTGGAAAATAGTATAGAATTTTTTGCATAAAGTAGCTAAAATTTTATAAAAATATATCGATAATGCATACTTTAGATTAATCCCACCTAAACGATTAATCTCTAACCAAACCTACCGTCTAGCGTTTTACCTAGTGATTTTTATAAGCTTGCACATGCTACTTAAGTAGGCAGTTTGATTTGAACATTTACAATACTAGCAATACTTAAGATGTAAAACAAAAATCAAACTAAAAACATATATCCAATCAAAATTTTATCATACGCTATATGGTAAACATATAAACATTTTAATACTATATGGGTTCAGCAAAAGAAAAAAAGAAAATTGCATCCATAGTTATGTGAAAGCAAGGTTTTCAAAACAAGATTCAAAACATAAAACTTAAAGTTCAAATTTTAAATCCAAACGGGATTTAAATCGTAAATCATATATTCAAAAGGCCTGCCTATATTTTAATATTTGTACGTACTTTAAAATTGATTATGATAATTGAACTTTTACAACTAACTTAAACTCGGTTTTTTCTTTTGTTTCATTTTTTAAGTGGAAATAATGAAGTACTCTGAAGGGCATCTTAGCATGTTCAAGTGATGCCTAAAACAGTACACATGGTCAATGAAATATTAATAAAGTGACACTATAAAAATGTAAATTCACCATCTCAACAACATTCGAAGGTGTTCAAGATTTGATCATTACAACGCAATAATAAAAGTAGTACATGCAACACCATCACATATATACTATATAATGTTAGTGTATTGCTATTAATTTAACATTGGCATAATTTTGCAGACAACAACCTTTATTTCTGGGTTTCATAGAATGAACAATCATTTTACTCACTTACCTAGCAACGCTTACGAAGTGACTAACTGACAATCATGTTGTTAGTTACTGTATTAAATACATATTTAATTTTTGTAATGATTTATGAAATTATTATAATAATTAGTTTCAAAAGGGAAAAAAAACTAATTAAATCAAAAGGATGCGATGCAGTCATCTATCTAGAGCATGGTTAACATATTCGTCAAATTGAACTATATTAAATAACTAGTGTGATATTCATATTCTGCAAACAAAATTGCACCAAATGGGAAAAAATTGACTGATGTAGGCAATTTGCATTTAAAGTTTTAAACTATGCTTGAGAAAAATAAATATTGAAACATGCAACATCCAAGTGATTTTAGTTTGAATTTAATTTTCAAATGCATTCAATTTTTTTGAGTGACAAGTTTAAAGTGTAAATGGTAAAATGACAGACATGCCTAGTAATAATAAAGTTGACAAAGCATTTCCTTCTTGTTCAATATGGTAAAAGTGCCATTTTTTTGCAAAGAAATAATTTTTACATAGCGACGGCCTTCTTATATGTTTTTGTGAATTATTGCAGTGTACGATTGATGAAAATACATTAAATAAGCACTGAATGTGCTGAATCCGAAGTTTAAGAAATAATTTTCACCACAAACAGTAAAATATTTGAGGGAAAGAAGCAAATTTGCATCACCGCAAAATCTATTTATTACCATTTTTTTAGTATAGTTTGGCGCACATCCCTGCTAAGTTTCAAAATGGAAGAAACATCCTCGCCAAACTGACTTTACATTTTTAGTCCCTGTTTTCAAATCCGTGTGCGCAAAAGACCCAAATACCCTTTACATGTTTAATATTTTAAACATGTATAACTTTTTGTAGAAACATCGGATCAACATACCGTTTTCACCAAAAAAATCAAAAAAATTATGATCTTTAAAATGAGGTCCATTGTTGATATCAAAAAAACCATATTTGTAGTAAGGCTGCAATTATTTCATATATTTGCAGAGAATTCTGCAATTTTTGAACGTCGTCGATTTTTCTTTTAAATGTCAGCAATTATTCCATATAATTGCAACTTTTATGCAATTATATGGAATAATTGCAAACTTTTATGCATTATTTCATATAAGTGCATATTTTTATGTAATTATGTCGAATAATTGCAGAAAACGCTGCAATTATTTCAAGTAATCACAGAATTGTCTGCAATCATACCGGATATTATTGCATATAACTGTAGACATTTCTGCAATATATAATTGCAGACATTTCTGTAATTATTGCATATAATTGCTGGATGTCTGCAATTATACCATATATAATTGCAGACATTTTTGCAATTATTGCGTATAATTGCAGACATTTCTGCAATTATTGCGTATAATTGCTGAATGTCTGTAACTATACCATATAATTGCAGACGTTTTTGTAATTATTGCGTATAATTGCAGACTTTTCTGCAATTATTGCGTGTAATTGCAGAATTGTCTACAATCATACCATATGTTGTTTTTACGTATGCACAATGCCACTTAGAAAGATAATAAAATTTGTGATTTAACGGTGAAAACAGTATGTTAATCCGTCGTTTCTACAAAAAGTTATTGTGTTTTAAAGAATGATAATTAAAGATGTGCAAAATTTAATTATGCACGTGAAAATAACATGCACGTATGAAGAATGCAATGGAATAAAGGGGTATTTTAGGAAAGAAATTTGGAGTATTTGAAAATAAAGATGTAATTTATATCTTTTTTTGGGAGGATGTTTTGTATATTGAGTTTGATTTTAGGGATCTGTCCCTTATTTTCACTATTTGAAAACTATATTTTAGTTGGTAATCCATAGTTTTTATAGTATGAACATTATTTTCAGTTTGGGGAAACTAGAGAGAATGACAACCTTTAGAAAAAAATCAGACCGAAGGACATCAAGTTTTATTTTTGGACTGAATGACAAATGCTAGTTATAACTAGTATTATGTTCAATTTTTACATTACATAATTCAATTTTATACCATACATAATGCTAGTTATAATTAGCATTGCTCTTCAGTCAAATAAAAAAACTATTGTCCTTTAGCCTAAATTTCAAATATTAATAACATATGATATTCGTTTCAATCTAAGCTACATTAATACCATTTAAACTTTTATATTATATCATATGTCTGTGCTATAATATCACATGCATGCATACAAATATTGTGCATGGTCATGTATCAGAATGAAAAATATAAATATTTGATTTGCTTATATATTTGATCCCAAAACTATATGAACCTAACTAATGTAACACATCTGATGGCTAAAACTTGGTGAACTGTGTAAGGAATTTTAGTCCCATGTGTACCAAACAGACAAGGTACCCATGAACTTGTTGGAGACTCTCTCTTAAGCTGGTCAATCACAAATAAGGATTTGGAAGAGAAAAAAAAAGACCAAGATAACAATTTTTAATAATTATCTGGATACGCAAGTAAACCGGATATTGTAGGTGAACTCAAATGAGGGAATATGTTTTGACTCCACGGCACACACTTCAGATGACTGTTGAAGGTATTTGCTACCATTATTGGGGTTCAACCCTTATCCGTCTTGATTGCCATCCATTTGCTTTTACATTTTTCTTTTAGTAACCTTATGAACAACTGCTATTTTTATGAGTTTCTCTTTAAACTATTTGTTGAGTGACAATAACCAATCAGTAAGCTGGTAACTAATGAATGATTTATACAACACACTTACAAAAACATATGAGGGAATATGTTTCGACCTCACGGCACATACTTCAGATAATAATTGAAGGTATTTGCTGCCGTCATCGGGGTTCAACCCTTATGCATCTTGAATGGCACCTTTTTTGCTTTTTACAATTTTCTTTTATTAATCTTGAATATGTGCAACTAATTAGCAATTACTTCAATGTTAGATTTTTCACCCTTTTGTTTATGTTGGTGAATTTAATCTAGAAATGTGGGTGAAGATAGTGAGAGTGATTCATGGAGTGATGGCAGCGATGTTGAGAAATTCTCTAAGTCGTGGGATGATACATCCGATGACTCGACAAATGACTCAGATTGCTCAAGTCGTATTGGGCATTTGTACGTGCAGTATTTGGAGTACACCCCACCTTATGAAAGAATTCCACTCACTCGCAAGGTAAATTCTTATGATCAACCTGCTTCCCGTAGCTTTTATTTTCCTTTTTCTTTCCTTGCAATTTTTTTTAAAAAAAGAAGCATTTTTAGCCAATTTTTTTGTTTACCGCTTAAGTTCTATTTTCATCTTTATATGTTAGATTATTGAGTTAGCTCGAACCTATCGTGGTTTGTTAACTCTTAAGAGCACGGAGCTTTCCCCAGCAAGTTGGATGGCAATTTCATGGTATGATATCTTATCATGGACTATATCTGGAACAATGGTTTACAAACTTTTTCTGAAGTTTGTTTTCGACTGAATTGTAAATTTGGTTGTTGACTATCCTTTATTATCCACATACAAAAAATTATTTTCAGGCTCATGTTTGCAGTTTATTGCTTTTTTAGGTATCCAATCTGTCACTTCGTAGATCAGGAGATGGAAAAAGATTTGTCGGCCTCATTTTTGACTTATTATACAATTTCCTCGTCTTTTCAAGGTATGTATCTTTTATTGACTTATACATGATCCTGAAGATGCCAAAAAAAAATGATAACATATCATGATTTAATGACCTATTTGTTAAATGTAGAAAATAAAAATTTATTGAAGCTCTTTATCAGTGACAGTTTAATGTTTTCCCCAAGTTGAACCAAGCCTATCTAGGCATGTACGTCGTGTTTTGTACCTGTCATGTTTAGTACCTGTATATGTTTGTATATGCAACGCTCCAATCATCACAAGAATAAAATATCAAAGCATCTCGTGTTTAAAGTAGCAATCTTAAATTGTACATTATCGACATGCTTGCATTAAAGGTCAATATATTACCTATAGTTGCTGAAGGTAAATTTAAATACAGTAAATCTGTTCATGTCTATATAAGTCGACCATTTAGGTTATGCAAAGTTAGCCATTGAAGAATTTACTCCAAATATACAAACTCTTGTAATAAATTTGGATATTTTGAATGTTTTCTACGAAACAGTGGTATATCTTTAAACTGTCTATCTGGATATTTTAAGATTTATTTCTGTTGGCGTCAATTAATCAATGTTAAAATAAAACTTTGATATTCTACCTCAAAGGGTAGCTCATTTGAGTAAAGCACTGAGATATGTAAGAATCAAATCTCAAAAACCATGTATTGTAAGGTTGGTGCATACATATTCAAAAGGATTCAGAAGTTTACTAAAAAAGGATATTGCTATGCATAGCACAAGAAATATCCATCTAGTGCCCCCAAAATCATTTTTGTCATAAAATGCAGATGGGATACTAAGCAACCCTGAAACAAACATGTCGTCTGTAACTTCCAAAGAGAGCAAAAAGGCAAAGAAAGAAAAGGGCAACAAGGTATCACTTCTCCCATTTGGATTAGCAACGTACAAGTTGCAGACGAACTTTTGGTTAGGCGAAGAATTTGAAGACCATGGCAAGCTTGTTTCCATGTACAGTGCTGCTGACTCGTGGCTGAGGCAGCTTAAAGTTCAACATCATGACTTCAACTTCTTCACATCTCACTCGACTATGTAGAAACCGAATCCATTTTACTCTTAGAAAAAAGTAACCTAGATGAAAAGAGAAACCGAGGCATCTGACATTTATTTTGCAGCAAATATTGTTAGTTTAGTTGCGTATTTAAGACTTCTTTTAGTGCTTCCACTTATTTTGTGGGGCTTCCTACCAAATTAAATTTGTCATATATAGATGAACTCCTGGTTTCAGAGGTTGTTGGCAGTGAATGTTTTGTTATGTTTTGTATGCCCATCTGTGTAATCAAAAAATGTTTGTGCAGGTATATGGAAATGTTTTGGAATGATTTGTTACTGCAGTGAAGTGAATATGAATATGTGCAAGTATTTTATAAAATGAAAATCAAGATGTTTGGTTATCTTCACCAGTAACACAAATATTGATATATCATTCTCGTATTCTGTTGTGGTTTTCTTCTATGGTTCCATATACATAAGACATTTTTACAGTCTAGTAGATCATGCTTTGAGTTAGGTCCTCAACAGTTCAATGCATATCAGTAGGGTACTTCTTGTATGAGTAGGTATGGTTAATGGTTACTGTGTTCGCATTTATAATAGGGCAATAAATTGGTGACAAGTAATGCACGGTCTGATTCTGAAACGGTAGCTGATGCTGCACGGCTGCTGATCATAAGACACAAAGATCACGGATATACGGACTTTTCTACACCGGTCGCTTTTCAAAGCTATTTACAGATTTAAGTCCATATGAAAACGATCTGCTGGTATACTGTCACGTGTTGAAAAAACATGGATTTTTTTTTTTCATTTAGCCTCGTTTTAAAACTAATTATCGCAAATTGCCCAGTATTAATACAAATATTAAATGTAGCCATGTTTTGACCAACTCGGCTCCAAACTGGCCAAAACGTATTGATGACTTTTTAAAAGTCGCCAGTACCAATTTTTTTTCCACGAATCATGCGGGTGCCTTTTGGGAAGTCGCCTACCGACGACTTTCCAAAAGGCGTTTGTTTGTTTTAAAAGAAATTGTGTGACTTATGGAAAGTCGTCAGTGGGCGACTTTCCAGAAGTCGCTCATACGGGGCTCTGTAACAAAACCAGAGTCCTCCTTTCTTCCTCCTTCATTTTAACCCCTTCCTCTCCATCTCCAAAAACTCTCAATACTCTTTACCTCATTTTTAAAAAAAACCTAATTAAATTTCATTTAATATCCTTAAAAGTAATAGATTTCGAAGATCTACCTCAAACATAGCAAAGCGTCGTACGGTCGAATCCAATCAAGGTATGCAGTAGAAATCCTAAGTTTTGAAATTAGTTTGCAAACTATTTTTTTTTTTGGTTGATGTAGAATGACTCCTAGTTTTATTCCAACCATATGCTATTTTGATGGTGAATTGGTTATTGATGATTTAATGTGTGAGAAATATCTTGGTGGATAAACCAGCTAAAGTTCGAAGAGGATCTACTTTTGAGCAGTTGAAAGAGTCGGTTTATAAAGCAACAAAGATAAAACCGGAAGAGTACGAGATTGATATAGTTTGCAATTGGCCAACAGATTCTGGATCCAAAGCAATCAAAATTGTTGACGATGACGATGTTGAATAAATGTTTGCTGCCTCGACCAAATCTATTGAGTTGTTTATTGGGAAAAAAAGAAGATCGGTTGCTGAACAACCAACACCGGCACCCGTAACAAATTTTGGCATTGCAGAATATTCCAAAATGATAGGAAACATGAGTATTGGGCAAGGAATTCCGTCACCTAGTTTTAGCAATCCGACTCAGCACATATCGCAACACGGGAAACAACAAATGTATTATGGTTTTCATCCATTCATGAATTTGCAGCCAAATGTCCAATTTACCTATCCCCATTTGGCACATGACAGCTTTCCACGAATGAGTCAGAGGTATCGTTTAGCCGTGATTACATAGAGATCTGTTATATTGAATTTATTTAATTATTATACTTAATTTGTATTCCCATGCAGTTTTATTCCAATTCAGAATTTCACTCAAAGAAGTGCTAGAGCATCGAATAGCCGTACAAATGAACGAATGCAGCCAACTCCGTTCGAATTTTATCATTTAAGCCAAAAGTAAGTTAAATATTGCAATATGTTGCAAAATCGTTGATATGAAGAAATAAACTAAAATTGATGTATTAATTTACTACAGCTGCGCAGCAAACAACACTACTACACAGTCATACGTCCAATCACCGAATGAACCAACAGGTCAAACAATGTGCAATGATGATATGGATGTAGATGATGAAGAAGATGTACAAGCCGAAGATGTTCCTGCACTTGATAGTATATCTGTTGTGTTAATACCCAGAGGTTGATATAACCTGGGTGTAAAATATGCAAGTAAACAATGATCCACTAGACTATGATTTTGGAGGTGCAGAAGCAGATTGTGTGGACAACGATGAACCGAAAATGAAGATACCGTTGGATGATGATCTGTGCAGTGCACAAATTATGGCTAAATCAATTGTAGCAAACGTAAACTTCAACAGCAAATTACTTTTATCCTGCAGCGTACAGACCAGTTTCAAAGTTGGCATGGTGTTTAAGAGTGAAGCTAAATTTCTGCAACAACTATCAGAATGGTCAATCTTACATGCGGTGTCCTTTAAGCCAATAAGGTCGAACAAAGAAAAATACACCGCCATTTGCAATGTCGATGACAGTTGTACTTGGAGAATACATGCTATTGACTCAAAAAAGACACAGACTGGATGGCGGGTTACTAAAAAATATCCTAATGATCATACATGCGTTAACCCTACAGTGAACTCAAATCATAGGCAAGCTACATCATCCTTTATGGTATCGAATATCATGCCTTTCGTGAAATCTGATTTGAACATTACAGCCGAAACAGTGCAAGTTCTAATGGAGGAACAATTATTTATAAAAATGAGCTATCTGAAAGCATGGAGAGCATTGAGCAAGGCAATTGAACGAATTTACGGCGATTGGGCAGAGTCATATTCCAACCTACGATAATACTTTGGTGAAATATGCAAAACAAATCCAGAAAGTGTCGGACATGTGACTACTGATGAGTATGGAGTTTTTGATCGTGCATTTTGGTCATTTGGGCCATGTATTGAGGGATTTGTCCATTATCGACCTTTTCTTTGCATAGATGGTACATATCTATATGGAAAATACAAAGGTGCCTTACTTGTTGCAACAGTCGTTGATGCAAATAATCAGTTATATCCCTTGGCATTTGCCATCGTTGAGTCCGAATCCATTGATAGTTGGGGTTGGTTTTTCGTGTGCATGCAAAGGTTCATTCACAGCGTGAACAATCGAAATTGCCCCAGATGTATGTAGGGTTTCAAAACAGAAACCTTGCATCACCATTTACACTAATTCAACAGAAACCCTACACTCGAAATTCAACATTTCAACCAAATTCAACCATCCAACAACTCAAATTACAACATCCACCAATTCAACAATTAAATTCAAAGCCAACATCCTACAATTCAAGAATTGCATTTCAATTCCGACATCCAACAATTCAACAAAACAACTAATTCCAATATTTCAACAATTCATTAAACAAAACAAAACCGGACAAAGCATATCAACAACTTATACCATCCGCACTGCTTCAACCTACAAAGTTCTAGTGGAATTCGTCTTGGTTTTCTCATAGGCAGTGAAATTTCATCCGGCAAATCCTCCTCTTCACTTGCTTGCGTAGGATCTATAGGCTGTGAAGGGCCGAAAGCAACTTCAACCTGTGTTTCTTGGGATAAAGAAGCGTCTTTTCGACGTCTCCTTCGTTGATACATACGAGTAGTAGGAGGAACACCATGGGCTTCTATGGCATGTTCGATGAGCCCCTGTGCTGGAGGTGGAGGTGGTTTTGGTCTTGTTAACTTGTTTCTTCCCAAAAAAGATTCTAAGATACGTTTTACACTAAAGCATTTCCCCTACGACCTTTCAGGAACCTCTTTTGCAAGCTCGTCCACAATCTCGATCGCACGGTAAATGTCGTCCGCCTGCCATGACATAAAATTCAAGAAAAAGTATAAATTTCAAATATTGAAATAAAGACTGTATGTACTACGTACCACATTCCTTTTGAAAGGTGCTATAGGAGTGTAAGGGTCTGCAATAACAGGAGGCACTGTAGGTGGATCGATGGCACGAAGAACATATTGACGCGTGATGTTGTAGTACCAAGACAAATATTCTTGTTCGGCCAATGTGAACTCGCGTTCCTGTTGCGTGTGCATGTAGCGCTCGGTCCATGTCTCAATCGCCATTGCTTACTCCCCGACTGCAATATCAAACCTGTAATGCGGTGGTTGTTCCGGTAAATGCTGGGCCATACCACACTGCCTCATCACTCGGTCAGGAAGATGATAGACGATATCATTAAAGCAAATGAGAGGAACCCAAACAATCCACAGTTGAATGGAAGTGATACATAAGTTTGGAAGATGTCCAAGCACATCTTCGTATGGGGTCCAAGTCACAGAATGACTGTCTACCACATCGAACTCATTACGGTAGAAGGCAACATGACGCCTCGGCGATGAAACGGTGCTTTTAGGTCCTACCCACCTATAGAAATATTAAATTGTGACTTCTCAAATCCCAACACCTATACTTAGTATACTATAAAATTAATTATACCTAGCACCGTATGACAATGATAAATCAATCGCCGTCCTCCTCATCGTTATTCTACCCACGGGTAGATAAGTCCAACACCAAAGCTGCAAATAAAATTAGACACATGATTTCAGTTGGATAAAAGAATATGGAATAACTGTCAGCGAAAGTAAATAATGGACATATCTATACTAGACTCACACAACCACCAATGTTTGCACTCTCTTGCAAAGCAAGCCTCGTCAACTTGCGGTATGTATACGCTAGAACTACACCGTCCCACGAATACTAACGACAAACATCAAAGTTTTTTAAAAATGGAAGCCATCTAAGCCATATCCATGTCTTCGAATGATCTCATATCAACCTCAGCATATAATATGCAATATAACGGCTCTGACTCGTTGCTGAATCTGAATCTTCATTGCGTATGCTGGTATGTCGTCCGCAAATTATTGCCTAAACCATAGTGTCTGTATCATTTCGTTTCCCCACCACTCCTCTGTTGGAGGAGTTAAACCTAGGATCTCTTGGCATAAACTAAGGTAATCAACTAGATTGGGGTAGGTCAACAGAGCACAGTCTTTGGGTATGCCAAGTAAGCATGCAACATCACCCAGCGTGATAGTCATCTCTCCAGCTCGTAGGTGAAATGTAGATGTCTTTGGCCTCTATCTATCCACCAAAGAGTGATAAGATGATGATCCAACTGGATGTGCCCCACCCTAAAAACCAGTCCAAATCCGACTTGGTTTATCAACTGTATAACGCTTAGATGAGCAGATGTTGCTCTATTCATTTTAGACGAATGATCTATGGTTTTGTCTGTAGTATTACTCTGTCAAATATCACAAAAATATTATCAACATGTAACATAATACCTTTCGATATTTGCACATTTCGAACACTAAGAATTTTACCGCGACAAATTCCGTATTATTCGTTCGATGCCGTTGTTGCAAATATAGGACAAATCCATCAATAGGTCCAGGTAGCATTTCGGAGTAATCTACACATATACAAGTTAATAAGATTTTCAAATTTATTTTCCAACATCAACACTAGGAATTTACGCATTGTTTTTCAACACTTTACCAATGATTTCAATCATACAAAGATACCTCAACCATCAATGATCGCTAACAATTCCTAAAAAACATTATTTTGAAATTTTCTTCAAAACCCTAAATTGAAAGATTTTTGATTTATCCATACCTAGAGGCACATCCCGCATTGAAGAGCTTGCCATCTTCTAATTCGTTGAACAAAATGCTAAATATTTTTGGGTCTGGGAATTTTTTTTCGGAATAGAGGGTGTTGGGGATTTTTGGAGATGGAGAAGAAGGGGTTAAAATGAAGGAGGAAGAAAGGGGGACTCTGGTTTTGTAACAGAGCCCCGTGTGGGCGACTTCTGAGAAGTCATCCAATTTCTTTTTAAACAAACAGGCGCCTTTTGGAAAGTCGTCCGTTGGCGACTTCCCAAAAGGCACCCACATGATTCGTGGAAAAAAATTTGGTACCGGCGACGCCAAAACAAGGCAACATTTGATATTTGTTTTAATACTAGGCTATTTGCGATAATTAGTTTTGAAACGAGGCTAAATGGAAAAAAAAATCCAAAAAAACATATGAGATCCTATACCCCTTTATGTATCTCTTTCTGAATTTCCAACAATTCAATTTTTTTTTAATTCAATTTAATTGATGGGGTAGAAAGATTCAGCGATAGAAGATCTGAATTAATAAAAAATGAAAAAAAAATGCTGATGTTACTTTGAAGAGGGCCCAAATATAGTGGGTACTGAAGTTGCAAAAATTGATATGATGGTGCATTTCAAGGAAAATTTACTCTCACCAATCTGGATTATTTCAGACTCATTTTCTCACCATAATTTCAGACTCCTTTTCGATCATAACTTCAAAGGAAATTTACTATGTTGTTTCTTTGATTACTCTCCCTAAATGAGGGACACTTTCATTTTTAATAGCTAATTCTTTCAAAAGAAATTTAGCAATCTCCATTGATTGATTTTGTTTCACAAATCATTTAAAATCTTACTTCCATGCTAAGGATATCATCTAACTTCATTTAAACTAAGAGAAGCTCCGTTTGTTCATGTTGAATTCTGATTACTGAACACTGAGCATTGTATTTTGAGTTCTGAATAATCACTTATTTGTATTCAGCATTCAGATTTGAGAATAAAAACCAACATGCTGCATTCAGAATAAAAAATAAACAGTAAAAAAGTTTTGAATTATTTTGTCTGAATAGATGTTTTATTCAGAACACCGAAGAAACAAACATAGAAAGTTCTAGATTACAAATCAAAACTTAGATTCAGACCTTCTTATTAAAAACAAACGGATTCTTAGCTATTTTATCTAAGTTTCATTGATTATCGTATATAATTTTCTAAGTGAAGTTCATATTATTTTGAACATAAGAACTTTTGAAAAACTACTTATTTGTGTGAAATATTGAAAAAACATCACGTTAGTTTGTTAAAGTGTTGGTTCATGAGTACACCATCCAAGGTATGTGGAAGGAAAATTCAAATCGATGAAAGTAATAATAGTTGCACATAAAAAGAACTATGAACAGTCCAAAGAGTCTGAAATTGAGTTGGTATGTAACAAGATGATGAAAGCTATGTCGGAAGAAACAACTAAACTAAACAATGATGGAAGATGTTGACGTCATATTTGCTATGGGGACAAAGACAATAGAACATTCCATGAAGAAGAAAACATTAGCGTGTTGAGCTGTCACTTCCCCAAATTATGAAGTATACCTGATTGGAGGAACTGCTACTCTAAGAAAGTTGAAATGCTTATAACATGATAGAGGGCGTAGATGTACCAAACTTAGGTTTCTACGACACATATATGTTCCACAGTTTTCTCACCACTCGTGGTTGATTTTTAAGTAGGATCCTACAGGACACGCACTTAGCTGGTAAAATTTATTTTCTACAAACGCAATATAACTTAAAATTCAATTGAGGTATAATTGATTCGATCATAGCATATGAAAAGTATTGTTTTAACTAATTAGAGAATTTTTGGTTTATATTCTTATAATTATAAAATATCAGCATTAGATCTCTCTCAATTTTCTTTCATAAATTACATCCCTGTATTTTTTAAAAAAAGTAAAATTCAAGAGGGTATTTGAGTAATTTTACAAACCTGAATATGCGCTCTTATAGTATACATTCATAACTTATAATCGTCGTAATACACGTCGGAGCAGTTGGTTTTAAAATTGAAAACAAAAAAAAAGTAAAAAGAAAGAAATTCAAAAAAAGAGGAATGTGGAAAATAGTGTTTAAAATGGAATAATATAAAAAAAATAAGTTTAGAAATAATGTATGTGTCCCTAATACCCACTTTTAATTAATGCATGATCAATTTTAGGTATCAAACTAATTGACTCGATTTTAGTAGATGAAAAACTTATGTTTTAATTAAGGTATGATAAGTTTAGCTAAAAGATATGGGCGATTAAGCAAGTAATAAAATATAAAAAAAACTAATTTTAATTAAGGTGGGAGTTATGAAAACTTATCATTTTAATTAAAGCATGAGCAATTTTAGTTATAAAATAAAATTAATTGACTCGGTTTTAGTAGGCCAAAAACTTACGCTTTAACTAAGGTATGAGAAGTTTTAATTAAATGGTAAGGGTGATAACCAAGTAATAAAATATAAAAAAATTCATTTTAATTAAGGTAGGATTAATGAAATTTTTTCATTTTAATTAAGCATGAACAATTTTAGGTATAAAACTAATTGACTCAATTTCAGTGGGTGAAAAACTTTTGTTTTAATTAAGGTAGGAGAAGTTTTAGTTAAAAGATAAGGATGGTTGACCAAGTAATAAACTATATAAATATTAATATTAATTAAGATAGGAGTATGTTTAGATGTATTTGAGAAATAATTTGAATTTAAAAAGGCATTTTGGATAGTTTTATGTTTACACCAAAAAAGGTCACATGAAAGCTATTACAACTATTATTAAGGATAAAGATTATGTTTTCTACAAATGCATGATATTAAAATATATTTTAATATTCAATTGAGATATAATTGATTGACTCGATTAGAGCGTATCAAAAATAGCATTTTAACTAACAAAAATTTTGCATTTTAATTATAGGCATGAGCAATTTTAGGTATAAAACTAATTGACTCAACTTTAGCAGGTGAAAAAATTACATTTTAAGTAAGGTATGAAAAGTTTTAATTAAAAGATAAGGATGGTTAACCAAGCAATAAAATGTAAAAAAAAATTAAGTTTAATTAAGATGAAAGTACATTTAGATATAGTGTGTTGTTATTGATACCCGAAAAAAATGCTCCTGGTTGCCATTAAATTTCTATTACCTATCAATTTTTTCCACATGCTTATGACTACCAAAATCTATTTTCTTATTGAGCGATAAACAACTGTAACATCTTCGTCTTTCTCAGAAAAACTCACATGCATTGTCATAAAACATCATCATAAAATAAAATTTTCAAACCTTAAAGCAAAAAAATGATGAAACCAAGTGAAGATTTAGTTGATGATCCTAATCTCAATGAACACATAGAAGTTAGTTGTTTGGTTGTTATTTTAGGATGAGTTTAGCGATCCCATGGCTAATACAAATTTGGAGGATATAAAGCTTGATGATGTTGTAATTGAAAATCTCAGTGTAAGTTATTGAATTATAATGTTTTATCATACAATGTTTGTGCCATTTTTTTTCCTTATATATTTTTTAGGCTGTTTGATAGTGGATACCAATCATAGTAAAATTGAAATGCACTTGTTATTTAAACTGAAAAAGTTTTTAATAGTGAAAATATGGAATAAAACAATCGATCAAATGCTTCATAAGGCATGCAACTTAATTTGACAAAACATTTTTCAGTAGATCAAGTATTTATTGAAAATTTCATCATCCTAAATACGGTCGAAAAAATAATTTTTATTAATTTATTTTATTTTTTGTATGATATATGATTTTTGTTGTGTTTTGAAAAGAGTTGAATTTGGTTTAGGTAATCGAGGATAACCATTGTGTTTATAATACTTACGTGTCTGTTTACTTAAAATAAAATAATAGTTGGGGTTAAGAAGTAAGGAACCAAATTTATTATAGTGGTCTTTAATTTTGGGAGCCAGAAGCATTTTTGTGGATGCCAATAGTAGCACAATGGGTGTATTTAAGATATAATTTGAATTTAAAAGGGCATGTTGGGAAGTTTACATTTATGCCAAAAAAGTGTAACGCTAAAGTATTACAAATATTATTAAGATTTTTTCATAGATCTTCATATACGTGGTTTTGTCGTGTCATTTACTTCTTATTTACTTCATTTATTATTTGGCAACATTGAAACTTGGTATAAATTACTATGAATTATCATGAATGAGTCAAAGGAAGATGATTGCAGAAGTTTTTTTTATGGTTTTTCTTCAATTTTTTGTTGTGTGGGAATTTATGTAAAATGCGAGCAAGTTTTTGCAATACCTTTTCTTCTACAATAACAAAATAGATACATCAATATCCATTGCCACACAAATGACATCACCTTACAATCAAGGTTTTAAAAATCGTGAGGCGGTAAGTTTGAATTAGGAATTAATCATTTAAAAAGGGATTAATCAATGATTAATTGAAGCTACGCGTTTTGGTAACTGATGTATTTTGGATCAAATTGATTGTTTTATTTACTTTACATTGATATTAATCGAGATTTTGGAATTTGGGATATGCTTCGAAGTAGTCAAGGAGACAAATTGTTCAAAACTAGAATATCGATGCTTGTACGTAGCATTAAATCTTAAATAATGCCTAACCGATACCTAAATACATGTTTAAATTCCTGCATGAGGAAATAAACCTTGTCTAAGTGGACCTAGGTAAATCGCTGGGCAGTGAGTATCGCGTAGCGCTTAGGCTGGACCTAGTCGGAGGACTAGAAAGAGTTTTATAACAGTGCTCACAGAAGATATGAGTATCATAGAATACATACAAAAATAATGCATTATAGTACCGATCATTATAATCACATATTTGTCCAATCAATATAATTCATACCAAATTTTTACAATAAAGAATACTACATAAGAAATATACATCAAACATCAATAACCAACATCAAAATTTCAAATATCTAACAACTTTGAATATTTTTAGCTTAATCTTATCATGAACATTAATAAATAGTAACTTCTCTCTTGGCTTTTAGTTGGTAGTGGTTCTCCCTGCTCATTCTCATGTGTGCTCTCACTTTTGCAACCTTTGGTCTTATGTCTTCAAATTGGTTCTCCTTCTTCTTAACAGTTTTCAAATATTTAACCTTTTCCTTCTTATCCCCCTTATCTCCATGAGCTTTGTAACCATTACATCATTTTGCTATATTTTGCTTCAACTGCTCAAACTCTGAAAAATTCGATGCCACTAAGCAATAAGAAGATATCGATTCTTCAACCGCTCAACCACTATAGGGAATTTGGGCCCTTTCAATAAGAAAATAAATATACACCAATAATATAGAATAAATCACACCAGATTACTAGAACAAACAATTCGTAAGCAATCTGTGATACACCTATTTCAAATAATCACAATCCAAACAAAAGACGTGCAATAAGAATAGAAAATATGCATAAATGACAATGGACAATATCTTAGTAGTTATTTCAAAATGTTTTCCATATAGGGGGTCCAAAGGAGGCATTCCCTTAGATAAGGAATAAGACAACTCTCCCACTGACGGCGGTCAACTTGACCAGTTAGGTCACAAAAGTATAAGTTGTGAATGGATGCAATGTTTACAACAACCATAGTTTTTGAATGGATTTGACTATTCATGTCTAAAAGTTATACCCATTCATGTATCGTCGCCTCCTTCATATATATGTATATATATACAATATGTGTGTATATACAAATTTATAGGGTCAGCTATTAGAACACAAAATATGACAAAATAGATGTTGGCTATTGGATTTTAATGGAGGTTGAATTCGAGGAGAGATCTAATGGTTGATATTTTGTGTTCTAATATATGTGTGGGTGTCTGTGTTTGTACACACACACACACATACATATATACACATACGTATACAAATACATACATACATATCCTCGTGCTACATATGACTTCAACTTTAAATTTCCCAATAAATACTACTATTTATTCCTCATTGTATTATTAGAAACAATAATATTTTTTTAGTTTGATTCAAGTAGTCATAAACTTGAATAAAACAACTACATTGTATCTTGAGATAAATTTTCCTATCTGATTTAATTGTGACAGAAGAAGAAAACATATCTTAAAAGAAAATGATTCAAGTCGTGCTTTGGTGTTCTGTATCATAGATAATCACCAAAATCATCTTCTAACAAATTATAGTGTTTAAACTATTGATGTGACAATATACATCCACGATGGAGAAGAGTGACTTTAATACTTTTGAGAGAGCTATAGAGATTGAATAGAATCTGATAATGATTACCCTAGACTTCAATTGATATCTCAATCTAATTAGTCTTAAGCACATAAAATAGAGAAGATGTAATGAGGTTATATGTGTTGGATCAGGTGCATTGACAATGGGGTAAAAGAGAAATTTAAAAAATTACTAATTTTTCACTAGTTCTTATTTTATGTTTACACAAATAATCTGTTTGCAATAATCATAATTAATCAATATTAACAAAAATGGGTTTTACTATTTGATTTTATTTTTTATTTTATCCATTTAATGTTTTATTTATTAATATTATAACTTAAAGGTTTTTTCCTTCAATTTATAATTGGTTTGTTATATTTTATTTAATGGCTATTCACATTCATAATGTGAACATCATATGTGGTATAATAAGACATCTACGTGATTAACAACACACACACGCACATATACCCACACACATATATATAACCATTGTTATTTACCATTATAAAATAAGCATACAATATCAAGAATATCTCCTTAACATATTTGTGTATACTTACAAAGATATATGAATATACATATATATGTATGTATGTATGTATGCATGTACGTAGATATGTGTGTGTATAAAGATTTATTTTCATCCATACGTACAACTTTTTTGTTTGGCGATATATATATATATATATATATATATATATATATATCAAAACTTTTAGCACTGAATTTTTAAAGAAATATCTGACAAAATAAATTATACACACGCATTTAAAATTTAAATATTTAGATATATTATATTTCGACGAAAAAAATATATATTCAAATTTAAATTATAACTTATACATATATTTAATTATTTAACTTTTTAAATTGAAAAGGAGAAAGTTCTTTTCACAAGATGATACATGGGGGCAAAGGGAGGTTTTAGTAAATGGTGACATAGAGGTGTTGTTTATGGATACATTACAAGATTTATGTATGGTGCAAGTTGCTGAGAATAAAAATTGTGCCTTTTTTGGTTGGGAAAAATATACCTAATGATGCATACTTGTTAGTACTAAAGCAAGGTTATAAGGATTTGGGACATGGAATGGGCAGTCCCCAAGAAAGGAAAAGAATACATGGGGATTCAATCTCGTCGGACGGCCATGAAGTCCCCGACAATGAAATGGATACTCGATAATCCACCCTCGTAGATAGCCAACCATTTGGAAGGGAGTGGTAGCTCGTGTAGTCTTGGACGGAAAAGGTCAGTAGTCCTCAAACAAGGTAAAAAAACACATGATAATTCATCCTTATTGGATAGCCTTGGTGAAGCTGTTAAATGATGCAGGTTCTGCGGCCTTCGATGCATTCTTCATAAGAGGTCATGGGCTTGGAATTGAGCTCGGCAAAGGCAATGGCGGTGGAGCTTGGGTGTCTTGAGACATGCGGGTAGGCAACTAGCCATTTTCGGACGGTGTTGAGGGCGAAAATGAATGAGAGAACTATTTGTTCACCCGTAGAGGCTATTTCAATCATTAGCGAGAGTATTAGGTCTCTAGGATTTATATGTGGGGGTGCTTGGTCAGAGGCCAAGCTTGCTAGGGGTTACCCTGCCCTTAGGTTTTTCCATGAAGCGGAGTGACTAGGACATCCTTCTAGATGCAGATCTCTAAGTAGTTTTTCATTGCCCTCACACAGGGCACATGCGTGGTTGTCATAATTTGGTTGATAGTAGCGGCAATGTGAGAAGAGAACCAAGCGTGCATAGAAAATATGCACGACTCGAAGCCAAACTAAGACAGTTAAGGACTAGAGGAGGCGGTGGAACACTGTCCCACCGTTGCCATTGTCGATGTTGGATGCGAGTACCAAGCGTGGAAAGAGATTACATAGAAGGATGCTAACCATATGATCAGAGCTTCACCCTCCTTCTAGACCCAAAATGTTGACAGTATTTTTTATCAACCTCGAAGTTATGATAATACATTACAAAGATCAAAGGTCATTTGGTAACCACTTGGCTTAATGATGCAAAAATGAGGGGAAAAGAGCATTTAAAGGTAAATTACACAAAAGGTGAAGTGGTTCGACGAAGCTACTTACGTCCACTATGAAGTTCTCTCACTATATGGCTCTCTTAACATTACAAGGAATTTCAAGAGAATGATAAGAAAAGATGGTTCGCCTAAGGCTAAAATGAAGATGCTAATCTTATGGAGTTGCTATATCGGGAGATTTGAGTGGTAGATTTTGGGTTCCATCCTTCTGAGTCCCCTCCACTAGGGGCCCAACTAAGTGACCAACCACGTTACCAACCAAGTCACCCTCAACCACTTTGAAGTAACCATGCATGAGGTTCTTATAGCAGTTGAACTGATGCTTGAATGGCTAAGATCATGCTGCAAAATAGGCGTAAAGCATGCCTGACCATTAATCCAGCTGAATAGACTTAATGAGAGACATCCGATGAAAGAAAGGAACATGTGCCTGAGATGGAGGTCAACTTGAGAACTATACATGGGGCATGGTCTACCGTGCTTCGCATTGAATGCGCTTTCCTTGCGGTATGCTTGTAGAAAATGGAACATGCTTCTTATTAGAAATATGTCCATCTAGTGTACCTCTTGTTGCTTTGCTCCCGCATGCCTAGGTGACAGGATATACCGAGCTAGTTTGTTGAGACCATAAGGAGGATGGGAACTGGCGAGAACCAAGGGCACACCGAGCCGACAGAGACAAGAAGGACTATAGGTCATAGGTAGAGATATCAAAGCTGGATTAATGTTGGTCCACCTTTGAGATAGGCTCAAGCTATGCTGGTCGAGAGATATCTAAGAGAGAGATGCTTGAGTAAGAAGGCTGGCATAGAGCTAGGTTGTAAGCAGGCTGAAGAGAGAGAGTCGGTCGACCAATGGAGGATGGGCCAATCTTGGCTTGCGTCTTGCCTTGATGGACGAGCTGGTCGATAGGGTTAGTGCACAGAGAGGCTCAGCCAGTAGAAGGATTGACATGCTATTGAATAGAGGACTTGATATGAGGATATGATGTAGGCTATCATCATACATAAGAAACTCAGTCGACCTACCCCTAGTCATGGCTGGCTTTTGAGCTATCCTAGACTCAGTCGATCTAGATCGAACCTTGTAAGGCTAAGATACCTTGATTAGCCTGCCTTCTTACTTACAAAAAAATTGAGTGACAATTTTTTTCTCCCAAGTCTGTGCCTATGAGTGAGTGCGGACTTGTAAACCATGAAGACTCTATCGATTGATGGTTCTACCATGTAATTAATGCACTACCCATGTGGCACTGTGTTGTTAGTTATGATGATTGTGCTTCTCAAGGCATGGTAGAGTTGTATCATTTCACCCACAAGTGTGTTGTGACATGACACTTAGCATTATTGAAAGGTTGAGAGTTTTTTCTTTTTGATCATAACGACTGTGGTTGAAGGAAGAGATATACAAATACCCTCCCCCTCTTCCTCCGCTTTGGACTCATGGGGCTATTAGCATGCAATTCCTTTAGCAAATTTGGAATTTGCATGGTTTCTATTTTTGAAATTGGACAATTCCATCTTCATCTTCCTCTCCCATTTCTCTTAAGCACTTCAGCTTTTATCTAATTAAGTTAGGATTAAAAGGAAGGAGTTAGCTCTCTGGGTGTCATACTACGTGTTTCGATTACAATTCGGACCGCTGTTTGGATTTCTGCTTCTTGAGATGGATATTGCCTTTGGCTTGGACTTATTATTTCACTTTTTAGCCATCTTTTTTATGGTCGTTGCTCATTTCTATTAGAATAATGATGTGCTTATATCTATGGGGATTCCTTGCTTTGATGCTTTGACATTCATGACCATTGGTCAGTTTGGATGCTTTAACGCCTTACTAGAAAGAGGAGTAGCTATCACATTTGCTTCTTCTACCATGGTCGAAGCCTTAGTTTTCTCCCTGGCAAGGTTGTCTGGAAGCTTTTCAAGGTCTCTTGAGAGATCTGATGGGAAGGATTCAAAGATGGGGGCACACTTATTTTACCTTAGCAAGTTATTGGTTTCTCAAAGTGCTAGAGGGTGATATCCATGTATCCAAGTGTTATTTGGGAGGTGATAGAGCACAGGCCGCAATATGCCTCTAAAAAGCTTGGTTGGCATTGTTCTCCTTCTCCTTCTCTTTCTCTTTTTCTTCTTTTTAACTAATTGACGGTTGAAAATCTTTGTAAGCCTAACAAGGCGAGCATTGTGCCCCCGCATTCTCTTGAACTTATTATAAACAGATCTTTTATATTGAAAAATTATTGTCTATGAAACTGGTTTTCTTTGATTGTTTTCCTAGGGCCGGTATGGTAATGTATCTTAGATAGCTAGGAAAGTCCCTTCCATTAGGCCGACCAATTTTTTTAGCATATGGGTCAGGTCGGTTAATGGACTCGGAAGCGAGCATTGACTGACTAACACGGTCATTTGTTGGGTGCCGAGGATGGAAAATGAAAGCTTTACTATGTTTCTTTGTTGATGGGAGGTCCCAGCATGAACTTGAGTGTTGATTGCCTCGAGGTCCTCCCGACCAACATGCATAAAATGTTTCCTATTTAAGACATGCTACGTAGTAGTACTATCATGCGACCGGCCGAAACTGGGCATTGATGACAGTTATGTGCTGGCTAGGTACCAAGTTATGGGTGGCATTAGCGTAGAGTGTGAGTGCATGTTGGCCCATGGGTTCTCCTATATGGTAAGCAATGATGTACATAGTGGCGGATGGGCCCGGCTCGAACTAAAGTGCATGATGGCTCGAGGGTTCTCCTGGGTTACACATCGCATATCATTAGGTGCCCCTGGGTCCTAGCTCGAACATGGGCGCATGGCTGGCTCAAACACTCATGTATAAGAGTGTGATATAACGGTGAGATGACTGGAAGATGCCATCATTCAAAATAATTTAGCAGATAGAAATGGTAAAAAAATTGAACTTATTTGTGCATCGCTATATTATTGGTCGGCCTCGGCACGAGCTAGAGCGATGAGTGGCTTGAAGTTTCTTCAGGGTGACACGTTGCAATAAGGAGCTATAGGCGGTCTCAACTTGAACCTAAGTGCTATGGAACTTGAAGGTTCTTCAAGATGACAAGTTACAATAAGGAGCTATAGGCAGGCCCAGCTCGAACGTAAGAGTTGAGGGGCTTGAAGTTTCTCTCGAATAACATGTTGCAATAAAGGGCTGTAGGCAAACCTAACTCAAACCTAAGTGTTGAGGAGCTTGAAAGTTTTGCAGGGTGACACGCTACAATAAGGAGTTAATAGGCTGTCCCAGCTCAAACCTAAGTATTAAGGGGCTTGAAGGTTCACCAAGGTGACACGCTATAATAAGGAGCTACATGCGGGCCTTGCTCGAACCTAGGCACCGAGTGGCGTGAAGGTTCTCTAGGGTGACACACTCAATAAGGAGCTAGGCCCAGCTTAATTATATGTGAGCATGCTATGGATGCCAGATTTCAGCACCACTCGGGGTAATAGTGTCGTTCCTAACAATAGTTTCCCGTCTTGTATGGAGGATGAGCGGTATCATGGGTTGTGGTACAAATATTGTGGGAGCGTATTCGATCATTGATGTGCCCAGGAACAAAGGTGAGAAATGTCTCACCCAAACTCAAATGGTAGTAGGCAGACCCAAAGTGAGGAAGTGAATACATAGTGATTCAATCTTGTTGGTAGCATGGAAGTACCTGATAAAAAATGGATACTTGGTAATCCATCTTCGTTGATATCCGACTGAACTCGAAGGGAGTGGCGGCTCGTGCAGTCCTGAGCAGCAATGGTCTCACTACAACAAATAGGACCTCTAGCATTTTAAAAATGCTATAAAAGCTATTAAGAGCGTTTTTACATACGCTGTATATCGACTTGTAGTTATATGTCAAAGATATATAATGATAAGAAATAAACGCCGTTAAAAGTCCCTTTTAACAGCGTTTCTCTGGTGTCATGAAATCATTTAACAGCGTTTGGTTGGGTGCAGCCAGAGATCTTTCTTAGCGTTTTTTGTGCTAAGATAAGATTTTATAGCATTTTTTCAATGCCGTGATATTTATTTACAACGTTTCCTTGTTGCAATAAATCATGCTTTATGTTTTTAGATACAATTTAACGACATTTTTAAAACGCTGTTAAAACTTTCAACGACGTTTAAAAAACGCAGTTAAAACTTTCAACGGCAGTTTAAAAACGCTGTGGAATGTTTTAAAGCATTTTAAAAATGTTGTGGAATATTTTTAGTTCCATTTCAGTAAACATCCGCCACAATGTGTATATATAACACATTTCAAAATTAGCATATTATATCAATATCACATTTCAAAATCAACATATTGTATCAATACCACATTTTGGACACATATTTGATAACCAACGTATGAAATTTCATAATCAAAAATACACAATATTCTTACACCAAACAATAAATAGTTTGTCATCAATAGTTCAAAAATAAAATATAGAACAAGTAGCAATAGCCAATCAAAAGCAAGTAGTACATATGTTAAAACCAAAAAGTAGTTCTAATAGCAAAAATAACTTCGATCCATAACTCGTTGCAACCTTTTTTGCATCATAGTCATCTATCTACCTGTAAAGCAAAAGTAATGCTTGAGAATCAATTCATCAAAAAAGTGTATACAAAGTTAAATCGGATTCATAATGCAAACACTAAATATTCATCACACTATTTCTGTAGGCGATTAACTAACACAAAGTATACAATATGCCACAAAATTTAAAACAAAAGAAAAACATAAATGAAGGTCAATAATAGTAAATGAAAGGTCATTATAACGTGAAAGGACCATATGCCCAATTGGATAAATGCAAATACGATTCTATGTTGCTTTGGAACATGTTATAAGCCATCGGTTTAAGCTGAACTTATATGTATGACTTGTTGCAATGACAGTCACTTGTTTATGTCGAGAGAAAAATGAATATATGTCATTTTCTATGCAAATTCTTGCATTATCCAACTTCCATCTAACTTATGACACTAGAGAGCACATATACTGGTATTATATAACTACATTCCTAATAAACCATTCAAAAAATATTAAAAAAAACAAAGGTTACGTACAATCTTCAATGTCTTTCAATTGGCAGTAGTGAGGAGCAATTCCAATAAGCAACTCGGGTTTTAGTTCAGTAACCTGCATGGCGACAAATAAAAATTAACTATATATGATATGTCATATATGTTTATTTTCTATCTTGTATATACAACACTGTTTGAGGTCCAAAGGTTACTACACACACGCACAAGCTAAGTTAAAAAGAATACAGGAGCATTTTTATTGATATGACCTATTAAGTAAATGATTGTACAAATGTAAACCAACAACACAAATACAGAAAATGAAAAATGTTTTGCTTATGACACAGAACAATGACAAAAACTGAACTACAAATGCCTGATAGGTATGATGACCATGAAAATTGAGCATATTCTCACTGGTATTTAGGACCGACAGTGATTCGGCTAGCACGGATGACCACAATAGGTCAACTTACAGGGGGACTTTAACTAAGCTCGGTAATATTTTGTGACGAACCGGATTTTTAACGTTGATTAATTGACTGATTTTGAATTATTAATTTTATAAATCGAACAAAGAAATTTCTGATAATTAAGATATCTGGATATATAATTGATTTAAAAACCATAATAAACATTGAATTACAAAATCTCTGGATATGATAAATCTCGTAGATAATAAATAATAAACCCACCATATAAATTAAAGATAAAAGATCCATAAATATATATATATATATATATATATATATATATATATAATATACACAAGCTTTATGACATTTGATAATATATATAAGTACATAAATGTGTACATATGTATAGATGTTATAAGGAGGAGAATATAGGAAAGATGAATAAATGTAAATGTTGTATATGAGAACAAATATAAGCTAATATATATATATATATTCATTTATTTAAATAGTGAAAGTGTAAATACATAGGTATATGATGAAAATTACACACACACAGATATATATATATGAAGTGTATATGCATGTAAACAGAAGGGGTAAGCATGACAAAGTAAGAATGTATATTGTATACATAGGATGAAAAATATATAAGTAAATATATATGGGAGGCATATATGTATTTACACAATATGAAAAGGCATGTATATATATGCATAAGGATATATATATATATATATATATATATATATATATATATCAATAAATGTACATGTAGACATGCTAGGGGACATATCTAGTCAAGCTTACAAAACATTGAAACAATGTCAACAAAAAAAACAAAAAGCATGTCATATGAAATCAAATCGGTATTTTTTTTAATCAAAACCTTTTCACATGAAATCAAATCAAGCTAAAAGAAACACACACACACACACATATATATACAGGATAGAATCAAGCTTGTACAAGGCATTAGCCTCTATGGCTTACCCTGTGATCCTTATCTTCCCTATATATACATCTACTTGGTTTCACTTTCTGGTTCGAGCTACACTCAAATAAAAATAATACAAAGTACCATTATAAAACTTAAAGAAAATACAAAGCATTCAAGAAAACAAGAAGCAACAAGAAAGCAAGCAGCATTTGTCAAAAAAGTGCTCTATTCAAAGAAGAACCGTGAGTAAACTTCTTTTCTAAAAATTTAATCATCTTTACAACATGTTGTGTTAAAGACTAAATGGAAAATATCAGTTTTTAAATAAGTATAAGCCTGTATATATGTGTGTGAATGCCTGCATATTTGCCTTAATTCTTCTTACTCTCACCATGTTCAACCCTTTCATAATTCAATTCCTCTTGATCTAAATGATATTGGACCTGATGTTTAAAGCAATTTTGTTTGTACAAGAGTACGTAGAATTGTAAAAAATGATTACACAATACTTTATCAAGTAGAAGTGTTTAAAGGTGGATTTATAGTAAATAAGCTAACATTCCAAGAAAAATCAATTTCTTTAATTCTTGTTTTCACCTATATAAAAGAACTCGACTTAGGAAAACATGATTTTTGGTGGTCTTATTATAATTTTTAGTTAGGTATCTGACGAGGTAAGGAGAGATGAACGGGAAACAGTCGTGAGGCATCTTCTGGCGAACGGGCGGGCTTTAGGCTTTGGGATTTGGATCGAAGGAAGGTGATGGAAGGGTGGTCTCGGGAAAAATGGAAGTTGGTTTTTCTAGGCACCGCGGTGGCGGGGAGGAGGTGACGTAGGGTTTAGGCTCGTGTTTGGTTAAGGTGGAGTGTCGTTCGGATTTTGGTGTCGCGGTGACGTCGAATGGGCTCGAAGGAGGAGGGAAAGGAAGCTAGGAGTCAGGTGCAGCTTCTGGTGGAACAGCGTGATCCCTTGTGACGACCCGGAAATTTTGAACATTTGAAATTAGAATATTTGATTGATTTTAAATATTTGAATGATAAGTTTAACTTGAATTTCAAATATAACGATGAAATTGGCAATTAAATTATTGAATTCAATTAATTGAAGTTAGGTAAAAAAAATTATCCCCAATTTTAAGCTGATTAGAAATATTTTTTTAAGGCTTAGAAAATTTTGTATTGATAATACTGAAGATAATGGAAGCTTCAAAATTTAATTTGGAAATGTTTTGTTTAGTTTTGAATTTATATTATTTAAATCGTTATTTAAAAATGGCATTCCGAGGCACGGTCTAGGATTTCGACAAAACAAGTTCCATTGGATCCGTAATATTGTATTATTATCGGATTTCAATTTTCATAATGTTCGGAGTTATCGTTTAGCCGTACGATAAGAAAACGCGCTGAAAATTATATCAAAATTTAATTTAATAAAAAAAGCTATCTTCTCCATACGATAGAATTTGGACCCGAAATCTTTTCCATTGCGTTCGGAATGGGTGTATAACATTATAAACGCCTGGCGGCACGCCTCAATAGGGGTTCGCGATTTTAAGCTGCATTAATCGAGACAATTTGAATTTGAATTTAAATTTAAATTTAAACTATATTTTATCCTGGTCAACTTCCGTTGAAATTCCCTCACATCAAAATTTTTTTGTCTGCATCTCTGAAGCACTGCAGCCTTCCTCCACACGCCAACATCTCATCCTTGTCACCCCATTTCTTTTACAAATCTCACGCAAAATCATTTCAAAAGCAGAAGGAATCGAAATCAAGTTCTGATAAACTTTAATGGCCGAGCTGCCTTCTCGTTTAAATGGCAGTGCCCTAAAAAAACCAAAACCTCATTCCTCTTTCCATCTCCGTTCAAATTCGATTACCCACCCTTATTTTCTCAGCAAATTCACGAAATCAAAATAAAAAGAAAACCCAATCGAAATCGCGATCTCGAGTTCGACTTCATCGTGGGTACGGCATCTGGTGGATCACGACGAGCAAGGGCTCGTTTTCTATCAATGGTTCGTATCGACGGTGGGTTGCGGTTTGAGTCGAGCTTCGTCTTGGGGATCGGGTGTGCGTCTCGAGCTTGATGGCTGTGGGTTCGCTAGTGAAGTCGCAAGGTAGTGATGGGATTCTCGATGAACTGGTGTGCGAGATGGAAGGTTCCTCGAGTTCGAAGGGAGGTGGGGTCTCAATGGATTAGGGTTTTGGGTGAAGCTCAGTTTTGGTAACGGTGCTCGATTGAAGGGGACCGTTGCTGCTGTGCTCGACGTCGATAGTGGAGGCGCATATGTTTTGGTCTGCGAGGTATAACTGTTATTTTAATTTAATATAAATAAATTTATATAAGGATGTATAGTGTAGTAAAATTGGAAATTTACTTTTTACAGTAAGATATCCGTTTTAATTTAATACATATAGGTTTGAAGGATTTTATTTTATTAGAATTTAAATGCATATAGATAAGGTTTGGAAAAGAAGAAAAATATAATAAGGATCTTTTATGTTTGAGAAGTTTATAAGATCAGATGTAAATTATTTTGTGAAGTTTCAAAAGAAAATAAATATACATTTTAAATTTACCAATTTATCCGTATATCAAGGAAATTGATTATTCGATTATTTCGAATATTAATGAATTGTATAAATGTTTATACAAGGTCTAAAATGGAGAAAACAAGTCTGGATTGGAAAATGGTTGCATGCGTAAGCAAAAGGAGAGATCTTCTCACTCAAATTTTAATAATTAAAAATTTCATTTATTGATTGATTGTTGAATTGTGATAGTTAAATTTAAATTGTTGATTGTGTGCTTGGATGATAATTTATTATCAGTTGTATTGAAATAGACACTATACGCCGCATAATAGCGGATGATATTATATTAAACCCATATACCGTAATATTCCACCTCGAAGTGGAATTGGTATTATATATGTATTTGGAGTTGTTGATTTCCCGCATTATATAACGGATGAGACCCTCTGCGCCGCATAATAGCAGATGATATTTTATAAATCTCATATACCGCAATATTCCACCTCGAAGTGGAATTGATATTTAATTGTTGTGCTAACGTCTATGAATGCAGGGAAACAGGTTGGAGGGATCCAACTGGATTCCTCAAATATTTAATTTGTTTCATATGTTATATGTTGATTATTTATAATCTCTGTGTGATTATATTGGTGATTAAAGTCGTTGAAGGCTATAATTTAGCCGAAAATATTTTTGGTATCGTAGGATACCAGAAATAAATAAAAATTTGATTTTGAAGTTTGGGTAGAAAATTTATAATAAATTCAATTCAAAAAGAACGAGTGAATTTTAAAAGAAGAAATTTAAATAGATAAAGTTTTATTTTGAAAACTTATTGAATAAATTCCAAAAATATGGGAAAATATTTTTATAAAGGAATTTCGAGTAATATTGTTTAATAGTTGAAGAAATTATTTAAGATGTTGATTTTAAATATTTGAAAGAGATAAAAGAATTTATTTCAAAAGGAAATTAATTTAGAAATTAAATTTGGGATTTAATTTGGGGTTAAAATTAATTTTAGAAATCGATTTGGGATTTAATTTGGAGTTAAAATAAATTTTTGGAATCGATTTGGAAAATCTGATTCGGTATTGGAAAATAAAATTAGAAATCAATTTGAAATTTGATTTAGTACTTGAAAGTGAATGTTTGGAAAACAATTTGAAATTCGTATATCAGTGGATATTTGAAAATTTAAATTCACAACAGGAATTTTATGAAAGAAAGGGAAATTTGTTTTAAAAATGAGTATTTTTTTATTTTTAAAAGTGTGGAAAGGAATTTACGGATTTGAGACGTTAAATCCAGAAAGATTTACAAGTTTATTTGAATGAACCATTTTAGAATGGAATGTGTATTTCCCTGAAAGCCGAAAATGTTTTCAATATAGTTTATAAATATAAATTGAAGTTGTAAAGACGGTTTAAGGGAAATAATGTTTGGTAAAATTATTTACTTAGGTTATTTTGAGAATCTTTAAAATAAAAATATAATTTAAACTATTGTAGAAGTGATTATTTAAAGTTTTAAATTGATATTTGTTTTAGAAAATGGATATTTAAATAGTTATATCCTGTCTACTAATTTTATTTTAAAATTTGTTTTGGACTTGAAATTTTATATGCGATATTTGTATAATATTTTTTCATAACTAATATTTAAGAAAGTATTTTAAAATAGTTTTATTTTAAATGTTTTCAAGTATATTTTGAATAAGTATTTTATATTATTTTAAAATATTGGAACTCGGCCGATTTTCAGTGGAAATGAATAAATATTTGAAAATATATTTCGCGTAAGGAAAATGATTTGAAATTTGTTTTCAAAAGATTGAAATGTGGAAATTGATTTGAAATTGTTTTCAAATGGATGAAGTGTGAAATTATATCTTGCGAACATTTGTTGAAATTAAATAATTTGGAAAAATTATTTGAAATCCTATGACTGTTGTGAATGTTGATTGATAGTTAAATAACCGACTATCAATATTGGCCTTTTTAATGGCATTTGAATTTCGATGCTAGCGGGAGTCGAATTTCAAATTGATATTCGAAAAACCACATCGAACCTTTGTGATAGTGATGGATCTTTTATTTAAAAGATCAAAGTGGAAATTTGTTGTGATTTGTTTGAAATCTGAATAAACACTTATTTTTAAAAATAATCGCTCATTATTCGAATTAGCCGGGAGAGGACCTTGTGTCATAAAACCCATTTCGAATAATGATACGACGAAATGGGATTTCACTTGAAAACGATGTTGAAGACCGGGTATTTTCGAAAACGAAAGGATGACCTGTCGAATGTCTCTGCACCGGGTTGCTCCGGTATAGAGATTTTATCACCCTTTGTGATGGGGATTCCGGATGTGATTAGTTAATATCCGGATTGCAAGGGCTTCTTTATAAGTGCCTTTGGTTTCATTCGATCCCGGAACGGACCTGTATGGATGTGTGTCTGACGTTACACTTTGAGGTGTAAAGCTGGTTTCTATCAAATACATTTCTGTTGTTGGCGGAGAATTTATTCTCTTAGCTTAACACCCTTCTCTGAGACGTACGAGCTCAGAGGTTATGTAGTTGATGGTTACTAGTGATATATTCCCAGACTGGTAACGTGGCATACGAAGTGCTGCTAATCGTTTGTTGATCAAAGCATGCTTTGTGAAAAGTGTAGCTTTGTCGACGAGACTTCGTCGGACCTCACACGCCAGAAATGGTCGAAACAAGAAGGATGCGGCAAGGTTATTTGGGGGTGGCGCCCCTAGAGGGTATGTCATTTCCTTCTGGAAAAGGGTAGTATCATGGTATGGAGCCCAGATACTTTACCTATGTTGTTGCTGCAAATTTATTATACTTTGTGGTTGTTGCTTTGTGGTTGAGGATCGTCGGATAAAGGTCGCAAACGACCGGGGAATGGCATACTTGTGTAGCCTGACCATTTGTTCGAAATCCAAAGAAACAATACGAGCCCTTTACGATTGCAATTGTATAACCTGCCTCCTCTGGAGGTAGCTATAGCAGGCATAATATAATGGTACCTATGCTGGCTAAGATTAATATTATACTTTCAAAATGTTTTCCAGACTATGCACTAATAATAATATTAAAAAGGATTTTGCGTATCAAGCATATTTGACTACCATAAGAAGAAATCTCCCCCAAGTGTGCGATTGCATTGTGTGTGTGCCAGGAGGCCTTATGGTAGTTTTATTTTCCAAAACGCATTGAGGATTTCTTTTAAATTCCTTTGTTTTCTTTTGTAAAAGAATAACTATTTCTAAGATCTCACACCAGTACCATGACTGACCTGGAGTTCATTGTTCCCTTTCTAAACTCAAGATGCCCATAATTTTCCACACGGGCAGTCTAAAGTCAGGTTATCATTATTCTAGAGCGAAGTCAGAAAAGAGATGCCGTGGAAATCAGGAGCAAGCTGGATGGAGAGCGTATCACTAGTATATGTTATATTCTGTTCTGCTATTTGTTGTTGTAACACTCTGATAATGTAATGTGATATAATCTAATAACTGATATAGTTCTTTATTTTAAAGATATTCAATTATCTATTATATTTGTTCCGCTGCGATATGTGAGATTCTGTTATTGTTCTATTTTCTTCTTCTTTAACCCTACGGTTCGGTTTTTTGGCATTCGATTGTGCGGCATTCGATACAGTGGAAGTATTGATGTCGACTTTCGGAAGTCGTAAAATTGGATCGTTACAAATTTGGTATCAGAGCATTTGGTTAAGCGTCAATCTTGGCTCTGTTGGGTGTTACTCATTAGTGATAGAGTTAGTAGTACTCTAGAATGAGTTGAGTGTAATAATAGATATGAGCGCGTATTTGTTAGTGAATATAAAATTGTTTTATATTGTGATGATTGGTTTGTTGAGTGGTATATGGATTTTGGTCGGTATAGTCCATACAACTCTATCGATAGGGATCTCTAAACACTTGTACAGAATAATTCGACACGATATTGTTTTAAAATAAGGTAAATGAAACAATTTTACCCAAATTATTTTCGTATATAAAAGGAATGATTTTCCATAAATTATTATAGTATATGGTTGATTGTTTGATTAGGAAGTGATTAAGAAATTGAAATCATAACTTAAAGCCGAGAAATAAAATTTACATACAAATGGGAATTGTAAATGTAAATGTGATTTATAATAAAATTCTAGAGGAATGTTTAAAAGAATTTGAAAGGATTTGAAGTTTTGAAATTTAGGAAAGACTAAATTCTTTTTAAGTTTGGAAATGATTTTTAAAGGTTTTGGGAAAAATGATTTTGAAGGGATAAAAGCTCTAACCTCTTTTCAATCGTTGGAAAATAACTTCGATGATGACTGCAGCATCATCGGTGTTCATTTTCAGGTTTCCAAGAGAGGAATTGCTGCCAAAATGATTTAAATTAAAATTGTTTGCAAACTGGGTTTATTTTTGGGAATTCAAAAGATAATTTGAATTGATTTCAAAAATGATTTTGAAATGTTGGAAAGACTCTGGAATCTGATAAAAATAGTTATGGAATAAATTTTTATTAAGATGGAAAAATAAAATTGTAAATGAATTATAATTGCTACTAAATGAAAGTGAAATTGAGTGTTAGGATTCATTTCGAATTAGTAAGTAAATAGAATTGGAATTGGAATTGAATTTGATTTGTGATAAACAAAGCAAAGTACTGAAATAAAATTAGTAAGTGAAACTAATTAAAGGAATGACAAATTTAATATGGTTTGAAATGAATTGAATTCAATATTGGTAAATAAAAGTAAGTTGAATTCATATGAAATGGGAAATCCAGTTTAAATAAGTGGTTATAAACCAAAATGGTGAATTGGAAATAAATTTTTGGATGATCAAAAGAATAAAAACTGGAATTGAAATTCAATATTGAAAACCAATTTGAATTGTGTGACATAAAATGAAGTTGTAAAAATTAGTTCGAAGTTAAATAAAGATATTAAAGGTGGAAATGGAAAAAATTGGTTTGAGATAAAATGAAATGGAATTTGTGTTGAATTAGTAAATGAAACTAATTTAAAACAGTAATATAAATCAGTATGAATAAAAGATAGTTGATAAAATTCAATATTCATAAGATAAATTGAATCCAAATAGAATTGAAAATGTAAGATTGAATGAAAATTGATATATTACTTAAATAGTGAAGTAAAAATGGTATAAGTAAGTATTCAAACTTTTGTAATGAAATGTGCAAAATGATATTTGAATGTTGTAATTGGATATTATGACTAGTAGAATATACAGGTGTATTAAAGACAAAGGATAAATTGGATTTTGATTCCGAAGATAATTTAAATTGCTCAACAAAAAGGTATGTATTTAAATTTCAGTATGAAATTTGATGATTTTCTTGTCCAGCCGCTTGGATTTTTGTTTTCTTTTGAAATCTGGGGGCATGTGGTGCCATTTTGTAGTCGTACCGAGCTAGCCACGCAAAGGGGACGCTGCCGAAATTTTTCGAAAATTTAGGGAGTTAGAAAAATTTTGAGAAATTTTGAAAGTTTAAAATTTGAATTTAAATTGTTAAAGAAAACAATGTTGTTTGGGACTTATAATTGAATTTGGAGAGTTAGTTGAAGAAATGATGGGTCTTAAATAAAAAAATTTGTTTTGGAAAGTTGATAAAACTGTTTGGTTTGGAAAATATTAAACGGGTTGAGGATCATTCTTCTTAACTAGTAATTTCGGGACGAAATTCTTTTAAGGGGGAAGGATGTGACGACCTGGAAATTTTGAACATTTGAAATTAGAATATTTGATTGATTTTAAATATTTGAATGATAAGTTTAACTTGAATTTCAAATATAACTACGATATTGGCAATTAAATTATTGAATTTAATTTATTGAAGTTGGGTAAAAATTCGTATCTCCAATTTTAAGCTGATTAAAAATATTTTTTTAAGGCTTAGAAAATTTATATTGATAATACTGAAGATAATGGAAGCTTCAGAATTTAATTTGGAAATGTTTTGTTTTGTTTTGAATTTATATTGTTTAAATCGATATTTAAAAATAGCATTCCGAGGCACAGTCTCGGATTTCGACGAAACCAATTCCACTGGATCCGCAATATTGTATTATTATTGGATTTCAATTTTCGTAATGTTCGGAGTTATCGTTTGGCCGTACGATAAGCAAACGCGCTGAAAATTATATCAAAAATTAATTTAATAAAAAAAGCTATCTTCTCCATACGATCGAATTTGGACCCGGCTGAAAATTATATCAAAAATTAATTTAATAAAAAAAGCTATCTTCTCCATACGATCGAATTTGGACCCGAATCCTTTTCCATTGCATTTGGAATGGGGGTATAACATTATAAACGCCTGGCGGCATGCCTCGATAGGGGTTCGTGATTTTAAGCTGCATTAATCGAGACAATTTGAATTTGAATTTGAATTTAAATTTAAACTATATTTTATCCTGGTCAACTTCAGTTGAAAATTCCCTCACATCAAAACTTTTTCTCTGCACCTCTGAAGCACTGCAGCCTTCCTCCACACGCTAACATCTCATCCTTGTTTCCCCGTTTCTTTTACAAGTCTCACGCAAAATCATTTCAAAAGCAGAAGGAATCGAAATCAAGTTCAGATAAACTTTAATGGTCGAGCTGCCTTCTCGTTTAAATGGAAGTGCCCTAAAAAAAACCAAAGTCTCGTTCCTCTTTCCATCTCCGTTCAAATTCGATTATCCTCCCTCATTTTCTCAGGCTCTCAGCAAATTCACGAAATCAAAATAAAAAGAAAACCCAATCGAAATCGCGATCTCGAGTTTGACTTGAAGCGGTGTCTTCGTCGTGGGTACTGTGTCTGGTGGATCGCGACGAGCAAGGGCTCGTTTTCTATCAATGGTTCGTATCGACGGTGGGTTGCGGTTTGAGTCGAGCTTCGTCTTGGGGATCGGGGGTGCGTCTCGAGCTTGATGGCTGTGGGTTCGCAAGGGGAGTCGCAAGGCAGTGATGGGATTCTCGATGAACTGGTGTGCGAGATGGAAGGTTCCTCAAGTTCGAAAGGAGGTGGGGTCTCGGTGGATTAGCGTTTTGGGTGAAGCTCAGTTCTGGTAACGGTGCTCGATTGGAGGGGACAGTTACTGCTGTGCTCGACGTCGATAGCGGAGGCACGTATGTTTTGGTCTGCGAGGTATAACTGTTATTTTAATTTAATTTAAATAAATTTATATAAGGATGTATAGTGTACTAAAATTGGAAATTTACTTTTTACAGTAAGGTATAATAATCCCCTTTTAATTTAATACATATAGGTTTGAAGGATTTTATTTTATTAGAATTTAAATGCATATAGATAAGGTTTGGAAAAGAAGAAAAATATAATAAGGATTTTTTACGTTTGAGAAGTTTATAAGATCAGATATCAATTATTTTGTGAAGTTTCAAAAGAAAATAATATACATTTTAAATTTACCAATTTATCAGTATATCAAGGAAATTGATTATTCGATTATTTCGAATATTAATGAATTGTATAAATGTTTATACAAGGTCTAAAATGGAGAAAACAAGTCCGGATTGGAAAATGGTTGCATGCGTAAGCAAAAAGTGAGATCTTCTCACTCAAATTTTAATAATTAAAAATTTCAATTATTGATTGATTGTTGAATTGTGATAGTTAAATTTAAATTGTTCATTGTGTGCTTGGATGATAATTTATTATCAGTTGTATTGAAATAGACCCTATACGCTGCATAATAGCGGATGATATTATATTAAACCCATATAACGCGATATTCCACCTCGAAGTGGAATTGGTATTATATATGTATTTGGAGTTGTTGATTTCCCGCATTATATAGCAGATGAGACCCTATGCATCGCATAATAGCGGATGATATTTTATAAATCCCATATATTGCGATATTCCACCTCGAAGTGGAATTGGTATTTAAGTGTTGTGCTAACGTCTGTGGATGCAAGGAAACGGGTTGGAGGGATCCAACTGGATTCCTCAAATATTTAATTTGTTTCATATGTTATGTGTTGATTATTTATAATCTCTGTGTGATTATATTGGTGATTAAAGTCGTTGAAGGCTAAAACTTAGCCGAAAATATTTTTGGTATCGTAGGATACCAGAAATAAATAAAAATTTGATTTTGAAGTTTGGGTAGAAAATTTATAATAAATTCAATTCAAAAGGAACGGGTGAATTTTAAAAGAAGAAATTTAAATAGATAAAGTTTTATTTTGAAAACTTATTGAATAAATTCCAAAAATATGGGAAAATATTTTTATAAAGGAATTTCGAGTAATATTGTTTAATAGTTGAAGAAATTATTTAAGATACGGATTTTAAATATTTGAAAGAGATAAAAGAATTTATTTCAAAAGGAAATAAATTTAGAAATTAAATTTGGGATTTAATTTGGGGTTGAAATTAATTTTAGAAATCGATTTAGGATTTAATTTGGAGTTAAAATAAATTTTTGGAATTGATTTGGAAAATCTGATTCGGTATTGGAAAATAAAATTAGAAATCAATTTGAAATTTGATTTAGTATTTGAAAGTGAATGTTTGGAAAACAATTTGAAAATCGTATATCAGTGGATATTTGAAAATTTAATTCACAATGGGAATTTTATGAAAGAAAGGGAAATTTGTTTTAAAAATAAATATTGTTTTATTTTTAAAAGTGTGGGAAGGAATTTACGGATTTGGGACGTAAACTTAAAATAAATCCAGAAAGATTTATAAGTTTATTTGAATGAACCATTTTAGAATGGAACGTGTATTTTCCCTAAAAGCCGAGAATGTTTTCAATATAGTTTATAAATATAAATTGAAGTTGTAAAGATGGTTTAAGGGAAAGAATGTTTGTAAAAATTATTTACTTAGGTTATTTTGAAAATCTTTAAAATAAAAATATAATTTAAACTATTATAGAAGTGATTATTTAAAGTTTTAAATTGATATTTGTTTTGGAAATTGGATATTTAAATAGTTATATCCCATCTACTAATTTTATTTTAAAATTTGTTTTGGACTCGAATTTTTATATGCGATATTAGTATAATATTTTTTCATAACTAATATTTAAGCAAGTATTTTAAAATAGTTTTATTTTAAATGTTTCCAAGTATGTTTTGAATAAGTATTTTATATTATTTTAAAATATTTGAACTCGGTCGATATTCAATGGAAATGAATAAATATTTTGAAATATATTCCGCGTAAGGAAAACGATTTGAAATTTGTTTTCAAAAGATTGAACTGTGGAAATTGATTTGAAATTGTTTTCAAATGGATGAAGTGTGAAATTATATCTTGCAAAGATATGTTGAAATTAAATAATTTAGAAAAATTATTCGAAATCCAGTGACTGTTGTGAATGTTGAATGATAGTTAAATAACCGACTATCAATATTGTCCTTTTTAATGGCATTTGAATTTCGATGCGACCGGGAGTCGAATTCCAAATGGATATTCGAAAAATCACATTGAACCTTTGTGATAGTGATGGATCTTTTATTTAAAAGATCAAAGTGTAAATTTGTTGTGATTTGTTTGAAATCTGAATGAACACTTATTTTTAAAAATAAGCGCTCATTACTCGGATTAGCTGGGAGAGGACCTTGTGTCATAAAACCCATTCCGAATAATGATACGACGAAATGGGATTGCATTTGAAGACGGTGTTGAAGACCGGATATTTTTGAAAACGAAAGGATTACCTGTCGAATGTCTCTGCACCGGGTTGCTCCGGTATAGAGATTTCATCACCCTTTGTCATGGGGATTCCGGACGTGATTAGTGAATATCCGGATTGCAAGGGCTTCTTTAGAAGTGCTTTGGTTCCGTTCGATCCCGTAACGGACTTGTATGGATGTGTGTCAGACGTTACACTTTGAGATGTAAAGTTGGTTTCTATCAAATGCATTTCTATTGGTGGCGAATAATTTATTCTCTTAGCCTAACACCCTTCTCTGAGACGTACGATCTCAGAGGTTATGTAGTTGATGGTTACTAGTGATATATTCCCAGATTGGTAACGTGGCATACGAAGTGCTGCTGATCATTTGTTGATCAAAGCATGACTTTGTGAAAAGTGTAGCTTTGTGGACGAGACTTCGTCGGACCTCACACCCCGGAAATGGTTGAAACAGGAGGGATGCGGCAAGGTTATTTGGGGGTAGCTCCCCCTAAGGGTATGTCATTTCCTTCTGGAAAAGGGTAGTATCATGGTATGGAGCCCAGATACTTTACCTATGTTGTTGCTGAAAATTTATTATACTTTGTGGTTGTTGCTTTGTGGTTGAGGATCCTCGGATAAAGGTCGCAAACGACCGGGGGATGGCATACTTGTGTAGTAGTTACCTAGTCACAGAGGTAACCTGGCCTTGTGTTGGCAGAGAGCTGGTTAAGTTCTCGGGGCGTCCCTCCAGAGGCGTACCTATGTGGCAATAAGAAGTTCCTTAGCCTGACCATTTGTTGGAAATCCAAAGAAACAATACGATCCCTTTACGATTGCAATTGTATAACCTGCCTCCTCTGGAGGTAGCTATAGCAGCCATAATATAATGGTACCTATGCTGGCTAAGATTAATATTATACTTTCGAAATGTTTTCCACACTATGCACTAATAATAATATTAAAAAGGATTTTGCGTGTCAAGCATATTTGACTATCATAAGGACAAATCTCCCCAAGTGTGCGATTGCATTGTGTGTGTGCCGGGAGGCTTATGGTAGTTTCATTTTCCAAAAAGCATTGCGGATTTCTTTTAAATTCCTTTGTTTTCTTTTGTAAAAGAATAACTATTTTTAAGATCACACACCAGTCCCGTAAATGACCTAGAGTTCATTGTTCCCTTTCTAAACTCTGGGTGTCCATAATTTTTCACACGGGCAGCCTAGAGTCAGGTTATCATTATTATGGAGCGAAGTCAGAAAAGAGATGTTGTGGAAATCAGGAGCAAGCTGGATGGCGAAGCGTATCACTAGTATATGTTATATTCTGTTCTGCTGTTTGTTGTTGTAACACTCTGCTAATGTAATGTGATATAATGTAATAACTTATATAGTTCTTTGTTTTAAAGATATTCAATTATCTATTATATTTGTTCCGCTGCGATGTGTGAGATTCTGTTATTGTTCTATTTTCTTCTTCTATCTTCTTCTTCTTTAACCCTAACGGTTCGGTTTTCCGGCATTCAATTGTGCGGCATTCGATACAGTGGAAGTATTGATGTTCAACTTTCGACTGTCGTAAATTTGGATCGTTACATCCCTGGTGGTCAGAGGCGGCGACGCAAGGGCGAAGTGGTGTGATTTTTTTTCTATTAGGTAATGGTGTTTGCTTGTTTTTGTTTTCGAGGGTTTCGATGAGTTCTGGGCAGCCGAGAGTGGCGAGAGTGGCGAATGTGGTTAGGGGAAGGTGCTGGGAGTGGTAATCGAGCCTCTGGTCATTTGTGCATGTGCACACGGTGTTGGGACGTTAGGAAGTAGCAGGTGTAGTAGAAAAGGGAATAAGGGGTAAGAGAAAGAAAGGAGGGAAGAAAGAAGGGGAGAAGTGGGAGGCGGGTCGGGTTCGGGCCCAAAGTAAACAAAGAGAAAAAAATAAAGATAAGAAAAGAATAAAAAGAAAGGAAGGGAAATAAAGAAAAGACAAAAAAAATAAAGAAATAAGGAAATGAAAGAAAACAATAGGAAAAATAAAATTTTAAGAGAAAAAGAATGAAAGTGTAAAAGAAAGAAAGGGAAGAGAAAAGAAACTAAATGGAAATAAAGAATAAGAAGAGGAAAAAGGAAAAGGAAAGAAATAGAGAAAATAGAAAGGGAAGAAGAATAAAGGTAAGTAAGGAAGAAGGAATAGTATTTATAATTTGTACACAAAGAAATTTATACTTCCATTTCAACCTAAAGTGAAATGATATTTTATAATTCCAAAGGGATAAATTAATGGTAATAAAGTATTATTATTTTATCTAACGTAAACTTATGGATAATGAATAGTATTTTATATTATTATTAATAAGCTGTTTAATTTGTAATTAATTTGGTTTTAAATATAGATGAATACTAATAATCCAAGTGAGTTAAAACCATGAGTAGATCATTTGGGTATCGATTTTTAGATCGTTAATGGAGTTGATGATCTATATTTTTGCTTAAATTTTGTGGGATAATTGTTTTCACATCTAAAATAGTGGATTAAAGTAATGATATTTGTTGGATATAAAATCTGTAAAAAAATCCCATATTTAAATAGTGTCATCTAAATAATAAATTGTTTATTTTAAACAATTTACCCTTTTAAAATTTATTGCTTGTATTCGAAGAAACCGGGATCGGATATCAGTGTTATCCGAAACGGCTTCGATTTATAAACCTCTACGGGTTTGACTATAGAGTCTAATAGGCTGGGGTTAAATAAATAAGTAGTCTGATTATTTTAAATAAGTAATTGTATTTGGACATCATTATAAAGTCAATGGATTTCTGCAAAAGTGTTGGTTAAAATCAGATAAAAACTCATCGTATTGTATGAGTTACCTTTGGTTCTCAAAAGACTGTATAACTTAATTATTTCAAATTAAATGGGTTTACTTACACTGGTTTCCAGCCTGACTCGGGTGTTACTTTATTGTAATGCTTGGATCAGACCGAGTATTACAGATTTTCTGGTTAGGACGTTATGGAGCTCAGGAGACGAGCTGGATGGTAGAGACGTATTGATTAGATTCTGTTGTGTATTACAGACTGTGTAGATAGTAGTTGAGGATAATTTATTATAACTGTCCAGATTTATTTTACTCTGATATCTTGTATGTATATTGACAGTTGCTGTTTTCCTTTGTATAAATGCTGATTATTTTATATTATATTTTGTTCCGTTGCGATTGTGAGATCCTGGGTTGTGTTTTCAATTCTTCTTCTACCTCTTTTTATTCTTAACCCTAACAGCCTGGGATTTTCGGCTTTCAATTTCTCGATACTCTATACAGTGGACGTATTAGTGTCGATTTTCGAGGTCGAAAATCCTCCGGGCCGTTACATTTGGTATCATAGCTGAAGGTTAAGCAAGAACGTTGGCTATGGTGGGAATTACTCATTAGAGGTAGGATCAGTAGTACCCTAGAATGAGTTGAGAGTATTATATTTGAAGGCGTACTTGTTATTTTCTTATATAATGATTTTAAAAACGATTTTTAAAAAACGATTTTTATATAAGCTTATATTATGATATTTAAAGCAACATTTTTTTTCAAATTATTATAGTATGTAAGGGAATTGGTTGGTGTTATTGGAATTTAAACAAGATTATAGGATTAAAGGGGTAAAACACATATAACCAAATAGAAATTTGGGTGAAGATTTACTATACAAATCAGTTAAGCTAAAATATAGATTCGAACCTGAATTTAAATCCCAGAAAATTCAAAGGAATTTTCAAAGTACTTGAAATAAGTTACTCTGATTATACTGTTCAAGTAAATTACGATGTAAAACATGGTGTGTTTGGTTTCTAGATATGATATTATTATCATAAAGTGATTGTTGTGTCTAAATAAAGGGATGTTTATTTTTAAAATAAACAATGATAAAGCAGGATGAAATGCTTTAAAGAAGTAAAATTTTATATAAGCATGACTTATAAATTGAAATAGATTTAAATTATGAAATTTTAAATCTAGACCCAGAGAAATTAGGAATTGTTTTAAAGTGATTAGGGAAACAATAAGTAGCGTTAATCAGAATATTTTTGAATACGGAAACCTTGTTTAAGAACAAGAGTTGTTGAAATTCCGAAGGGATTTGTTTTGAATTAAAACCAATAATGGGTTAAAATTTAAAGGTTGGTACACAAATGAAATAAATAGGTATATATAGGTGGATATACATAATATCGAGGTAAGAGATGAAATAAATACTAAGTGTTTAATTGTGGAATCCCCTGGAGAATGAGATGTATAGCCCAAGAAAAATAAGTCTCCGAACTTATAATTAGGAAGTGATATTGATAAGAAATTTAAATTTGGGGTGTAAATTTAAATTGAGTAGGCTTAAATGGAATAATTGGATTGGAACTTAACTTAGGGCAAGTTAAATAAGTTTTGAACTTATAACTTGAAGTGGAAGTTTCAAGATGGGATTAAGATTTGACTTAGGAAAGTTAAATGGATTAAATTGAACAGGAAAGCATGGATTTGATAAGGAGTTGTGTATGAATAATTTCAAAACAGCTTTGAAATAAAAATGGGTTTTGGATTCTAGAAATGTGTGATGGATGTTATTGATAAATGTTTTAGATAATTTGGATGTTCATTTGCTTTAACATATCCTGCTATCATTCTGTTTGTTATTGACAATATATATAAAACTGTAAATTGGACTATTTTGAATGAATTAAGAAGTGGATCGAGATTATATATATATATATATATATATATATATATCCGTTACTGAAATTAAATTAAATTAAAACTTTATTTTGAAACTATTTAAATGATTTTTGGAAATAAAATTAAAATTATGGAAATGGAATCACCTTAAACTTAAGATTGAAATGTTAAAAATGGATTTATCTACCGGATTTGTTTAAAGGGGTTGGGTTTAAAAATTTGAAGTATAAATGGGTAATAAATTGAATTCCGAGAATTAAATTGTTTAAAAAGGGTTTGGACTCTTACTTGAACCTCACATAAGTTTAAGCAAAAGTAATCTAAAATAAATATTTGAATTTGGACTTTGGATTGAATTATTAAAGGCTTAGGCTATTAAATTAAGTATAAAAGGTTAATTCAATTTAAGAAATTAAATCAACACTTTGGAAACCGAACCCGAATTAGTATAAATCAAGACGGGTGAAAATTGGGAATGAAATTTGAATTAATTCAAAAGGTGAAATTGAATTGAATTGGTTGAAATTGTAATCGAAGTTGAATTAGTTCAAATTCAAAATGGGAATTGATTTGAATTAGAATGGGAATCGAAGTTAATTCGAATGGGAGTCTGGATTGAATCAATTTAAATGGAAGTGGAAATTGAAATTGATTTGAAATGGAGATTGGAAATTGAACCAGTTTGACTCTACAACTATTTTCAAACAAATTATTTTAATATAAACTACCTTAGATCTATTTTTCCATGGTGGTTACTATACAGACCATTCTTTTTAACTCAAACTATCTTATACTTACTATTTAACTATTTTACAACCATTTAACCATTTCAAAACTATTCAAGCTTTTTTCTAAATCAGAGTGGAAACTATTTATATTTAATACCAACTGAGATAAAAATTGAAGTGGTAACCCAAATGGAAATGGAAGCAAAAATCTAAAATTGGAACCAAAATCGAAAATTGAGGTAGTAATGATTATAAAGTAAAATAATATATATTGAGAAAATATGATGATTTTAAAAATAAATAAAAAAGTTGGATATCACTGTAGCTGAAACTCATTTTTAGAAAGTAAGTAACGTACAAATGACCTTGTAAAGGGAATCAAACTTGAAAACTTGATTTGGTATAAATGGGAATATAAATACTAGCCATGTACTCAAAACTCCCTTCCTTAAAAGATATTGGAAATATAAAGTGGAATTTATATAAGTATGAGAAAATTATTCAAGTTGGAAGAAAAAACATATATATATATATATATGTAAGAATGATTTTTTGGAAATGGAACCGGAAAAGGGTTTTTGGAACTCATTTATTGAGAAAGGCTTTTATTTTTGGCAAAAAGAAAATTTTGGGAATTTGAAAAGACAAATTTGAGAACCATCGATTTTGAGATATCGATTTTGTGTAAATGGGATTTATATGTGATACGTACAAAGAGTATGATTTGAAAGATACTATATGTGTATAGTATAAAATGTTTTGAGAATGCTATGGGGAAAAAGGCGCTCCCATTTAGAATTGAAACTTATAGTAGGATATCAACGAGGTGGTTCTGCCTTGAGCCCTAAGGGGGTTATAAATTTTGATCCCAGATGACGTCCAGACTAAACTGTAGTTCCTGTGGATTATGATTGGGGTAGCGTAAGTCGAGGGCGCTGATGCCTATAGAGACATTGGGGTTACGTTGTGATGGTAGTGTAACTCTGTGTAACTTCGATCTACTGCATTTCCATACCGTAAGTCGAGGGGAAGTGATTGTCTAAAGTCTACGTTTGATTTTGCTGGGAAAGCAACGTAACATTGGTAGATTGTGATCTATGTGGTCCATAGCAAAAGTCATGTGGAAGTGAGTGCCTATAGGCTACATTAGGACTCACTGATGTAGTTTGCGATCTATGTGGTGAAGTTTCATTTGGCAGCGAAATTCGAGGGCACTGATGCCTAAAGTTACATGGTTTTTTCCATGATGGCAATGTAACCTGGGTGTACTGCGATCCATGGCGCTTCTATGGTGAAATCGAGGGGTGAGGATGCCTACAGTTTTCTATGGATTTCGCCGGGTTGGTGACGTAATCATTGTGCTAACTGCAACCCATGGAGGGGGTGATGATTTCCAGAGTATTCTCATAAAAGTCTTTTTTTCCAAGTATTTTCATTGGGTTTTGAAAAATAATTTACTAAGTACTTATAGATTTTCAATCCTGCGCCTGATCAACGTATGACTGAATTTCTGTGAGAATAAGGATGGACTTGTTGAGACATCGAGTTACAAAAAATATTTTTATATAAAGTTATTTGAGTAATATTATGTAGATTTTAAAGTATTTTAAAATTTTAAAATAAAAGAGTTATAAATGATTAGAGAATAATTTAACTAAAATACAGTAAATTAAAATTCTCACTTCGTTCCTTTTCGAGGACGAAAAGTTCCAAAGGGGGAAGGAATGTGACGACCCGGATTTTTAACGTTGATTAATTGGCTGATTAACTAACTCTGAATTATTGATTTTATAAGTCAAACAAAGAAAATTCTGATGATTAAGATATCTGGATATATAAATTGATTTAAAAACCGTAATAAACATTGAATTACAAAATCTCTGGATATGATAAATCTCGTACAAAATAAATAATAAACCCCACCATATAAATTAAAGATAAAAGATCCATAAATATATATATAAATATACACAAGCTTTATGACATTTGATAATATATATAAGTATAGAAATGTGATGTTGTGAGAAGGAGAATATAGGAAAGATGTATAAATGTAAATGTTGTATATGAGAACAAATATAAGCTAATGTATATATATATATATGCATTTATTTAAATAGTGAAAGTGTAAATATATAGGTATATGATGACAATTACATATATATGTATATATATATATGAAGTGTATATGCATGTAAACAATAGGGGTAAGCATGACAAAGTAAGAATGTATATTGTATACATAGGATGAAAGAATATATAAGTAAATATATATGGGAGGCATATATGTATTTACACAATGGGAAAAGGCATGTGTATATATATGCATAAGGATATATATATATCAATAAATGTACATGTAGACAAGCTAGGGGACATATCCAGTCAAGCTTACAAAACATTGAAACAATGTCAACAAAAAAAATCAAAAACCTGTCATATGAAATCAAATCAGCTTTTTTTAATCAAAACTTTTTCACACGAAATCAAAACAAGCTAAAAGAAAAAAAATATACAGGATAGGATCAAGCCTGTACAATGCATCAACCTCTATGGCTTACCCTGCAATCCTTATCTTCTCTATATATACATCTACTTGGTTTCACTTTCTGGTTCGAGCAAGACTCAAGTAAAAATAATACAAACTACCATTACAAAACTTAAAGAAAATACAAAGCGTTCAAGAAGACAGGAACCAACAATAAATCAAGCAGCATTTGTCAAAACAATGCTCTGTTCAAATAAGAATTGTGAGCAAACTTCTTTTCTAAAAATTTAATCATCTTTACAACATGTTGTGTTAAAGATTAAATGGAAAATATCTGTTTTTAAATAAGTATATGTGCATGTATATATGTGTGTGAATGCCTATATATTTGCCTCAGTTCTTCTTGCTCCCGACATGCTCAACCCTTTCAAAATTCAATTCCTCTTGATCTAAATGATATTGGACCTGATGTTTGAAGCAATTTTGTTTGTACAAGAGTATGCAGAATTGTAAAAAAATGATTACATAAAACTTTATCAAGTAGAAGTGTTGGAAAGGTGGATTTACAGTAAATAAGCTAACATTCCAGGAAAAATCAATTTCTTTAATTCTTGTTTTCACCTATATAACGGAACTCGACTTAGGAAAATATGATTTTTGATGGTCTTATTGTGATTTTTAGTTGGGTATTTGACGAGGTAAGGGGAGATGAACGGGAAACAGTCGTGAGGCGTTTTCTGGCGAACGCACAGGGTTCAGGCTATGGGATTTGGGTGTAAGGAAGGTGATGGAAGGGTGGTCTTGGGAAAAATGGTAGTCGGTTTTTCTAGGTGCTGCGGAGGCGGGGAGGAGGTGACATAGGGTTTAGGCTCGTGTTTGGTTAAGGTGGAGTGTCTTCCGTATTTCGGTGTCGCGGTGGCGTCGAGTTGGCTCGGAGGAAGGGGAAAAGGGAGCTAGGAGTCGGGCGCAGCTTCAGGTGGAACGGCGTGGTCCCTGGTGGTCAGTGGCTACGGCGCAAGGTGGAATTAGGTGTGGTTTTTTTCTATAAGGTAATGGTGTTTGCTCGTTTTTGTTTTCGGGGGTTTCGAGGAGTTATGGGTAGCCGAGAGTGGCGAGGGTGGCGAATTTGGTTAGGGGAAGGTGCTGATGGTTGTAGTCAAGCCTCCAGTCGCGTGTGCATGTGCACACCCTCTTGGGATGTCAGGTAGTAGCAGGTGTAGTAGAAAAGGGAATAAGGGGTAAGAGAAAGAAAGGAGGGAAGAAAGAAGGGGAGAAGTGGGAGACAGGCCGGGTTTGGGCCCGAAGTAAACAAAGAGAAAAAAATAAAGAAAAGAAAAGAATAAAAGAAAGGAAGGGAAATAAAGAAAAGAAAAAAATAAAGAAATAAGGAAAAGAAATAAAAGAAAATAGGAAAAAGAAATTTTGAAGAGAAAAAGAAAGAAAGTGTAAAAGAAAGAAAGGGAAGAGAAAAGAAAATAAATGGAAATAATCTACTTTTTCAATCAGGTATAATCTACTTTTTCACAAACATCTATGGTCCTCAGAACAGCCATGAGAGGAATGTCCTCTAGGCCAATTGCTTTTCCTTTGCCTCTTATCTCAATGGACCCTGGATAGTTGGAGGAGATTTCAATACAACCAGATCCCCTGAGGAGCATAATTCTGGCTTCAACTCACTGGATTCATACTCTTTCAATTCCTTCATCAACGAATGCTCTCTCATCGACCCTCCTATCTACAATCGCCTCTTCACCTGGTCTAACCGTAGAGCCGAACCAGCCTTAGCAAAACTAGATAGATTTCTCTTCAATGCAGCCTGGGCCGACCTTCACCCCCTTTCCTTGGTCTCTGGACTTGCTACGACCATCTCAGACCATTGCCCTCTCATTTTAGATACCGGTTCCTTTCCTAACATCAAGCGTCCTTTCAGATTTGAATGCCTATGGCTTCTGGAGCCTTCCTTTGACGACTTCATCAAACATGCTTGGTCCCAGCCTACGCAAATCCATTCAGCATCCGCCAGAATTGTCTTCAAACTCCTCTCCCTTAGGAAAATTATTAGACCTTGGGCCAGATCCGTTTGGGGGTCCCTTCATTCACGCATCTCATCAACCCAAGACGAGATCTTAGATCTAAACATTGTTGAAGAGTCTCGTTCGCTTTCAGACATGGAACGGTCTCGCCTGAATAGTCTTGAATCAGAACTGGATAGACTTGTAAAGCAAGAGAAGTTAGGCTGGAAATAGCGTTCTAAAGCTAAATGGTTGGAGGCAGGGGACAAAAACACCTCCTACTTCCATCGCCTAGCCAGCTGCCGCCGCAGATCCACCTCAATCTCGGAAATCGTTCATAACAACACTTCTTTCTTCGACCTTTCTGATCATCTCCGATTGTTCACTGATTACTACAGAAATATCCTCAGCATCCCTTCCCCAGCTCTCCCGGTCATTGATTGGTCACTCCTTTATCCTGCCCCCTCCCCCATCCTCATTGACCATCCATTCACAGAAGAGGAGATTTGGGCTGCTTTGAAGGGTATGTCGGATGACAAAGCACCCGGCCCAGATGGTTTCGGCCCACTCTTTTTCAAACATTTCTGGGAAACAGTTAAAGCTGATATATGAGACTTGTGTGCAGAATTCCAATCTCAACCCTCATCCATTTCTCGATTAAACTATGCTAGCATTATCCTCCTCCCTAAATCTCCCGGTGCATTCCCTTTCATCCTTCCGTCCCATCAGCCTTCTCAACACAACCTTTAAAATCATTACCAAGGTCCTCGCCAATCGCCTCCAAACAGTTATTGCCCCCTGGTCGGGATTGAGCAGTCAGCCTTAATTCTTGGAAGAAACATTATGGACTGTGTAGCATCAGCCCAGGAAATTATTTCCCTCTGCCACCAAACATCGACCCCAGGTGTTTTACTGAAGCTTGATTTCTCTAAAGCATTTGACTCGGTTAATTGGAATTTCATTCTTGATCTCATGAAGCATAGGGGATTTCCTCCCAAAGGGTGTAATTGGATCAAGCATATTTTAATGTCAAGCCTCTCGGCTATATCGATCAACGGTGCTACAGGGGGTCACATAAAGTCAGCTTGTGGTCTGAGACAGGGTGACCCTCTCTCGCCCCTCATCTTTGTTTTGGTAGCCGACGTCTTTAATAAGATGATCAAACTTGCCATTTCCAGCTACCTCTTTTCTGGCATTACACTCCCGGATTCCTCGTTGGCAGTTTCTAATCTGCAGTTTGCTGATGACACATTACTTTTTGCCTCCCTCCAGATAGATTACATACACTGCCTGAAAGTGGCTCTGTACTCTTTTGAGCCCATATCTGGCCTTTCCATCAACTTCAAAAAGAGCTCCGTCATCATGTTAGGCAACTTGAATCACCTTGGCCCTCTCATATCGTCGCTGCTCAATTGTAACCTTTCAAATTTCCCTCTTTCTTACCTTGACATCCCTCTTCGTCCTACCAAGCTGCATCGTTCAGACTGGTCCCCATTAATTTCTAGGATTGAATCGAGACTTTTGAGTTGGAAGGCTCATTCTCTTTCCACAGCCGGTCGCCTTGTTTTAGTCAAATATGTCTTATCAGCCATCCTGTCATATTGGATGTCCTTTTACAGACTTCCCACCTGGGTCATCAACCGAATAGACAAAATCAGGTGTACCTTCCTTTCGAACAGTGGAGGTGTCAAAAGACTTGTCAACTGGTATATTGCCTGTTTGCATCAGAATCAGGGCGGTCTTGGTATCACCAACCTCAGTGCTTTTAACTCCGCACTCCTCGCTAAATGGCTTTGGAGATTACTCTCCCCTGGCAATTTTATTTGGAAAGATTGGATTCTCTCGATTCACTACCGTTCTAATAACCACCTCGTCCTTCACTATCCTCCGCATAGTAGACCTTCTCCATTCTGGGCTGGAGTGCTCCATACCCTATCCCGAGTCAAATCTCTTTTCCATGTTGTCATCGAAAATGGTAAAAACTGTGTGTTTTGGTTAGATACATGGCATGATCAACTCCCTCTCGCCAAATCTTTGCCCCACCTCTTCTCCCATACGCACACCCCTTTCATATCGGTTAGTGACTGTATCAGTCGTGGTCCGGACTCCCTCTACCCTCCATCCCTCTTCGACTCTGTCACCTTCTCCGAACTTATCTCCGCATCCAATCTGCCTCATTCTCTTCAACTCACCACCTCGCCAGACCGAGTAGTCTGGGAGCTTACACCAGCTAAGGGATTCACCGTCGCTTCCTGTTATTCTTACCTTCATAACCCCAGTCGCTTCTTCACCTTCCCCAGACTCTGGGAATGCCCTATTCCGCCACTTATCGCCTTCCTCTAGTGGTGCCTGGCTCATGGACGAATCAACACTAAGGCGAGGCTTTCCCGCCTTAATATTCCGGTCGACCCGTCTTGTGCCTTTTGCTCTGATCAACTTGAAGATATCCCCTACCTATTTCAAGACTGTGACTTCACTTACTCAGTTTGGGTTGCTACCAGCGCCCACCTCCTCGGTCATATCCCTGATCAGCCAGACATATTTGATCATTGGCAATTCAATCCCTACAATCTCCTCCTGGATGTCTTCTTCGCTCTCTTCTGTTGGTTTATATGGAAGGAACGAAATCCACATGTGTTTAATAAACCAAGATATCACTTTGAAGGTATTTGCAGACGTATTATCTTTTTATTCACCAATATTATAGGTCGGAGTTCATCGGCCCCTTTCAGACTTCGCCTCCCGCTGCGTAGTTCATCTCCAACTGAGTCGCAAGAAAGCAGTTCAGCGTTCCCACCCTGACTTGATTATGAACTTATGTTAGTATCTTGTTGATTTCGGTATCTTGTTGTTATTTTGTTGTATCACCAGTACTTATTCCTGCTTTGTTTCGTTATACTTTTGTAATATGTTAAGTGGTATGCTCTTATCGCCATCGATCAGGCGTGTTGATCGAAACTATATTATTTAATATATGCTTCTAATTGGCTGTGTAGTGACACGCTACACACCCGTCTTGCTCAAAAAAAAATGGAAATAAAGAATAAGAAAAGGAAAAAAGAAAATTAAAGAAATAGAGAAAATAGAAAGGGAAGAAAAATAAAGGAAAGGAAGGAAGAAGGAATAGTATTTATAATTTATACATAAGAAAATTTATACTTCCATTTCAACCTAAAGTGAAATGATATTTTATAATTTCAAAGGGATAAATTAATGGTAATAAAGTATTATTATTTTATCTAATGTAAACTTATGGATAATGAATAGTATTTATTATTAATAATAAGCTATTTAATATGTAATTAATTTGGTTTTAAATATAGATGAATACGGATAATCCAAGTGAGTTAAAACCATGAGTAGATCGTTTGGGTATCGATTTGTACATTGTTAATGGGGATTAATGATCTATATTTTTGCTTAAATTTTGTGGGATAATTGTTTTCCAATCTAAAATAGTGGATTAAAGTAATGATACCTTTTTATTGGAAATGAAATCTGTAATAAGTTCCCATATTTAAACAGTGTCATCCAAGTAATAAATTGTTTATTTTAAACAATTTATCCTTTTAAAATTTATTGCTTGTATTCGAAGAAAACGGGATCGAATATCGGCATTATCTGGAACGGCTTCGATTTGTAAATCTCTACTGGTTTGACTATGAAGTCTAATAGGCTGAAGCTAAATAAATAAGTAAATCTGGTTATTTTAAATAACTAACTGTATTTGGACATTATTATAAAGTCAATGGATTTCCGCAAAAGTGTTGGTTAAAATCAGATAAAAACTCATCACATTGTATGAGTTACCTTTGGTTCTCAAAAGATTGTATAACTTAGGTTTACCCACGCTAGTTTCCAGCCTGACTCGGGTGTTACTTTATTGTAATGCTCGGGTCAGACCGAGTATTACAGATTTTTAGGTTAGGACGTTTTGGAGCTCAGGAGACGAGTTAGATGGCAGAGATGTATTGATTAGATTCCGCTGTGTATTATAGACTGTGTAGACAGTAGTTTAGGACAAGTTATTATAGTTGTCCATATTTATTATACTCTGATATCATGTATGTATATATACAGTTACAGTTTTCCTTTGCACAAATGCTGATTATTTTATATTATATTTTGTTCCGCTGCGACTTCCAGGTTATGTTTTCTATTCTTCTACCTCTTTTTCTTCTTAACCGTAACAGTCTGGGTTTCTGGGTTTCTGGCTTTCGATTGCTCAGCACTTTAAACAATGGATGTATTATTGTCGATTTTCGGGGTCGAAAATCATCTGGGCCGTTACATATTTACAACTTTTATATATCCATCAATCTAAAATATCATTGAATTTAAATTGCTAAATATTTCTACCACTTGGTATTGCATTCATGAATCTTATATCGATAAGATTAGAATAGATAACTGCACAAATTTCAAATAAAATTCAATTTAAAATTTCATTTGAATCCCCTAAATATATTACACCTAGGGCCAGCTTTGCTGGTATTGCTCAAAAATAATATGTAAACATAAAACACATTTTCTTGCTGATATCTATCACGAAGGATATCCAAATTCATGTCGAACTGAAAGAAAAAAGATGATGAATTACAAGATAAGTGTAGAAGTGGTATTTCAACGTTGTCCACTTCAATTTTTCTTTCACTATTGTTGAATTAGAAATTAGAGGAAGGTTAGAACAACAAAAGAGTTATAGAGTTACCTGTCGCATGCACTCTTTTGTCGTTAAAACAAGCTCATGATAGATGGACCACCTCGGAAGCACCTATGAGAGAACAAAATGCATCCATTAGCTTACATTGAATTAATAGAACTTCATTTAAGCATAAAAAATCCTACTCGCTTACAGTTATTTAAAAATATAGTAAACTTCTACCAAATAATTGTAAACAATGGGGAGGTAATATGATACTTTCGCTAGACCAGAACTTGGATGTATGTGAACTGTTTGAGGATTCTTTGTAGTTCCATATGCACCACCCTCCTGTAATCTTGTTGTATAGTGGAAAAACCCAGAAGTAATTCCCTTTTTTAATGCATCCAAATAACTGGCATTTGATGTCATTTCAACCTCAACTCTTTCTAGAAGCCCATCCAGTTGGTACCTGATATCTCTAGCACGTTTCAAGCTCCTCACCTGACATATAAGTGGGAAAAGGATCAAATTAGATCATCAATTAATTCTTCATATCAGATATTGGGCAACAAATTATCAATATTATTTCTCTACTACCAAATATTTCTTTACCTAATTGGCCTGTAAAAAATTACACAACCATCAAATCCTCTTCTCCATCCCACATATCCGCTTCATTTGATCTATCAATTTCAAATTTTCCCAGAATCCATAAATGCCACCACTTACTGTGTATTAACCAAAATAGTTTGCCACCTCCTATTAACAATAGTCCTTAATTTCTACAACACAATCTTTTTCTCCCTAACTTTTCATCTTACCTGCTAAGTTAATATACCTCTAAAATTCCATTTTATAGTTGAGCCATATGATGAAACCATTTCAGAAAGTCAGCATGCATAAAGATAAACAGAGGTGCGTTTAATATTATGCTACCCGATAATTTACAAGACCTTACTAACATGTTGTCCGTTGATCTTAACATATCTTTGGATCTCTTGAATCCTTTTTATCGTCGTCGACTACAACATACATGTACATGTGACCATGCCATGATAAAAAGTGTGAAGGTTTTTTAAACTTATGAACATCACATACAAATTATATGTTTCTTTCATTAGAACATTATTCAAATAGTGGACACTATTATGTACCATGTGGAAGAACAAATTATACAAACTACTGATAAAATGAGGGGACAGAACACATGGAAATATTTTATATGACTATTCAGCTGAGCGGTTCCAATATCAACTGAATGATTCACTCTTTAGCGTTACATCAAACCAATGCATAATCCAACATATTTGTTTAAACACCAGCCAACTTCTACCAATGATATGTACTGTTGCTTTTTATTACTCTCAATGTTACCAAACTACAACAAATAATTTTCACTCATTGCTTTAATATTGCTAGGACCTCAATGACTAATCCAGTCAACACACCGTTAAATCGTTCTATGGTGCAATGCAACCATAGACAAATAGAAAGGTAATTAAAGATGACAACCCCTACAACTTCAACTTCGTTGAATAAGGAAAGTGGAGAATGTCAACCATATGTGCTACCCAGCAGTCCATTCACTGAACCATAAGTAAACTACAGCTAAGTTACATGACTTGCACACTTCTTAGGTTGCCAAACTCAATAGGAAAATTTCCGCTAAATTCATTTCTACCTTAGGTACTCCTGTAGTTCAAATGAAAACAATTTAGGTAGTGTTTGGTTTGAAAATTTAGTAAAAATCATAATTAGAAGAAACAACTCAATAAAACTAGTTTATTTTGATTGCAAGTTTGTAGGCCGACTTGTTTTGTTGTTTAGTACTCTAAAGTGGCTTATTTAATTATTATTATAAAACAGTAAAACTAGTTTATTTTGATTAGAAGAAATAAACTAGCTTAATTATTATTATAGTGGCTTATTTAATTATTTAGTTAGAAGAAATAACTCGGTAAAACTAGTTTATTTTGATTGCAAGTTTGACGGCCAACTTGTTTGTTGTCTCGTACTCTAAACTGGTAAAAAACAGTTGGCTTATTCAATTACTATAAAATTTAATTAACTTAGTTACTTATTATAAACATAGTTAATTTGTTGTTTTTGTTGTTGTTATATATTATTATATTATCAATATTACTATATTATTTTATTACTAGTATTATTATTATTATATTATAATAATTATTCTTCTAAATTTAGTTAATTTGGTAAACTTGATTAAATTTTATAAAACTTAGTTAACTTAGTTAATTTTTATAAAAATTAAATAATTTTTGTAAAACTTAATCAATTTTTATAAAACTAATTTTTATAAAACTTGGTCAAATTTTTATAAACTTGTCTAACTTTAGAAAAAAGTTAGCATATTTAATTATTATAAAACATAGTTGACTTTGTTACTTACTTTAAACTTAGCAAATTTATTATTATTATAATATTATTTTATTACTACTACTACTATTATTATATCATATTCTTCTTCTAAATTTAGTTAATTTTTGTAAACTTGATTAATTTTGATAAAACTTAGTTAACTTGGTTAATTTTAATAAAACATAGTCAATTTTTATAACAATTTAACAAAGATTTCAAAATAGAGAACATGATTTTTATCAAACTAAATTAATTTTCATACACTTTTGTTAATTTAATTTTAACTTAATTTTTTCTTCAAAGAAAATATATTTATACTTATCCTGTTTAACCTACCCGCTTGAATAAAGCATCTATACAATTAGATGAAAACATAGAATACAAAAGTATTTGAAGGTCTCTTCGATGGTGATGATTCTAGGCTTGCTAGATAATCCGAATACTTGAGAATTAACCTTGACTTGCTATTTATTTTCTCAGCTTTCCTTTGTTTAGATTTATAGGGCTGATAGAACCAAGGCATGTTTCATATCTCACATTTGAAATAAATGACAGATCATGTGAGCCTTAGTGATTATATGGTTGTTAATAATGGAATTCTATATCATCTAGATCCTATATAAAAAAAACTGAGATAAAGTTTATATACCACTTGGAAGATTCCTTGGGCACGCAGCTGGTCATTATCAACAGGTACTTGACCATCTCGAGGTACCTATAGTGCATTAAGATCACAATAGCTATTGAATCCAAGCCTAATCTTCCCTCAAACCCCCCACTATAGCATCGCATCATATTAGGATTCATATATGCATGGAATATGATGAGTACATAAATGCAAATATGCAAACATGATCAGTACATAAACATAAAGTTTTAGTCCAGAAACATGTATTTATTTCATTATATGCAACATACTCTGAAAGTGTGAAGATGTGTCCATGTGTGAGGATTATTGTAGTGATAAAAATTTGATACAATGGTATCATTTAGAATAAATAGTTGTTTGCAAAACTGTAAGGTTGCTGAAAAAATGATGAGAACCCTTTAGCTTTCAACTATGAGAGAAAGATATTACCTAAGAGACTACCTGTTATTAGATAATGCAACAATGTAGGCCAACTTTTCAGCCTCATGATATACCTGAGTTTTAAATTTTGTGCCAGTACACCTACGTACTACATTTTTGAGCAGAAATGGTATGAAATTCAAAAACTAAATAAGAAAAGAGTCACACAAATAGTGGGAAAAAATATCTCGATAACAGTTAGTGAGTTACCGGTTAAGCTATTCATAGTTTCACAACTGTAGCTGCAAACAGAATGCAAATTATGATACAAACCTTCTTACCAAGCTGTGATGCAAGAACAAGAGCATGGACTCACAATTGACCTGCTTGTGCACATTGGAGGGCCTGCTTCCTTTTACCAAAGAGGACGAGATTTTGCACGTTAATAGCAGTTTCCTAAAAGGAAAAAAAGGCATCACGTTTCATAATTAAGATATATTATTCATATCCAAGAGCTAAATCAATTATTGGTACCTCTATGAAACAAAATGTCAAACAGAAGTACAATATTACTGCCACAACATATCTATGGAACAAAAAAGTAACTGAAAAATATACCTGCTTTGTTTCTCATTTATGTGTGCAACCAATCACTATGATCAAATAACAGAGTCCAAAGTAAGTCATTTATGCATTTTATACATACATAAGTTTTATAGTATCAAGTAGAAAATAAACATACTGGTAAAGGAATGCGTTCTGTGGTGATATAATAGTGCAACAACTAAAGTGATGAAGATGATCAGCCTATAAGTTTAAACTTTAAAGCTAGTTTACATCAGGGTGAAACTTGAACTCTGCAGCAATGAAACAGGGTACAACGTAACTAATATTTGGCTGGTATTTCTAAGCAGACTACCAAAAAAAATGTGCATAAGTAAATTTCAACCCCCACGCCATTTTTTCACTTCAAAATAAAAATAAAAAAATAAAAATATGGATCCTTGCATCAAGTGATGAATTCCCACCAAAAGGAGAGTGTTTTCATAATCCTGACAAGAGATCTTCATCAATGATAGAAGTAACTTCAGTTGTCCTCTCTTTCTCATTGCAATATTCAAGGATTCATGAGATTGAATCTTATCATAAATGCATTTATATACCTAAAAAATGGTCAAAGTTCAAACATGGACCAAAATCAAACATGGAGATATACGTAAAATCAATTGTCCATAGGCGGAGCAAAATCAAACATGAGATTGAATCAGAAATGGACAAGAATTGGGGACCTAAGGTCATAGAAAAATCAATTATCCATAGGCGGAGCAAAATCAAGCATGGAGATATACGTAAAAGTTGAAGAATATATACCTAAGAAATGGTCAAAGTTCATGGTGGTTAAGGAATCGAAGCACTACGTAGTAAAGTCGAGGGATCGTAGCAGCGGTGAGGTCGACGGATCGGAGCAGCGACGAGATCATGGAATCGAAGCAACGACGAGTTCAAGGGATCGGAACAGCGGTGAGTTCGAGGGATGACGAGCATCGAAATTGAGGAACGGCGAGGTTAACTTAGGGATTTGGATATTGTCTTTATAGAATGAAATATGACCGGGAGAGTGAAAATTGAGGCACCAGATTTTTCATTTTATTCAACGGCGTGTGTGTGGGTTATAATTTTAGTATCAACAAATACCAAATAGCTAACGATGGAAAGTCATGCAACAGTGCCATCCTTTCATGCTATCAATAAACCATTTTCTTGTAGTGTCTGTTGCCCTTAAACAAGGTAATGAGCATGTGATAACTTATCCTCATTGGATAGCCTTGGTGAAGGTGTTGAATGATGCAGGTTATGCAATCTTCGACTAATTCTTCATAAGAATTCATGATGTCAGAAGTGAGCTTAAGAAAGGCACGGGCGGCAGAGCTTGGGCATCTTCAGACATGCGAGTAGGCAACTGGCTACTTTTAGATGTTATTAAGGGCGTGGATGAATGAGAGAACTATTTAGTGACCCATAAAGGGGCTTCTTCAGGCATTACTAAGAGTGTTAGGCCTCTAGGATTTCTATGTGCGGGTGCTCGGTGGGCGGCCAAGATTGTTAGGGGTTACCTTGCCTTTGGATTTTTCCATGGAGAAGATTGACTAGGATGTCCTTCTAGACGCAGATCTCTAAGTGGTTGAGTGTAGGCTTCACACAAGGCACACACATGCTTGCCACAATTTGGTTGATAGTAGCAACAACGTGAGGAGATGAGTAGGCATGCATAGAAAATATGCATGACAGGAAGCCAAATTAAGACAATTGAGGAATCTTCTTGGTGACTGGAGGAGGGGTTGGAACACAATCCACCATTTCCAATGTCAATATTGGGTGCGAGGTACTGATCATCGAAAAAGCTTGCATCGGAGGATGCTAACTATAAGATCGGAGATTTTCCCTTCTTCTAGCGCTAAAATGTTGACGATATTTTTTTTCAACCTCGAAGTTGTGATAATGCGCTATGAAGATCAAATGTTACTTGCTAAGCATTGGGCTTAATGATGGAAAAATGAGCTGAAAAGAGCACTTAAAGGTAAATGACACAACAGGTGAAGTGGTTCAACGAAGGTGCTTATGTCCAATATGAAGTTCTCTTATTATATGAATATCTTACCATTACAAAAAGTTATAAGAGAATGATAAGAAAAGATGATTCGTCTAAGACTAAAATGAAGCTGATAATCTTAGGGAGTTGTTGTATCAGGAGATTCAAGGACTACGGGGTCCAGCCTTTCGACTCCCTCTCTTGAGGGCCCAACCACGTCACTAACTGAGTCACCCCCAACCACTTTGAAGTGGCCATGCATGAGGTTCTTATAGTAGTTAAACTGATACTTTGATACCTAAGATCATGGTGTAAACCTGACATGAATGGACTTGATGAGAGATAGCAAATGAAAGAAAGGAATGCATGGCTATGGTGAAGGTCAACAAAAGATATATACCTGGGACATGATCTACCATGCTTCACGTTGAATGCACTTGTACTTATAATATGCTTGTAGAAAATGAAACATGCTTCTTATCATAAATAGGTACATCTAGATGTACCCCTTGTCGCTTTGGTCCTCCATGCCTAGGTAGTAGGATGGGCTTAGCTTGTCTGCTAAGGCAACAAGGAGGATGAAGAACTGGTGACAGCCAAAGGTTCATTGAGCCGGGTGAGATGAGATGGACTACAGGTTGTAGGTGGTGGTATCAAAGTTGGATCAATGACGGGCTACCCTTGAGACAGTCTCAAGCTATATCGGTTACAAGATAGCCGAGGGAGAGATGCTTGAGAAAGCGAGCTGGCCTGAAGCTGGGTTGTGAGCAAGCTGGAGAGAGAGAGAGAGTGATTCGGACAATGGGAGATGGGCCAAGCTTGGCTTGCACCTTGTCTTGATGAGCTAGTCCTTGGGTTTGCTGCTTGGTGAGCTTCGACTTACAGAAGGATTGACATGTAATCAAGCAAGCAGCCACTGTAGGCATAGGCTGGATTAGGGTTATCATCATACATTAGAAACCCAGCCGACTTGCCTCTAGTTGTGGCTAGCTTACGAGCTGCCTTGGACCAAGTTTACCTGGACCGGATAGGGCCAGAGTATCATACCTTGATTAGCCTGCCACCTTCCTTAGGAAAAAATTAAATAACAATATTCATACACAAGTATATTATAATTAAGATTTAATTTCAAAACCATATATGGGACAAGCTTGCATATATAAATTTAAAAAAAAATTAACCGAAGTAAAAGATTTGACTTGACGTTGATTTACAATCTTGAAAACAAGAAATTGAAGCATATATATAAGTAGAATTAAGTTAACTAAACGATAAATCCATGTATGTGAATTAAATTCTTATAAAAAAAGTAAAATCATGTTATAATAAATCGAATCTACATAAACCAATGATCTTATATCTAAAAAATAATATCAGTACATAAAATAAACCAAATACAAATTGGTTTTAAATTGAATAATTAATTAACTTAATTATGATAACTAAAGTAAATTTCATAGCAAATTAAATCTATATTAACTAATGATTTCATATAAAATAATTGTACCAATACACAAAACAAATCATACACAAGATAGATTTTACATCTAAATAAAATAAGCAAAAATTTAAAATAGATTCAACATATAGGAATTTAATATACATATATATGAGTAAGTAAAGTTTAAACATAATGAATGAGTATATATAAAAAGGAAATAAACCTAAAAAATCTTACCCTTTGTAACACCTAGATTGTGATTTCTCATCAGATTTCAAAGTAGACCCACATCCAGGTATACAAGAGAAGAATGAACCGCTTAGCTTTGATTTTATTCAATGTTTTCATTTGGTTTAGAGTTGATTAAGTTTTGAAATAAAGATTAATTTTCAACCATGATTATGGAGAGGAGGAAAATAAAATAGAATGAATGAATGAATTAGAATAAAATTAGTGGATTTATTTTATTTGAAAGAAAGAAATCTTTCCTTTCTTTCAATTAAAACTTCCCTAATTAATCCCTCAATTTTCCCTCCTTCCACCTCTCTCTCTTCTCAAGACATGGTCATAATTGATGCCATTAAATGATACAAAATTTCTGTAAATCCATTCATGCTATTATCTTTTATTTAAACCCATTTAAAGTTAAACCGATATCATATATCGATGCGCGAAAATATAATTTTTATATATGTGTTAAAATAATTACAAACAACTCCCAAACATTATATAAACTAAATAATAATCGATATTTCTCCAATATTAATTAATTTAAAATATTTTATAAATTAATTAAATTGTGTGACTTTTCAGAGCATTCACAAAAATGGTTATGTGACTTGGCGGTGTGAATTCAATCAATAATTAATATTGAATAATTCAAATATTAACATTCATACGTCAATTTAGCAAGTAATGTGAGTCTATGACAGTTTGGTTAGATTTACCGCTTGTGGACTTTTTTGTAAAATCATATTTTATGTTTGGTAGAGTTAATGTGCAACATCCTCCACTTGGAGGCCCAAAACTAATGGCTATGGATGTTGCAGTCATCCATAGACATTAATTCTCGGTGACTAAATACGGTAATGTTAGGTACATTAATATAACAGAAACACATGGATATAAAAAAATTAAAATCATAAAAATATTCTTATTCCACTTCAAATCATATTTCAAATTCATTACGTAATCCTAATTTCGTAAACCACGTTCAAAGAAATATAAATATTACAAAATACGCCAAGAGCGACATATGAAGATGTCCCCTTGGATGATCAAAGTCTAAATACAGGCAATTAAACAACTTTGCCATTACAACCAAAACACAGCAGAATCAAACAGAAAAGAACTCCTATTAGCTAGCTTGCCTCTTGGATGTTTGCGACACCTTATTCGTCTAAAGGAGAACCTGAAAACCTTAACTCTCAAACTACTCAAAATTAATTGAGCATCCGATAGTTTAAGGGGTAACATAAAATTTGAGTCAGACATAAAGCTTGGTGTGAATAATAACCTACCATCTAGAACCATATAGATGTCTAGTGAGAGACTACGTCGCTTAGCGGAATGGGTATTACCCTCACTAGTATCTTAACTAATATAATAATCATATACTGTGTACCTGCATCCACAATGGAAAAAACTTAACATAATAAAATATATCATGATGATATGAAAACATACAATATATTCTGGATTTCTCATCCCCATTCATTTGACTATCTGTCTTAATTATAGTTTTTATGGTCACTATTAACCTATTAGTTTTCATGGGATGACTAATAAAATGTTCAAGATTATGGACTATCTATCTGGTTTCATAGTTTTCATGGGATCAATAAGAACCTGTTGGCATCTATTAATAACTTCATCCAATCATAGTTTTCATGGGCTCGCTATGAACCTACTGGATTCTCCAATAACTTCTCTCATATCATAGTTTTCATGGGTTAATTATGAACATATTGATCTCTATCAATAACTTAATCTGGATATAGTTTTCATGCGATCACTAAGAACCTATTGGCCCCTGCCAATAACTTTCTTCATGCATAGTTTTTATGGGTTTACTATGAACCTGTCTAAACTAACAACTCTTTGATAAGTCTTTTGGGTATCCTATGTTATGGTTTACCTGACCTCCTAGATGCAATTCTAATCACATAGGTGTTAACTTGATATATATTCACTACCGGGCCAACCTAGTTGGTTATGTTGGCCTTAATACCCCAAAATGCAGTTGTAGGTTACTCATAAAGTGAATATGTTTATAGAAGGATACATGATAACTGATAATAACATAATAATATAGACTTTTATGGTTTAAGTTTCTTGTAATCATTTTTCAAATGAAATATGGTTAATACCTTTAACCTATTATCTTTAGCAAGGAAAGCTTCCTCAGAAACACCAAAGTTAAATGCCATTTAAAAACTCTTTCATATTGTCATGGGTTCTTCTTTAAAAATGATTCGGTTCTTTGTTTTGAAAACTAAGGCTTTCAAAACATTAAACTCTCTCTATCGAAACCATAGAAACATGCATTTTGAAAGTGTTCAAATCTTCTTTTCAAAACACATAAATATATGCCTTTTGATACACTCAAAACATGCCTTTTGCAAAACCTTCCTTTCGAAAGTGGCAAAGCTTATCTTTCAAAACCTCTTAGTCCAAGTAGGATTTATAGATGCATAGCTTTGAAACAATTTGAAAGTATCTCTTTCAAAATCTTTGGGTTTAACCTTAAATAGAACTTCTAGGTCAAAGTGAACAGAAGCGAAAGTTACCCCTTTTGAAAGCATTAATCTTCAAGTAAAATAATTGGGGAAAAAGATAGCTTCAAAACAACCTTTTAAAACCAGTGTCTTCGAAACCTTTATTATAAGTAACTACAGAGACCCCTTCCGAAATATAGGAAGTGGCATCAATATTAATAAAACAAAAGCTTCCCTTTCGAACACATTGTTATTAGGCTATAAAGGATAGCAACCTTTAACCCATTCGAAAGGTATAAAGACGACAGCTAGGTTTCGACTTGGTTCAAAAGCAACTACCCTTTCGAAAGCTCCTTTTTAAAACTTAATACGTGGTAACTCAATTGAAAGCTGCTTTAAAACAAAGGTAAGCAGAATTCCCTTCGATATAACTCTTTCGAAAGTTTTTAGAAAACTAGTGATAACTCTTTCGAAAGCAAAATAGAGGTAAGTGGGTTTATTCGAAAGCTATTAAAACGGCATCAACCCTTTCAAAAGCTAGCTTTCGACACCATCCCCTTTCGCCTTTCTCCAATACACTACATACAAGCTTCATATGTATTAGTTTCGAATGAGTTCGAAAGGCGGTCTGGGATGATTTCAGAAGCAAGCAAATGGAAGCGGCAAGCTTGTAATTGGAAGCAAACCTGATTTTATTCCTTTAAAAGAAATTCCTTCATACCTAACTTGCCTTATTTGTCAAAATGTGATTGTTTGCCAAATCCTTTACTAAAAATCTTTTCAAAAAAGGCTGAGGAATTCATCCATTAAAAATTAGAAATATTTTAGCAAAGAAGCCTTTCTCCTTAACAAAACATTTAAAACATTTAAATCCCCAAAATTAATTAATTCAATTTCCATACTAAATCACTTAGGAAAAATCCTCAAAAATAAACTTAATCGCTTTCAATATATTTTCTAACTTATATAAATTTTGGACCCAAAATACTTTATAAGATTGGCGAAATAAATTTTTAAACCCAAATTATCTATTTCTTCCATTCAAATTCATAATAAATTATCCATAACTTGGATAATTATGAAAAAAACCCATCTCCAAAATAATGTTTTACATAGCATATTAAATCCGTAGGGCATTCGAAACCCATTTTATATGATTTTAACCATAGAATCGAATCAAACCTTTTTCATACATACTTATTTTAATCAAACATGACATATAATCAAGGCATATCATCATTCAAATCATCCAAACGGTTTTAAAATCCAAAACCCGAAATCAAAATGTTCATCGAGATATAAATGAGATGGTTTTGATTATTATTCACCTTGTTTTTGTATAAGGAACTTGAGATTTGATCTTGCTTAATTTTTCCTTTCTTAAATCCTTCACTTTTAGTTGATTTTGATCCTTTTTCCTCTTAGGGTTGTGGCCGGCCTTGAAGCTCCTTGGTTTTTGTTTTTTTTTTTGTAAGAACATGAATGAGAATGAGGTATGGGTTTCTGGGTTATGGGATTGTAGTATATGGCTATTTCCCAAAATACTCTTGCCTTAATCTCCTGAGTAGTTAGTTTATAAAACCATTTCATAAATCCATTTTTATGATCTCTTTACATTAAGGCACGACCTCTATTTAGTTTTTCAAATTTCAATCTCCTTATCATTCTAGTCTCTACATTATTTTGTTTAATTTATCTAATTAAATCTATTGAATAATGTTATTTAAAATTAGGGGTGTTACTGGCCCCCCACCTTAAAGAATTTCTCCCTCAAAATTCAGTAAGGACTAAATATTAAACATAGAAATCATCTGTAAAATCTTCTAATTACCATACTAGCCTACCAGACTAGAAACAATTTATATAAAGCAAATATAGAACATACCCTCACAACAGATCAGGATAAGTATTTCTAATTATGTCTTCTGTCTTCCATGTATGGTCCTTTTCATTGTCGCTTCACTGAACTTTCACCAACTTGACTGTCTTGTTTCTTAACCTCTTCTCATCTCTCACTACAACCCGAACTGGTTGCCTAACAAAAGTCGGATTCAGCTCTACTACTAAGTCTTCCAAAGCAGTCGGAGGAATAGTAGTCTCTGGATCATGCATATACTTACGAAGATGAGACACATGAAACACATTATAGGCACATGCCAAACTGCTCAGCAACTCTACTCTGTATGCGAGCTTTCCGATCCTCTCTATAACTGGGAACGGACCAACATATCTCAGTGCATGTTTCCCTCACTTTCTGAATCGTACCACACCCTTCATTGGTGATACTTTAATGAAAACTCTATCTCCAACTAAGAAATTTAGGTCCTTAAGCCTCTTATATGCATAACTCTTCTATCTGGATTAAGCTTCCTTCATTCTACCTCAGATCAACTAAATCTTGTATGTTGCCTCTCTAACCAGATCTGTATCCAAGATTAATCTGTCTTCAGTTTTCAACCAACATGATGGTGACTTGCATGGCCTTCCATACAAAACTCTGAAAGGATCTATTTCTATACTAGACTGATAGTTGTTATTATAAGGAAACTCAACTAAGTGTAGATGATCTTCCCAGGATCCACTAAATTCTTGCACACAAGCTCTCAACAAATCCTCGAGTACCTTGTTGACTCTCTCTGTCTTCCTATCTATTTGAGGGTGATACGTAGTACTCATCTTGAACTTGGTACCTAATACATTCTGCAGACTCTTCCAGAATTCACTAGTAAACAAAGCATCTCTGTCGTTGACTATGCTACTAGGAATTCCACAAAGTCTAATTATGTTCTTCATAAACAATTTACCTAAAATAGGTGCCATTCTGGTTGACTTAATTGGAATGAAATGGGCACTCTTGATCAACCTATCCACTATGAAACATATACTTTCATTTCCTTGATACAACATTGGCAATCCATCTATAAAATCCATGGATGTCGAATCCCATTTCCAAATTAGTATCTCCAAAGGTTGAAGCAAGCCACTCGGCTTCTGATGTTCGGCTTTTACCTGCTAACAATTCACACACTGCTTTTCCCATAAGCCAACATCTTTCTTTATACCTTCCCAGTAGAAACTCCTTTCCATGTCTTGATATTTCTTTGTTCCTCCATGGTGAATCGTAAATTTTAATCGATGACATTCCCTAAGAACCTCTTTCCTTAAGTCCTCAACATTCAGAATATCCCAACCGTCCCTTCTTTCTCAACCATCTCCTCTGGTCAAGATTAAAATCTTTTAGATCATCAATCTCTAACCCAACCTCAAGCCTTATAATCTTCTCAGCTAACAACGGGTCTTATTTCTACTTAGATGTGATCCCTTTGATTAGTAATGGTCGAACTTCCAAGAAAGATACCACGGCAGTGCTCTGATTGGAACTAGCATTCGATCTTAACTGCACACTACAAGTAGTCAAAGCCTCAGGATCTTCCCATTTCGCCAACATGGCTAACACCACATTCTGATGTTTTATATTAAGATCATCCGCTACTTTATTTCCTTTTCCAGGTGTATACTGTACACCAAAATCATAAGCCGCTAAAAATTCCAGCCATCTTTGTTGTCATATTCAACTCCTTCTGAGAGAATAAACACCTTAAGGACTTTTGATCTGTGAATAACTCAAATCTCTCCCTTAAGAGATAATGTCTCCATATTTTCAATGCAAAGATCATCGATGCCAACTCTAAATCATGAGTAGGATGTCTCACTTCATGCGGTTTAAGCTGCCGTGAAGTGTAGGAAATAACTTTACCTTTCTGCATCAACATAGCCTCTATTCTGGTTCCACATGTATCGGTATACACTACTGATCCTTGGTTTCCATCTACAACCAATAACACAAGTGCGTTGGTCAATAAATGCTTTAACTTAAGGAATTCTTCCTCACATTTGTCGGAACAAATAAACTTCACATCCTTCCTGGTTACTTCAGTTAAAAGCGCTTCTATCTTCGAGAAATCCTTAATGAATCTACGATAATAGCCAGCGAGTCTAAGAAAACTGCTAACCTCAGTCACCATCTCTAGTCTCTTCCAGTTGTCAACAACTTCGATCTTATCTCGATCAATTGACAAACCCTTCTCCAAAACCATGTGATCAAGAAATTTAACCTCTTTCTTCCAAAAATGACACTTGAAAAAATTCTCTTTCAGCTGATGCTGCCTCAGCATCTCAAGCACTATTTTAATATGAACTTCATGCTCTCTTTCATCCTCAGAGTATATTAAAATGTTTATGAATACTAAGACGAACCTATCCAAGTACTCTTGGAAAATTCAGTTCATCAAATCCACAAAGAAAACTAGCGCATTCGTTAACCCGAATGACATTACTACTTGCAACGCGAGCCTGACTCAACTCTTCTTCTACTTCCATAGCACTCAATAAAGCACAAGCACTCCGATCTGAATTCTCCACTGAGAATATAATTTGGTTATGACTGTTGGAGTGTCTTAGTGATATTTCCCTGGCTTCGGAAAATATCCTATCATCATATTTATCTAACCAATCCATACCTAAAATGATTTCGAAATCAAAAACATACAAACTGCATACAAACTTATGACCTAAAAAATCAAGTTCTAACTAGTTACGTCTCATTCCCAAAGTTACATACCCTCCTACTAGATTCGCAACCCGTAAGGAAGTAACAAGGTATGTGGGTTCTAAATAACGTATCAACCAAACACTGAGATATAAATGAATGTGATACACCGTATCATATAGTACCGTAATTGGTATACTTTGAATCAAAAGCATACCTTCCATCACATTCTTTCCTTTCTCAGTAGTAGTTGGCCTTGTAAACGATGGTCTAACAGCAAAGACCTTTTCCTTATCCACCCTGTCTGATTTTAGACACTGATTCTTGTAATGCCCAATCTGGTCAAAGTTAAAGCACTTCGCTGCTTTCTTTCCTGTGGCCTTTTTCCCCTTTCCAGTTCGACATTCATGAGCATAATGTCCTTTCTTATCATAATTAAAACAAACTAGAATAGCCTTTTCCTTCTTGGCAGCTTCTCCCTTTATGTTCATTTCTTCTTAAATAAAAGTGCTGTAGAAAGTGCTATATAAGCTTATTTGATTTAAACAACTTTTTAGTATTTTGAAATTCATATTTTCCATTCCAAATCTCTTCTAAATTATTTAAATAGATTTATCAAGTTTATTCCATATTTTTGATCATTTAAAAATATCATTTATAAAGAAATCCCTTTTTGGTTCTAAATTGCAAAACCGCGATGTTTTTAGAAAATTGTTTTGGACATATTTCAAACTCTACTTGATGAAATCTTGATTTTCTTTCTTCCTTTGGAAACTACAATCATTGAGAACCAAAGAATTTTTATTTCGAATAAATCTGACTTATAAATCATTCTCTACATTAATTTAATGTTGCAGATCGAAATTTATGAACTGCCGCTACATGACAAGCTCTATTTTGACTAATTTTGTGAATTCCTTCAGAACTTGTCATAATACTTAAAACTTGTTTTATACCATATTTAAACTATTATATCTTATTTGAAATAATATTTTCATTATTTCAAACTCATTTTTCATTTCATTTCATATTATAATATTATATTATTATAATATCATTTCCAATCTTTTTAGATACTTTGAAATCGTTAAGAGGCTAAATAATTACCATACACACACTGTAGGAATTTAATTCTCATTTAATTAACTATGCTCACTAACCATTTCTTTTATCATTTATCAAACCAAATTATCATCCATATCACAAACATATAATCAACCATAATATTGACCAAGTTATCATCTATTAAAGCATCCAACATATAACAAACTTTTCATATAATTGACTTGAAATATTTTTTTAAAAGTAGTAACTTAAAATATGAGTACTCACCTTTAAGAAAATCGTTTAACTTCCTACCAACATTCATTTAATCCAACACTTCACTAAATCATCTTATCTTCACTAAACCATCACCTAAACAACTCCATCTCACTTCTTAGTGCTCGGCAATCACTTTACTTTCACTTGCTCTTGGCCACAAGTTTTTCCCTCTTCTTTGCTCTCGACCAAACCTTTCAACAACACCCATAGGCTCGGCCTCTCCTTGATCCTCCCCTTTGTCCATCATTTCTTCACTTTTTAGATGCTAAATCATTTTTTGGTGATATTTTAAGGTCTTTGACAGAGTTTGGTGGAGTTTTGACCTTTTTGATATGGTTTTGAAAAAATTAGTAAAGAAATGGAAGAGAAGAGCCCATTAAAGAGTGGAAGAAAAGCTTGAAAAGGGAAGAAGAAAGGTGTGAAAAAATGAGAGAAAGTGGTAACTTATTTATAGAAAAAGTTTTTGATTAAAATAATATTTTGTAAAAAGACCAAAATATCTTTTACTTACTTTTTAAGCAAACTTAACTTTTCAACACTTAACATCACATTTCAAATCATTACTTTATGTCATTTTTACTTAAGTATTAAGTAAAGAAGGAAATAATTATGTTTGTTTGATTTGATGTTTTCCTTTTTGACTTTTGTACTTTTTTTGTCTTTTTATGCTTACTTTTTGTTAATTTTATTCTAGAATTTTCTAAGTATGTTTAGTAAAAGTAAACTTGATTATTGAATGAATTAATACTTGTACTATTTGAATATATGTTACTATATAAGAAAATAAAGGTGCGACTATGTTGCGACAACTTTTAATCGACAAAACGTTGATTTTCGACAAAATGTTTTATGATCGCATTTTGATGTTTTAGTTAAACTATTTATTTATGTAAACCAAATTTAAAAATGAATTTATATGATGTTATTTAAAAATATAAACACTCATAAATAAATTAAAATAATTTATTTAACCATATAAACTTACTTTTTTGAAATCAGCATTTTATCACTTTTGTCGATATAAGAAAATCTACTATTTTTGTGTATGCTTCTCTTTTCAAATCCTATCTAACATTGTTTGAATCATATAACCTTACCTAATTTATATTCAAAATCACATAAATAGTATATTTTAAAGTGATCAAATTCTGGGTCGTTACATAGTGCCTTGACCCAAAACAAAGAAAATTAGCCTAAGGAAAATAAATTTATCACTGAACACAAATACACTTATGTTATCACTAAAACAACCTATTTTTCTCAAAGTTTCTTCACAATGATTTAACACAAATATTTTTCTAAGTTTAACAAACATTTTGACCACTAATAAAAAGATAATTTTAGTTATAAAAATATTTTCATTATAAAAAACTCTTATTTTTAAATAAATAATTAATTTAAATAATTATTTACATAAAACACCATTTTTAACTCCAAAAATTTCACAAAGATTAATTTCTTGTGTAATAAAATACAAAAAACCATTTTGAACTCGGTTTTATACCCAAAACTTATTTTTAAACAAAATTTCTTCTTTTTATTTAATATATACATATATGAAAAATCAAATATTTCTTTTTAAAATCGATAAAAAAACACTAGGCAATAATTACTAGAATTATTGCATTTCACTAAAATAAAACCATAGCACTCATTTTTATCTCAAATAACCAAAATAAAGTTTCCAAAAATTTATTTCAACATTTTACATTTAAAATCCATTGTTTATTTAAAGTAAACAATTTAAAATCTCCAATTTATTTTATTTCTCAATATTAAATTATAACCACTGTTATAGTTTAATATTACAGGTATTCACCAAAACCAGGGTTGCTATAGACTCCCCCTTATAAAAATTACATTCTCGCAATTTCTAGAGAAGAGTTGTATTCAACACTATTTATTTCACCAAGCAAAAGAAAATAGATAAGCTCGAGTATAAAATTTCTCACTCTCAACACATGATGATAGAAAACTAAGATAAGATTGCACGATAAATTCCATGGTTTCCCAAGTGCAATTACTGGGATTAGCTGACCATTAGATTTTCTTCAAGCAACACATTATGATTTAGAAGGTGTCCTACCTTCGAAACAAGGACATAGACAAGATGCGACGCAGAAGATCAATCGAGTGAGATTGATTTCTCAGAAGCTTCTCGAATAGAGTCGTGATTTAGCATAACGTTATCCCAGACTCCAATCAACAAGATAATTATCGACATGACCTTCTGTATGTCACTACGAAAGGAACCACACTGATTTAAGATTGACAACAATAAAGGTAAGAAAACTTGACGAGAGGTGGTTTCTTCAAATGCCACCAAACTCAAACGAACGCATAAATGCAAGTCGTTAAATAATTGCACTAGGGCAAGATAAACACAAGGAACAAATTATATACATAAACACACACACACACGTGTATATATATATATATACAATCAAAAATTCTTAGATTTTCAAAACTCATTATCTTCGTAATCATAATCTCAATTTTCAACACTTGAAAATATTCAAAACTCTTCAATATAGCATTTAATAAATAATATAAAAATTTAAATTCATATTCCCTCTTGTTACAAAATCAAATTTCCAAAATAATTTATAAATTCATACCAACAAATCCTTAAGTTAAAATTTAAAATATTATTGCTCTTTATTTTCAACAACCAAAAATTTCAAAACAAGTTACATATTCATCATGTATAACTTTATGTTAAAATATCCAATACACATTTTAATTTTTAACCAAAACATTATCTATTCTTGAATACACCATTTTAACAATAAACATAACTATATCCAAGTTCATAAATTTAAAATAATATAATGGCATTGCCTCACCATTTGTTTATAGAGAATGACCCTATCCCTTGGCTGTAGAGTTGACCAAATGATCAAAACTGTCGCGCCACTTATCTATCAATCACTATGATTCAATGGCTGCATATGTCATTCAAAATAAAATTTAATTCTCAATCCCATAATAATTAATTCCCAAACTAAATCTTATTAAAACACAATTTACCATGTTTGATTGCATCATCACAACCTTTAGGAAATTCCTATCGATAACGTTGATCAGGCGCATCGACCAGAATTCTTAAAGCACTCAATGGACAACCCAACACAAAAACTCATTTTCTATAAAAGAAACGCCTCATAAATAATTCACAAAATATTATTCGATTGTTTCAATAAAAAAATCCAAACATACTTAAAAACATATCTTCGATTTGAAAGATTTGAAAATTCAAATTGTTGCATACACTCAAAATCAAAGAACACAAAGAGGACTCATCGAGATATTCCTAGAATACTCGATTCACAAGATTGACGGATTAAACTGGAATGTTCGTCAATCCGGACGCTATAACGAACCACTCACAAGAACCATATGAGTGCGGAATGTGGTAATAGGAACACTATCCTCCGCAACTCGTGGTTGATGAAAATTAATGTAAGGTCAAGCTGAGGAAAGACCCTAGCACCACTCAATAGATCGAATAAGAGATCAATGAGATTTAAGGGTAAGGGTAAGATATCTTATCGAATGAGAAGAAGTAACACTAACAACATATTATTACTTCAAGTGAATTATATCACAAAGTATATCAACAAATGAGTATCCTAAGAGGATATCGCAAAAGAGGCAAGAACAACAATATCAATTACATTCAATTAATCACCTCATTTCCTTAGTGGACATCCTCGTGGGAGGATAACCAAAAGGCCAAGAACTAGGAATGAGGTCAATACAATACTCGATTGCCTGGTTGGGTGAAAAACCCGAAATGAACTCACAGAAATCAACAAAGTCACAATAGCTATAATTCGAGATACATCGTTATCGTCTCGAAACTCAAGGGCAAATAAAGACACTTCGAAATCATCATCAACATTCTGAGGAATAAGAGACAACAATCAGCTGAATTAGGATACTTAAAATATAGGATCTTCCCAGGACATAGGATTAGACCTGATAACAAGCAAGCTAAACCATCCCAAAATCATTCCAAACTCAAGATAGTGAATAGCGTGCAAATTCGCATGGAAAGAAAAACTACAAGGAACAACTTCAAAATTCTCACACATCATGCCAAGTATTGTGGATCCCCTCAATAGGATTCACAATCCTCAAAGAAGTCACAAGACCAGAACATCCAATAGCATCAACAAATTCCTTTGATACGGATGAGTGTCAAGCACAGTACCGAAGAGGACTCGAATAGAACAACGCAATTAGGATTACTCATAGGGTAAGATATCATCGATCTAGTTATGGAATACTATAGAATAAAATATACTCCTAGACATATTCCAAACTTATATCTACCCCAAGGACATGAAAAGGCTAAGGACACAATGATTTGGGGAACTGTAACTCTTATATTGTACTTTGATGTACTGTAATATATAATTCTGTTATGTTTATCATATTTTGTTCTGAACTCAGCTCTGATATCAAGTTGTGACGCCTCACCCCAATACCCACATTATCAAAGAGTATTACTGGGTAATACTGTCTGCTAATGTGGAGAATAGGGCTGGTTAGGGTCGATCATCCATAGCTTTGCCTTAAAAATCTACTGAATATGTCTAATTAGTGCTCTATATATTTTTAATCTCAAGTGGATCGACATATTCAATAAATTCTTAATACAAAACTACAGTGGCTAACGGATCTATCAGAAAAAAATACAACAACAGAATGCATAACACATCACAGAACATCAAATAATAGATATACACCTATACACTGATACATCCCAATATGATACAAAATGATACATCATAAGTGGTTCGAAGACCACAGTATATACAACAAGTCAACACAATACACATATCAGAGCCAAGAAAAAAGACTGCAAAACTTTACAAAGGAGATAAGCCAATATCCATGCGGAAGCATCAAAGCTAAGTCCAAAGAAGGTATCTAACCTGAAACAACTTGGTCTGACCCGAGTATAAAATACACGGGTCGATCTAGCTAAAACATCAGACTGGCAATTGATAAGTGATAATATGAAGCATAAGGTAAAGGGGTGATTGATCTTCTCGAATGAGAAGAAATAATAATAAAAACATGCCCATAACTCAAGTGAACTAATATAACTTAAGTGTATAAAACCTCGAAAGAGGTAAACTCAATGGTAATAATCAACTAAGAATCATAAATGCCTCATATCATCGGCATAATCCCAGAAATGACAATAATGATTTTTTTTTCTAAACCATATCTCCTAATATGAGATCTAAAAAAATTAAACTCGCCAAAATGGCAATGACAAATATGTGCTCAAAATAGAATAATCCCATAATTCAAAATATGCATCATCTCACCATCACATACAAATCTCAAAACGCCAAAGAATGGAAATATGAATCACAACAAACTCGTGGAACTCAATTAAGAGTTCAAAACCTTATAGATGAAATCACCATATATAAATGAAACCTTATATAGCTCTAGGCTATAAGATATACAAAAAAACATCTCAAAATGGTGAAATCATAATAAAACACGAAACTCAAAAAATCCCAGATTGGCCAGATCCTCGATTGCATGCCGAAGCAATGTTGCATGTGCTATCCTCGTGTCCAGTACTATATATATTAGGTACCTATCTCTTGACAACCAAAGTCGTAATATCTTGTGACGATCGAAGTCGTAATACCACATGACGACCGAAGCCGCAATAACTCATGACGATAGAAGTCGTAATAACTCGTGACGACCAATGTCGTAATACCTCATGATGACCGAAATGTCTATTGTACGGGCATAACTCATGAATGTGTCACAAACTCTCCGATAGGAACTCAAAAAGTGTTAACGTGCATCCTATGCCACACATTCTCACTTAACGGTTTACTAACTTCTAGTCAATGCCACACTGAAAACAACATCATAAAATCACAAATCTCATAAAATCATAACTTGTCTCATATCATCGGCAAGTGCAAAATACATTGTGATGGTTTTCGCAAATCATAACTCCTAAAATAGGAGACCTTAACTCATAATTTGCCTAACATCATCAGCAAGTTCAAATGATAACGTGATGGTTTTTACAAACCATGACTCCCAAATAGGAGATCTCAAACTTATAACTTGCCTCATATCATCGACAAGTATAAAAGTTATCATGATGGTTCTCATCAACCTTAACTCCTAAAATAAGAGATCTCAAATCTCAAAGCTCACCATAAAATGGTAATCACAAAAACTAACCCGAAGGTATGTAACTTCAATAACTTCGAATGAACAAGTCCGGAATTAATCGAGAAAGTAAACGCACGTGTCACATACCACGTCTTTTACTATTTAATTCTCTTCCTCATACGCTCTAAGAGTACAAAAATGTGTATTCTATATATAAAACAATTTGTTTGAGAAAACAAGCTTTTAAAACTATTTTCGAAATTGTTTTTGAAAAACAAATTTGAAATTCCCTTATTATAGAGAATAAATTGTTTTTATAGCTTGAAAATAATTTATAAATATTATATAATAATTAATTTAAAAGCCAGTTTATTCTAAAATTTATTTGGAAAAACCCATGCTCGAAATCAAAGAAAAACATCGAAATTCTCCAAAAATTGACATTCGAATTCATCTCAAAATCGATTCATTTTGAATAAAAAATTCACAAAATCTTGGCTTGCTTATTGATAAGATTTATGGCCATCAATCACATTCAGAAATATCATAAATACATAGAGCAGAAAGTCGGAAAAACAAACAGGAACAAGGCAGAATACAAAAAAGCAAGGCAAAAAGAAAATGCTCCCTAGGTCGACCTACAGCTGACCTAGATGTCGACCTTTGGACCTATGATGCCTTTGGATCGACCTATACATCGACCTAGGTATTCTTTGTGTCGACTCAATCTCACGCGATTTTCTACAGGCTATTCAGGCTTCGAGGTGATTTTCAACAACTAATTTCAGGTAGCAAATGAAAGAATTATGCCATGAAATTTTGCAAGCATATACTACAACATATGAACTATCAGCAGAAGAAATTCCGACAGCATTTCGTTACTCTAGTTGAAAGTTATTGACATGCAAAGGAGTAACCCAAAACAGTTTTATACAAAGAATAAACTGATTACAGAAAGCGGGTCACTAAAACTATTATTTCACAGATTTTTGGCATTTAAAGCTTTGCTTCAGCTAGAAATTGTGAGTTTATTAACTCAACTTGCAATCCTTGAAGATTAACCTAAATAAACTTGGCGAAAGCTGAAGCAAGTTGGAGGCTTTTGGAAAAAGAAAGCTTCGGCAACCTGTATAAACTCAATACATAGACATGTAACCAAATAGGAGAGGTTACAAACAATCCAATACGCAAAAATTAGACTTTAATGAAATATTCTCGTTTTGGAATTGATTACCTATTGAAATAAGCTTTAGATTGATAGAAAACAGATAATTTTTGATTTAATTTAGAGATTGAAGCTTGGATTTTTAAAAGAGGAAAGGTTTTTTCTTATTGTTTGTTTTACAATAACTAAAGAATGAACGTACTGAAGAAAATGAGAAAAGGAAGGTGTTTTCACTTTTCTCTACAGGTCAAAATGATAAGGGCTTGACCCAAAACAAAGAAAATTAGCCTAAGGAAAATAAATTTATCACTTAACACAAATACACTTATGTTTTCACTAAAACAATCTGTAACATTCCCGAATTTTGAACAAGTTAGTTTAACAATTAATTTAATTTTTGGAATCAAATTTTGAATAAATATGAATTTTTCCAAATCTAATCAGATATTTGTATATAAAATTATTTTAAATTTAATTGTGGATTAGTTTGAAAATTTGAATAAATATACATCAAAAGATTGTAAATAAAGGAATTGATTTGAAAATTCAATAAGTGGACTTTTAGTAGAGTTTTGGATTGGAATTCGATAATAAACACGTATAAAATAAAAAAATAAGTGAATTTGAAAACTTTAAAGTTAATAAAAGATAAAACAGGAATTAATAAGAGTTTTAAGATGTACATATCTTTGGAAATTAATAAGAAACCATATATATGTAAATGGGTTGTATTCATATATACACACACACACACACACACACACACACACACACACACAGACATGCATATATATGAATTTATAAGTACATAACATTTAAACCCATAATTAGTATAAATTGGAATTAAACCATTTTAATATATGATTCCTAATATAAGTTTGTAAATATAAAATAAATTAAGGTTTGAAGCATAACTTGTAAATATATTAGAAACAAGGTCTAAACATAAAATGGATAGTTTAAGACATTTGTAAGCATTTCAGTAAAAGGATTAACAAGTGTAAAATAAATAAACATCAAAGGAACAAGTGGCATGCTATTTCTTTTAAAAATGTAAATATCAAAGAAAAAGAAAAGAAAACAGGCCCATTTTTCTTTCATGTGAAAAACTGAATCAAAATGCTTCAGATCAAATGAAAACCTGAAAACAAACATGCAAAAGATCAAACAAAATTTTTCAATATCAAGTCAGGAAGAAAAGAAAATTCTCAAATCTGGAATCAAAGCAAAGCAGTCCAGTTTCAAGTAAAAAAACAAATCTTTAATAATCTTCAACCTGTAAATCTTGAAACAAGATCAAACTCCAGGAAATCAATTTCCAGTTCCAGGTTTTGCAAAATCTCTGGCTTCTCTGTTCTTCCAGACAGGTGAGCAAACCTCTAACCAATGTTGCTTATAAAATGGACCTTTATTTGGAATCTGTTATATTCTGGTTGCATGATGAAGTTTGGTTGTGGAAAACATCAAATGATTACAGGTTATAGTTGTGCATATATATGAATGAAGACTGCATACCTATTCTGTTCTCAGTAGCAGGATTTAAAGCCATAAAAAAATTGCTCTTTCTATGATCAAAATTAGAGCAAGATTATTGAAGGTAAGATGATGATATGGATGTAAACTTGTTTTTGAAAATTTATTTATAAAGTATAAGTTTGAAAAACTGTCTGGAAAATGAAAAGAACAGGGGAGTTTGAAGAATAAGTAAAAATAAACTCCAACGATTTGTAAATTCAGGGATGTAAATTGAATGCTCAAACTAAAAATCGATTTTAAAAACAAAAATCATAATTTTTAGTTGAAGATTTTGTGAGAAATTCTGGATTAACCAGAATTTGAGTTTTGAGGAGATTCCGGTGGTCAACTTTACTGTGGATGTCGGGGTTTCGCGTGGAGTTGCATCGATGGTCAGAGGCTTCGGCAAAATTGTCCTGATGATGGTCATAGCCTTAAGGCGTCGGCGGTAACGAATTTCCTCGTGTAACCCTAAATTTTGGTTGAGCTGAGAGTTTTGGGTCGGCGTAGGCTTTCTGGTTGATCGACTGTAGTGGTAATCGGGGAGGTGTTAGTTTGGGGTTCGTCAAAGACGTGGCCAGAGGTGGTGACGTACAGGTGGTCAGAGGAGGAGCGTCGCAGTTTCATGATGATGGGTTTCGTTCCAGATTCAACGCAGTGGCTCGATTTTGAATTAGTAACGATTTTGGGTTTTGGGTTGTTCGAATCGAGGCTGGGGATCATCGGTGACATTATGGTGAGTTCGTCGTCGATCGGCAATGGTTAGCGTGGTTATGCACGTATACGTGCATCAACGTGTATCAGTGAGTTTTGCGTTTAGGGAAGAAGAAGGCGACTCGAAGCGAGGCTCGGGAAGAAACGAGGATAGCTCGAGTTATAACCCGAAGTAGGAATTGGGTGCAAAATGAAAACACTTCGAAAATTTTAAGGTTGAAGTTTTGGGGGGAGCACTTGGGTAAATTCTTGAAAATCCCAAAGCAATACTCGAGGAGATGCTGCAATGGTTTGGGTCATTGGTTTTGGGGCAGAAAACAGTTTCAATTTTTTTTTAAGGAAAAATCAAGTTCACTTGAAAACAGTTTTAGTTAAATCAGTTTTGACTTTTTGGTAAAAATTTAATGTTAACCCAGTATGAATTAGTTAAGAAAGTTTTTTTTGACAAATTTATTTTAAATTACTAAGTTTTAACATGATTTGTAATAAATATAACTTTTATTTTTGGAAAGTTGCTTTAACTTAATAATATTAGGATGTTTTTAATGATTAATAAACTTTATTTGTAAGGGTTAAATAATTGATGTTCTAATGGTTAATAGATTTTATTTGTTAGAAAGATTAATTACTTGAAGTAAATTACTTAATGTAAGTAATTAAAGTAGTTAATTAATAATTCAAGTTAATTGATAAAGTAATTAATCAATGATTAAATGAAAATAGTAATTACTTAGTGAAAGTAATTAAGAGTAGATAATTAGTGATTAAAGATTGATTAATCAACTAATAATGGTTAATTACTTTAAAAGAATAATTAATTAATGTGGTTAATTAATTATGGTAATTTAATTAAGAATAATTAATTAAAGATTAATTCACTTAAAGTGATCAAGAAATCATAATTAATTAATAAGTAATCAAGGTAAATTAATATGAAGTTAATTATTAATTAACTAAGAAGTAATTAATTAATAAAAATAATTCAGATTTAATTAATTACAATTAAAGGTTAATTAATTAAGATAATTAATTAAGAAATGATTTAATTTATGATGGTGATTAAGATTTAATCAATCGTAATTAGTGATAATTAATTTATTGATTAAATATAATCAATAAAAGTTAAGTAATTTATGAAAATGATTGGGAATAATCACTTATTTTAAGGATAATCAATTAAGAATTAATTTATTAATTATTGAAATTAATTAAGGGAAATTAATCAAAGGATTATTATTAATTAAAGGTTAATTAATGATTAAAGAGTAATTAATCAAAATGGTTTGTAATTAATTAATGATTAATTAACCAGGATTAGAAATTTATTCATAAGTAATTAATCTGATTTAAGCAAATCAGATAATTAATTGATTTTACTCATGGATGTTAGGATTCTATGGAGTGCTTTGAATTGATTGATGTCCCTGATTTATGATAATATGTGATATTAATTATTATTTTTTGTGAACTGTGATGTAATTTATTCTGTAATGAAATTAATTATCTGTAATGTAAATTATTATCTGTGATATATATCTGTGATCTGTGAATGAAAGATAAGCGTTATGGTTTATACCGCTTATCAAATATATTGTTGTATTTGAATCTGTAATGGTTGATGTTGTTGCACTATTGTGTGTAAACCCCTGGACCACACTATATAAACACAAATATGGATTTCACAAGGAAATCAGTTAAGTCACAAATATCTGAATTTAATATTTTGAAATGGTTTTAAAAGTTGAATTTTAAAACCAAACGGTTTTGGAAATGGTTTTGAAAGCTATAATTGAATTTTGTGAAAGATGGTTGAACTTTGTTTTGAAATTGAAGAGGATTTTAAATGATGTATCTTTTATATAAAAAAGATTTGAAACGGGAATTGTTTTGAAAGTTATAAATGAATCTTTGAAAATTGTTTTGAAAGCTATGAAATGAGTCTTTGATTTAAAGACCAGATGAGTTAATCCAATTTGAATTAGAATTGTTTTGAAAGGCCATGAATAAATCTTTGTCAAAGATTGATGAACCTTGTTTTAAAGTTGAAAGGGGTTTTAAAAGTGAATCTTTTGTTTAAAAGATTTAAGTGTGGAAATTGTTTAAACCATTGAAGGTTTTTGAAGTGAATCTTTTGTTTAAAAGATTGGAAATGGTAATTTGTTTATACCATTTGAAAGAAAAGTTTTGGGTTTTAAAGTTGTGACTTAACTGAAATCCCATTATCCATATGTTTTTAAATATTGCGCTCATTATTCGGTTTAGCCGGGAGAGGACCTTGTGTCATATAACTCATTCTCAATAATGATACAACAATATGGATAGCATTTGAAGACCGATGGTGAAGACCGGATACTTTCGAAAGTGAAAGGATAACCAGTCGAATGTCTCTGCACCGACTGGCTCCAGTATAGAGATTTGAGCATCCAGTGTGATGGAGAGTCCGGTCGTGATTAGAAATTATCCGAATTGCAAGGGCTTCTTCAGAAGTGCCTTCGGTTCTGTTCGAACCCGGAACAGACTTGTATGGATGTGTGTCTGACATTACACTTTGAGATGTAAAGCTGGGTTCTATCAAATACATTTTTGCTTGGTGGCGGAGAATTTATTCTCGTAGCTTAACACCCTTCTCTGAGACGTACGAGCTCAGAGGTTATGTAGTTGATGGCTACTAGTGATACATTCCCAATTTGATAATATGGCATACGATCATTTGTTGATCAAAGCATGGCTTTTGTGAAAAGAGTAGCTTTGTGGACGAGACTTGCTTATCTAGGTGAAACGTGATGGGGGATTCTCACTTTTTGTTAGGTGGCGAGCATGAGACTCTTACCCCCCACACGTCCTCTTTAAGAGGTTGGTTAGACGTAAGCCGTGACAGTCGAAAGGCTGGCCGTAAAAACAAGTTTTGGGTACCATTGTGAGCCATGGCGGGGCTGGGATGGTTGAAAAGCCTACCAGTCGAGATTGGCCGCTGTCGATGGTTAAAAAGCCTAGACTATTACATTTGGTATCAGAGCTGAAGGTTGGAACTTTAGCTCAGGAGTATAACACATTAGGTAACTCATTAGAGATGGGGTGAAGTATACCCTAGAATGAGTATATCCTTAAGATATCCATTCGAATGCCTCGGTAAATTCTCTTATTATCCACTGATAGTGAGTATGAGTGCAAGAAGTGGACGAGATAGGGGACATGGGAGTACCACTACAAATGGTCGATACCTTGCAATAGCGGAAACAACTTTCTCTATCAATCTCCTTTGATTCGTCTTTTTAATTCTTTGATGATTCCTAGTAGCTCCAGGAAGAAGCGTTGATATATTTACATGGGACACAAACTCCAGATGGGTCAGAATTGTTTGTTTGGATAAATTGTTTGCTTTGGTTGCCATGGTTGATAGATATATGTTTGGTTGTTTAAACTAAAAGATTTGGATTGCATCCTTATATCTGTTTATTCTGTTGGGTCCAGGTATATTCTACGAGGGGTTAGTTATCCTTCGAACTAATCAATCACCTGTATATTTCGTAGTTCTGGTGACCCTAGTGTCTTGTATTGTATGAGTTCGTTCTCATAATTATTAGTGATATTCTGATTTGGTAAGCCAAATGCAGAATAGGTAATCGGCTTGATTTATGAGTCGATTCTCTATCTTTGTGTATCCATCTTTTGTTGTCTCCCTACATTCAAATTTCGAGGACGAAATTTTCTTAAGATGGGAAATCTGTAACATTCTCGAATTTTGAACAAGTTAATTTGACAATTAATTTAGTTTTTGGAATCAAATTTTGAATAAATGTGAATTTTTCCAAATCTAATCAGATATTTGTATATAAAATTTATTTTAAATTTAATTCTGGATTAGTTTGAAAATTTGAATAAATATACATCAAAAGATTGTAAATAAAGGAATTGATTTGAAAATTCAATAAATGGACTTTTAGTAGAATTTTGGACTGGAATTCGATATAAACACGTATAAAATAAAAAAATAAGTGAATTTGAAAACTTTAAAGTTAATAAAAGATAAAACAGGAATTAATAAGAGTTTTAAGATATACATATCTTTGGAAATTAATAAGAAACCATATATATGTAAATGGGTTGTATTCATATATATATATATGAATTTCTAAGTACATAACATTTAAACCCATAATTAGTATAAATTGGAATTAAACCATTTTAAAATATAATTCCTAATATAAGTTTGCAAATATAAAATAAATTAAGGTTTAAAGCATAACTTGTAAATATATTAGAAACAAGGTCTAAACATAAAATGGATAGTTTAAGACATTTGTAAGCATTTCAATAAAAGGATTAACAAGTGTAAAATAAATAAACATCAAAGGAACAAGTGGTATGCTATTTCTTTAAAAATTTAAATATCAAAGAAAGAGAAAAGAAAACAGGCCCATTTTTCTTTCATGTGAAAAACTGAATCAAAATGCTTCAGATCAAATGAAAACCTGAAAACAAACATGCAAAAGATCAAACAAAAAATTTCAATATCAAGCCAGGAAGAAAAGAAAATTCTCAAATCTGGAATCAAAGCAAAGCTAGTCCATTTTCAAGTAAAAAAACAAATCTTTAATAATCTTCAACCTGTAAATCTTGAAACAAGATCAAACTCCAGGAAATCAATTTCTAGTTCCAGGTTTTTTAAAATCTCTGGCTTTTCTGTTCTTCCAGACAGGTGAGGAAACCTCTAACCAATGTTGCTTACAAAATGGACCTTTATTTGGAATCTTTTATATTCTGGTTGCATGATGAAGTTTGATTGTGGAAAATATCAAATGATTACAGGTTATAGTTGTGCATATATATGAACAAAGAGTGCATACCTATTCTGTTCTCGGTAATAGGATTTAAAGCCATAAATAAAAAAAACTGCCCTTTCTATGGTCAATATTAGAGAAAGATTATTGAAGGTAAGATGATGATATGGATGTAAACTTATTTTTGAAAATTTATTTATAAAGTATAAGTTTGAAAAACTGTCTGGAAAATGAAAAGAACAGGGGAGTTTGAAGAATAAGTAAAAATCAACTCCAACGATTTGTAAATTCAGGGATGTAAATTGAATGCATAAACTAAAACTCGATTTTAAAAACAAAAATCATAATTTTTAGTTGAAGATTTTGTGAGAAATTCTGGGTTAACCAGAATTTGAGTTTGAGGAGATTTCGGTGGTCAACGTTACTGGGGATGTCGGGGTTTCGCGTGGAGTTACATCGATGGTCAGAGGCTTCGGCAAAATTGTCTTGATGATGGTCAGAGCCTTGAGGCGTTGGTAGTGACGAATTTCCTCCTGTAACCCTAAATTTTCGTTGAGCTGAGAGTTTTGGGTCGGCGTGGGCTTTCTGGTTGATCAAGTGTAGTGGTATTCGGGGTGGTGTTAGTTTAGCGTTCGTCAGAGACGTGGCCGGAGGTGGTGACGTTTTGGTGGTCAGAGGAGGAGGAGCGTGGCGGTTTCATGATGATGGGTTTCATTCTAGTTTCAACGCAGTGGCTCGATTTTGAATTAGTAACGATTTTGGGTTTTGGGTTGTTCGAATCGAGGTTGGGGATCATCGGTGACGTTATGGTGAGTTCGTCGTCGATCGGCAATGGTTAGCGTGGTTGTGCACGTATACATGCATCAACGTGTATCAATGAGTTTTGCATTTAGGGAAGAAGAAAGCGACTCGAAGCGAGGTTCGAGAAGAAACGAGGATAGCTCGAGTTATAACCCGAAGTAGGAATTGGGTGCAAAATGAAAACACCTAGAAAATTTTAAGGTTGAAGTTTTGGGAGGAGCACTCGGGTAAATTCTTGAAAATCCCAAAGCAATACTCGGGGAGACGCTGCAATAGCTCGGGTCATTGGTTTTGGGGCAGAAAACAGTTTCATTTTTTTAAGGAAAAATCAAGTTCACTTGAAAACAGTTTTGGTTAAACCAGTTTTGAGTTTTTGGTAAAAATTTAATGTTAACCCAGTTTGAATTAGTTAAGAATTTTTTTTTGACAAATTTGTTTTAAATTACCAAGTTTTAACATGATTTGTAATAAATATAACTTTTATTTTTGAAAAGTTACTTTAACTTAATAATATTAGGATGTTTTTAATGATTAATAAACTTTATTTGTTAGGGTTAAATAACTGATGTTCTAATGGTTAATAGATTTTATTCGTTAGAAAGATTAATTACTTGAAGTAAATTACTTAATGTAAGTAATTAAAGTAGTTAATTAATAATTCACGTTAATTGATAAAGTAATTAATCAATGATTAAATGAAAATAGTAATTACTTAGTGAAAGTAATTAAGAGTAGATAATTAGTGATTAAAGATTGATTAATCAAATATTAAGGGTTAAGTAATTTAAAAGAATAATTAATTAATGTGGTTAATTAATTAAGGTAATTTAATTAAGAATGATTAATTAAAGGTTAATTAACTTAAAGTGATCAAGAAATCGTAATTAATTAAGAAGTAATCAAGGTAAATTAATGTGAAGTTAATTATTAATTAATTAAGAAGTAATTAATTAATAAAAATAATTAAGATTTAATTAATTACAATTAAAAGTCAATTAATTAAGATAATTAATTAAGAAATGATTTAATTTATGATGGTGATTAAGATTTAATCAATAGTAATTAGTGATAATTAATTTATTGATTAAAGATAATTAATAAAAGTTAATTAATTTATGAAAATGATTAGGAATAATCGTTTATTTTAAGGATAATTAATTAAGAATTAATTTATTAATTATTGAAATTAATTAAGGGAAATTAATCAAAGGATTATTATTAATTAAAGTTAATTAATGATTAAAGAGTAATTAACCAAAATGGTTTGTAATCAATTAATGATTAATTAACCAGGATTAGAAATTTATTCATAAGTAATTAATCTGATTCAAACAAATCAGATAATTAATTGATCTTACTCATGGATGTTAAGATTCTATGGAGTGCTTTGAATTGATTGATGTCCCTGATTTGTGATAATATGTGATATGAATTATTTTGTTTTGTGAACTGTGATGTAATTTATTATGTGATGAAATTAATTATCTGTAATGTAAATTATTATCTGTGATATATATCTATGATCTGCGAATGAAAGATAAGCGTTATAGTTTATACCGCTTATCAAATATATTGTTGTATTTGAATCTATAATGGTTGATGTTGTTGCACTATTGTGTGTAAACCCCTGGACCACACTATACACACACAAATATGGATTTCACAAGGAAATCAGTTAAGTCACAGATATCTGAATTCAATATTTTGAAATGGTTTTAAAAGTTGAATTTTAAAACCAAACGGTTTTGGAAATGGTTTTGAAAGCTATAATTGAATTTTGTGAAAGATGGTTGAACTTTGTTTTGAAATTGAAGAGGATTTTAAATGATGTATCTTTTATATATAAAAGATTTGAAACGGGAATTGTTTTGAAAGTTATGAATGAATCTTTGAAAACTGTTTTGAAAGCTATGAAATGAGTCTTTGATTTAAAGACGGGATGAGTTAATCCAATTTGAATTAGAATTGTTTTGAAAGGCCATGAATAAATCTTTGTCAAAGATTGATGAACCTTGTTTTAAAATTGAAAGGGGTTTTAAAAGTGAATCTTTTGTTTAAAAGATTTAAGTGTGGAAATTGTTCAAACCATTGAAGGTTTTAGAAGTGAATCTTTTGTTTAAAAGATTGGAAATGGTAATTTGTTTAAACCATTTGAAAGAAAAGTTTTAGATTTTAAAGTTGTGACTTAACTGAAATCCCATTATCCATATGTTTTTAAATATTGCGCTCATTATTCGGTTTAGCCGGGAGAGGACCTTGTGTCGTATAACCCATTCTGAATAATGATACGACGATATGGATAGTATTTGAAGACCGATGGTGAAGACCGGATACTTTCAAAAGCGAAAGGATGACCTGTCGAATGTCTTTGCACCGACTGGCCCTGGTATAGAGATTTGAGCACCCATTGTGATGGGGAGTCCGGTCGTGATTAGAAATTATCTGGATTGCAAGGGCTTCTTCGAAAGTGCCTTCGGTTCTGTTCGAACCCGAAACAGACTTGTATGGATGTGTGTCTGACATTACACTTTGAGATGTAAAGTTAGGTTCTATCAAATACATTTCTGCATGGTGGCAGAGAATTTATTCTCTTTGCTTAACACCCTTCTATGAGACGTACGAGCTCATAGGTTATGTAGTTGATGGTTACTAGTGATACATTCCCAATTTGGTAATGTGGCATACAAAGTGCTACTGATCATTTGTTGATCAAAGCATGGCTTTTATGAAAAGCGTAGCTTTGTGGACGAGACTTCGTCGAGCCTCACACCCCGGAATGGTCGAAACAGGAAAGATGCAGCAAGGTTATAGGGAGTAGCGTCCCTTAGGGTATGTGCATTTCCTTCTGGATAGAAGTGGTATCATGGTATGGATCCCAGATACTTTACTTATGTGGATATCGCAAATATATATTACTTTGTGATTGTTGTTGCTGAGGATCCTCGGATAAAGGCTGTTTACAACCGGGGGATGGCATACAGTTGTCAGTAGTTACCTATTTTTGCAGAGGTAACTCGGCCTTGTGTTGGCACAGATCCGGTTAGGTTCTCGGGGCGTCCCTCCATAGGCGTACCCATGTGGCAATGGGAAGTTCCTTGGCCTGACCATTTGTTGGAGATCCAATTACCAATATGCGCCTTGTACGGTTTTAGTTGTAGAACCTGCCATCTAACATGGTAGCTGTAGCAGGCATACTATAATGGTACGTATGCTGGCTAAGATTAATATTATACTTTCGAAATGTTTTCTTCACTATGCACTAATGATAATATTAAAAAGATTTTCCATATTAAGCATGTTTGACTATCATAAGGAGAAATCTCCCCCAAGTGTGTGATTGCATGGTGTGTGTGCCGGGAGGCCTTATGGTAGTTTCATTTTCCAAAAAGCATTGCGGATTTCAAATTTAAATTCTTTTGTTTGTTTTTAAAGATAAAAATGTTTTTGTTTGCTCATACTAGTCCCATGACTGACTCGGAGTTTATTGTTCCCTTCCTAAACTCTGGGTGCCCACAATTTTCCACACGGGCAGACTAGAGTTGGATTTTTCAAATAATAGATATCGATTCAGTAGCTTTCAGCTTTCTCTTTGGTATTCTTTGAAGACTTTGGATATTGAAGTATTTGGTTAGAATGACCGACCTTGCTCATCTTGGTGAAACATGATGGTGGTTTGAGCTATTTCTGGACTGGTGCTTTAGAGTTAGAGTTGTTGTTTGCACTAGTACAAAAAGTGCATATTGCTTCGCCTCATTTGCATCAGTTGAAGTAAAAACTGATGCAAATAGAACTATTTGCATCGGTTCTATCTTAATAACCGATGCAATTGGTACGTGAAAAAACAATAGGTAATAAAAAATCAAATTTGCATCAGTTGTCACCAACAACCGATGCAATTGGTACGTGCAAATAGTTTTTGTAGCATCGGTTTTAAATTCAACCGATGCAACAACATTAGTTTGCATTCATTTTCCATTGATTTGCTACTCCAACTTTCATTTTCCCTCCCCTTACCTTTTCATTTCCCGCTTAGCTTTCATTTATCCCTCCACTTCCCCCGTAACCCGTTAGAAAGAAAACAAAAGCAACTTTTATTTCCGTTCAATTGAAATCAAATTAGCAGTTCCTCCCAAATCGAAATCCTCAAAAAAATCAGTTATTTGAGGATGTAGTGATAAATAATTCATCTTCGACAGCATGGCTTAATCCGTTCTTCATTTTGCAAAGCAGGCTTAAAATATCAGTTGTCAATATCGTCAAGTTAGAAGCAAAATTTCCACTTAAGACCTTGAGCGACGTCTCTTTATGAAGAAAGGATGCCATAGAGCTTCATGAGCAGTCAACCGCCTTGATGGTTCATACTCGAGTAAGCCTTCTAACATAGATATTTTTATGAATTAATTAAAAGACAGTTGGACATAGATATTTTTTATTTTAAATTTGTAATCGATTATTTGAAGGAACACAATGGTAGAATAAAAGCTCTTTTACTGGTCAACCCACCACCAATACAGCATCTTCATTCATTTGAAGGAACACAAAACAACGTTCTTTTGGTTCTAGAACTTGGTCCTTCCTTTGCTCTTCTAAATTTTGTGCAATATTGTCAATAAAGTTAGTCTCATTAACAAATTCTTCTTGTGCATGGCAGAATTCCTCATATTCAGATTGAGTAGGCTGATCAGCATTGTCCTCTTCCTTGGATAAGCTAAGTATCTGGAACTTATTATTAGTAGTAAAACTTTCCCGTATTTTTGTTTAACATTGTCATTCTTATATTGCATTTCATTGTTTTGTAGTTTTCTAGTACTTGAATTCCCTATTTCATTAGATCTTTCTGGGTTACTCTACTTTGACACACTTTGTTTGCCTACTTGTTGCCATTGTGCAGTAGAGGTTGTAGTATGTGGCTCTAGGCTGTTTCCATTTACCTCTTTTGAGTTTACTGGGTTGGAAGTTGTAGAGGAATTTGATTGGGAGGGGGTTTGTTGTTTTTGTTGACTATTGGGGAATAATTTTGGTTTAGTTGTAGTAGTATTTGATTGTGATTTCAAACCTTGTTGCGTATGTTGCCTATTTGGTCTGTTCTTACTGTATTTCACAGTTTAGTGACCAAAACATTGACGATGCTCACACATATAAGGTTTAAATTCATAGTCAATTTTGACAGTGCAGTTATCTCCCCTATTAGTCTTCATATTAACAGTTTCGGGTAATTTATTTTAATATTAACACTTACTAGAATCCTAGAATAATTTGTTCATTTCCTTGATGCAGTTATGGTGTCTGTTCAAGTAGGCATTCTAATTATGTTTGCAATCCTATTCAGTGCTTCCTGATCCCAATGTTCCAGTTTGAGATTGTAAAGTTTGATCTATATAGGCATTTCCACTAGTGCATGTCCCCTGTCTTAACTTTGATATAGTCAATCACCTTCTTTTATAAAAAAATTAGCACTAATACATCCCTTTCCATCTACTGGTGCAACCAATAACTTAGTAAAAATGCTAGCACTATTATGATCAAAGACCAAATGAATTTATCCGGAGAATAAACACGCTAGGACAACTTAATTTTTCTATTAAAAATAAGCATTAGAAGTGCGATCGTCAAATAATCATCCAAATCTAAATAATTGAGGCTATCAAACTGTAATAAGGTAATTAGATATTACCTTACGTTTTAGAATTGAAACGGTACAAACTAAAGTGGTTTGAACTTCTAGGATGACATACGGCGTATATGGCTTGCCTTATTTTGGACGCTGGGCACACAAGTGTTGGTACCTGAGAAGAATCGTGCATGTGGATTTGATTTCCTTTTTATGCATCATCCCTCCTCCTTTTTTATTTTTGATTAGCACTTCCTGACTCCATAAAACCATTTATAGTACAAGTTATCAGGGATACCAAGTATGCTAATTGCAAAACCTGAATTCCTGCTTGACCATAAAATCATTAATCAGTTATACAAATTTTGTAAATGGTTTTATGGTATATTCCTTCTTACGTTTACTGATTTTAGCAATATTGATTAATTATCCGTGTATTAGAATGATTATATTTATCCAAGGCCTGGATTGTTTGCACTGGCCAAAATATGATTAAGATTAAAAATGCATAGTGCTTGCCTATTTGGTGAGGATTCATTACCTGTCATTTCCCGAACAGCATACTCCTATTTGTCTAGAATGTCGTTGCACATGCTCTGATGTAACAAAAGCTGCCTAATTAGGTAAGCATTAAATATTAAAATGCATGTTTAATTATATTAGCTACTTCCCGTCTATCAAAATGCCCAAAACAAAAACAAAAATATTAGCTACCATAATACATAATGATACAGGTTTGCGGCTTATTGCTCGAGTTGGTACGAATAGTCAAATCATTTTTATTATGCCGTTTTCATTATTTTAATTTTTTTTACATTAGATCCATCCAACTTACTGGATTTATTATTTGTATTATGCCGTAAACTGTAAACATTCCAAAAGCAAGTGCCGCAATGTTGCCGGTTCAGGATGTGTTTCCCAACAGCAGAAAGCCCAACTACTGATGAGAAATATTTAATTGTGGTAAGGTAAAATTATGTTTTATGATCTTAGTTTTACCTTACTAGTGTAGAATAATTTGTTTACTTTCACGGTTCCAATGATCCAACATGAGGACGACAACTGTTATGGTTAACGTATATGCAATCAGAGTGGATTGTTATATTATACTATAATATACGATTTATATATAATAAAAAGAATATCAAGTTGTAGCATCTTACTCTAATATATATGAGTATAATAAGAACAATATATGCTTACATACGGAATAATAATATCAAACACGAGATCGTTACCATCATCTAGTAAAAGGATATAAAATTACAATCAGATATCAATTTTACTTGCATTAGTTTAGCACAGGGAATTAATTTCTTAGTGACTGTCAGTTTTTGTGCATCTCACACTTTCCTCATGTATAAGAAGAAGAAAAATGTTTGGTGCTGTAATGCGCGGCAATTAATCCAACCAACTATACCATCATCTTATTAGCTGATAATCAGTCGCAACTTAATATCTCGAAGTTCTTTTTCTCCTTTTAAATTGCTTTCCAGAGGAAATACTGAATTTGAGGAAATACTGAAACTCATTAACTATGTTACAGATCAATTAACTATGTTGCATCCCCACTGCTTGCTACCTTTACTTTGTTTCCTTAGTTTGTACTTCCCTTTCTATGCACAATTGACCATATTTGCATGTCCTAAGTGCAAATCTTTCTTTATAAATAGTGTTGTTTGTTATCTTGATTTCCCTTGGTACGTTCTTCAGTTTTCCTAATACTTTGACATTGTTATGTATTTGATTGCCCTGTCACTGGAGAATCTTGCAATTACTTTAATAATTAGTAAGTCCCAGACATGTATTGTGTGGTTGGTTGCCTTTTGCTTATGTATGAATTCATTTTCGTTTTATTTCATGCGTCACTAGACCTACTGCATGAAACAAGGTCATGCACACTTTATATTTTTATCCATTGCTTTGAGTTTTTGTCACACATTATTAGTTGCTACCTGTAGCCTTGAAATTGGTTACGTTCCTCATCTTATTGCCTTGAGTTGGTCACGTATTCAAATTTTTTTGTTGCTTTATTTTAGTGCGTTTTCTATGCTATTTGATTTGTTGGCCGTGCCTCCTTTTCTTAATGATTTTATATGTCTCTTTTAATACCTTGCTGCTTCTTTTTGCCTCGTTGTATATGCTATGGAAATGAGGATATTGTGGAAGGGGGTTGGCTCATTTGGATTTGTTCACAAAATTTCTGCTTTCGAAATGGCTGCAGGGTTTTAGGTTATTTAGTTTTTTTTGTTGTAGATAATTAAATTGATTATGGAAAGATCTAAAATGACTAAATATTTTTGTACAATGTTATGCAGGCATTAATTCAGTTCACAGATGCAGAGACAACAGTGTCAAAAAAAATTCCTTGGATGGAAGAAGTATTCGGGGTCACTTTCTTATTAGCCTTTTGAAACTGATAAAACTTTGTTTTGAAATGACATTGTATTCAGACCTTTAGGTATACGTAGCATTATTAAATCCTTATATCTTTTCTTGCACATTTTTCATTTCATTTTTTGGGTTTTTGTTTTGTTTGATTTAACTTTTGATCTTGGTTAATTTTTTAGGTGATGTTGAGGATACCTTTATTAGAAGGAACCAACCCAGCTTTGTGTTTTCCTCGCTATGTAGTTGGCTATGAAGCTATTTGCTATACTAACATTTATAGTGAAGTATGTTTTTTCATGTAAGGTATTTTATATTTAATGTTTAGCAGAGCTCATTCTTCGAAGAATCTTACAAGTTCTTGCTGCCGATGTTTATGCTTCAAAGTTTGAAGATTTTTTGCTAAATCAGAATGCTGGCTTGCAGTTTAGGAATAAGGTGATGTCCTTTCCTATCACTTCGAGGTTATGTATATGTAATCAGTCGCATCATATTTGTATTTGTTGGGGGTAGAATGCATTGAAAGGTTTGAAACAACTCAAAGATAGGGAACAGTTATAAAGTTATGATGTTTAGTGATATGCCTTGGAACTGCAGTTTCCAAGAACCAATATTGTACGCACTTCACTTTAAAATAAGTGCTTGTATTTTATCTCTGCTGGTATGTAAAGAACTTGTACACATTCATACACATGTATGAACATTTTGATTTGTAATGTATTGGCAGTTTTCTTCTTCATTCAGTTCTTTGGGAGTGGCTAACAGCTAAACTATACATATGCAGGTGCTGGCACCAGGAGGAGCTAAAGACCCAACTGAAATTATAAGAGATTATCTTGGAAGGGAGCCATACGTTCGTTCATTTATAGACAGCAATACAAGAAACAGCTTGTGGAATACCCTCATCTACAATGCTTGCTAATTCCTTGGCCAACATTGATACTACCTTCATGCAGTTCATTCATATTTGGTTGATTGATTTTAGACAAGTATATCAGTTGTAACTTTCCGTTTCATGCCTCTAATTTTATTTTTCTTTAGAATTTATTTATGTTTTTCATTCTTTTGTAGAATTATTAAATCTGATTATGTATTTCCCATCAAATTTAATTTTGAATGATAGTAATATTGCATGCAATAATTGTTTGTTATAATCAATAATATATATATATATATAGTCTATATGAGTACTGTAATAATGATTTCTGAGAATGGCTTTTTTGCATCAGGTATAAATAGCTGATGCAATAGAGGGATTAGTTTGCATCGGTTGTTATAAAAAACCGATGCAATAGAGGGATTAGTTGCATCGGTTTTCATTACAATCGATGCAACATGGGGGCTGTGTTCAAGCAACCAACCATGATATTTTGCATCAGTTGTTAGTAACAACCAATGCAAAAAGGACCTTTTTGCATCGGTTTCGGAACTGATGCAAAAATGTTAAGCCTGTTGCATCGGTTGCATACGCATCGGTTGTTGAACTGATGCAAAAGGGGGGTAAAAAACTGATGCAAATAGCCTGTTTTGTAGTAGTGTTGGACTTTTTTTTGGTTCCGCTGCTATATCATATTGTTATTCCGCTGTAGCATTGTTATATTGTATTTCTGGTATTGATTCATATTGTATCATTGTTGTATCGAATGTTGTATATCAATGATATTCATTCTTTTCTTCCGTTGTGTTGTTATACTTGATGTGTTATAAGCTCCGGCGAACCAGATTCGACGTTTGGATCTGCGGCATTGGAATACGAGTGTCGTATTCGGTGCCGATTTTCGAAGGTCGAGTCAGGGTCGTTACACAATCTATTTTTCTCAAATTTTCTTCACAATAAATTAATACAAATATTTCTAAGTTTAACAAACATTTTGACAACTGATAAAAAGATATTTTTAGTTATAAAAATATTTTTATTATCAAAAACTCTTATTTTTAAATAAATAACTAATTTATACAATTATTTACATAAAACACCATTTTTAACTCTAAAATTTTCACAAAAATTATTTTCTTGTGTACTAAAATACAATAAACCATTTTAAACTCAGTTTTATATCCAAAACTTATTTTTAAACAAAATTTATCCTTTTTATTTAATATGTACATGTATAAAAAATTAAATATTTCTTGTTAAAATCAACAAAAGAAACACTTGGCAATAATTACTAGAATTATTGCGTTTCACTAAAATAAAACTATATTTCACTCATTTTTATTTCAAACAACCAATAAAATTTCCAAAACTTTATTTCAACATTTTACATTTAAAATCCATTGTTCATTTAAAATAAATAATTTAAAATCTTCAATTTATTTTATTTCTCAATATTAAATTATAGCCATCGATATAATTTAATGTTATAGGTAATCACTAAACCAGGGTTGTTACAAGATGTTTCAAGATGGGATACCGATACATCTATTGGGACTAGAGTGTGGCTTTTCAAATATTAGGCAATGTATTACTCATGACTGTTGAGGGCACCAATGGTTTACATACTGAATGTTATTGGATAACCCTAGAATGACTCACTCGAGATTTCTTTATTGGTTAATATACCTATGATCAAACAAGGAATCTCAAAGTAATGATATTACATGGTTCTCTCAATTTGAGAATGTCGTTGAACTTTAATATGGACATTCTACTTTGATTGTAGTTAAACCATTGTATAGCGTCTATTGAACGACTATAGTTAGATTTGAGTGATCTTCAGAAGTGCAAGTTATTCGATTGAGAATTTTTCTCCTCCTTTATATGAGGTCAATATCACGGTCAACTATAATTGCCTCAAAGCCAAAGTCTTTGATCAGAGCTATGGAATTAATTATTGTTGTATTTATTGAACTGATGGTATTAGGCTTCTATTTGAGTTGAATATGGACGATATAGGAATTTTGACCAAAATTAAATTCCATAAGTCTTAATGTGATATTATGGTAAGAAAAAGAATTGGTGTAAATAATTGTTACTACCAGGTATCACTTATACTAAGCAAATTTGGATTTTTCCAAAAAATGTGTAAGTGATAAATTCAGTCAAATTTCACACCACTGGCTAACGTGATGTGTGATTGTTAAAATTTGAATTGTTCGATATTAATCACTAATTTGATTTATACCTTTGAGTCACACAACCGTAATGATGAATACTCCCAAAAACAACGTGATTTAATTAATTTATAGCAGTTTATTAATTAATTTAATTAATATTTATGAAATATTAATTATTAAACTTTATTTGGTTTGTTTGAATACCATTAGTATTTAATAAAGTGTGTATGTAAAAGTTATAAATGCGTGTATCAACATAAGATATCGATAGAATATATAAACTAACGTTAAACGGATTAATTGCTAAGTGATTTAGGGAATTTTTTAGGTCCACGTGCCACTTTAATGGTCACCCATGCATGATGAAGGAGGGGAGGTTTCAAATGTGATTTGAAAAACTAAATGAGCAATTAAAGGAAGGAAATAAACCTCCATCCTTGACTCTTCTTTATGACTCACTTAAATTTTATTTATGAAACAACTTTTGCACTTTTATCTTTATTTCAATTTTCTCGCCAAAAATATAAAGAGGGAAGGGGGAGAGGATTTGGTGAGATTTAATAACGAATTAAATGCAAAAGATTTTAAAGGAGGGAATTGAAAGGTGTCCACATTTCCCTCAAAACAAAATCTTCTTTCATTCATTTCAAGATTATTCTTCCAAGCAAAATTCATTTTTCTTCTACACTCCTCTCTTATTATATAATGGTCTAAAATAGATGCCTTCTAGTATAAAAATGCCAAAAATCAAAACTAAAATAAAAAAATAAAAATAAAAGATGGTTATTATCTCTTGATTCCTGCAAGATCTAAATATCATTTCAACATAATCCAGGAGCATTGATTCTTCATTCAGGGTGTGACTTTAGCAACATCTTAAGGTATTGCTCTAATTTAGTTTTGTTTGTATGTTTCTCTAATTCATATGCTTGGACACTATTGATTCATCTCCCACATGCAATTTAGATCCTCTTTTGTCCATTTCAGTCAAAAGTATGTTTATTATATTTATTTGATTTAGATCCACTACTGTTCTTTTTTTATTCACTGTATGCTAACCATAATTGACACACACTGGATTTTTTGTCCTGATAATTTGTTGTTATTCTTTGTATTATTTGGATCTTCTTGAATACGATATTTTAGATGTTTTGAAAAGAATAGAAGTATTTCAACCTAGAATTCAGGTGTGAACATTTGAATAAAATCCAAAACTTTTGTTTCCTTTTTAAATTAAATTTGTGCAATATCATATATCTTTTGTTTCCTTTTTAAATTAAAAGCTACTTTTAACTGTTAACTTTAAATTCAATTTTTTTATACATTATTATTATTTATTATCTTTAGATATATAAGTTATATTTAAATCTAAAACACTAGTTGTAATATTCATGTATATAGGAACATATAAGTGTATGTGGTATAACTTAAATTCATGAGATATTTTGTGTAAAACTGTAATGTTTAATCCCAAGTTATTCCTTAATTGATAGTAATATATTGTTATCAATTTTAGATTTCAAATCATATAACATTACCAAATATAATTTCTATACACACATAGATTTTTTTTTTTAAATAGGTTATAATTTTATTAAGGCATTACAGCCCATAACGTTATCCCGGTCTAGCCAAGTACAAATTACAGACAAAAATTAAAACAACTGAACCCTTTCCATATTAAGACAACTACTTCTTCCTCTTCATTCAACCAACGCAAAGTCGCATACACACACACACACACACACACACACACACACACACACACACACATATATATATATATAATACACACGCACATGTACGTACGTATGTACGTATGTACTCACATACAATTATGCAATCTTATATTGTGTATGTATTTTTACTTCGAAACTTTGAACAGCAAAGGCATATGTAAAGGGAAAATGGGTCCATTGTGGTGTAAATCTCAACGCCTACATATGGTCACATTAACTATGTAACATTCTTATCTCTTGCATGTGCACTTCACATAAAAAAGTGTATTTGATATACTTGTAAAATAAAATAAGATTAAAAAAACCTTTGAAACATATTAAATGAAATGAAGATTTTATTTTAAATATTTTAGATAGGATCTAAAATCCATTTAGGCTTTCTATGCTCATTAAAGATAAAAATGGAATGTTTTTTTGAAATTTATGTGTTTACCCGCTTCTAACTGGCTTCGGACAAACAATGGTATCAAATCTCAATAGTCTATACGGTCTAAATAAGCAATGTTATGGAAGACTGATTAAAGCCTACACATTTAGTAGGATGTTTAGAAAGGCAGTGTCTAATTTTGGGTTTGGATAACAAGTACTATGCCCTACCTGACTACTGTCCTAGCCCGAAGGATGAAGTAAATCTCAAAAGTTATCCCCAATATAAAGACCTTCATTTATGTTGGGCCTTGGGCTAATTTTCAAAAGTGGTTTGAAAATTTAAACTATATTTAAATTTAAAAGTTAAATTTAAAATATAAAACAAAAATTTTGTAAAAGTTATAAAGTGAATTCCATTTTTCCAAAAAAAAATTGAGAAACTAAAAATAATTTATTTTAAAATTTTAATGCATTTAATTAATTTGATTAATTGAATTAAATTAATTAATTAATTAACTAATTAAATGTGTGTGTGTATTGATATATGTATGTAACTATAATTGTTATAATTGCGTGCGTGCGTACCTTAAATTTGTCTATGGTAAAGTAAATTAAATTAAATTTGAAATTTTGAATTAATTAATATATTTAATTAAAGTATTGATTAAATAAATGATTTTTTAATAAAATTAACTAAAATTTAATTAATTAAAAGTATTCATATATTGATATGTACAAATAAACAAACTATAAGTGTTATAGTTGATTAACCATCTTAAATAGTTTAAGATGAGTAATGTAAAATTTTAGAAATTTTATGTAAATTAGGTTAAGTTAGTTAAATCTTTATTTAATTAATAAGAATTAACATTAAGTAAATAATATTTTAGTAATAAGATACATGTATATATTATATAAGTGAATTTAATTATAAAAGTTATAATTAAGTTAATACCTACATAATTATGGATATAACTAAGCGGAATTAAAAAGAAACCCAAATGAGATTTAAGGAACGAGTACATAACATATGTATACCGTGATTTCAAATGTGTCGACACTTAAATCATGGAGGTATTTCAAAAGAAATATGTTTTTCCCCAAATCGATATCACTTTATATTTATATATTTACATATATATATGTATGTATGTATGTATGTATGTATGTATGTATCTATATATATATACTAAAGGTTATGAATATTAAAATAAGTTGCCATCCACCATTTATATATTAATATATTACTTGCATACTCTTTACTAGTTAATTTTCCTCAAGCTAGAGATGTTAATATATTAACTAGATGGGGAAAGACACATGGACTAGATGAGGTAAGACGCACACATTTGTTGATCTTCCTTAAGGTATGTGCATTATAGTTAGGTCTTCACGAAATGGTGGACGCAAGTGAATAATCTCTCTCGATTTATTAATCTTCCTCAAGGCCGAGATGAGATCAGGACAAAGACACTGGTTAGGAGTTGCATATGATATGATAGGTAAAGTGTTATCCATCGTTTGTGGGTCAATGATTTGTTGATCTTCCTCAAGGTTAGAATCCCAAGGCAAGTGAGTCCTAACAGACCCACTGAAGAAATCAAAAGATTTCTATGTTTTTCTTAGGATTTTGAGAAATATAATAAAATGTAGCGAGAGCCTTATCAGAAAATTGAAATGGTAACATTTAACCTTTTTATTATTGTAAGAACATTTGCTATATATAGTTGAAATAATCAACATCGATAAATTTGTTGGAACTAATATAATTTATAAAACATTTACCAGTTAAATTATATAATTGAACTAGATTAAGATTGGCAAAGAAATATAAAATTCTCTAGCATGATGTTGCATCAAGACCCATGCAAGAGCTAATTTATACAACCACTAAAAAATTTGTTTCTCGGTCGCTTAAATGTTTATTTGAACAAGATTGTGTATTATCTTCCGTGAGTGTCAAACTCCAATAACAATACAAGAATAAAGATATTTGATTTGTATTCAATCATGTATAAAGTTTATATGGAGAACAATCGTAGTTCCTAATGTATGAAGCTTCAATGAAATTAGTTCATTGGATATAAATAGGTAAACCATTATGCAAAACCATGTATTCAATATGATTGATTACAATAAGGATCTCCATTGACTGGTTTGACCATTCTAGAAAGGAAAGCGAATGTACAAGAGTGAATGTAATTTAGGAACAGTTGGGATTAGGAGAGTGAATGGTCACCTCTACTTTATAATGGGATATCGAAAACAAGAATTGTATAAAATACAAAAAAGGTACTTAGTATGGAATGAGAAATGTGATTTCTATTCCGACTGTGTTATAATATTATTAATTGTTTTCAATAAAGGTTATTTCTACGAGTTTAAGATATTTTTTCAAAATCTCTCAATTATCAACTAGTTACTGTAAAATAAATAAACAACCCATGATGAGTAGTTAAATGAAGCTCTATATTTCATTCACTACTATAGTAATGGTATAGTGGAACATGCAATACATTATTAGTGGATACATCGAGATACAAAAATTTATTTTCATAAATGTATCAAATATTATTTATGAAATAATGACTTATTTCAGTATTGACTGAAATTAAATATAGTTTTATTTTGTTGTGGCTATTATAAATATTTATTATGAAATAAATCTATTAAAATAATAGAATTTGTTGCGTGAGCTACATAACACAGACGTATCTAAAATTTTGCCAATTAATTTTGGAATTATGGACTAATCCAAAGTTTAGGAATAATTCTTAATATGAATCATCAGGTATTGATAAATTATATCTTAGAAGATTAAGGACGATGCACACAATAAGTGGAAGCAATAAAAGACTTAGTGAACTCATAAAATAGATACATATAGATGTATGCAATTCAAAGTCTAATAATATCAAACATTTCCACATACTTTGTTAAAATTCACAGATGAATTATAGTAGAAATAAACATGTGTATTTGATGCATAAGTAGTATGTTTATGATATGTTAATAGAATTTTATACGAGAAAAGAAAACATAACATGCAAAGGTAATTCATTTTGGTCGAATATGTAAATGCGTTGGACATGGATCCAGAAGTACCTAAAAACAAATAAGGTTCAATCCTAAAAGTCACTTCTTCTTATAACACATAAATAAGGAATAATTATACTTTGTCGAATAAAGTATGAATAATGATGAGTGAATTTGAGTTAACTTCTTTTTGATAGGCCATATACCTATGAGCAAGTACAGAAGGTTAAAATTAATTTTATCCAAGACAAAGTTTAAAAAATCATATAAGATAAAAGTTCATATGAAATCCACATATCTTAGGTCAAAGAGTTGACAAGTTGCGCGAGTGTAGGGACTACACATAATACATATCCATATGGGATCTTGTATGAGGCACCCCAAAGGAGTTTGGGATCAATTAATATTGATCGACCAATTTGTGTTATGAACATAAGTTTCCTAAACCAAAAACCAAATCAGTTTTCAATATATGTATGGCAATTCGTAAAATGTTTATAAATACCTTTTCCATTGTACTGAGAAATGATTATTGTTGGAATGCCAAATTTATAATGAAGGGATTTCTTTGAGAAACTATTGGTAGTAAAATGGATTTGGATACAATCCAAATATAAAACTAATAATGAATAATGGAATAAAATTTACTGTACTAAATAAACATGACACATTACAATGTCTAATAATAGATCTTGCAGGTGAAAGAGAAATTATGAGTTTTATTAATGACGAGAAAAGAACTTCCTTGGTTTTAGTCAATCTATTAAGCTTATTGACTCTATCATGCAGCGATGCACAAATCCGGAATGGATTCCAAGTACATTATCAAAATATGATTTTGATAGTGGTACCTGAAAGGATATGATCCATCGACCGCAAAATATTTTCAACAAGAAAATCAATGCAGTTTGAATATAAGTCACGTTGATAAGAATAACAATATAAATTTCAATTGTTGAAACTAACATAACAAAATCATTATTCAACGTGCTTCAGTTAATTTAGATTTTACTCGCAAATTATACCGCTTTGTAAGATTTTGAGTTTTGGCACATATACATTGAAATCAAAATTTTAAATAATGATTTAGAATAGACTGTTTGCACACAACTATCAAAATGTCTCAAATTCAGTGGGAGTGATGGCTGAATTAGTGATTATTGGATTTGATCCAAGAGATGATACAATAGTATAATTGAATAAGCATTATAGTTAAGCAAGTATTTTGACAAAGAAATCAAATAGTTCGAATTTCGATCAAAATGCAGAGGAATCATGTGTTTATAAGACACAACGTTAAAAGCACTAAGATATTTCTTAAGGTAAACAACAAACTTATGATTGTTAATGTTGTTCTCGCGTTAAAATTATTTAAATTTGGTTGTTTATTTCTTGATATAGAATTTGAAAAGACATCTTTTATAATCAGTATAAAAGGATGTTGAGAATGTCCCAAAATGATATACAGATCCATATTCAAATTGTTTAATATGTGGCATGTAGGATGGATACCATATGCATTGGTAATAGGAATTATCATATGTAATAACCAGCACCTTTATAGGCTCGAATTTTGATGGAATCGAAACTCAAGTCCATTAGGATACAGATCATTGGTTTTGGTAACCTATAATAAACATAAGTATACTAGAGGGTTATCTATATAAAATTACAGCGGAATTGAAAAATATAATATTGACCATAGCAACTACATTGGAATCAATATTGGTCCTTAGATATTTAATCACCTTGTCAGTGTCGAGCGTGAATGAGAAGAATTCACCATCTGCAGTTTCCATCTTGCTCGAGTAGTCCGTCCCTCTAGATCTATCTTATGGGTTGTAACAAGGAAGGGTTCAGAACAACGTTTTCATGATTGAAAAATTATATACTTTATTCATAACATAATTTATGCCGATTGATTTCTATTTAATGTCCATTATTCACGACTATTCCATGTAACTCCATCTACGCGTACGATATACCTAACCTCCTTTGAGGTATAACTATATATATGCCTATACACATATATATCTAAGCATTGTAATACCCAAAAAGCCGGCCATTTAATATTTCTTATATATGGAGGAGGCAGACCCAAGGGCCATTTAATACCTCAACCCCAAAGTGGGCCCTCCGTAATGTAATTGCTAGTCAATGGCTCTAGCTATATAGACTGATGACCTCTAGATACTGCTTTATAATATAATTATGGCAATACTATCACATCTTAAAGACTTATCTAAGAGTTAACTAGCCCACCACTGATAAACAAATAACCAACTAATTAAAACTTTGAGGACTTTGTGTATCTTATACGGAATTTACACTAGTAGGAAGTGAAATTCGTCAAGGTATAACCCAAGTCTTTGCTGATGACCACTCGGGACTACTGGTGCTCATAGCCTATATGCTAGCCCTACTACTAAATACCGGTGCAGCAGCCAAACCGACATAGCCTGGTGACCTCTCATAGCCAAAATCCCATTAGATTAACCTAATGTAAGTCAAGGAAAATGACCATTCTAATTGCTTAATACCTGTTATTACAATTGAAACAGACCTCATTTTCCTTTTAGGTATCGAGTCCTTTAATACTTTAAATCTAAGGCGAACACTTGGTATATTTTCCCATACATATAAGCAAACACATATCCCTTCCCAATGGGTCCTATGGTTGTAGATGTCCCACATTAATAGTAAGTATACACAACTGCCGGTAGCATCTAAGTGAAGTGCAGACTTCTGTTTTGTAACTCTACTGATCTCGCATTCCAACTTTTGCTAAACCAAACCAAATATCTTAGGCCTAAATATTAGGCTAGGCCCCTTAATTCACGCTCGTCGTAAATGTATTATTAGGGCTATATAATTTCCTACTATAAAAATTATACTACCTTCTAGTATTTAATTCCTACCTTACACACATATTACGCATATCCTCTATTTCCCTCTTACGTCTCATAAATGTCAATTGTCTGTAATAAAGAGTCAATATTATTCAAATTGGATAATCGCTAATGACATTTATTTATTCATCCTAATTTAACATATTATGCCTATTTCATTCCTAGATAAATTCCATGTCAAACTCTTTAATCGATCTCATTAAACGCATTTATGCCCTCACTTAATTCTCATAACTCCCCATTAACCACACATTTATTTCCTTACCAATGTTGAAGTTACTACCTCTTTATCATCTACACCCCCTAGTCCTATAATTTACTACCATATCAATAACTAGGCATCCTAATTATAACTAATATGAGTATTGGCATATATTACTTTATATATATTTTATATTTTTGATTGGTAGGCACTGTTATACGTAGTGTATTCCTCTCTCTAACTCATTAGTTCCTATGCTTAGGAATTCCAAAACATACATTGTTTGTTCATTCTGTAAGGAACATTTATTTCTATATTTTAATTTATAAGAGTTGTAAGAATTACCATTATAACTTTCCATAAATAATTACCCAAAGTGAGACTTGTGCTCCATGAAATTACAAGAAAATATTTCATTTTTTTTAGCAAAGCTAACGAGAGGAACTGGCCCTGATAAGGTTGTATAAAGAGGAAGAGAAAATGCCTTAGTAACAAGCTACCAAGACATAAATAAATAAAGAAAGAAAAAAAGATTACATATAGAGGATTATTTATTTTCTTTTATTGAAATGGATAGTACAACTTATAAAGGAGAACATCGTACTTTACACATGTCTTTCTTTTTTGGTATATTCCTTGTTAATTCAAATAACGCACTTTTTTTACATATTTTTGGGAGTTAGATAATTTAGGAAAATTGCACGAAAATAAATACTACTAGATTGTACCCACAACATTCCTAATAAATTAAAACATAGAAATTTACATTCCAAGTCAAACTAAGACAATATAAACTAATATTAATAACTTACAACCCAATTATCATAAATTTGGAATAAGTCTTATAAACATTTAACTTTAAGAAAATTAGGGACTGATTTTCAATTTTTTCGTATTAGGGCGTAAATACCATTCCTATTACAATTACCTAACTTACAGAATATGTAAGAGAGATTTCATCTTCCTAAGCCTATAACTCCAAGGATATTGCATATGCATAACAATTAAATAAAACTCGACGATATAATTTCAATGTTATAAATGAATCCTATGATTTCACACTCACCTTCAAGTTTTCCAAATCTTCCTGATCTAAATTCATCCCTTTAATTGACCCTTTTTCCATTATAATCTAAAACAATGTGTATAAAAAGATATGTTTACATACTATTAGAATTATAAATCTGAGAAGAGGTTTGAGGTTGAGGGGAATATAGATTTATAATTATGAAATTTACCTTTTTTAATGATATCAATTTGGTCTTTCTCTTCCTATTCTTTATTTTCTGCCCTTCTTCGATTTATATATATAATATTTCATAATTACTAGAAATAGTAGAGAAAAGAAATGGTAAAGCTTCGCTTTGATCAGGAAATAAAAAATGAAGGGTTGGGCATGTATTTATATGCGCTTGAATTAGTTGTACCCGTTAGATTTAAAATAATTAAATCCGAGCCATTAGGCCAAGGTTCAACCCTAGTTGCCATGCTCATGACTGGTCAACCGGTCATAGGCAGTGGTCGACCACTAGGGGTCGACTAGTCATGCCCATAGTGTCGATCAGTGGGGTCCACGCAATTATATAATTTATTTCTTTTTAATCCTTTTTAATTATTTTCTTCCAAAAGCTTCAAATGATGATAACTTTTTCGTTTGAACTCCTATCACTAAACTATAAACCTGAAAGTTCCTCAGAAAATCACTATGAATACAATGGTGCAAGTTTCATAGCCAAATTCCGATGTTTTCTCAAATTCTATTTTTGGTCCTTAATAATTATTTATTAATTAATATTAATTTTATGGAGTGTTACATTCTCCCCATTAAAGAATTTCATTCTTGAAATTCTTCAAGGGTTGAATCATGTGACATAATGCACAACCACTCCAAATAATTTAACCAATCGGTATACAACAATTTTGTAGCCAAACATGTACAAGTGCATGGCATATCACAATATATATGATATATATGTTGAATAATTCTAAGTCGGCTTCTCCTATATGAATGCATTCTTTTAGAAACATTTTTAAAATATAATGCAAACAGTCTATATATAATGGCGGTTCTATATATATATATATATATATATATGTGTGTGTGTGTGTGTGTGTGCAAGTTTCCAAAAATAAAAAATTCATTTTTTCACACAATAATTTCCACACTCCTATGAATAGGAGTATAGTTTAACCAATTTAACATCCAATCCCTACCATCCAATACCTAACAGACAATTTCCAACGCTCAAAACCTTGAAAATATAGTTTTCCGAATCTATACTCTTATATCGAAAATGGAATTGAGATGGAGAATTTTACATTCCCACATTTCTTTTGGATACCTATTCCATTGTTTCTTGGAACCTTCTCTTTTGCCCCAAAATATTTTCCATCTTTTCCAAGCATAATTTGCATAAGGAGATTTTATTTTTGGATGTTAAAATGGAATCATTCTAAATGCAAGATTTTATTCAGTATTAAAGTATGGAAATAGAAATTCCAAGGGTTCATCTCGGATTTGAAGTATCAAATAATGTGTATAGGTATGGGAAACTATACCAAGGATTTACCTCGAATTTGAAGTATTGAATGACTCCGTACCTACTAGGGGAACATGGTTTGATTCAATTCTAACAAGTGGTATTAAGTAACTAGAATGAACAATTTCCTTGACTTATAGTAGGTTAGTCTAAAAAAATTGGTTGTGGGAGGTTGGTGGTCTGTGTCAGTACTGTTATTATATTGGAATTTAGTAGTAGGGATGACATATAGGCTATAACCACTAGTGGTCCTGAGCAGTTGTTAATGAAGACTTAGGTTTTGCCTTGATAGATTTTCAAACTAGCATAGAGTCTGTATGGGAACACGTAGACCATAAAGTTTAAATTAGTTATATTTATAGGAGGTGGGCTGTTAACCCTTAGATAAATCTTTGAAATGCATTAGTAATATGGTAATTATATTATAAAGCCATATCTATGGGTCATCGATCTCTGTTGGCTAGAGCCGATTGACTAGCGATTACGGTAAAGGGTTCGACTTGGTATTGAGATATTAAATGACTGTTCGTTCTGCTTCTTCAAATTTAAAAAGTATTTAGTGGTCAAGTTTTTGGGTAGTATAACGTTTATATATATGCGCGTGTGTGTGCGTGTGCGTGTGCGTGCATGTGTATAGGCATATATATAGTTATACCTTGGGGGAGGTTAGGTTTGTCAAACGCTTAGATGGAATTGCACAAAATAGCCATTAATAATGGACATAACACTTAAATACAAATCAACTAGCATAAATTAGTGCTATGGATAAAATATGTAATTTTCCATTCACCAGAATGTATTTCTAACCCCCTCCTCATAGCAACACACGGAATAGATTTAGAGGGACAAACTAGTGGAGAAAGACGGGAAATGAAGATGGTGAAGTCTTCTCATTCATGCATGGAATTGACAAGGCGACTATATATTCAAGTAATAATATTGATTCCAAGGTCGTAGCCTTAGTTGGTATATATGTTCTATTATATTTTTTGTCCTGCTATGACTTTATATAGATAACTCTTTGATATACTTACGTTTATTATAGGTTACCAAAACCAACGATCCATATCTTAATGGACTTGGATTTCGATTTAGTCGAAATTCGAACCCATTAAGGTGCGGCTTGTTACATCATACATGCCATAGTGTCAATAATATCACACTTCGCTCATATATTTTATTTATAGAGCAAGTAACAAATCCAAATTAAGATTAGTATATGAAAATTTAGAGTGTTATTGAGTATTTGTGAAATAAAAGAATTTTTTTTACAGAAACAACAAACTCCTTATGAAGGGGTGTATGGACTCGAGCTTCAAAATTTATATCGAGTATAGTATGTCATTCTTAAACCCATGTTCAATCTTAAGTTAAGAACAAAATTTGGAAATGTGCCAAACAATAAGTAGTGGCAGGTTCAACCAAAGGCCTAACACATCCCCTTAGATGGCACTGTAACAAAAGAAGTACAAATAAATGCATAAATTTACAACTAAGTCGAAGGTGATTCCAAATATTGAGAATCCCATGACTAACAATGATATACATAATTCGTAAAGAACCTAAAGCTCGCTAGAAGTTGACAAAAATACTCTGAAAATTTCCATATGATAATGGAAGTTTATTAAGGTCGAAGAGAATTAATTGGCAGAGTAGATAATTAAAACAATATAGCACACATGTTTGCTAAGGGAATGGCTCGATCGACTTTTGAGAAAACAATCGACGGAGTTGGAATAAGGTTCCATAATTGATCCCAAGCGCAAGTACGAGATTAATAGAATTAGGAATATGCTCTAGGGGTAATTATGTAATTTGTTACATATATCTAACTCGATAACTAATCTTGTTCAAAACGAAGATGTTTTCTTTCTATTATATACTTGTTATATTGTGATGTAATAAATTAAGTAATTAATTTAAAGTATATTTAATAGAAAATCCTTAAATGATATGTTATAACTACGAATCATTGTAATTATGAGAAATCTATCACATAAAAAATAACATATTATATTAAATGTTCTTAGTCAAGATTTATCATGATGAGATACTGATACATCTGTTGAGACTAGAGGATGTAACGGTTTCTGAATGTCGGGTAGTGTATTACTCATGATTACTAGAGGCACCAAGGGGTTACGTACTGATACGTATCAGATAACTATGTATTGACTCACTCGAGAGTTTTCTATTAGTTAATATAACCAAGGTCAAACAGAGATCCTGGATGACGATATTACACAATTCTCATGACTTAAAAATACTGTTGAACTTCAATGTGGATATTCCACTTAGATTTTATTTAAATCATGGCATGTCATCCACTGAACGACTATGTTGGGTCTGAGTGCAAACATTAGAAGTGATATATTATTCAACAGAGATGTCTTAGTTATATAAGGTCAGTATCACGGTCAACTGTAGTCAACCCAACCCAAAGTCTTTGGCCAGAGCAATACGGTTAATAATAATTATACTTATTGAATAAGGATTTTTCATTTTGACTATTTGAGCCAAATGTGGATGATGTTGGAATCTTGACCAAAACAAAATTCTACAAGTCCGAATGCAATATAATGTTGACAAAGAGAATTGGTGTAACAATTGTTACTACGAGGTACCACTTATAACAAGTGAAATTGGATTTCACTAAAAAGATGTGTAGGCGATAAATTTAGCCAAAAATTCTCACTACTAGCTAAAGTGAAATATGCATTAATATTCGAATTGTTCAATATTAATTGCTAACTGAATTTACACCATAAAGTCGCATAACCGTAATGATGAATACTCCAAAAAACCATATGATTTAATCAATTTATAATCATAATAAATTAATTAGTATTTATGAAATGTTAATTATTAAATTTTATATGATTATTTTGAATACCGTTATTTTTTAATAAATGTATATATAAAAGTTGTAAGCATACGTATTGGTATACGATATCGATAGAATATTAAAATTGGATTTAAATAGGATTAATCATTAAGTGGTTTTGGGGAAAAATTTAGGCCCATATGCTTCTTTTATGGTCAGCTATGCATGATGAAGGGGAGAAGAGATTTCAAATGTGATTTGAAAATCAAAAGGAGCAACTAAAGGAAGGAAATAAATCTCCATCATTTAACATTCTTCATGACTTGCTTAAATCTCATTTATGAAATGATTTTTTCCCTTTTCTCTCTATTTCTATTTTTTCTACTGAAAATAAGAAGAGGAAGAGAATATTTGATGATATTTAATATCGAATTAAATCGAAAAGGTTTTCTCGTTTCCCTTAAAACAAAATATTCTTGCATTCATTTCATGATTATTCTTCCAAATGAAAATTCAATTTTCGTTTGCTCTCCTCTCATTCTATAATGGCCGAAATAGATGCCTCCATGGCTTAAAAATTCCTAAAAGAAAAGGTGGTTGTTATTTCTTGATTCCTGCGAGATCCAAAGATCGATTCAATTGAATCTAGAAGCATCAATTCTTCATTCAAGGTGCACCTTTGGCAACATCCTAGTTATTAGTCTGATTTAATTTGTTTATATGACTATTCATATTCGTATACTCTATTTGATTCATCGTATCTTTTAATTATGTATCTTGCAACATGTAATTCAAATCCTTTTTATCCATCTCAATTAGAAGTATGTTTATTATATTGATTTGATTCAGGTCCACTTTTCTTCCTTTTTTATTCGCTATATGTTCACCATAATTGATTTACATTAGATTCTCTGTTTCCCTTTGATAACTTGTTGTAATTCTCCGTATTTTTTTGGATCTGATTGTTCTTACCACAAATTTACATGTGCTTAAGTTGTTATATATTCTTTTTTTGGAAATTTTATTAGAAAAAACTAAGTTTGATTGAAAACTATTTTATCGCTTTACAATACTAGTATACTCAACTGTAAAGTAAATTTATATGCCAGTTACTCAAATTAGCCTTGAAAACTGTTTTTTATGCAATATATATAGTTTTTGTTTTAAATACAATTATTTTGGGTATTGTTTTGATAAGAATAAAAGTTTTTCAACCTAGAATTCTTGTGTGAACTTTTGAAATTCAAAAACATTTTTCTCTTTCTAAATTAAAGATTTGTGCAATACAATATATCTTTTGTTTCCTTTTTAAATTAAAACTCGATTTTAAACTATCGACTATATATTCACACACACACACACACACACACACACACACACACACACATATATATATTATTAATTATTGTCTTTACATATGTAAGTTATTTTCAAATCTGAAATATTAATCTTAATACTTATATATATATAAACATATATATGTATGTTGCATAACATGAATTAGTGAGATATTTTGTGCAAAACTGTAATATTTATATCATTATCAATTTTAGATTTTAAATCATGTAAAATTAAAATACAATTTCTTTATATAGATTCACATACAATTATGCAACCTTTTATTATGCATGTATTGTTAATTCCAAACCTTGGACAACAAAGGCATATATATAAAAGGGAAATGAGTCCGTTGTGGTGTAAATCTCAACACTTACATATAGTCACATTAATTATGTACACTTCTTATCTGTAGTACCCGCACTTTACATAAATAAGTGTTTTTGATATACTTGTAAATAAAATAAAATAATAAACTTTCACATATTAAATAAATGAAGATTTTATTTTTAAAAAATTAGATAGGAACTAAAATCCATTCAGGCTTCATAAGCTCAACAAAGATAAAAATGATTTTTTTTTTAAAGTTCATCGATTAACCCGGCCTAGGATCAATAATATTACCTTAAGTAATTCCATTTAGTAAAATAATTTACACACGTTCTCTTTGCCATCACTATGTCAATTTATGATTTATGGAATTTGATTTTGGTAAAAATTCCAGTATCATGCGTATTTAACTCAGTCGGTCCATAAACAAAGTTCTTGATTCAATAATAACATTTATTATTAACAATACTACTATAATTAGAGATTTTGACTTTGAGTTGACCACAGTTAAGAATTATATAACACCATACAACTATGGAGATGAATTCTCTATTGAACAATGCTTCACTACTAATGCTTCAACTTAGACCCAACTATAATTACTCAATGGATCGCCATGCCATGATTTAAATATAACTAAAGTGGGGTGTTTACATTGATGTTCCACAGTATTCTCAAGTCAAGGAAATTTTGTAACATTGTCACTTTAAGATTTCAAGTTTGACCTAGTTTTTATTAACCAATATGAAACTCTTATATAAGTCTTTCCACGGTCATTTAATAACTATGAGTACCTAACCCCTTGGTGTCCCAATAGCCATAGGTAATACGTTGTCCAACATTTGAAGAGTGTCACACACTCTGATCTTAATAAGTGTATCATTTCTTTCTTGTAACATCTTAACCAAAAATATTTAGAATAATATTTTATTTTCTATTATTATATTTTTTCATGATTATAATTATTATCATTTAACATATCATTTAACGATTTTCTATTTTAATACACTTAAATTAATTATTAACACATTACTATATAACAAGTATAAAATAGAAAACAAATATATTTTATTTCAAACAATATTTTATTGTAGAGTTAATAATTTACAGTGAATTACAGAATTACCCTTAAGGCATACCTTTAACTCTCTCAGGCCACACCTGCAATTCTATCAAATAGGATGCCTCTTACCTCTGACTCAATGTCGCATGAATACGCGAGATCGAGAACCGCTTCCTGTAACCAATTTTCTAGTGATATTAAGTCCTAAATTCATAGCCAAGGAACACAGACTCACTTCGTATACACTATATATCATATGAAATAGCATCTAAAATACCCTAGTTATCTCACCTCAAAACCACCGAATGATTATATAAAAATAATCATATAAACCAAAATGTGTCACAAGCATTCCCCACGGAATCCATGTCGTCAAACATCATTAACATACCCTTTCGGACTCCCCCAAGCCTTTAATTTTGAATACACATGAAGTGGATCCCACTAGGGACCTAACACCAAATTACTCTCAAATCCATTAAAACCTCATGGATTGCAGCTGTCAAAAATGTTGAAAACTAGTCCAAACTGTGCCTCAATCCAGGTCTGTGTTTAAACGTTATCGCATTTTGAAGTTTCAACCAAAATTAAGCAATAAGTAGTCGATCAATTGATTAAACAAGGTAGTAAGTCGACTGAACAATAATTTAGTCATTCGGTTACCCTGGCTAGTTGACTGAATACCCTCAAAAATTCACTAAAATGTTTTTTCTCCAATCCAAGTCTAAACGATCGACCAACTGGTCCAAATAATCGACTAGTTGGTTGTAGCTTGGCCCATCTAGTGCATTTGACCTTCAAACACCCATATCTTTTGACCATTAGCTCCAAATGACTCGTCGTTTCTTCCATTGCGATCATAAAAAAATTATCATTGATCTAGTATATCATATCATTAATTACTACAACTTTTTAAGTAAGTACATCCTAACAAACACATAATGTGCATAAATGCAGCACTTTACATGAGCATCTCGCTACTCATGTTCAAGCCTTTATTATAAGTTATTCTCAATTTAAATGAGTCCACTTCTTTATGGAAAATATACAAATTACTTTGAGGCATTGAACAACGATCAATAAACCATGTGAGTATAATCACTCAATTATCATCAACCAAATTTATTTCTCATCGTTCTAGCATAGTTTCCATGCATTCCAATCAATCGCAATCAATGTCATGTAGCACAATTCAATCCAAACATTTAATCTATCACATTCATTACATTCTCATATGTATATATTTCATTCATTATTCAAACAAAACATACAAATTCACATTACATGCTCAAATGATTAGTATAGGTGATTAGACCACATCACATCCTTTGTTAAAGTTTCATTCTTATTCAGTTACAATCTAATTTTTATAAAGGAATTTTATAAATTCTTTGAGGATTCTTTATTCAAATTTTTAATAATAATATAATGGACAGTCCATTATGGTCACCATCCATTTATCTCCATAAGACAATAACAAATCATAAAACCTAACCAGCATCATCAAATGGTGAAAATAATAAGGACTGCTAACTCTTTCATATACAATTCTATCCCATCTCTCTAAAAAGACTTAATTTATTTATATATATTACAGAAACTATAATGGTAAAATTAGTCATTCATGACTAATTTCTCAGTATCCCAATCACAAACCCTAAGCCAACGTTGAAATTAAACATGAAATAAGTGCATAAGAGAGGTTATAAAGACTGGAGAGAAGTTCCAATCAATTAAGAATTCTCTAGCAAACCACTTTTGCACGAAAACCATGTTTGAAGCGTCATCCATCACAATCCTAAAATCCAAACCTTCTTCAATCACTGCCAAACGAACTAGGTTTGTAGAGAATCTCATTTTAGACATTATGAGGATTTTTATTTGATTTTAGGGAATTTATTTTAGGTTGATTTGGATGGGGCCAGATCCTCCATAAAAAGGGAAAAAAGAGAAAGTGAAATGAAGGATGAAGTGTAAACTAAAAGTATATGAAGATAAGAGATCTCTATTCTCTTTTATTTCCCCCCAATATGATAATAGGCTTTGACCCACATAAACGGGTCTAAAACAAGTTTGTACAAATTTTGACTTCCTATATGTTTTTTCCTCAAAAAGGGAATTCCGAATGCAAAGGAATATGTCTTGAGATCCAATTCATCTATATGAAAAAGTGAGATTTTTTAAGTCATTTATGAATTAACTTCCAATATCTAAGTCAAGGTTGTAAAAATTGCAAGGCAATAAGTACGGACTAAGGTTTAATCGTCTAGGCAAGGATTAATCAAGAATTGATTGGAGCTATATTTTTTTGATAACTCATGTATTTTGATAGATTTTAGTGTCGAGTGATACAAATTGGAATTTTAGGATATTAGATTGCTTTGGAGCAGCAAAGGAGATAAGACTGCCTAAAACTCGATGCTTATACGTTGCAATAAACCTTAAATAATGCCTAACCAATGCTGAAATATGTGTTTAGTTCTTACTTGCGGCGGTAAACATTGTCAAGGTGGGGCCTAGGAAAATCTCTAAGTGGTAAGGCACGTCTAGCACCTAAACGTGCTTAGATGGAGGCCTAGAGGATTTTTATGATGGTGATTTAACTCAAAATTTGAAGTTCCAAACATACTGATGTTATACTCAGAGCATTTTTAATTAATATTTTGGACTCAATGGAAGGTTGAGTTTTAATTCGCTCATCTCTAAGGTTTGAATTTTTTGATCCTTCTCTAGAAATCCATTTTAATTCCAAATCAACAATTATCCAGCTTTTAGATAAATTGGTTTTCAAATAAATCTAAACGTTTGGACGAAGATGAGGTGGCTTAAAGACTCAAAAGCATGGTTGGAAAGATGGTGGAACAATCCTCAAGAGGATAGATGTCTAAAAAAGGAAAAGTAACAGCTTATTACCAACCTCTTTTAAGTCGTTACTAATTTGATTTTGTGCATTCTACGGGACTTTGGAGCTGTGGTCAGTATGTTGCAGGCTAAAGTATCGTCTTAGAGTCCATTTCTAAAGGAGAAGGTGAACAACTCCAAAACCTCTAAAGATAAGGACAAGTATTAGAGATGTAAGAACCTTTCGGCACTGACTTGATTTTTAAGAAAAAAGTGCTCAGATCTTGATGGATCAAAGCAAGAGGGCCAAATAGTAGAAGATGGACTAGTTTGTGATCAACAGTTCAGATCAATACCGACCATTTTTGTTTGGTACCGATATGATTTTATGACCCTGGGACTTCATCTCCCCTTCTGCCTTCCCAAATCTGGAGTTTGAACTGGCATTTCAAGATTCGAAGACTTCGTTGAGCGATTTCTCTATAAATAGCATGCATATGGCAACTTAGAAATGACTTTTGGCACTTCATCTTCTTAACCCTATCTCTCTATACCAGGCCTTGCCACAAGGTAGCTACATTTTGTTGTTCTAAGTCATTTGGAACTGTACAGTCCTTGTATTTGTGACAAATTTTTTCTATAATAAGATTACAATGGATAAGGCCTTAGATTTACCGAACCACTATAAAAATTCTCATGTTTCTTGCTTTATTTTATTATTAATAGCTAGATCTCTCTATTTTAATTTTGTTTTGGTGTGTTGTGCCACTTTTTGGTCCAACATTTTTTGTGCTTTCACTAAAAACAGAGCTTCTCATGTGTAGATCTAGATTATTATGGATTAGAGCGTCCGGGAGTTAGATCCAGATTTTTTTATCCAAAGGCTTGAAGAAACTTCATATTGGAAGCAATGACACCAATAAGAAAGTCTGTAAGATCAATAGTAGTTGCAAGTAGAGAATAAGGAGCTTCCCACCAGGATGAGGTGACAAACAAACCTGCAGCGGCATTTCCGGAGTTATCTTCCCCTTAGGAGATGGTCAAAAGGGTGAAATTTGATAAAATGATGGTGGATTTGAATCAAAGGATGGCAGATATTCAGAAGGCAATCCTTAACACGATGGATGCTAGCATAGCTTTCCAGCTATCTCAAAGGTCCAGGAGGGATAGGAAAGAAATATCACCTACTGGATCCAAGGAGGAAAATTCATCTACTTCTGGTCAGATCGGAAAGGAAGGAAAGTAAAAGATGAAAGAAGGACTATCAGAACAGTAGAAAGGAATGCTGAAGGAAGTGAGAGGGCCCCTACAAAGGGAATTCAGATTGGTACCGATCACAATTAGGTCGGGATTAACCTAAATTTGAGGACTTAGAGAGACAGGGGCCTAAGGCCATCAACTTGTCTGATTCTAACGACAATTTGTAGGACACTAGCAATGAAGTTGGATAAAAAAAATGGGGTTTAGGATGTTGGTGTTCAAATGACTACTACGGAGGCAATTAGATAACAAAGAAGAACCGAATGGTTCGTTCTTATAGAGCCGGAGAACCTAGAGGTCAACGAGCAAATTGAGACTATTTGTATAATCAAACACTTGGCATAGCTCTTGATAGTCGTCCTTTGGATTATCAGACTAGTGAGGATCATATTGCAGATATAATTAAGTGGCTATTGGAGGAAAATAAATGGAGACAAAATGAAGATTGGTGTTATGAACAAAGTAGAAATCCATTTACAAAGAACATCTTAAGGGAATAGTATCCTAAGAAGTTTACGATGCCTTTAGTGCCATCGAATAATAGGACGACTAATCCTAGACAACATTTATTCAAACATAAATAGCGCATGGACGATACTAGGGCAACGAATGTAATTTAATGCAGGTGTTTATCCATCATTTTTGACAAGTTGCGTCGATGTGATTCACTTGGTTTGCATCAAAATCCATCTTGACTTTTGATGAGTCGGCTAAGAAGTTCTTACAGTAGTTCAGGATCCATGCTACCTGGCCTAAGGCTGTGATGTCCTTATTGAGCATTTCTTAAGGACTTGAAGAGTCCCTTATGGTTTCCTAAACAGTTTCAATGTTGCGGTTATTGAAGTTAACAATTCGAATGAAAATATGATGTTGATAGCTTTGGTCCGAGGGATACATCTAGACATAAATTTTGGAAAATGGATGAGGATGAAGCATCCGGTACTATGGAGGAGTTCCACTGAAAGGCTAACCAATTCTTGTGCTTGAAAGAGGTAGGCTAGATTGCTGGAAAGACTAGTGGTGGACAGTCGAAGAAGGTTATTCAAAGGGATATAGTTATTAAACAGACTTGGTAAGAACACTGCTAATGTGGTTACGAATGTTGGGAATTCTAGCAATCAAATGAAAAAGAATCAGGGTGTTGGAGGCAGGCAGAATGGTGCCAAAAAGCATCTATGGATATGAGGTCCGACGAGTAAACTCCTCTAAACAATATGCTTAAAAACATATACCTTGCCACACAAGGCATAAAAGATACAAGAAGTCATGCAGAAGAGAGCAACTGATGCAGAAAAGCACTCTACGAAGTTTGTCGATTCCATGAAACTCATGGACATGATACGAACAAATGAAACTTAGAGATTTCATTGAAGAGTTGATATGGAAAAAGAAATTATAGCTATATGTAAGAGAGCCATAGGATGGAAGACAAATTACTAAACCTCAAGGGTTGAACACCCAAGGGAACCAGCCTGGAATTAGTGAAGAAGGACCCCGATCATCAGATAGAAAGATTGTTATAAACACAATAACCAGAGGACTTCATCCAATGGAGAAAAATTGGAATGAGATGAAGCAATATGTGAGTTCATTAATGCACATGCCATAAGAGAGCTACTTCGCCATTGTGGATGAAGCTCCAGCTAAGCAGCAAAGGTTGATAACTAATGACATCATTTTTTGTAATAGGGATTCCCATAGGGTTAAAGCGACAACTTTTGATCACATGGGAATAATGGTTGTTGTAGGACCTACAACTTGTAAAACCCCGATATTTTATGAGAAATACAATTAAAAAGAAATTAAAAGCGCATTTGGTGCAGTGGTAAAGGTGCATGTTGACTTCTTAGCAACCAAGGATCAAGTCCCGCTGTTGCCCAAAATCTAGAGCGTCGTTTTTTTAGCTGGTTCATTTCTAGTGATTTTCCTAAGTATTTCAGAAACGGACTCAAATAATCTACAAATAAACTATCTAACCTAAACCTAATTTCTTATTCAGCCATCGCCATAATTCTACAATAAAATTAATGTGTATTATTCTTCCTCCTTTTCTCTACTAAATAAACAAATCTTTACCAAATTAAAATATCTATATATATTCAAGAAATTTGGGGAATTTAAAAGAACCAAAGGGAGAAAGATTAAAGAAAAGCTTTTCCAAATTTGTACAAGCTCAAGTGTCGGGTGAGTGGGAATTAATACGAAATAGGAAAATAAAGTATTTCAATTTCAGTTCTTTTCTGGCCTTTAATATAAATTAATTTATGTTATTAATTGAGAATAGATGTAAATAATTGCAACTTCTTCTTCATTCACTTCTCAAATATAATTCATGTTTGGTTTAAAATATGGGACAAACAAATTGTCTATTCACGTTTTATGGCATAGATAAGATTGAAATTTATATAAATTATTGTATCTTCTCCTTCTACCATTTCTCAATTCTAATTCCTGTTTAGGTTGAAATTTGGAACAAACAAATTATTGTTCACGTTTCATGATGTAAATAAGATTGGGTTAATTAAATTGAGTTAGAATTGTTATTCAATTTCTATGGTAGAACAGGTCAGTTGAATAAATTCAGAATATGTTACTTGAATAAAATTATGGTTTTAATTGATATAGTTACATAATTTTGAATATGGTTTTGGAACAAAATTGGAAAGTCTAATTGGCACAATTGTTTGTTTCATATGTGGCCTAAAAATGTAAAAGTGGAATTTTGTGTAGTTAAATGGTTTGTACATATTGGATAAATTTTTTGTACAGATTAAATCTCTAAAAAGAGAACATTAATTAGGGTGGAAAAAAATGTAAATTAAATGGACCCTAAAGGCTAGTGTAAATCTGTAACAAAATGGTATGAAAATTACAGACAAACCATATGGATTGAATGGACATGAAATTGAAACACCATTTATTTAAGAAAAAGGGAAATTGTGAAACAACCAAATCGGATGTAAAAATGACCTAAAGCACATTAATGGAATAAACTGTAATGGTAAAATTAATTAATTTAGAAGCGATTTGGTAGGCAGACCTTTTAAAGGTCTAGAGAGGTGTTTCATGCAATTAAGACCAAAATATAGTTTTGGTTGTACGTACTAGGAGCGGGCAAGTAGGTTCGCAAGGATGTTTGTTACCTTTCATAGGTTGCTAGAACGTAGGATATATTGATCCGCAATCGTAGGCTTCTTCAAGTAGATTGACGCGGCTAGAACATGACAAATATGCTCCGATGTAGGCTTATTTATGCAGATCGTTGGAGGATTTTTCACGGCCGATCCAGCTACGGGCGATCTTTCGGAGGACCGACACTTTGGATAGGGGAAAGTCCACGTTGGTGACCGAGGAGACAGGAGGATAGGAGTCCAGTTTGGCGGAGCCTGAGCGCAATTTTGAGGTCCTGCAAGGTTGTTTGAGTAGGCGTCGATCAGACGTAAGAGGCATTTAGTCACAATGCACGGCTGAAGATCATGACTTTCACGATGTAATACGTGGATAGGTAAGGACAGCAGGTCCGCTAGGCCGATTGACGTTTAATATTACTGCATGGTTGACTTACCTAGAGTGACCATGGACTTTGGCTTCTTGGGAACCGTATCTATGAAGGATTCGCTGCATTATAATATTCACCCTCTGCGATATCCCGGGAAGACCTGAAATTAAACTGTTTTATTCTTTCTACTTCATTTTATTTCTCATTCACTACACTTTATGTCCGACCCATTCCTATTTTTCCTGCTTTTCCCAAATCACAAGGGGGATGGTCGAGGTTGCAGCTGTTTGCAGCTTGGAGGGTCATTGGAGTAGTTGTTATCTTCAGCTTTTGTTTCTTTTGTTTCATGTACTTCGTTCCTCTTTTCCATACTTTACTCTATATATGGGGATGTATATTGTGAACTTTGTTATGTTTTATGTTTTGGTGGAGACTACTTGGTATTTTTGGTTTCAGAAATAAATTTGGGATAATGTTGTTTTTAATGAAGCTATTATTCTATTAGTTTATAATTAGTGAAGGTTTTCTTCCGCTATAATATTTTAATCATTTTATGTTGTTGCCTTAGCCTTTGTACTATGTTATGGATTTTTATTTCACCCGACCACCCGGGCTTCTATTCATGTCCGAACTTCGGGGTGCTTAGAGATGTGGGGTGTCACAGTTGGTATCAGAGCTAAGATTTCGGTAATCCTAAAAATATTATAGAAATATAAAGATTTTCGAATAATATTTAAAGTGTAACAACCCGCATATTTTACGATTGAATACTTAAATATTTTATTTAAATATTTCATCGTTAGCCGGATTATAGTCTGAAATGCTAATTTTTGCAAACAGTCAAATTAGGACTCGAGACCACCCCCATTGAGTTCAAAATGACGTTTGCGATCTTTTTGAGTATAAACTTCAATATGTTTGGAGATAGTAGAATTTTGCTACTTTTTCACTTAGGGCTTTGGTTTTGTTTCAGCTCATTAGACCCAAGCTTCACCCCTCTTCTCTCCATTCCTTCGTAATTTTCCTAATACTCAAGCTTTAGCAACAATGGAGAGAGGAATGGGAAATTAAAACTCCAAGCCCTAGTTTCCATTTGCAAATCAAGTTCTAGCTCCAAATTTATAGAAGAAGCTTTGGTAAGCCTCCTCCTCTTCTTCTCCAACCCATTCTCTTACCAATTTCAGAAATTCCTAAACCTAACTTAGGAAAAGTTTCTCTTTTAAGCTTAGATTCAAGCTTGATGGGTTGGAATTGAAGTGTGATTGTTCTTTCCATTGCTCTATAGCTTCTTCTTCGTAGTTTTGGGTTTAAAGGTGAGATTTTTTATCTCACATCTAAGTCTATGATTATCTTTGATTGTTAGGTATGAATTCCTAACTCTTATTCATGTGCATTTGCTTTGATTTGGATTGGTTTTGTGAATATTCCAATTTTTAGTGTTTTGAAGTCAAACCTTTAAAAATCATAGCGTTGGTGTTTGATCATGCTTTTGGCAATGCATCGAGGAGCCTATAGGGCTAGGAAACTGATTTGTGTAAACTCCTAGTGTCGTTCCTCGACCGATTGCAATTTGGAAGGGATTGGCCTTCATTTAGATAGGCTTGGAAGTGCAGGAAACATGTTCCAATGGACTGGAATTCCAGTCCAGTCGACTGACCTGCTACCAGAACACTTCTCTGGCTCAGGTCCAGTCGACTGGCATATTGAGTCCAGTCAACTGACCTGCATCCCGTGGGTTTTCTGGGACTGTGTTCAGTCGACTGAACTCAGTGAGCCAGTCGACTGACCTGCTCCTATTTGCCTATTATGTTCCAACTTTTGCTTGGTTTCCAAATTTAATCGATTCATGTTGATTCCACGATTTGTTGTTATCATTTATTATCCACTTTAATGACATTTTCTTCGGGATTTTTGTGAACATACATTTTGATGGATTCAATATCAATTTCTTTGGATTCTATTCACGTCTTCGAACGTGAAATTTTGGTGATTGATTGTTTCTACAATCATTTTTGTGCGTTGTCACTTTAAAACGCGAAGGTTTCAATACTAGTAGTAAATATCAAAACTCTTTCATCAAAACGATTTCAACACTATTTTATTACAATGCTCATTTCTTAAACTGTTTTCCAATCTACTAGCATATACAAACTTTTACCTCACTCGTATGAGAAATTTGATTAAACGGCTTAGTAAAACAAGTGGTATGAAACGCTTGCGTTTACTTCGTCGGTTAATTCTTGGACTTGTTCGATTGAATCTCTTGTGACAATTTTCGAGTGGAGATCTACAATTTGTTCGTCAATATTTAAGTTAAGCGAGTGGTTATGGGACATGAAGCAAGCTCATATATTTACTAGCTCAGTGTAATTGACACTTCTTGATGATCGATGATGATCATTTTTGTGATTTAGACTAGCAATGTGCGATGTCTCTTTGTCTGCGAGGGAGACTAAACCCCGTTTCTGTGGAGTTTCGGCTCAATTTGGTGGTGTAGCGACCCATGGTCTTCGGGCCGTTTTATGGATCTTTGGCTCAAAATTAATGGTTAGCAACCATGGAATAGCATTCTGTTTTGTGATACACATCTTGGTGAGTTTTCATGCTCCCGTTTTGTGATAAGCCTCCCCCTTTTTGTGATTTCTGGATTTCTATTGACGATTTCTAGAATTTGTGTTTCACCAATTTCTGTGGTTTCATTGATAAGTTCTATCATTATTTGTGCATTGGTGAATTTGTGTGTCATTAACTTTTCTAATTGGCATTGATATAATTGTCAACATTTATGGTTTGGTGAATAAAAATAAAGAGTATGACATTCCTTTTGATCTTTGACAAGATTCTTGTGATATTGATTAATCTTTAGTTGATTTTCAATTACATACTTATTACAGTATGGCTTTATGGTTATCATACATTTTTGTCATATCTCTTATTTCATATCATTTCATCTAATATTTATAGTTAGACTGATCCGTTTATTATTTTCTTATTAAATAATACTCGGGTTTGACCGAGATGTTACAGGTGCTTCTGCTTGACTCCTCATCTGGGATTATTATCCTGACTTTTGGCTAACTACTTAGACTAGTAGTTTTTGGTTGTATACATTTGAGATATAGACTCATTGATGTATACTTATTCTTCTGTGTAGCTCTTGTAACTATCCTTTTGTGATATTGTGGATCTTGTTTGACCACTACTCTGATGTACACTTTTAAGTGTTAGTTATTCATATCTTTTCTGCCTTTGTGATATGGATATCTGTGACTGATTTGTGTTATGATATTTCTATATTCGTTTCCAAAGATTTCATATAGACATTGTGTAGTAGCTTTGAGTTTGTATCGGTATGTTGGATTATGTTATACTATCTGACGTATCGGTGCTCGCACAAAGCAATTATACAGATGGTCGCTCCTCAACAGCCTTATTCTCCGCCCTAGTTAACGGCATTACCTTGTAGTGTCCTTGGCAAGAGTGGGTATAGAGGTGGGGCGTCACAGCTTGGTGTCAGAGCTAAACTTCGAAACAATGTAGAATAATTTAACAAGGATCATCGTCCTAAGTCTATCTTAGGAGTCGTGCCTTAGGATCTGATTCGAGTCTTCGTACCGTCTCATCCTATTTTCTTTTGTGATTCCTTGTTTTATCAATCATTATTGTTTGATATTCATTTTGTGAATAACCTTCTTATTCTTCTTTCTTTCTTTCTTGAAGAAGAAAAATGATTAGACCTGGCCGTCCCAGCGCCGGTCAATCTAGTGCTACTCCCCAAGATGGAGTATTTATGTCGGCACAACAACTTATTGATCTTTTAAAGAATGCTCAACAACCGGACCCGTTCCGGAGCCTTCTCACCCTAAATCCGGGTTTGCACGCTTGTGTAACGATTATACCAACTTGGGTGGGAAGTCATTCAAAGGTTCTGAAACCATTATTGAAGTCCAGGCTTGGCTTAGAACTTGCGATCGCATCTTTTCTCGCATGAATCTTATTGATCTTCACCGAGTTCAGGTGGCTTCTAGTATGCTCCAAGAAAGAGCATTAGATTGGTACGAGCTTCTGGTTTCTGAAATAAATGAAGCCGATCTTACTTAGGAGAAATTCTGGGAACGATTCGAATTAAAGTTTGTGCCAGAAGCTGAGAAGGTGACATTGGCTCGTCGTTTCATTGACCTTGTTCAAGGTGAATCCTCTGTGGCAGATTATGTCGCATCATTCGAGTCACTTTCTAAATACGGGGTCGAATACATAAACACCCCATTGAAGAAGAATCATAGATTTGTCTATGGCTTGAACAAAAATCTCAAGAAGCCATTACTTCTAAAATTAGAAGTTTCTTTTGATCAACTCAATGATATTGCTCTTCGTCTTAAAGAGGCGGATATGGAGAGTGATGTTGAGGTTGTGGGTGCCAAACCAAACTTCAACAACAAGAAGAAAAGGCCTAATAAGTTCAAAGGTCCTTATCCCTATAAGAAAGGGAAGCAAGCAACTCCGGTGGCAAAAACTTCTACCTCTAGTAGTGGGCAATGCTACAATTGTGGTTCTAAAGACCATTATGCCAATAAGTGTTCAAAACCCCTTGTTTGTCGCTGTTGCAAAAGTTTGAGCCATTATATATCCGCATGTCCCAAACTTCAAGGCAAGAAGGAGGGAAAGCTTAATGCGGTGCAAACTTCTAGTAACACTTCTCGTGGTCAAGGTATTTCACATTCTATCCTTGATGGCATTATTGTGTTTCGTGATCATCCTATTCGAGTTCTTTTTGATACGGGTGTGTCGCATTCTTTTATATCAAAGGAACTTGTTGATACTTTTTCTTTAAGTGTTGTTGCTTTAATGATTTCTTTGAGAATCGCGAATCCGGTTGGTGGATCCGCAACAGTTAGTTTACTTTGTAAAGATGTCGAGATTATTTTGTGTGATTTTTGTTTCCGAGCCGATTTGCATGTTATGCGCTACTTAGGCTTCGAAATGATTTTGGGAATGGATTGGCTTAACCGCTATGAAGCTCAAATCCTATGTCCTGAGCGGACTATTAATCTTCGACATCCTCAATCTGTTAAGCAGATTTCTATTGATCTTAAAGATTCGGATTCCAACTTGGCTGCATCTTTATATTCTTTAAATCCTCATGATGACGATAATGATGATGAGGAAGATGTCATTTCTCTTATTCACATTGTTCGTGAATTTTCCGACATATTTGAGCCCGTTTTAGGATAACCACCTAAGCGAGCAGTTGAATTCAGAATTAATCTAATTCCTGGAGCTTTGCCTATTACGAGTCCTCCTTATCGTATATCCAATAAAGAAAATGAGGAGATGCGCAAACAATTATCCGAATTGGAGACGAAGCAATTTGTTCGCTCTAGTTCCTCTCCTTGGGGAGCTTCGGCTATTTTTGTGAAGAAGTCCGATGGTACACTTAGGCTTTGTGTTGACTACTGCAAGCTTAATGATCTTACTATTAAGAATAAATATCCTTTACCTCGGATTGATGGTTTATTTGACCAACTTAGTGGTGCTAGAGTCTTTTCACAATTGGACTTGGCTACCGGTTTTCATCAGCTTCTTATTGCAGAGGATAGCATTCCTTTGACATCGTTCCATACTCATTATGGATCTTATGAATGGCTTGTCATGCCATTTGGTTTAACGAACGCTCCGGCTTATTTCGTTGACCTTATGAATAGAGTTTTCAAAGACTACCTCGATCGATTTGTTCTCATCTTTATTGATGATATTCTTGTGTATTCTAAAACCGAGGAGGAGCATGAAAAGCATCTGCGGATTGTGTTAGAAACTCTTAGGAGCAATCAGTTGAAAGCAAAATTTTCTAAATTCCACTTTTGGCAATCTCGTGTGAAGTTTCTCGGTCATATCATTTCCGAATCCGGAATTTCCGTAGATCCTTCAAAGATTGAAGCGATTCAAAATTGGAAGAGACCGGAGAGTGTGACGGAGATCCCTAGTTTTCTTGGATTAGCAGGTTATTACCGCCGTTTCATAAAAGTCTTTTCCAAAATTTCTGTGCCTCTTACTAGTTTGACAAAGAAGGGAGTTAAATACATTTGGTCGGATAACTGTGAAGCTTCTTTCCAGAAATTAAAAGGACTCCTTTCCGATGCTCCTATTCTTGTTATTCCTGAGGGGAATAGAGATTTTATTGTTTATACCGATGCTAGTCGCATTGGTTTGGGTGCCGTTCTTATGCAAAGAGAACGTGTTATTGCTTATGCTTCTAGGCAATTGAAGCCAGCCGAGACTAGATATGCCACTCTTGATTTAGAGCTTGTGGCTATTGTTTTCGCTCTTAAAATTTGGCGTCATTATCTTTTGGGAGAGAAATTTATTCTCTACACCGATCATAAATCTTTGAAGTATTTATTTTATCAAAAGGAACTTAATTTCCGTCAACAACGTTGGCTCGAATTCCTTGTATCTTATGATCTTGATATTCTTTATACTCTCGGAAAGGGAAATCATTTTGCTGATGCACTTAGTCGTAAGCAACAAGCGGTTGTTTCTATGATGATATCCGAACGGAATGATCTCGTAATTTTATCCACTTGTGAGATTAGAGATCATGTATCCGATTTATGTTCACCTCTTGTTTTATGTAGCCTTGAAGCTCATCCTTCTCTTTTAGACCACATTCTTGAAGCTCAAATGCTACATCATGAATTGGCTCTTCTTAGCTAAAGTTGTAGGGATAAAATTGGCATTGAAAGTTTGAAAGACTTTAATATTGATTCTCGTGGCGGTATTCGAAAATTTGGTAGACTTATCGTGCCAAATATTAGTGATCTTCGTAAAGATATTTTAAAAGATTCTCATCGTTCCAAATTTACCGTTCATCCCGGTAATAGTAAAATGTATGCGGACATGAAGCGACTTTATTATTGGAATGGAATGAAATCTGATATTGCTAATTTTGTTAAGCGTTGCATGATTTGCCAACTCGTTAAGGCCGAGCATCAAAGGCCCGGTGGGTTATTGCAACCTTGAGAAATTCCAATTGGAAGTGGGACCAAATTTCCATGGATTTTATACACGACCTTCCCCGTTCTCGTTTGGGTCATGATAGCTTATGGGTGATTGTTGATAGACTTACTAAATCCGCCCATTTTATTCCCGTTCGGTCTAACCGAACCGTTCCTCTTTTGGCCAAGCTCTTTATTAAAGAAATTGTTAAATTACATGGAGTTCCTACTTCTATTGTTAGTGATCGTGATCCATTGTTTATTAGTGGATTTTGGAAGAGTCTTCAAAAAGCTTTGGGAATGAAGCTTAATTTTAGCACCGCTTATCATCCTCGGTCCGATGGACAAACCGAGCGTGTGAGCCAAACTCTTGAAGATCTTCTTCGTTCATGTGTTCATGATTTTGGTGGAAGTTGGGAAGATCATATTTCTCTTGTTGAGTTTTCCTATAATAATAGCTTCCAATCTTTGGGATGCACCTTTTGAGGCACTCTATGGAAGGCCATGCAGATCTCCTTCTTGTTGGCTTGAGGCCGGTGAGAAACTGGTTTTAGGTCCAGATTTTATTCGTGATTCCACAGAAAAGATTGACCTTATTCGTCATAGGATGACAGAAGCTCAAAGTAGGCAAAATTCCTATGCCGATAACCGAAGAAGGAAATTAGAATTTTCTGTGAGAGATTTTGTGCTTGTTCGTGTTTCACCTATGAAGAGTGTTGTGCGTTTCAGTCGATCAGGAAAGTTAGCACCTCGATATATTGGTCCATTTCCCATCACCGAACGTATTGGTTCCGTGGCTTATCGCCTTTTATTACCGGCTCAATTTTCTTCTATTCATGACGTGTTTCATGTTTCTCAATTACGGAAATGCCTTCGAGATTCCGATTCTATTCTTGAGCCCGGTATTGTGGAAGAAATTAACGTTTCACCTAATTTGACTTATGAGCAACATCCTATTCATATCATTGCTTCGGAGGTAAAACGTCTTCGAAATAAAGATGTTCCTCTTGTGAAGGTTCAATGGTCCTCAAATCCTAAGGATTACTCTTGGGAATCCAGAGAATTCATCGAGCGAACACATCCCGACTTACTTTCTCGAGCTCTTTGAGGTGAACTTCTTATTCCAAATTTCTTCTTTTGTGTTGATATGCTTTTATGGTTGTTACTTTTTGTTCATTTATCTCTTATGATTGCGATGACGCAATTTCTTTAAGGGGGAGTCTGTAACAACACACATATTTTTTGATTGAATATTTAAATATTTTATTTAAATATTTCATCGTTAGCCGGATTATAGTCCGAAATGATATTTTTGCAAACAGTCAAATTAGGACTCGAGACCACCCTCATTGAGTTCAAAATGACGATTGCGATCTTTTTGAGTATAAACTTCGATATGTTTGAAGATAGTAGAATTTTGCTACTTTTTCATTTAGGGCTTTGGTTTTGTTTCAGCTCATTAGACCCAAGATTCACCCCTCTTCTCTCCATTCCTTCATAATTTTCCTAATACTCAAGCTTTAGCAACAATGGAGAGAGGAATGGGAAATTAAAACTCCAAGCCCTAGTTTCCATTTGCAAATCAAGTTCTAGCTCCAAATTTATAGAAGAAGCTTTGGTAAGCCTTCTCTTCTTCTTCTCCAACTCATTCTCTTACCAATTTCAGAAATTCCTAAACCTAACTTAGGAAAAGTTTCTCTTTTAAGCTTAGATTCAAGCTTGTTGGGTTGGAATTGAAGTGTGATTGTTCTTGCCATTGCTCTATAGCTTCTTCTTCGTAGTTTTGGGTTTAAAGGTGAGATTTTTATCTCACATCTAAGTCTATGATTATCTTTGATTGTTAGGTATGAATTCCTAACTCTTATTCATGTGCATTTTCTTTGATTTGGATTGGTTTTGTGAATATTCCAATTTTTGGTGTTTTAAAGTCAAACCTTTAAAAATCATAGCTTTGGTGTTTGATCATGCTTTTGGCGATGCATCGAGGATCCTATAGGGCTAGGAAACTGATTTGCGTAAACTCCTAGTGCCGTTCCTCGACCGATTGCAATTTGGAAGGGATTGGCCTTTATTTAGACAAGCTTGGAAGTGCAGGAAACAGGTTCCAGTCGACTGAAATTCCAGTCCAGTCGACTGACCTGCTACCAGAACACTTCTCTGGCTCAAGTCCAGTCGACTGGCATACCGAGTCCAGTCGACTGACCTGCATCCCGGGGGTTTTCCGGGACTATGTTCAGTCGACTGAACTCAGTGAGCCAGTCGACTGACCTGCTCCTATTTGCCTATTATGCCTATTTTTGCTTACTTTTGCTTGGTTTTCAAATTTAATTTGTACATGTTGATTCCCCGATTTGTTGTTATCATTTATTATCCACTTTGATGACATTTTCTTCGGGATTTTTGTGAACATACATTTTGATGGATTCGGTATCGATTTCTTTGGATTCTATTCACGTCTTCGAACGTGAAATTTTGGTGATTCATCAAAACGATTTCAATACTATTTTATTACAATGCTTGTTTCTTAAACCGTTTTCCAATCTACTAGCATATACAAACTTTTACCTCACTTGTATGAGAAATTTGATTAAACGGCTTAGTAAAACAAGTGGTATGAAACGCTTGCGTTTATTTCGTCGGTTAATTCTTAGACTTGTTCGATTGAATCTCTTGTGACAATTTTCGAGTGGAGATCTACAATTTGTTCGTAAATATTTAAGTTAAGCTAGTGGTTATGGGACATGAAGCTAAGCTCATATATTTACTAGCTTAGTGTAATTGACACTTCTTGATGATCTAAGATGATCATTTTTGTGATTTAGACTAGCAATGTGCGATGTCTCTTTGTCTGCGAGGGAGACTAAACCCCGTTTCTGTGGATTTTCGGCTCAATTTGGTGGGTAGCGACCTATGGTCTTCGGGCCGTTTTGTGGAGCTTCGGCTCAAAATTAATGGTTAGCAACCATGGAATAGTGTTTCGTTTTGTGATACACGTGTTGGTGAGTTTTCATGCTCCCGTTTTGTGATAGGCCTCCCCCTTTTTGTGATTTCTGGATTTCTATTGACGATTTCTAGAATTTGTGTTCCACCAATTTCTGTGGTTTCATTGATAAGTTCTATCATTATTTGTGCATTGGTGAATTTGTGTGCCATTAACTTTTGTTATTGGCATTGATATAATTGTCAATATTTATGGTTTGGTGAATAAAAATAAAGAGTATGACATTCCTTTTAATCTTTGAGAAGATTCTTGTGATATTGATTAATCTCTAGTTGATTTTCAATACATACTTATTCCAGTATGGCTTTATGGTTATCATACATTTTTGTCATATCTCTTATTTTATATCATTTCATCTGATATTTATAGTTAGACTGATCCGTTTATTATTTTCTTATTAAATAGTACTCAAGTCAGACCGAGATATTACAGGTGCTTCTGCGTGACTCCTCATCTGGGATTATTATCCTGACTTTTGGCTAACTACTTAGATTAGTAGTTTTTGGTTGTATACATTTGAGATATAGACTCATTGATGTATACTTATTCTTTTGTGTAGCTCTTGTAACTATCCTTTTGTGATATTGTGGATCTTGTTTGACCACTATTCCGATGTACACTCTTAAGTGTTATTTATTCATATCTTTTTCCGCCTTTGTGATATGGATATCTGTGACTGATTTGTGTTATGATATTTCTATATTCGTTTTCGAAGATTTCATATAGCCACTGTGTAGTAGCTTTGAGTTTGTATCAGCATGTCAGATTATGTTTTACTATCTGACGTATCGGTGCTCGCACAAAGCAATTATACAGATGGTCGCTCCTCAACAGCCTAATTCTCCATGCTAGTTGATGGCATTACCTTGTAGTGTCCTTGGCAAGAGTGGATATAGAGGTGGGGTGTCACATAAAGGGTATTCCAAATAACACTTTTAAAAGTATATGTATATATTTTGAAAAGAAAAGAAATTTTAGAAATAGGTCTCTCATATCTCTTCCTCCATATCTATTGAAATATTTATGGAGTACCTAATCCCATCTTTTTAATATCCGTAGGTAGAAATGTATGAAACGCAAGATATCCGCGAAGTTCCATGCCTTAATATGCCTTCTTGGTTCAGACATTATTTGCAGGCAAGGCAAGAGCAGAGCCATCAGTTAAGGATGCTGCTCTGACGAAAGGGACTCCAGCTCGTCCGCTAGGAATTCCCGATTTTCCTAAGTTATGCAAGGACTACACCAGCTTAGGAGGCAAGTTGTTTCTTGGCAACGCTTCATATACTGAGGCGAGAGTTTGGATTCGTAGTTGTAAGTGGATATTTGGACTTATGGGATTGGAGGACTTGGCTCGGAGGCAGTTGGCTTCATGGCAGTTGTAGGGAGAGGCTCTTTGTTGGTGGGAGATTATGGAGGCTGAGGCTGAGGCTGATAAGTTGACTTGGACAGATTTTTGTACTAGGTTCGAAAGGAAATTCTTAACGCAGGATGAAAAGGAAGTGCAGCTAGAGAAAATTATACAGCTCAAGCAAGGGGATATGATAGTTAAGGAATATGTTAATCAATTTAATGAGCTTGCCAGATTTGCACTAGACCTGATCAATACTCCTCACAAGAAGGCGCTGAAGTTTGCTAAGTGTTTGAGTCAACCACCGCAGAGTTTAGTGGTGAGCCACATTCCGATGGGAGTCACTTTTAAGTGATTGGTAGATATGGCTTTATTTGCTGATACTGAGAAGAAAGGAGATGTGATGCAGAAGCGTGATAGAAATAATTAGTGGAAAGGAAAGAGGAGAGGAGGAGGAGGGTCAGGTGGAAAAAGGAAAGTTCCAAGGAAAGATTGGAAGTGCAATACTTGTGGGAAAGCGGGTCATCTTGCTAAGGATTGTAGAGGGGCAGGAGAGCGACCAAGACTAAGGTGCTATCTTTACGATCGAGTGGGGCATATGAAGAAAGACTGTCCGTCGAAGCCCAAGGACAGTTCACATACACCTTCACAGCCTGCTCAGGCTTATGCTTTAGAGGCAGCTTCTTCCTCTAGTACTCGTCCGGTCGTGGACAAGGGAAAGAAGGTGATCATCGAAGGTGTGTTATCTATCTCTGATTTTCCTATTCGTACCCTATTTGATTCTGGAGCTTCGCACTCTTTTATATCTAGTACTCATGTAGAGAGTATTGGTCTTGATGCTTGCATAGTGACCGACCTGGTAGTAGTATCAAATCCCATAGGAGGATCAGCCTATTTATCTATGTTATGTCGGGATTTGAAACTGTTTAATTTAAGGGTTGAGTTTGACTGTAGTGCCTTTGTATTAGGCTTTTTATGGTTAGGGTTGATTCTTGGTATGGATTGGCTATCCATGTATGGTGTTATTCTTGATTGCGATAAGAGGGTGGTGAGGTTAGGCACTTGTAGTGGATGTACCTTGGAGGTATCTTGTGATCCTAGAGGATCAGTCGTGTTGAGTAACTTTATTCTCTTGACTTATCGCCCAGTAGCTTGAGCTCGATACCCGTTGTTAGAGACTTTCCAGATATGCTCGAGGAGGTTGCTGGCCTTCCACCTTGAAGAGAGATCGAGTTCAAGATTTATCTTGTCGATATTGCCAAACCGGTTGCTTTATGAGTAAGGCATATGGCTCCTAAGAAACGTCATGAGTTGAGTAAGCAGATTGGAGAGCTTTTGAGAAGGGCTTCACTCGTAGGAGAATTTCTGAGTAGGTGCACCCGTCGTCTTTTCCACTATAGCGAATGGCTCTCTCAGACTTTGCATGGATTATAGGGAGTTTAATAAGCTGATAAAGAAGAATCGTTATCCTCTTCCCATATAGACGATCTTTTCGACCAGCTAGTAGGAGCCAAGGTATTTTCGCAACTCAATTTGGCTATGGTATTTCATCAGCTGCGTGTGGTGGAGAATAGCATCGAGAAGACTACGTTTAGGACTCCGGATGGGTTATTTGAGTGGTTAGTCATGCCATTTAGGCTAACCAATGCTCCGGCATATTTTGTGGACCTGATGAGTCAACTATTTCGTGAATCGTTGAACAAATTTGTGGTGGTATTCATCGATGATATTTTGGTTTATTCGTGAAGCAAGTAGGAGCATACTTTTCACATGGAAGAAGTACTTAGGACATTGTGAGCACATAAGTTGAAGGTGAAGTTCTCCAAGTGCCACTTTTGGAGGGATGAGGTTTGCTTTTTGGGACACATCTTTTTGGAGAATGGACTTGCAGTAGATCCCGCGAAAGTGGCAGCAATACAGGATTGGCAGATCCCTAAGAATGCCATGGACATTAGGATTTTTCTTGGTCTTGCGGGATACCATAAGAAGTTCATTAAGGACTTCGCTAGGATATCAGCTCCACTTACCCGCCTTACCAAGAAGAACTCAGCTTTTGTTTAGGATGCCAAGTGTGAGGATGCCTTTGATCGTTAAAGGAAGCTTTGACTACCACGCCCAAATTGGTATTACCGGATGGAACGAAGCCTTTCTCAGTTTATATGGATGCTTGTGGTACAGGACTAGGGGTGGTACTAATGCAAAAGGGTATGGTAGTCTACTATGCGAGTAGACAGTTGAAAACGCATGAGAAGAACTACCCGACGCATGATCTTAAGTTGACAGCTATAATTTTTGCTCTCAAGTATTGGAGGCACTATCTCTTAAGAGAAAGATTTGAGCTTTTCATGGATCATAAGTGTTTGAAGTATCTATTCTCTTAGAAAGACTTGAATTTGAGACAGCAAAGATGGATGGAGTTTTTAGCCTTTTATGACTTTGAGATTTCCTATACCCTTGGCAAGGGTAATGTAGTGACAGATGCGCTGAGTAGACACAAAGTGGTTTTAAGTCCTCTATTTTTGGAATGGAGGCATTTAGAGTACATTGCTACCTTTGATTTTAGACCTCCATCAGATTTAGCTCCGGGATTGTTAGCAGCCTCGACGTCCAACCTACTTTGATTGAGCAGATTGGAGCAAGGCAAGGTGAGGACGAAGAGTTAAAGGACATTTTAGATAAGCTTGGTAGAGGAGAGTCATCACCACATCTTAGGCATTATACCATGGACACTTGGGATGACTTAGAAGGGATGGTAGACTTTGGGTTTCCCATGGTGAGAATTTAGTAGATGCGGTGTTGGCCAAGTCACATCATTCAAGGATGACATGCACCTCAATGGTGATAAGATGTACCGGGATATGAAGAGGGTATTCTATTGGCCTAGAATGAAGAAGTGGGTGGTGGAGTATGTATCGAAGTGGATCACTTGCCAAAAGGTAAAGGCGGAATAGAAGAAGCCCGGAGGACTGTTGCAGTCATGTGATATTCCATTTTGGAAATGGGAGAGCGTCTCTATGGACTTCGTGGATGGATTACCAAGGACACGGAGAAGGAATACGAGCATTTGATTCATTGTGGATAGACTGACAAAGAACGCTTATTTTATAGCGATTAAGAGTAATAGGATAACAGCTTCTTTGGTGACTCTTTATGTAAGGAGATGGTTAGGCTTTATGGAGTTCCCACCAGCATTATGAGCGATATAGATCATTATTCACCAGCGAGTTTTAGAGGAGTCTTCAGCAAGCCTTGGGAACAGAATTGAATCTGAGCATGACATATCACCCTTAGACAGATGGACAGACTGAGAGGGCAAATAGGGTTTTGGAAGATTTGCTCATATTGTGCATAATTGGCTCTGGAGGCTCTTGGGAAGACCACCTACCTTTGGTGGAGTTCGCGTATAATAATAGTTATCAAGCAAGCAATGGGATGGCACCGTTCGAACCCCTATATGGCAGACCATATAGATCACCATCCTGTTGGTGGAGATACCACAGATAGGATCTTACTTGGACCAGACTTGGTGAGGGAAACTTCCGAGAAGGTGGATTTGATTCACAAGAGGTTGAAGACTACACAAGATAGACAATAGTTATATGTCGATAGAAGATGTTCAGATTTTTAGTTTAAGGTTGGAGATATGGTTTTTTTCGAGGTTTCTCCTTTGAGAGACGTTATGAGATTTGACTCAATGGGTAAGTTGGCACCGAGATTTGTAGGACCCTTCCCAATTTCCGCACAGATTGGAAAAGTGGCATACAGAGTTGATATTCCAGATAAGTTGGTAGGAGTTCAGGATGTTTTTCATGTTTCACATCCTAGGAAGTGTCTACATAATTCCGCAGTAATAGTAGAACCCGATCAACTAAGGGAAGTGGAGGTAGAGCGCGAATCACTTGTGCGTCGTACACCCACCCTATATTGGAACACGGCGTCTAGAGATTACGCAACAAGGAAGTTCGTCTAGTAAAGGTTCGGTGAGGAGATGACCTCAAGGAGCGCACATGGGAATCTAAGGAGAGAATTTGAACTTCTTATCCTTTTCTATTTGAAGGTACACTTCAAATACTTTGATCTTTTCTTAATTAGGGTCTTTTCGATAATCTTTAGGTGAAACCCATGGATGGTAGCTTGGTTGTAAATATGTCATTAGGGCATGTTATGTTTGATGGATGAAAATGATTGCAAGTGAATACGAATGTTTGCAAATGGATACATTGCATGCACTATATAGATATATATTAGGATAATCGGTTGCATATGTGTGCCTGTTATCTATTGAACTTATACATGGTTGTGTGCGTGTGTGAATGGATGTTGCATACGGACGGTGTATTTGGGTGAATAATTGACACATACATATAGAATTATCAATTATACTAGGGTAATTGCATACATTTGATTGCATGACATAAGCATACTTTCATTACAGAAGGTCGACTAAATCAGTAGACTGACTACCTTTTCGCATTAGGTAAGTTCATATGCATTTCACTTTGCATAAATCATAAATTGCATTAGTTAAAAATAAGGATAATGGTAGAAATGGATGGTGGTTGAGTAGATAGATGTAGTTCTTGGATGTGGTTGTTAATTACGTTCTTCCATCGTTGAATATTTCGGAGACGAAATCCTTTAGTGGGAGAATGTAAACCCAATATTTTACGGAAAATATAATTAAAAAGAAATTAAAAGCGCATTCGGTACAGTGGTAAAAGAGCATGTTGACTTCTTTAGTGACCAGGAATCAAGTCCCGTTGTCACCCAAAATCTGGAGCGATGTTTTTTTAGCTGGTTCATTTCCAACAATTTTTCTAAGTATTTCAACGTTGTTTTTGACATGTGGTAGCTTCCCATTCGCTCCAGTGATGTAATAGGATGAGGTGGTTGAATTTTATTGGCTGAGTGAAGTGTATGGGATAGAATGGATAACCATTAAGTGTATGAAAGAACCGGATTTAATCTAAAATAGTCTAATGGATTATATTCATTTAAACAATCTATAAATAAACCATTTAACCTAAACCTAATCTCTTATTCAGCCGTCGCCATTATTCTATATTAAAATTAGTATGTATTATTTTTCCTCCTTTTCTCTCTAAATAAACAAATCTTGTAACGACCCACTATTTTGGACTATTCGCATCCACAAATATCGGACTTGAATAATTCAAAATACCGAATTGTTAATTTAAATTTGGCAAAACTCAGATATACAGTAAATAAATAATCACAGAATCACAGACACAGAGTAATAATATGCAGCGGAAAATAAAAGAGATAGTAGTTCATGAAGCTACTATATAAACATATAAGATACATCAGAGTTTACAGCAGAAGAGTAACACGATACATCAAATACAAATCAAAATACAACACCGGAATCATCGAATACTGAAAGCAGAATAGATGGTCGGATCTTCAAGCAAAGCTCCAACTCCAAAGGTGAGCCTCGAATACTGGTACACTCAGTCTGACCCGAGTGTAAAGCAAAACACAAAACACTCGAGTCAGGATTAATATTCTCATATCAATAAATCTAACTCAAGTGAAATAACAATCGAAATACAAGTAACTCAAAGGATGTTGGAATCACCATCCTCTAAGGATCCGTTAAACTATCTACTATGTAGTAGTATACGCTACATAGATAATGTCTATCAGTAATATAAAGTATCAAAATAGTGTTAAGGCGTTACCATTATCCCCCTTAACACATTTTATATAAGCGTTATAGTCTATACAGCAATGTGAACTCCACCGTAAACTAGTGGGATATCAGGGAGTACTCCATAGGTATAACGCAAAACAATTTCGTAGTGGTCGCGTATATAGGGATACAAGTATGACAAGGCACATGAGGCAATACCCAAGATAGTGAAACTACCGTTCGCCTGTTCCGGACTGGTGAGAACACATCGCTGCAGCGATCGCAACACCGCGAAACAACACTCATGAAATTCCGAGGGTGCACCAATCAATAACAAGTAATGAGTAGTTACGAAGAAGTGTGTTCGCTCGAGGTGGCTAACCCCATTTGGCCCGGCACGGCTCCTGATTTTAGTCATTTCCAATTTGACACAAGTGTCAAGGCTATCCATTATCGTTCTCTTTCTTCAGTCATCACGTCCATCATTCCAACCACTTCATTCTGGATCATCACTCCGCGTATAGTTATTAAAGTGGTTTTCGGTTTAGATAGAGAGTATATCCATAACCGATTCCGGTCTCTTTAATAACTTTCGTAATTATTTCACCGATTGGTCGTTTAATATATATTTCGAAACCAAATCAAATTCAATTTCAATTTCAATTCGTAAACCAACATTTCAGTTGTCTTTCTAAATCAATTTCCAAAATTTACGTTTCAAACTTCCAAATTTCCATTTCAAATTCTATAATTCGATTTCAACTTTTAATTTAACAAAACAAATATTGATTCAAGTTCGTATATAAATTTCATTCCGAAATCATTTAAGTTAATTTAATTTAACATTCAAAATCAATTTCAATTCATTAATCGATTTCATTCAATATTCATTAAGTTAATTTATCATTCAAAACCATTTCCATTTCCAATTCATTATATCAATTACTTATGTTCAACTCCATTATATCATACTTACAAATTTAATTAAATTAGATTCATCAAATCAAATTCTTAAATTCCAAGTCTTACATTAATTTCAATAAATCGCAATTTATTTCTTGTTAAAGAAATTCAACTTCAATTATTTATTTACTTTCTTAGTTACAAATTTCAACTCAAATAATAAAGAAACTAAATTTCACATATTCAAAAGTTCAATTTCACTTATTAATTTACTTAAATAAATTTTTTCCAAAAATTAATAAATAAAGAAACACAATTTCATTTATCAACGAAGTTCAAATTCACTTAATCAAAAGTTAAATTTCTCTTATCAAAGAATTCAATTTTTATTCAATTATCAAATAATTCAATCGTATTCAATTATCATACTAATTTAAAAACTTAATAATTTCGACTTAATTATGAATTCAAACTCAATTATTAAATCATTTCAAACTTAATTCAATGAATAATTCCAAATATAATTGTTAAATAATTCATTTCAAACAACGTTCTTTCATCAGTTATTACATTAATATATTGATTTAGATTCCAATATTAACATTTTCCTTTCATCAAAATTTACGTTCCAACTTTTTTTTTCAAACCTTATTATTCAAATAAAATCTTTATTTTATTTCAAATCAAATTATTGACCAATCGGGTTTATTTAATTCTCTATCCTAAGTCAAAGTTTATTTGGGTATTTATCATTTCAACCCGATTCCATTTCAATTCAAAATCAAGCATAACAAAGGGAACTTGCAGTGTGATAACTGGGATGGTGTCAAAGTAAATAAACAAGCAATAGTATCCATACATAACAATTCAACAATCAATTCAAATAATCCTGAAATAATCGTATTAATTCACGTTGTTGTTTGTGCAAACTAATATAATTATTTCTAGAATCTACACTATCATTTCATGTAGATTAAAGATTATTACACTAATTATTCATACGGTTCTTCACTTGTCATTCGATTTCAATTTTACACTACAACAATTTATCCTACATACGTTCAATGGTTCAAAGTGTAATTATCACTATTCTACATGTCAATTAATTTAACAATTAAAAGGGGTCATATTTAACTAATCAAATTCAACATTTATGTCGATTCAAATTTTAATTATCCTACATCAAATTCAATTGCGTAATATTTATCACTTTATACGTTACAATTTAACATCCAGTAAAACAACAATCAATCAATCAATTATCAACCAAACTGTATTATCATCGCATAAATAATTAATAGATAATGGTGTCAGATATCATAGGTGAACAGATACAGGTAATAGCATATATAACAGTATAAATAACTAACAGCGGCATATTTTAAATTATCGTTTCAATTGAAATCAAATTTAATAAATAAAATAACATTAATCGTGAGTGATTGCTCACCTTTCGAGGCTAGAGAGATGAATAGGCAACGAAGATGAGTTACGAATTACAAGCACGACTTCCGAAATAAACTAGATTGGCACGAATTGTCGAGCAAAGCTGTTAAATAGGAATTGCCGAAATCAAATTAGAACAGGATCGATGAAAGTAATTGGTAAAATGAATTTATACACACACATATATATAACCATATGTAACTATTTACGTATGTAAAACATATTCTAAATTCAAACGCATTTTTAAATCATATATATATACATTTCAAAATCATTGTTTTAAATTAAACTCAATTATACTTATGTGTAAAATATATAAAATCTATCATTATAATTTATACAGCAAATTGCAATGATCCAAATTTACCTTATACAACAAATATAATACTAACAGTATAAAATTTTCGAAAAGATAACTTATATATTATAAACGAACCCATACTCTCCCCATAAGCAAACAGTGACATATATATAATAAACATATGACTCGCATTTCTTTACACACATATATATAAAGCTAAATCCAAACTCACCTACTCGATATATATATAAACTAATAATTATACACTTACATACTCAACTAAAAGATTGGAACATATATTTGCTGTAGATGAATTTATAAACACATATGTATGTATATTCAACCAACATACAAACTATAACTATATATAAAAAAAACTATGTAGACCAACAATCTACCAAAACTATCTCACAATGTTCATATGTATCTGCGCACGCTTTCATATGTAAACCTTGTATGTTTTCTAAAAACAAGAGCATGAAAAAAAAAGAAAAAAAAAGGTAACAAAATAAAACATACACTTACCAAAATTTCTGTACAAGCTTACAGAGACAAATGCATTTGCTCAAGATTCACTTTAAATATAATTTGCGCATGCTGTACTATCCGCAACCTATAAAAATGTGTACGCATACTAACACACACAGCATACAATATATTATAAAATATTATATAACATCAAACATTTTATATATATATGTAGGTAAACTAGTCCGTAACTCTATATATATATATATATATATATATATATATATATGCAACAGACGTATAATTTATAGGTAATAAATTCTTATATATATATATATATATATATATATATATATATATGCACACACATTAACTATCATAAGAAAATAATAATAATAATATATACGCACCCATATGAAAACACAGAGGAGGAAGGTAGGCAGATGCATAGGCGAAGGGAGGAGTGCTCGCGCTTGGGGCTACACTAGTGTTGCGTAGGGAGAGGATGGTCGTGCAAGGTGAGCGTCGTGGCGAGTGGGTTCATGGGAGGCCTGAAAGCTTCGGCGTTAGCACACGGAAATGGTGACTTGGTGATAACGGAGGTGACTGCGTGGCGTTGTAGGCGATGCTTGGAAGAGGAGGGGCACGGCCAGGTTGGAGGAGATAGGGGATGGGCTGTGATTGTGGCCGGTGTTGGGTAGGCCAGCGAAAAATGAATGGGAAAAAGTGGAGCAGAGGGATGCGACTTCAATGGGTGGATGCATTGAGATGATGTCACTGCTGGTGGAAGAAGGTGGAGGTGGAGGTTGCTGTTCTGATTGAGCGGGTATGGACGCAGTGGCCTGGGTGTGGCGACTGGGTGAGTGGAAGTGTGGCGAAGTGGAACCGTGGAGGAACAATGGTGAAGTTTGGTTTCATACTATTTTTTCTCTTTTGCAAATTATCAGTGGAAGAGGAGAGAACAACAATGTAAATGGACATAAGCTATGCTATGTGGCCTGCAACTAAAACTTCTTGAAAGAACAAAAAAAAATATAACAGAGGAGAGAAAATGGAGAGACGTGGCCAAAAGTAGGAAAAATGAGCTATCACTTTTTTTCTCTCTTTGGAACCAGTGATACCTTAGTTTTAGGCTATTGGGAACATATAAATCGAAAGGTCATAATAATGATTTCGAAAAAATATTGAATGCAGACCATTGCAATCATCTAGTAAATCTAGATGGTCACAGAAACTAAAAGGTAAAGATTTGAATACCGATACGGTCTTCACGGATTCGCCGCGTACCGGGCACTGAAACACAGATATGAATATACTGCGGAGATCAGCACTACGAAACGATCAAAACGGTATACAGATATCGGTGGTACAATTGAATTATAAAAATTCGAAATTTCAACTAGTTGAAAATGCATAAAAACGTAGAAAAATAAGATCGACGGAGCCAAAGATGTCCGAATTTGGGAAAACGAAAAACTGACATCTTGCTCAGAAGATGGTTTAGAATTTTTTTATGTAAAAATATTTTGATTTCGAAAATGTTTTATTTTCATCGCTTTTTAACTGATTATATTGAAGTAAATTTACGCGCGAAATAAACTTTCATTTTTTTCGGACGAAACTTTACCGGTTGCTATGTTTAACTGGACGCATTCCAAATATCAAATTTATATTTCAAAATTTTATCGTTTAAAATTTCATAAAATTTTAATTAATAACGCTATTAAAACCAGTTAAATTTGCGGGTCGTTACAAATCTCTACAAAATTAAATTATCTATATATATTCAATCAATTAGGGGAAGTTAGAAAATCAAAGGGAGAAAGATTAAAGCAAAGCTTTTTCAAATTTATACACGATTAAGTGCTAGGTTAGTGGAAATTAATATGAAATAGAAAAATAAGGTAGTTCAAATTCAGTTCTTTTTTGGCATGTTAATATGAATTAATTTCTTTTATTAATTGAGAATTGATGTAAACTATTACAACTTCTTCTTCTTTTTCTTTCACTTCTCAAATCTAATTCATGTTTGGTTTAAAATATGAGACAAACAAATTATCTATTCACGTTTTATGGCATAGATAAGATCGAAATTTATGTAAATTATTGTATCTTCTCCATCTACTACTTCTCAATTCTAATTCATGTTTGGGTTGAAATTTGGAACAAACAAATTGTTATTCACGTTTCATGGCATAAATAAGATTGGCTTAATTAAATTGAATTAGAATTGTTATTCAGTTTCTAATAGTAGAACAAGTCGGTTAAATAAATTCAGAATATGTTACTTGAATAAAATTGTGGTTTTGATTGATATAATTACATAATTTGAATATGGTTTTGGAAAAAAATTCGGAGGTCTAATTGGCATAATTGTTTGTTTCATATGTGGCCTAAAAATGTAAAAGTAGTATTTTGTGTAATTAAATGGTTTGTGGTTATCGGATAAAAATTCTGTACAGACTAAATCTCTAAAAGGAGAACATAATATAGGATGGAAAAAAATGTAAATTAAATGGACCATAAAGGCTAGTGTAAATCTGTAACAAAATGGTATAAAAATTACAGACAAACCATACATACTGAACTAACGTAAAATTGAAACAACATTTATGTAAGAAAACGGAAAATTGTGAAATAACCAAATCAGATGTAAAAATGGCCTAAAGCAGATTAATGGAAATAAACAATATGTAAATTGTAACGGTAAAATTAATTAATCTGGAAGTGATTTGGTAGGTAGACCTTGTAAAGGTCTGGATAGGTGTTTCATGCAGTTAAGACCAATATATTGTTTTGGTTGTACGTACTAGGAGCGGGCAAGTAGGATCGCAAGGATGTTTGTTACCTTTCATAGGTTGCTAGTACATAGGATAAATAGCATCCGCAATCGTAGGCTTCCTTTGGCACATCGACGTGGACAGAACATGACAAGTGTGCTCCGACATAGGCTTCTTTAGGCAGACCGTTGGAGGATTTTGCGCAGCCGACCCTGCTATGGCCGCTCTTTCGGAGGACCGACACTTTGGATAGGGGCGAGTCCACGTTGGTAACCGAGGAGACAGGAGGATAGGAGTCCAGTTTGGCGGAGACTTAGTGCAACTTCGTAGTCCTGCAAGGTTGTTTGAGTCGGCGCCGGTCATAAGTAACAGGCATTTAGTCACAATGCACGGGTGAAGATCATGACTTTCACGTTGTAACACGTGGATAGGTAAGGATAACAGGTTCGATAGGCTGATTGACGTTTAATATTACTGAATGGTTGACTTCTTTAGAGTGACCATGGAATTTGGCTTCTTGAGAACTGTATCTAAGAAGGATTCACTACATTATATTATTTACCCTCTATGATATCCAGGGAAGACTTGGAATTAAACCGTTTGTTCTTTCTGCTTCATTTTATTTCTCATTCACTAGACTTTATGTTTGACCTATTCCTATTTTTCCTGCTTTTCCAAATCACAAGAGGGCAGGTCTAGGTTGCAGTTCTTTGCAGCTTGGAGAGTCGTTGGAGCAGTTGTTATCTTCAGCTTTTATTTCATTTGTTTCATGTACTTCGTTTCTCTTTTCCGTACTTTGCTCCATATTTGGGGACCTATATTGTGAACTTTGTTATATTTTATGTTTTAGTAGAGACTACTTGTTACTTTTGGTTTCAGAAATAAATTTGGGATAATGTTGTTTTTAATGAACCTGTTTTCCTATTAATTTATAATTAGTGAAAGTTTTCTTCGGCTATAATATTTTAATCATTTTATGTCGTCGCCTTAGTTTCTGTGCTATGTTATGGATTTTAATTTCACCCGACCACCCGTGCTTCTAGTCATGTCTGAACTTCGGGGTGCCTAGAGGTGCAGGGTGTCACACAATTTTACACTAGTCTTAGTGGAATTCAGAAGCTCGGTGAATATTCTGTTCAAAAGAACTTTCGATCATGTAAGGATAAGTTTGAAGGTCGTTAAGCCTTGTAAATCCAAAGTTCAAGGATTTACTGATGATGCAAAGGAACCCCTTGGGATTATCGATTTGTTCGTGGAATTAGGGAATAGAGACCGCAAGATTGTACGGGTTCAAAAGTTTGTGATTGTGAATGAGTACTTGACATACAACACCTTTTGGGCCAATTGGCCCTTGCTAACTTTAGAATACCACTAGCTCTTTAGGTGCTTGATGATGAAATTCAACATGGAGAATGGGGTTCCAATGATTCGAGGTGTCTAGGGTGCTAGTAGGGAATGTTATGTCATTGTGCACAAAGAAACAAAGCGATGGGATAAAGGGAAAATTGTAGAGAAAAGTTTTTGCATTAAGAACACTGATGCATAGCAATTAACGCTCAGGCCCTGGCTCAGAAACCATGGAAAATTCTATAAATTTATGGATCCCAAGAACAAGTTAGAGGAAATGCGGACAGCACCAGTCGAGCTGACGGTCACCGTTCCAATCGATATGGACAATCCTACATTGGTCCTTAAGATTGGATCTCAATTCGACATCGGATTGAGGAAGGAATTGGTTAGTTGTCTCCGTGCAAACTTGGATGTATTTTCTTGGACGCATTCAGATATGTGAATGATATCGTCGGAAATAGCATGTCAAACACTAAATGTGGACTTAAAATATCCACCTATGAAATAAAAGAGATGCAATCTGGGTCTGAAGTGATCCGCCGCGTTGAAGGAGGAAGTGGAAAAGCTAAAGGAAAACAGCTTTATCCATGATGCTTTATACCTTGAATAGGTATCAAACCTTATGTTAGTTAAGAAATCAAATGGGAAGTGGTGGACATGTATTGATGACTTGGACCTGAATAAAGCATCCTCATAGAGCGATGTCATTCTAGATCAGGAGTACACAAATTTTATAACATATTTGCCACTATACTACTATCGAGTGATGTCAATCAGTCTGAAGAATGCAGAAGCTACTTACCAAAGATCGGTGAATTCCAAGTTTAGGGATCATAATAAATGTACGATGGAAGTGTATGTTGATGATATGCTCATGAAGTCACAGCTATTGACGAACCACATAGATGACCTTTCGGAGATGTTTGAAGTGTTGTGAAGGTATGAGATGAAGTTAAATACACCAAAGTGCTCTTTTACAGTCGCATCGGATAAGTTTCTAGGATTTAACATGAATTCAAGGGGTATGGAGGCTAATCTGGAGCATGTTGACACCTTAGAAAATGTGACTACCCTAACTAAGTGGAGGGAGATGTGGAGCTTGAATGGGAAGGTTTCCGCATTAAGTTGGTTCATCTTAAAGGCAATTGATAAGTGTACACCAATTTTCAATGGCCTCAAATAGGAGAAGGAAAAATTTGTATGGATGATGGTATGTCAGGATGCCTTCGAGGAATTGCTGAGTCATATGAAAATACCAATGGTCCTATCTAAATTGGATGGAGAGGATTTATTCATTTATTTAGTATTCCTTGTTCGTGCACTAAGTGCGACATTGGTACATGAGAAGGCAAGGATACATAGGCTAGTTTATTACATCAACAACGATCTACCAGAGTCAAAAAGAACTATCTAGACTTGGAAAAACTCACTTATTGCTTACTGGTTGCATAAAGGATGCTACGACCATATTTTCAGCCTCCCCGGCGGAGGTGCTGATGGATTGGCCCTTAGAGCGGGTACTATACTAATCTGAGACCTCGGGAAGGTTATTGCCGTGGAGCATTGAGCTGAGCCGGTATGACATAACTTACCATTCAAGGAGGGTATTACGAGGATATGCGTTAGAGGATTTCATCGCTGAATTTACCATCCGCGATGGAGAAGAGGAAGATGATATGGTCACACTTTCTTAATGGAAATTATTTGTAGACGGGGCTTCTAATTAATGTAGTTCTAAGGCAGAAGTAATAATCATGACCCTAGAAGGACAGTTAAATTTCTATGCATTAAAGCTATAGTTCCCCGCAACAAACGACGATGCTAAATATGAAGTGTTGATAGCGGGACTTGGGATAGCGAAGGAGCAGGGGGTAAGGATGCTGCATATATTCAGTGACTCCTAGTTGAAGGTTTGCCAGGTGAAGAAGAAATTCCAAGCTAAGGATGAGCGCTTTACCCATTACCCAACAAAGACACTGGAACTGTTGAACGAAATAGATAATTATATGATCATGCACATCCCTGGAGAGGAGAATACAAAGGCTGATTCATTGGCCAAGCTAGCTAGCTCTAGAGATGCATAGTTGATGGGATTGGTTTCATTTAAGGTTTTATCAGCTCCAAGCATCGACCAGATGGATGTCGATTGGATCTTTGAGGCCGAAAAGAAGGAGAAGTCATGGATGACTTCAATCAAGGATTATCTATTGAAGGGAACTCTCCTAAAAGGATGGAATGAGCGGAAGAATTCCTTCATAAAGTGCCATGATTTATAATGTAAGGAGTGTTATACCAAAGAGGCTTCTGAACCCTCTACTTCGGTATGTAACCAAGGGTGAGGCTAGGAAGACCTTATGGAAATCTATAAGGGTAGTTGTGTTGATCACACTAGTGGAAGACTTAAGTGAAGAAGATGCTTTGCTATGGATACTTCTAGACAATAATAAACTAAGATACCACTGATTACACCAAATGGTGCAACCGGTGCCAGAGGTTTGCAAAAATTTCAAGAGCCTCGTACACAGAGCTTATGCAAATGGTTAGCCTGTGGCCATTTGCAGTTTAGGGAGTTGATATAATCGGTGTGCTATCAATGTCGAAAGAAGGAGCTAAATACACTATCATAGTGGCGGATTATTTCACAGAGTGGGCTGAAGTGGAACCGCTTTCCATGACTATGACAAGGAAAGCGATTAGCTTTGTAACGAAGAATATTATCTGTAGATTCAACTACCCTGGAAATTATAACAGATAATGGAACTTAGCTTGAGAGCGCTAAGTTCAAGGATTTCTACAACCGGTACAAGATCGAGAAGAGGTTTTCTGTAGTAGCACACCCACGGACAAATGGATAGGTGGAAATGGTGAATAAAATTGTCAAATCTATTTTGAAAAAAATAGTTAACTAAAGTCGAAGGCAACTAGTTTGATGAGATTCCACTTACATTTTAGGTTTATAGGATGATCCATAAGTCTATGATTGAACATACACCATTCGCTTTGACCTACGAATCAAAGGCGATTATTGTAATTGAACTTGAAGTCCCTTCTCATAGGAAAATGCATTACGACCCTAAGGTCGGCAAGGAACTCTTACTTTAGTCCATTGACTTGATTGATGAAACCGAGAAGAGGTTCAATTAAAAGTAACCGCTCACCAGAAAAGAGTAACATGACATTTCAACACAAGGTCCATAGCCATACTGTAAGGACCCGTAATTTCGATAATTAAATTGGTTAGTTTAATAAGATTTTTGTGATTAAATTTAGAAAGAAATAAAAAAACTTTATAATTTATAATGAAGTGAATGTTAAAAATGAAATGTAGCAATGGTAATTAAAACTAATTATTGACAATTGAAGTGAAATCCCAATAATGAAATAGTGTAAATTGTTGCAATTGGTTATAAATTGAATATAAGTAAATAAGTGCAAGTGTTGTATAAATAAATGAATTAGTGTAATTAATGGTAATTGGATGAATTCAGTATTATGTAGGTAATTATAATAATTAGTTGAATATATAATAAACTTAAGTGTAAATTAAAGGTTATGATAACAATTATTATAAATTACCTATTTAATTTGTCAATGAAATTAATTGGAAATCAATTTTATTTAAATGTAAGTAAATGTTCATTAATGTGAGTTAGGACAGCAATTATAAAGTATGAATGTAATAAAATGAATGGAAAGGTATATTTTATTCATAAGATAAAATAAAGGAATGAAACCAAGTTGAATAAATTAATTGAGGTTTTAATTATAATAAATGTAGATATTTGACAAATTAAATATAATTAAAAACAATAGTTAATACAAAGGAAAGATGGAAATTTAAATATATTAATGAAACGAAAGACAAACAAATATTAACTAGGTTTATAGAGTAGTAATAGACTTAACAGAAAGATTGAAATTGAATCAAATCAATTTATTGGAATTAATTATAATAAATTGAAATTCAATTCATAATAAATGGACTTATTGTAGGTAAATGAAATTAAAAACTATATTAATGGAAATTAGGATGAAATGGGAAATTTCTAATGTATTAGGTTATAAACCAATGTTAATATTAACATTTGGACGATAAGTAAATAATTGATTTAATAACAATATTGAGAAATCAAATAAATGGATTTATTGGAATTTCAATTGATAATTAATGAATATATTGAAATTGAAATATAAACACTGTAATTTATGAAATACTGGACTCTGAATTTTATGTAAACTTGTTTTTATTTATTATAAATGTCCAAACAAACAAAAATGATGGAAATTATTAGTTAATAAATATTGGATTGAAAAAGGTGATTTAACTAATATAATATTAATTTATTCAATTAACACGAAAATAACCATTTTGGCAACTGTCTCCAATTTCGACGAAACCAGTTCCATTGGATCCGTAACGGTGAATTATTATAGGATTTCAAGTTTCGTAGCGTTCAGACTTGTCGTCTGATCGTACGGACTCGAAACGCCTAGAAAACAATTTAATTGAAATTAATTTAAAATAACTTGATTTTAGCGTAAATTATTCGAATTAGGACTTGAAACCTTATTCATCGAGTTTAAAATATTTGAAAACATCTATTTTGATATATGGGTTGACCCATTTTCGTTCTGGAGGCAGAACGGGCTTTTTGCGTCGTTTATCGTTCCAATCCAAATCGAACCTTATCCATCTATTCAATTTTCGGTTGTGCCTATATATACCTATTTACAATCCTAGCTACTTCTTATTCTCATTTATCTGTACGTACAATTCCATCTGCTCATCCTTATTCCAATGGCAGACAAATCTAATTCCCAAAAGCAATTTTAAATCAAATTCAAAGCCAAAAAATTCAAACTCCTCGATATATATCGAATTATATATCGATCTGAAGCTCTTAACGAGTGCATCTCAGATCTATAATTAGTTTTTCGATTTGAATCATTATTTGTCGACAAATTGAAGAACAAATTTCGGCCATCCATTGGCGTTCCATGATCAGTGTCCGTTCGACAAATCAATGGCACTGCGTTGTAGAGGGCACGGAGCGTAGTTCATCGGTGTGTTTTATTGCGCAAGATGACGGCTAGATCGTCGTGCACAATTCGATTAGGTTTGAAACTTTTTGGCGGCTGCTCATTTTCTTCTCGCGATCGCGATAGGTGGGTGGTTCATAGGGTGAGGCAGTGGCATAGGCGAAGTCGCGACGACCTCTGGTGAGGGATGGTGGCGTCGCGATGGCAGCACGAGCGCGTAGAGAGGCGGCTAATCAATCGAGCGAGCTAGGGTTACTAAACGGCAATTTCACATGAGGAAGAAAGCACCTGACGTGGCTTCAAGAGATTGGTTCGTTTTTTTATTGTTTTTTACTTAAAGTTTCAAATCGTTCTAATTCACATAACTTTTGCATATGAGGTCCAATTCACGCGCAGTTTTCTCCGGTAGGATCGTATTGAAATTCCAAAAATTTTGACGCTATTTTGGATCAATTCTGAGACTGTTTGAATTTTGAGTCTAAATTGGATTTAAATTCAATTTAAATTCAAAAGGTGAGCGTTTTAACCCACTCACAACTTCTAAAATTTCTTATGTTTGTTAAATTGATTTATGATGTGATTAAAAATTTATTTATGACTTTTTGGCATATTTTGAATCATCATCTTAGTTAATTTGAATTTAATTGGATTAAATAGTTATTTAATTTATTATTGAATATAAACTGCCAGCAAAAACCTATTATTTATTATCTGTTCTATATAGATGTTTATTGATTGAATTGGATGATGATTGTGATAAATGTTTGATTGTTGATATTGGATGAATGGATATTGTATTTTATATCATTATAAACTGCAAGTTCATTATGGATTTTTTTATTTCATTCGGGATTGCGGTTTGAAATGATATATAACCGTAAGATATTAAATCGCGAATTGAAATGATAAATATCTGTATCACTTGACCCTATGGTATAAAATTATATATGGACACCGGACTGGTTAAATTAAATGATTTTAAAATCCTAAGTTTTTGAACGGAATTAAATGATATTTTGAAGTATTTTCGGTAAATCAAGTTTGTGTTGAAATGTGAATGCACTTAAAAGAAGTTGTTTTAAGAAATTGAGTTGAAAGTTAATTTTTGAAGTATAAACGAAATTCAATATTTTATTGAAATAAAAGAATTAAAAGGTTTGAAATTGATTTGTTGATTTGGAAATTGAAATGGCCCAAATTTGTTGAAATGAAATGAATAGTTCGATTAGATATAAATTCCAAATTTCATATTTAATGTAAACTGTTTTAAAAATATATTATGTTAAAATTCTAATTATTAAGATTTCAAGTTTATCAAACTATTTTATCATATATTAACTATACAAATTAATTTAAGCTATTTTAAACCAATTTAATTTATTTTAAACTAATTTGACCATATAATTTAACTTAAATCTAATTAATCTATTTTGAAGCTATTTAATATATTTTAATTATATTTAAATCTATTTTAAAACTATTCAACTATCTTAAATCAAGGTAAAACTATCTTTCTATTCTAAATTTATTTTAGAGTATTTTAACTATTTATAACTTTTTAAACTATTTATAACTATTTAAACTATATTTCAAAATTTCAATTAAGTAAAGCAGAAGAGTTTATAAGATTTAAAGCAAACGCGGTAAATGATGATTTTAACCTGAGTTGGGATTTAAAGGAAATATTGATTAAATATGAAGTCTTGAAATGAGGGCTTTAAACTATTTTGGAAATATGGTTGCAAGGTGAATATGATTTCGAAAGTATTATGGTTTGAGAATGTGATATTTTGATATAAACTATGAATTTACTTTTGAAATATAAATGAACAATCCGGTGTGTAATAAGCGATTAGTTGTTAAAGAGACCGGGATCAGATATTGTCATACTCTCTGCCAATACCGAAAATCACTTTAACAACTGTGTACATGGTGGAGATTCCAGAAATGAAGTAGGATGGTTTGGTGAAAAATTTCAGTATGAGGTATGATGTGACCATGACTCCTGTGAGTCAGCTTAGATGTGACTAAAATCAGGAGCTACACCTAGGCCAAGTGAGGTCATCCCTCTGATCAGACATGCTTCTTCGATATTATATTCTGATTTGTGATTGTTTTGGTGGCCACCCCTCGATTTTTATTTGGAAGTGTTTCTGAGGTGGGCGGTAGTAGCTGCTATGTGTTACCACCAGCCCAGCTCTGCAAACGGTATATCTACCCTGGCATTATCCTTGTGTGTCGTGTTCACATGCCCTAGCGCGCCTTCTACGAATTTACTTTGTGTCGTACCTATGGAGTGCTCCCTAATCGCCCACTTGCGAGTGGAGTTTATAGTATCTGTATAGACTACGACATTATAAAAATGTGTTAAGGCAGATATGGGTAACGCCTTAAATGTTATTTTAATAGTTTACTTTACTATAGACATTATTATAATAGCGTACATTACTACATAATAGATAGTTTGACGGATCTGTAGGATCGATTTCACCCTAGAGGGGGGTGAATAGGGTGATGGTATTAATTGTAAAAATCAACTGCGGAAGCTTATAAAATTATTTCAACACAGATCACAAAATAATAGCAACACAGAAAAAATAGCAGAATAATAAAATGCAGAAATAGAACGACACAGAATTTACCCAGCTCGGCAAAACCCTGCCTACGTGCTGCCCCCAAGGTTTCTACTAGAAATTCAGTAGTCACATGCTTACACACGTAAAACCGCGACACCCGATACTGACTAACCTAACTCTACGCTCAAAACCGTGCCACAACTCAGCCACTGAGTTGCGAATTCTCAAACTATGCCACGTAGTTTGTCCCCTAGTCACACTACTAGAAATTACAACAGTTTAAACAAAATACAAATTAAAAACGATTTAAAATTAAAAACAACCCTAATTAAAAATTTAAAAGACCCTTATAATTAAAAAGGAAAAGCCCTTATAATAAAAAGAAGCCGACCCCTTTTATAATTTGGCCCGTTCTTTTTTCTTTGAGAACGGCGGCTTTATTAATCTTCGTTCGTTCCTCTTTGCAACTAAATTAGGTCTTGTGAAAACTGGGGTTGTCGACTTCAATATCTTGATTGAATGAATGGTTTAGCGTTGTTGCTTCGTCAATCGATGATCTCTCTGCTTAGCACACGGTTCCCCTAATTTTCGATCGAGTTGTCTGAGTGGTATGTGATTTATCCCTTTGCTTCTTCTGATTTGCTTACTTGAACTCGATACCATTTGCCAATGATGTTGATTGCAATTTATAGGATTTGTTCTCCTAGAATTTCGTTCGTCTGATTTTTTTTCAATATTATGCTTTCGGCCGTTTGATCATTGCTTGGATGCTTGAGATTTCACTAACTAATTCAAATTCATATATTTTCGTATATTTTGATACTTGTTTCCCACGGCTTTGATGTTTAACTCGGTCAATTATCTTGGCCACCATGATTTCGAATTTGACTTGTTCATATTGAGTACAATCAGTTGTTCACGGCTTCACCTTAATTTTTGATATTACTAGATTTTGACACTTCGGCATTAACTTTTTTATGTGATTCCATGACTTAATATTATATTCGGCCTTGACTTATGATAGCACTGGCTTTGATTCGATTTGATAATTGTCACTTCTTGTATTTGAATGTAAGTTGTATCATTGTTGTATCTTTGGTGCAGTTGATTTGTAACCTCTGGTTCATTTTGCATTGCACTGGATTATGGTTTCGGACCTTTAGCCTTTGTGTTGATTCTGTTTTTGCTGTAGTCTTCATTGTTGTGGCTTTGAGCTTCACTTTGATATTTTTGCAGACCACTTGATCATTGTGTCATTCAGTTTGCATACATGTTGTCCAAGCCTTGTTGAGTCAGTTTGGATATTTGTTGTATATATATGGGCTGCTTCATGCACAGTTGGCTCATGATGTCTGATGTGTTTAATCTTGGTATTGTTGTATGGTTGGTGGTGCACTTGGTTGCTCTAACCTGATGGTTGATGCTCCTGTTGCACTGCCTTCTTTTTTTGTTTCCTGCTAGTTTATTGTGTAGTCTGGTCGATAATTATGGTATATGCATTGAGTTGCATCACTGGAATTTGCATTTGTACATATGATGGCATTCTGGTTTATCACATGCTGCTTGCTTTTGTCTCGGCCTGTACCTTTCTTTGCATTGTATATTTGTATGCTTGCCATTGACTTCACTGTAATTTGTTCAACTTGAAATTGTTTCAGGCACTTGTTCATTTTCGACCATTTGTGTCAACCTGCACTTGTTTGATTTTGATAAACTCACGGCTTTGACTTTGGTTACTCTGTTGCTCCATCATGTATACACTTGATAATCATGTTGTATTGCACTGCATCGCCACTGTTGCAAGTGTTCTTTGTTTTCAGTGACTCCGGTCAGTAGCTTATGGCTTGTATATGACTTGGTGCCGCACTGAGTTGTTTGCTGTGGATATTACTGAGTGGTCTGATTCATCATGTTGTCACTTGGGCTTGTAGTTGAATGTGTTGGTTTCAATTTTAGTTGCAGGCTTATGTCACTTGTGTACTTATTGCATATTCACTTGGATGGAGCTTTATACTACTGTCATTTGCTTAGTGCATTAGTTTGCACTGTGAATTCATGTGTATTGGTCTTTGAGCATTGCCGAGTGAATTTCTTTACACTGTTGCATTGAGTTGAGTCATGATAGCAGTGACTTGACCTTTGCATTCTGTTTGTTTTTCGAAATTTCACCTGAGTTGAATCCAGCTTAAGCTCGGATTTGACCTTGTGCTGAAAGTTGTGACATTTTATTTTATTGCACTTGAGTTGAATCCGATAATTTGGGTTTGACCTGTGCTCAGCTGTCCCTGTAAATCAATCAAGTTTATATTTCGATGTGCACGGCCTTGTGGCATGTACAGTGATACACTGTGCATGTCACAAATTGTTCGTGTATGATGAATTCAAATTTAAATAATGACGAACAACCCAAATAACTGAGGCAAATATTAATTTCAAAATTCACATTTTATTTTATACTGCAAAAATATTTCCTTTTCAATTTTACCGCGTCAATATTTATTTTTGCAGATTGCTCAGATGCTAGATTCAATCTGGAATGAAGTTGAAGATAAATTACGAGTTGAGTGTATGAGTGATATGTAGCGAGGTCAGATGTAAAAGTGAAATTGTGATGTAATTGAATTTGTATTGTAATCAAAGTTGTATATGTATAGTGGGAGCTTGAATTTGTACTATTCAAAATTGTAATAAACATTTGTTTGAATAAAAATTCTGTTTGAATTCAAATTCTGTGTTATTTAATTTTATTCAGCAAATATTTATTTAGTCTGTGAAAAATAAAATAGTATGTTAACAAATACATTTATACGAATATATATGTATATGTGTGTGTGTGTGTGTGTGTGTTTATTATCATCAAACAAAAATCATATAATCGCATATTCAACAATCTCTCCCTTTTGATGATAACAAACATATATTTAAGATTTTAAATATGTTAATGTATTTGATCATAGATATACTCTAATTGCTCCCCCTATTTAAATACTTCCTCTCTACATAAAGTTCCCCTACATATATGCATACAAATAAAAATATGCAAATGAACCTAGATGCAAATAGAAAATTATTTGACCTTTGCTTGATTTTATTTGACAAAATCTTAACTTTTCTCTCCCCCTTTTGTTATCAGCAGAAGAGTAATAGTGTTAGAGAAAATAGAGATAAAGTGATCGATATTAATCCAACATTAAAACTCAATTGAATATAAATATCAAATTTCAATAAAAAATCAAACAAAAAATCATATAATCACATATTCAACAGGATCCTTAGGAGATGTGAATCCCGAACATCTCTTAAGTTACTACACTCACGCTAGACACTGGATAGGAGATGTCAAATCCCGTAAACATCTCTGACGCCATTTCCACTCATATTTATTCCGTTAATTTAACTCACATAAGATCTTTTAGTTCTGACTTTAGTGTTTTGTCTTTTCAATTTGCTCGGGTCAGTCCGCGCATTTCAGGACTTGAAGACCTTATCTCTGGAGGACGAAGACGAAGATATGTACTACCATTATTTACTACATTTATTCCACTGCATCATTTTGTTCCGCTGCATTTATTTAGTTATTCTTTTTTATGTAACTCTGATGTTTGTTTTGAAAAATAATAATCAAATGTATTTATAAAATAGCTTCATGAACTGTTATTTGATTATTATATTTTGTTATTTCACCGTGAGATTCTGTATTTGTTTTATTTCTTTCTCCTTTTCTTATTCACCTCAATAACAATCTGCCCTTTTATATGGTTTGAGTCAGCATATGTGTCTGCTTAAAACATCCAAAAAGGTGGGATGTTACACATACCTTTGAGGTAGGGGATCTCGTTTTGAAACGAGTTCTCCCGGGTATGGGGGCACTTGTCTGAATTGGGAAGGTCCTTATGCGATCGAGTGAAAGCTTGGAGATGAAACTTTCAAGCTGGCTACTATTAATGGAATCCAGATTTCACGAGCATCGAATAGCGACTTGTTGCGATGCTATTTAGTTTAGATTTATTTAGTTTATTTGTAGCAAATAAGCCACTCTAGTGAATTTAGGGCAATGAATAAAGCAGGATTGTTCACGCATTTTATTTATAAATAAAATTGTTTTTTTTGAAAATGGAACCGTGTTTATATAAGTAATATCTTATGCTATGTGATTAGCAGTACAATCAGGTACCTAGAGACAGGTATCAACTCGTTTGATCCAAGATCAGAATAAAGGAGTATAATCATAGGGATTTATCGGATAATTTGACCCTTACCCTCTGTTATTTACTAGTGCCTGGAGATAGGCAAAATTAACTAGGGATGTATAGGATAGGGCAAATAAAGTGCCAGTTTTCGGAATAGAAACCGATGCCCCGTCGAAATTTTAGTGATCATGCTTACGGCCTGGTTGGATGTGCTAGGTCGAGGATAAGCGAGGAAGGTCAAATGATACTGTTAGTCAACACCCAGAGATAGTGAGACTGAGAGCGGATGCCCAAAAATAGGTGTCCCAAGCACCTGTTCTTGGATTTAGGAACTAGTGTATGCCATGATTTTCATGACTATGCTTACGGTCCAATTGGACATGCTCGATCGAGGATAAGCAAGGATGATCGGTGAATGCTTTCGATCAACATCGAAGTTAGGTGAAATCAAGAATGGGTACCTAAAAATAGGTACCATCGGACTTCTCTGGTCCATGATTAGGACCGAGAGCATATAATCAGATTGAAGGAAATCAGATAATTTGTTCTATGTTGTTGACCTTCGATTGAAGCCCAGAAATAGGCAAGGTCTAAGGGCGATGCTCAGATTCTAGCATCTATACCGCTAAGTCCAAAAGACAAGATTTTATATGTATTAGAATCACAAGAAAGTATGACCCCACTCATAGCCCATCGAGACATGCTTAGCCGAGATCGAGTGGTGGAAACTAATAAATAATGTCAATCACGCCAGATTATTGGCGAGATTGGAGACGTCGGGATATGAAAGTCTAAAATATTGTTTCCTAGAGATAGTAAACGACACTAAACTCGGTTTATTTATAACTTGTTAATAGTCGAAGGAAACTCGATCAAGGGTAAACATAGGAATAAACAAAAAGTTGGTTAAATACTAGTTTTGTTTGGATAAACGAAAACACTTTGGCAACAATAAAAAAAAACTTAATAATGGAATATAACTAAAGCAATCATAGGAATTTTACTTGTATGTATAGAGTTATAATAAGTAAAAGAAGTGCATAGGCATATGCATATATAAGATGAATGAACTGTAGTAAAAGCATTTATATTATATATGAAGGAAAGTGTATATAGGTAGAAATAATACATAAAAATGTGGAAACGTAAATGAGACGAATATTGAAACAGAAAAAAAATCTTTCATTATATTTATTTTTATGTACATCAATTGCGGGGGCTGGTCCCACACAAGCATGACCTATTTACAAAAGGAAACAAAAGGTACAATAAAAAGAGACAAAAACAAATTGTCTTCCGACTTTTCAATGTCGTCAGCATCAAGGTAATTAGTTTTTAATTCATTTTCAACGAGGCCTTCACCAGATGCAGGTGCACGATGCACTATCTCTTCGCAAGCATCTGCTGTAGTGACAATTAAATACTTTCTAACCACTTCAGATTCTTGAATTGGATGGCATTTATGAAGAGCCGTTGAAGGGTGGAATTCAGGTCTTCTTTTTCCTTGGTCATTTTCTCTTTCAAGTCAATTAGCTCACTCACGACCTTAGCATAATCGACCTAAGCCTCTAGTTTCTTTGGTTTTTCCAGTAAAAAGGTAGGCACAAGCTTCACAATATCAGTACGAACTTTTTGGATGTTGGCTTTCTTGTCTTGAAGAGCCTTATCATTTTCTAGGAAGGTAAGGTCCTTAGTTGCAAGCAACATCTTAAGATGGACATTTTCTTCAAGCGAAGTTTTTACTTGGTCTTTCATCACAATCATGGCCTGACTATGAGCGTTTCTCATCTCTCCGACCAATTTGGCATTCTTCGTTGACTGAGCCGTGTCTCTTTATTCTATATCTTTGACCAACTCCTTGTATCCACGTGTAATTCTATCGCAACTCTTTTTCTTTGACTCAAATGATTGCATTTCGGTCTGGTGGATTCTATTGAGTTAGAGAGTGCGAAGGTAAGTTTCTTCCACTTGAAATGTTGGTCTATCATCTCTTGAATTCCTCAGACCCTTCAGTTGGCCTCTTTCCTAGAAATATCTTTAAGGTTACGGTCAAATATGACCCTAGTCCGGCAAAATTTTGGGAAGGCGGCTTGCATTCTACTTGATTGGGTAGAGGTGGAGCTGGACGAACAGAGACCTCTTTGGATTGATAGGGGAAAAGGAACGGTGTGGCTAGAGAGAATGATGTTGAACGCTGTTGGGAGGAAAGCTGCAATTGAGATCGAGGTATGGGAAGGTCGAAAGAAGAACCATGGCGGTCATGCGAGTCCTTGTGCCTTTTCCCTACGTGCCTCTTCTTTCTTTCTCTTTCTACCTGGCGGTATGCTTCCGCTTGGCGTTCTCTATCTTTCCTCAATGTCCTCTCTTCATCTCTTTCTCTTTCTCTATAAGAATTAGCATGATATGGGCATGGATCGAGAGTTTGCCTCCTTTGTTTGGAAATGCCAGAGCAAAGTTAGCTAAAACAGATTGTATCAACTTAAGAACATTGAAGTAAGGGTAAATACGAGGTGTAACTGTTTATGATCCTAGAAGTGTATGGAGTGCTGGTGTTACCCTAAGTACTCTATGGACCATGTTCAAAAGGTAGTAAAGGTGAAGTCTCACCTCCCTCGATTAGGATGCCCTCAGATGGAAAGCTAAATCCAAGAGAGCGCTTCTTAAGAGGATCACAAATCGAAATGTCGAGATCACTCGGTGAGTCGAAGATATATTTTGAGTAAATAGATGGAGGAGTTATCTTGATTTTTGGTATCATGCTTAGTTTTCCAGATCATTGGGAGGTCCTGACAACTATTCACTTCAAATGTGATGAGATAGGGATTTTTTTACCTTTCGAAGGCATCTCTTCGTACGACTCATCTCCCCCTTGATTAATGTCCTCGTCATCGTCATCCTCTTTATCGCCTTCTTCTTCTTTCTCCACTTCTTCCCCTTCTTTTCCTTCGCCTCCTTATGTATTAACTCCGTCGCAACCCTCTCTTCTCCTTCCCCTTGCACTTCGTAGATTATATTTGCTTCCACTGCTTTATCGTAGTTTCATCGATGTTCGCCGTGTTGATGGGCCTCCAGCCACTCCATGGATATCGTCGATGGAGTTGCGAATAGAGAAAACCTAGTAGACACCTTGGAACCTCTTAGTGGAATTTCAACTGGAACGACGAAATGTTCAGGATGTAAAAGTCTACATCGATGAAGATTCTTATCTGTCAATGGGTAAGTGGTGGAGTGGAATCGAATATTAACTCTTTAGAGGGTCCGAAGAGTCTCGAAGTCCACTTTGCTCCTATCTCAAGCAGGAATATCCATGAAGAGAGACGGTACGAGTCCAAGTACGGGAAGAATAGAAATGGAGGAGTCTTATTTCCAAACAGCCAAAGCTGATTAAAGTCATATGGATATTGAACAAAGAAACGCTCATTCCTAAAGTATGAGCGCTTGTTGTAGAGTGTTTCGAAGACCTTACATCGACACCAGGCTTTTATGATCATGAAAGAGGGTGATTCACTCAATTGTTTGAAGCTCAAAAGTTATGTTAGCTTCCCAAAGGTTGGAGGCTGTTGAAATTGATTCGTGAACAAGACATACAAATAACTCAGCAAGGCATTGACATTGAGGTGGACTTGAGCAGGAGCGGGGCCAAAATCATAGAGGAACATATGGAGGAATGGATAGAAGCACGATACAACACTGCCTAGGAACATGTACCTATTTGCAAGTTGTGTAGCCCTATGGAGGATTGTGCACCCGTTGGTTAATTATTAGAAGTAGGACGTCACTCCTTGGTATTCTGTGTTGGAAGCATATAATCTAGAGCGACTCGGCAGCTAGAATCGTTGTCATTTGTTCAAGAGGATCATCTAGAACTGTTAAACCAACTCGTTCATTAAGAGGAGGAGGTTGGTGCTGAATTTGAGCTACTAGAACTATCATCCCATATAGCTCTACGATGATTGAACGTCTGTTCCTAAAGGCATAGAGGTCAAAGCTTGAGTTGTGGTAGACCCGACTTAAGAAGACATCGACGGCTTGACCCCAACGTTGAAATGAGGTGAATGTCGTGTCATTTTAGATAGGAAAACTTAGTATTAAACACAATCAAGTATGTTATATTTTGAAGTTATATTTCAATTGTGAACTTGTGTAACCTATGCTCAGAATTCAATGGAAATCGACGTGTGTTGATCAATCAGATTTTAAATATCGACCAGGGCAACTAGAAGTGCCAATCTATACAATGTATGTCTTATGTCCTAAACGCGATGAATGGACTATTCTGTGTAGATAATCCACTCGTTTGGAAAACGAGCCCCACCTCATGATGGAACCATGTGTTAGATCTTACCTGCTATCATTGGATAACCGATAACAGAACCATTGTCCGAAGCAACGCAAAGCATTCTTTTGCAGGATCATAGGATATGTAGTAATTGGGAGTGCTGTATGATGGAATTGTTCGGAGCAGAAGTGTGTTCGACGTAACTGTTCTTTGGAAGAGAACCATCTCATTGAACTTTGAAGTGGCATGCATTTGGATTTTAAACCATGCAACGAAATGGGTGTTGTTGTAGAACCAAGGAGGACCTGAAGTAAGGGCGTGAGGGACTCAAAGCCAGCACCGAGTGGGTGGAAAAATACCATAACTTGATTAGTTTCTGTGTTGGCTCCGGATCATGCTTGGGATCGCCCTAGGAAGTGTTGAGTGTTTGCAACGATCAAGGACAAGGCATAGTTAGACCATGAATTTTAAGCCCCAAGCTATAAATGGCCATAAGTGAACTTATGTCATTGTCGGCAGCAACTCCACCATCACGAGACAACCAAAGGACTCACCTTTACCTTTGGATCTAGATCTGAAGATAAAAGAGTTCGGGGCCAATCTCTTTTTGGAAGATGACGATGATTAGAGTAGGTAGCATGCGATAGTGACAATAGCTGGGAGGAGGTGGCGACAGTCCTGGGAAGCTAGTGGTGGGTGCTTTGGGCTAGGAAGATTAAACCACATGGAGTAGAAATGAGAGCATGGATTAGAATTTGATCAAGCATTCGACACTTAGAAGAAATTTCTAGCTCAGCAAAACAAGTTGGTACCGACCTGAAATTCTAACCCTAAAACGAAAGGGAAAAAAGGAAGGAAAAAGGAAAGTGGTACATACCTGTTTAAGGGTGTGAAACGATCTTTAGTGTGTAGATCTTGATCTTAGCACGAAGAGTAGTATTACTGCTATTTAAAGCAATGCTACAGATGTCCTTGGAATATAGACGTCACATTTTGGCCCAACATCAACCATGTAATTTACTAGGATCTAATTTACGTACTATTACTAGCCATTGCAAAAATGAGTTGAAAAGGTCATTAAGAACCAACTCTCCTCCCTAATCCATGGATTTGATAAGATTTGATTTCTAATTGTATTTGGGAATTTTTTTCAACATAAATAACTACTCTTACATAACTCTACCACCCTTAAAAGTAATGGACAAACCCCAACCGATAACAACTAGACTCTGACATTGGAATAACTATGTCGAACTCAAAAATCAATTTTTTTTCATTGTACCTGAGGATATTGTAATGTTAACAATCTGAATATAGTGGAATTAGTAATAACAATTATAAAGTGGATGTAGAACTCGTTAACAATTAAACCACTGTAAAAACTCTCCGTGTGGTTTTCTTTTTCGTTCTTGTTCCTCGTCATACATCATATCATATACCGTTTCATATTATGAATCCATGTTGTCCCAATCATTAAACCATTGAGAAACAATTGTTTGACGATCCAACATCACAAAAAGCAAAATTAAAATCTGGGATCATCAACCAGACCTTGAGCTAGATGAGTAATCATGCTTTGCGTGTTTGTCCATTTTTTGCGCAAACACCGAGTAAATTTGAATTGACCAGTTCTATTTGTACACCTAAATTTGCTTTACATACACGGGGCTTTGTTTAAAAGAAATTAAAGGCAAAAACACCATTAATTATAGCAGTAGTAAATAATATGTTTTTACTAATATGTTTTAATTATTTTATTTTTTACTGCTTATATCATAAAATCTTAATTAACCTAATAAAATATAATAAATCAAATTCTTATTATCTAGTAACTAATCACGAAATCGGGGAAAGAAGAATTTGATTTAGGGTTAGAATCAAAAGAAAATTATAATTTTAGAGTATAATCTGAAAGGAGATTAAAAAAAACTTGCTTTATCTCCTTTATTTTCTAAACAAGAGAGGAGGTGCTTGAATTTGCGATGTACATAGTGTTAGCACGTGGTGCGTAAAAGAATTGTGTAGAGAGTATAATAGGATTTTTTTCCTCGTAGATTTCTCGCTAGACGGTCCAATTTCTGTTAGGGTTTGTTCGTAAATTCTAAAAGAGAAGAGAAATAAAACCGTAAATAACTAAAAGTTACCGAATGGTAGAATTGAAAATTTCAAAGTGCGTGTAAAGTTAAAAAAGATGTACAATATCTTAATGCTAAATTTCGTGTGCGTAAAGCAAAATACGATGTATGAATAGAATCAACTATTAAAATTCTCGTAGATGAAAATACTATCGTTTTACCATCACAAAGAAAGCAGTACAATTTATTGTGTTTTATTTGTGTATAATTTACAACCCCACAGTAACAACGTTGAGTTGCTTAAATCTTAATACATGTCTGCGTTGACCTTATTGTAGCGGACGACTGAATGGTGATGGAAGAAAATGTAAAAACGGGCAGCCGATATGTTGATAACAGCATATTTTCCAGTTGAACAACTGTAACAAAAATGACAGCAAAAGGGCCAAAACCCTGCTGATTCACGTCTTGCAATAAACCCTACTCTCCGAACCATAAATCGGCTAATAACAGAATAATAACCTTATAACCTCTTCTCAATTGAATTACGCACCGAACCCCGTGTTCAGCTTTTCCAACTCGATCTCATTTCTAATCATCGATGCAGTTTGCAACAAGGCGAATCTTTTCAATCCCTGGACCCAAAAGAGGTTAAATTTGATCCCCTATTACAGCTTCTAATTTCACGTTTAAATCATTTTTTCTATGAATTGCAAATATTTTGTTTCTTTAGCGTTAATTGGGAATATTGGTAAAGATGTTAGCTCAGGGACAAGATTGAAGAGATCGTTTGCAGTTGCTGCTTCTGACGAATCGGTTGATAAGCCAAAAAGATGCATTTCTAAGCTAGAAAGGCGTAAATTGGTTGAAGAGTTTGTTAATAGGTACTTATGGGCATTTTCTTATTATTTGAATTTGATTAATGCTTGTGTTTGCATTCAAGCTAGATATTGATATTCCCTTGGATTTGATGGTGTGGATTTGGTAAATTACTTGCGTGTCTAATGGCTATAAGCAGATTAAACTTACAGTTTAGATGTTATTGTTTGTAGTTTCCAACAATACAACTTTATGATTATAAAGCAACAGCAAACATAAATCTAACATTTTTTTCGAGAGAAAATAATGTTGATTTATGTTTTTTTTTCCCCGAAGGAAGAGTTTGCCATCGGGGTATTTAAGTGAGAATAGTGGATGTGAGTTGAATAGGCAGAGGGGAAGTAAAGTGTTTTTGTATATTTGAGCCGGAGCATAGAATGGATGGGAGGGAAAGTTGATTGGTCTGTGCTTAGCTAATTAATTTATTGTTTGTAACGCATTGTATTTTCTATATTTTCTGATTAGTGCACCAATAACTGAATAAATCATTTATTCTATTACATGATTTTGCATTACATAATTACTATATTTTCTTAACATATTGAAAAACAGACAAACTGATAGTGAAAAAATAAAATAAAATCGAATTGCTCATAAAAAAACAAACAATCTATGGTCACACCATCCGAATATGTTCTTCGAAAATCCACAACACAAATTTCTACATGTTATTGTGTGTCCAGACTGCTGCAATCTTCAATAATATCAAGAACTGTTGGATCGTATCCTGCGCTATCATGAATTTCAAGAGCTTAAAATTGCTTCTAATCTCCATTGTCTGTCCTAATGCCTTCTTCAAGTGTTGAATTTAAGTAATATCTTTGTGCACAGTTGCTCGTGGCTGGTGTCGGCAAATGATACTTGTGAACGGTTCTGCATGTGGTGTTCGTGGATGGTGCTGAATATAATGAGTGGACAAAAAAAAATTAAAATAAATTCCTCCTTGAGCCATGTAGTATCGTATACATGTTTGTTTACATGCTATTTTCCTTTGCTGGCAAATTTTTTCCCTTCCCATTAATATGCGGAGTAATGTGTCTTCTGGTTATACTTTCTTCAGATAACTCATCAAGTGGCCTAATTTCACAGGGCTTTATTCTTCAAATTTATGGCCTGGCTAATCAATAAAAAAGAGTTAAGGATGCATTAAAATGGTATAATAAAAATGTAAAAACTTGTGTAAGTGTTACCTTTGGGATAATAGGCGAGCATCCTTCTGTGCCTGCAATATTGTTTTTATCCGCATTCGAAATCCCCCCATTGATCTACATTCAAGAGCCCCAATCTGTCCAACCACGCTTCATGTTGTCCCTTAGTTGTTTAGCTTGAAACGAGGTTAGGTCGCTACATGCTTGTAGGTTTTTTTTTTTTTTTTTTTTTTTTTTTGGGGGGGGGGGGGTGGTTCTGAAGTTAATAGAATTTGTCGGTAAACAAGGACACTCTTACATATGATCAAACAACAGTCTCTCAAGGGGATATTAATCTAACCAACATTTTTTCCGCATTCAAAAAATTAGAAGAACAAAATTTATAGAAAAATATATATGAGGTAGAAGTACCTGAGCATTCGGCATAAAAAGATTAATTATGACTACAGTATTTTCTATTGTTTATAATGGAGGTGGGGGAGAAGGTAATGAGATAGAGGTGGATTAATAGGAGAGGGTTTGAACAGTTAAACGTTGTAATTAACTGCTAGTGTTTTGTGGGTGATAGTGCATAATGTTCCTGTGTCTTCTGTTCATACGATGATACAATCTTTGATCTTTTAAATACTTGTATATAGGGATATATTAATGTACGATTTGAATTATAGTTGTTGGTATTTCGATATTAACAGAATACCGAATAACTATTCAAAATGTAAAACAAAAAAGGCAATACAAAATAAATATACCAAAATAACATTACACTGATTATATTAGTCTTGTTTCTTCAAGCTATGATGTATAAAATTTCTGATAAATGTGTAATATTTTGGAATGGTGCGCGTCAGTTTTTGCGACATGTGCTAAGACTGCAAAAAAGTTTTGCGTTTTTGTGCATAGTATGTTAAAAATCAACATTAATCGAGTGACGTCGGAAGCCAACATTTGAATTTTCAGCTTTGACGAAGCTTATTTGTTTTTCATTGTGGCATCAAACATCATATTGATGTCCTTGTTGATCAAACTCTGACAATGCCGTTTGATGCCATGACAGGCCTGAAAAGGTGACAAACACACTCTAAGTGTGATTTTGAAAGTTCTTTCTCCATGTAGCAAGTAATATTTGAATAAAATTTATTTTATAATTTGAATTCATATCATTAATTTATGTTGGAACATTTGAATTCAAAATATCTTCTTGTTTGTTAGAATTAGTTCAGTTCCTGGGTGTTTAACATAATATTTCTTTAAGATCAGGTCGTAAACAAACTTTTAGTTGATTTATACTAGTTCTTTCAAACAGTTAGTAAATCATAATAAACCTGATATAGGTTATTATTATTATTAGGATTTTCTCTAGGCCTCGTTTTGAAAACTATCATCACAAATAGTCCAGTTCCGAAACTAATTTCATTTGTAGTCCTGTTTTGTCCAGCTCACCGTTGAGCTTGGCAAAACATACTGACGCCTTTTGAAAAAGCACCAGTGTTTTTTTTGTTGGTGTCTTGTTGGCGACTTTTAAAAAGTCGACAACCGGCGGCTTTTGAAAAGTCGTCAACAAGTTTTTAACTGGGTAAAAGTCGCCAACGTACTACCTAGTTAATGTTTATGGGCGACTTTTCAAAAAGCCGCCCATACGGGGTTCTGCTACAAAACAGAACACCCTTCTTCTCTTCCCTTCACTTTTCCCTTTCTTCAACTTTTACAAAAAACCCAAACCCTCTACTTTCGATTTTTTTAAATCATCTTAAATTCATTTTTTTCTCAATAAAAGCATTAGATTTCAAAGATCTAGCTCAAGCATATCAATTTCTCATTAAGTCGGATCCAATCAAGGTATGTAGTAGTAAATCTAAGTTTTTCGATTAGTTTGTAAATTAATTTGATTATGTGGTTTTTGCGTGATTGATGTAGAATGACTCCTAGTTATATTCCAACTATATGCTATTATGACGGTGATAGAATTTGCTATTATGACGGTGAATTGATTATTGATGATTTAATGTGTGGGAAATATGTTGGTGAATCTTACAAACCAGCTAAAGTTCGAAGATCTAATTTTGAACAGTTGAAAGAGTCGGTTTACAAAGCAACAAAGATAAAATCGAAAGAGTATGATACAGATATAGTTTGCAATTGGCCAACCGATTCTGAATCTAGAGCAATAAAAATTATCGACAACGACGATGTTGAATTAATGTTTGCTGCTGTGACTAACTCTATTGAGTTGTTTGTTGGAAAAAATAGAAGGTCGGTTGCAAAACAACCAATATCAGCGCCTGTATCAAATTTTGGTCTTGAAGAATATTCTAGAATGGTGGGGAGCATGAGTACCGGGCAAGGAATTCCGTCTCTTAGTTTTTGTAATCCAACTCAGAATGTATCGCAATACGGATAATAACAAATGTTTTATGTTTATCATCCTTTCATGAATTTGCATTTAAATGTCCAATTTAGCTATCCACGTTTGACGTAGGATAACGTTGCACGAATGAGTCAGAGGTAACATTTAACTGTGATTACATACAGATATGATATATTGAATCGATTTAATTATTATACGAAAATTGTATTCATGTGTAGTTTTATCCAATTTCAAAATTCCACTCAAAGAAGTGCTAGACCATCGAGTAGCCGTACATCCGAATGAATGCAGCCAACTCCGTCTGAACTTTAACAATTAAGCCAGATGCAAGTTAAATATTGCAATATGATTCAAAATCGTTGGTATGTAGAAATAAACTAAAATTGATGTATTTTATTATTACAGCTTCGCAACAAACAATATTGCTACACGGCTATACGTCCAACCATCGAATGAACCAGTATGTCAAAGTGTATGTAACGACGATATGGTTGTATATGATGAAGAAGATGTACAAGCTGAAGATGTTCCTACGCTTGATAATATGACTGTTGTGTCAATACCAGGGGTTGATACAACTTGGATGGAAAATATGCAAGTAAATGATGATCCACTGAACTATGATTTCGGAGGTGAAGAACCGGATTGTGTGGATAGTGATGAATCAGAAATAGAGATATCGATGGACGATGATTTGTGCAATGCACAAATTATGGCTAGATCGATAGTAGCAAATGTACACTTCAACGACGAAATATTTTCATCTTCTAGCGTACAAACTGGTTTCAAAGTTGACATGGTTTTTGAGAACAAAGCTAAATTTATGCAACAACTGTATGAACGGTCAATCTTACATGCGGCGTCCTTTAAGCCAATCAGGTTGAACAATCAAAATACACCGTCATTTGCAAAGTCGATGCAAGTTGTCCTTGGAGAATACATGCTATTGATTCAAAAAGACACGACTGGATGGTGGGTTATTCAAAAATATCCAAGTGATCATACATTCGTAAACTCAACAGTGAACTCAAATCATAGGCAGACAACATCTTCTTTTATGGCATCGAAGATCATGTCTTTCGTGAAATCTAATTTGAATATTATGGCTGGAACGGTGTAGGTTTTAATGGAGGAACAATTGTTTAGAAAAATTAGTTATTTGAAAGCATAGAAAGCATTGAGCAAGGCAATTGAATGCATATACGGTGATTGAACAAAGTTATATTTCAACCTACGACAATACTTTGCTGAAATATGCAAAACAAATCCAGGTAGTGAAGGACATGCGATCACTGATGAGTACGGAGTGTTCGATTGTGCATTCTGGTCATTTGGACCATATATCGAAGGATTTGTCCATTGTCGACCTTTGCTTTGCATAAATGACACACATCTATATGGTGAATACAAAGACACCTTACTTGTTGCAACTGTAGTTGATGCAAATGATCAGCTTTATCCTTTGGTATATGTCATTGTTGAGTCCGAATCAACTGATAGTTGGGGTTGGGTTTTTGCATGCATGCAAAGGTTCATTCACAGTGTGAACAATCACCGTATTACTTTCATTTCTGATAGAATGAAAAGAATACCTACAGCTTTGGAGAGCAAACAGCGAGCCCCACATAAAGATAGATATTGTGCTTGACATTTGAAAGCTAATTTTCAAGGAGCGGGTTTCAGAGACAAACGATTGACCGATTTATTCTACGCTGCAGCTTGTGCCTCTGAGGAGGTTGAGTATTTAAATATTCGTGAATAAATTAAAACCACTAGTATTAGAGCACACAACTGGATATAGAGAAATTTGACTGGAAATGAGAAAAATTGTGCATTATGTAAAGATGATGGTGGTCGTTTTCATGTTATGACGATTAATGCGTTAGAAAGTTTTAATGGTGTACGTAGGGGTGCAAGATCTTTGCCTATTAGAGCACTTGTTGCAGTACCTTTTTTTTCGTTTCGTAGATTACTTTTGTCAACAAAAAAAAGAGGTAAGAATTCCACACTTCGTGTTACTTCAAAATGGAAAGAAAAAATAGCGGAGAGAGCAAGCGAAGCAAGACGTTGTCGGATTGTCCATTTAAGTCAAATTGAATGACAAATAATTCATTAATTTGGATATGAATTCAAAGTTATAATCGATGGTAACACGTTGTTCATGTACATGCAACATCCCGTTGCTGCAACATCAGCCCTATGCCCATATGATGGTTGCATGTTCGTCAGTGGCCAATGGTGCAAACAGACCTCATTATGATTTTGCATCAAATTGGTACTCCGTACAAAACTACTTAGCGGCTTACTCAGCAGAATTTCATCCCGTACGCGATAAAAGATATTGGGCTCCACACGGAGGATCAATGGTTCTTCTATGCCCAGCTCGGCGAGCTCCAGGAAGGCCTAAGTTCGCTAGATTTAAAGGCACTGTGGATGAGATGAGATGCAGCCTCCAAGGCCGAATATATGTAATAAATGTAGATTGCACGATCATAAAAAGAGTCGTGGTAATTCAATTACTTAGTTTTATTACGCATGTTATTGTTGGTATGATGATTTAAAACCGTCTGTTGTTTATATTAGAACATTTTTGTGTTTTTATTTCATATGATGTGTTTGTTTGAGACGATGAATGTTACGTGTTGGTATTGGATTACTTCACTGAAAGTAATTTGAAAAATGATAAATGATATGTAAACATATGAAATGATACATTCAATGATACATAAACCGATTACATGATACATGGTAAATGATACATAAACCGATGACATTATACATGATAAACGGAATATAAACTGAATACAGATATGGTAGTTAATCAAATATATGAATGACATCCAAATTCATAATTACTTCTCCTTCCACAATCTACGATGCCACAATTTTTCGTATGCTACGTCTTTATTAACAACGCGTCGCAATATTGTAGGTTCAACTTCTTCAAATGAGCATTTTCTGCTTGCATCTCAAGGGCACATTCAACTCCCCTTTGATACATTCCAGGATCTTTCCACTTAAAAAAGTTACAGCATTCAACATCATTAGCCGTACCTTATTAGCGTTGTACGGTTCACAACAGTAAAATCGATGGCCCACATTCCTTTCATTCCTACACACAACCACTTTATATTCATTTCCACAATATAACAAAGTACACGAGGTGGTGTTCGGCTGGAACTAGCACTGTTAGGATTACGACGAGGTAGCACATCCATTAATTTTCCATTAGTGATTGCTTTATTGGTTAACCGCTAGCCACGACCATTGTTGATGTTCCGCCACCCACTGAGGTGCAAAATTTCAACTTGGGTCTCCGGAACAAAATCAACCTTAGTAGTTTCTTCATTAACCGGTATGAAACCTCATTGTTGTTCAAATTCGTTATACATTTTCATCATCGTTTCGTCATCAATCTTCCAATTGTCTATTTTCAACAACATATTTATTGAAAATAGCAATGTTGGAATTAGCCTCATCTGCATAAGATTATATAAAAATAATACTAATGGAACTTACCTTCTTATTGTGTCTTCAAAACTATAAAAGATATTCGATTTCGTCGGAAATTATTGAATTATGGAAGAGAGATGTAGCTTAGATTTTGGGTTTTCTTTTCGATTTTTGGTAAAGTGAGAAATGATAAGAGAGAGATAAAGTTGGTGTTTATAAAGATGTTGGAATGGTGTAGTGCAAGGTTTCTGTTTTGAAACCCTGCATTACTGGACGACTTTTCAAAAGTCACCGGTTGGGGACTTCTGAAAAATCGCCCCAGTAATGCAGGGTTTCAAAAAAAAAAAAAAAACCTTGCATTGCACTGCACCGCACCATTCCAACCTATCACTTACTAATACATTGCTGTTCGAATTAAAAACACATAAGATTCAACAAAAGTAAAATCCAAAGAGAGAAGTTCATCAATACATTCAAATTGCAACATCCAACAAAACATTCGACACAACATTTCATCAAATTTCAACATCCAAAGAGAGAAGTTTATCATATTACAAAACCGGACAAACCAATAAATTTGAACCATCCTTTCTATTTCTACTTACGAACTTCGAGTGGAATGCGTCTTGTTTTCCTCCTAGATAATGGAATTTCATCCGGCGATTCCTGCTCTTCGCTTGCTTGCGTAGGATTTGTAGGCTGTGAAGGGCCGGGAGCAACTTCTACTTGTGTTTGTTGAGATGAAGACGTGTCTTTTCGATGTTTCCGTCGTTAGTATATCTGTGTATGAACGTCGGTGGAGGAGGTGGAAGAGGCGGTTTTGGTCTTGTTAACTTGTTTCTAAAATAAATTGTAAAATGCGTTTAACACTAAAGTATTTCTCTTGCGACCTTTCAGGAACCTTTTCTACAAGCTCATCTACAATCTCGATTGCACGGTAAATATCGTCCGCCTGCCATAATAACATAAATTACAGGTCAACGTATTTATTTCGAATATTTGAATAAAAAATGGACGTACGACAAACCACATTTCTTTTAAGGGGCGCTCTGGGAGTGCAAGGGTCTGTAACAATGGGAGGCACTGTAGGTGGCTCCATACCACGAAGAACATATCGGCGCATGATGTTCCAGTACCAAGAAGGATATTTTTCGTCGGATAATGCGAAGTCACGTTCTTGTTGCGTGTGCATATAGCGATCATTCCATGTCTTAATCGCCATAGCATACTATCCAGCTGCAACATCTAACATGTAATGTAGTGGTTGTTCTGGTAAATTCCGTGCCATACCAAAATGTCTCATCACTCGGTCGGGAAGATGAAATGCGACATCATTAAAGCAAATGAGAGGAACACGAGCAGTCCATAGTTGAATGGAAGTGGTACACAAGTTAGGCAGATCTTCAAGTACATCTGCATATGAGGACCAAGTCATAGAATCATAATCTAGCACATCTAACTCATTACGATAAAAGGTAACATTGCGTTTCGGCGATTTAACGATGCTTTTTGGTCATACCCACCTGCAACAATATAAAATTGTAACTTATCAAATCCGAACAACTATGCATACTATGCTTCAGCACTAATTATACCTGACACCATATGACAATGATAAATCAATCGCCATTCTCATGAATATTCTACCTACGGGTAGATAAGTCCAACACCAAAGCTGTAAATAATAGTAGACGCATGTTTTCAAATGAATAAGAGTATATGAAATAATTGTCGGCGAAAGTAAATAATGCAAATACCTCTACTAGACTCACACAACCACCAATGCTTGTGCTCTCTTGCAAAACAAATCTCGACAGCTCGGCGTATGTATAAGCTTGAACTACACTGCCCCAAGAATACTGGGGACAAACACCAAAGTCTTCTAGAAATTGTAGCCATCTAAGCCATAATCGTGTATTCGAATGATCGCAAATCAACATCGAACAAATAATATGCAATATAATGGCTCTGGCTCGCTGCCGAATCTAAATCTCCACGGCGTTCCATGGATGTCATTCGCAAACTATTGTCAAAACCATCTAGTCTGTATCATCTCGTTACCCCACCACTTCTCGGTTGGAGGAGTTAGACCTAGGAGCCCCCAGCATAAACTCAGGAAATCAACTGGCTCGGGGTTGGTCAACGGAGCGCCATCTACAGGTATACCAAATAAGCACGCAACATCACCCAACGTGATAGTCATCTTCCTTACACATAGGTGAAATGTAGATGTCTCCGGTCTCCGTCTATCCACCAAAGCGGTGATAAGATGATCCAATCGGATGTGGCCCAACTGAAAAACTAGTCCAAACCGGACTTGGTCTATCAACTGTAGAACACCTGGATGAGCGGATGTTACTCTCTTCAATTTAGACGAATGATCTATGGTCTCATATGCAGTAGTATTATGCTGTTAAAATATCACAAAATGATATCAACATTTTACAGACAATATCAATCAATATTTACATTTCAAAACTAAGAATCTTATGCAACGAATTCAAGATTATTCGTTCGATGATGTTTTTGCAAATATAGTACAGAACCATCGATTGGTCCCGGTAACATCTTTGAGTAATCTACACATATACAAGAATTAGATGTTCACATTTAATTTTCAACTTCAAAACTACAAATTTAAGCATTATTTTTCGACAATGTAACAATGATTTCATCTATCTTTAGTTATCTCTACAATCAATGACTATTTATAAATCTTAAAAACTATATTTTTGCCTTTTTTTGAAAGCCCTAAAGTTAGAAATTTTTGAATAAACCATACCTAGAGTAGCATTCCGCGATGAAGAGCTTGCCATCTTTCAGTTTGCTAAAAAAAATTACTAAAATTTGGTCGTTATTTAAAGTTTGGGGGAAAAAGTGTAAAAATCGAAGTATTGTACGAGTTGAAAAAGGGGGAAAGTGATGAGAGAGGAAGAGTGAGTTCTATTTTATAGCAGAACCTCGTATGGACGACTTTTGAAAAGTCGCCAACAAGGAACGAACAAAAAAATATACTGGCTTCTTTTGAAAAGACGCTAGTATGTTTTGACCAGCTCAATGCGGAGCTGGCCTAAACAATGCTACAAATGAAATTAGTTTTAAAACTGGGCGAGTTGGCTAAAACATACTGGCGGCTTTTTAAAAGGCGCCGGTGTATTTTTTTGTTGGTTTCTTGTTGGCGACTTTTAAAAAGTCACCAACCGATGACTTTTTAAAAGTCGCACATACGAGGTTCTGCTACAAAACAAAACCTCCCTCTTCCCTCACATCACTTTCCCCTTTCTTCAACTTGTACACAAAATTCAAACCCTTCAATTTTTACACTTTTCCCCCCAAATTTTAAATAGCAATCAAATTTTAGTAATTCTTTTAGCAAATTGGAAGATGACAAATTCTTCATCGCGGGATGCTCCTCTCGTTATGGTTTCTTCGAAAATTTCTAACTTTAGGATTTTCAAAAAAGACAAAAGTATAGTTTTTAAGATTTATAAATAGTCATCGATTGTAGAGATGACTAAAGATATGCGAAATCATTGTTACATTGTCGAAAAACAATGCCTGAATCATAATTTTGAAGTTGGAAAATAAATGTGAATATTCAATTCTTATATATGTTTAGATTACTCGGAGATGTTACCGGTACCAATCGATGGTTTTGTACTATATTTGCAAGAACGTTATCGAACGAATATCCTGAATTCGTTGCGGTAAAATTCTTAGTTTTGAAATGTAAACATTGATTGATATTGTTTGTTAGATGTTGATATCATTTTGTGATATTTTGACAGCGCAGTACTACGGACGGAACCATAGACCATTCGTCTAAATTGAAAAGAGTAACATCCGCTCATTCAGACGTTCTACAGTTTCAGGCGTTCTACAGTTGATAGAACAAGCCGGGTTTGGACTTGTTTTTCGGTTGGGGCACATCCAATAGGATTATCTTATCATCACTTTAATGGATAAATGGAGGCCGGAGACATCTACATTTCACCTACGTGTAGGAAAGATGACTATCACGTTGGGTGATGTTGCGTGCTTGGTATATCCATAGATGGTGTTTCGTTGACCAAACCCGAGCCGGTTGATTTTCTGAGTTTATGCCAGGAGCTCTTAGGTCTAACTCTTCCAGCCGAAGAGTGGTGGGGTAACGAGATGATACAGACTAGATGGTTTAGGCAACAGCTTACGGATGACATTTCAGGGGACGCCATGGAGATTCAGATTCAGTAGCGAGCCAGAGCCATTATATTGCATATTATTTGTTCGAGGTTGATTTGCGATCATTCGAAGACATGGACATGGCTTAGATGGCTTCCATTTTTAGAAAACTTTGGCGTTTGTCGCCAGTATTCTTGGGACAATGCAGTTCAAGCTTATACATACGCCGAGCTGTCGAGGTTTGCTTTGCAAGAGAGCACAAACATTGGTGGTTGTGTGAGTCTAGTAGAGTTATTTGCAATATTTACTTTCGTTGACAATTATTTCATATGCTCTTATTCATTTGAAAACATGTGTCTATTATTATTTGCAGCTTTGGTGTTGGACTTATCTACATGTAGGTAGAATATCCATGAGGAGGATGACGATTGATTTATCATTGCTATACGGTGCCAGGTATAATTTGTGCTGAAACATAGTATGCATAGTTGTTCGGATTTGATAAGTTATATTTTTATATTGTTGCAGATGGGTAGGACCTAAAAGCACCGTTAAATCGCCGAGGCGTAGTGTCACTTTCTACCATAATGAGTTAAATGTGATAGATTATGATTGTATGACTTGGACCCCATATGCAGATGCGCTTGGAGATTTGTCTAACTTGTGTACCACTTCCATTCAAGTATGACTGCTCGTGTTTCTCTCATTTGTTTTAATGATGTCGCATTTCATCTTTCCGACTGAGTGATGAGACAGTTTGGTATGACACAACGTTTACGAGAACACACACCACATTACATGATACATGCTGCAGTTGGAGAGTACGCTATGGCGATTGAGACATGGAATGATCGCTATATGCACACGCAACAAGAACACAACTTCACATTATTCGACGATTCTTGGTACTGGAAAATCACGTATCGATATGTTCTTCATGGTATGAAGCTACCTACAGCGCCTCTCGTTATTACAGACCCTTACGCTTGCAGAGCATCCCTTGAAAGGAATGTGGTACGTCGTACGTCCATTATTTATTCAAATATTCGAAATAAATACATTGACTTGTAATATATGTTATTATGACAGGCAAACGACATTTACCGTGCAATCAAGATTGTAAATGAGCTTGTAGAAGAGATTTCTGGAAGGTCGCAAGAGAAATGCTTTAGTGTTAAACGTATTTTAGAATCTATTTTGGGGAGGAACAAGTTAACAAGACCAAAATCGCCTCCACCATCTCCTTCCCGGTGGTCATATAACATGTCATAGAAGCCATCGATGTTCCTCGTACTACTCAGATATATCAGCGACGGAAATATCGAAAAGACACGTCTTCATCTCAACAAACACAAGTTGAAGTTGCTCCCGACCCTTCACAGCCTACAGATCCGATGCAAGCAAGCGAAGAGGAGGAATCACCAGACAAAATTTCATTGTCTAGGAAAAAAACAAGACGCACTCCACTCGAAGTTCGTAGGCTGAAATAGAGAGGATGGTTTAAATTTATTGGTTTGTCCGATTTTGTAGTATGATGAACTTCTCTCTTTGGATGTTGAAATTTGATGAAATGTTGTGTCGAATGTTTTGTTGGATGTTGAAATTTGAATGTATTGATAAACTTCACTCTTTGGATTTTATTCTTGTTGAATCTTGTGTGTTTTTAATTCGGACAACAATGTATTGATAAGTGGTATATTGAATGGTGTAGTGCAAGGTTTCTGTTTTGAAACCTTGCATTACTGGGGCGACTTTTCAAAAGTCGCCAGTCTTTTGAAAAGTCGTCCAGTAATGCAGGGTTTCAAAACATAATCCTTGCACTACACCATTCCAACATCTCTTATAAACACCAACTTTATGTCTCTGTATTTCTTACTTTACCAAAAACAAAAAAGAAAACCCAAAACCTAAGCTACATCTCTCTTCCATAATTTCAATAATTCCCTGCGAAATCAAATATCTTTTATAGTTTTAGAGACACAACAAGAAGGTAAGTTCCATTAATACTACTAATTTTGTATAATCTTGTGCAAATGAGGTTAATTCCAAAATTGATATTTTCAATAAACAGATTGTTGAAAATGGACAACTGGGAGATTGATGACGAAACGATGATGAAAATGTATGACGAATTTGAACAACAACGAGACTTTGTACTGGTTAATGAAGAAACTATCGAGGTTGATTTCGTTCCGGAGATGCAAGTTGAAAATTTGCCCCCTCAGTGGGTGGCGGAACATCGACAATGGCCGTGGCTAGCGGTAAACCAATAAAACAACCACTACATGAAAAATTAATGGACGTGCTAGCTCATCATAATCCTAGCAGTGCTAGTTCCAACCGGCCACCACCTCGTGTACTTTGTTATTGAGAAGATGAATGTGAAGTAATGTGCAGGAATGAAAGGAATGTGGGCCATCGGTTTTACCATTGTGAACAGTACAACGCTAATAAGGTATGACCTAACGATGTTAAATGTTGGAGCTTTTTAAGTGGAAAGATCCTGAAACGTGTCAAAGAGGAGTTGAATACACTCTTAAGATGCAAGCAGAAAATGCTCGGTTGGAGAAGTTGAATCTATAATATTGCAACGCGTACGAAAAATTGTGGCCTCGTAAATTGTGGAAGGAGTAATTATGAACTACCATATCTGTATTCGGTTTATGCTTCGTTTATCATGTATAATGTCATGTATCATGTAATCGGTTTATGTATCATTTAGCATGTATCATTTCATCTGTTTACATATCATTTATCATTTTCGAAATTACTTTCAGTGGTGTAATCCAATACCAACACATAACATTCATCGTCTCAAACAAACACAACATATGAAATAAAAACACAAAATATAAACAACAGATGGTTTAAACTCATTATACCAACAAAAACACGCGTAATAAAACTAAGCAACTGAATTACAACTCCTTTTATGACCGTGTAATCCACATTTACTACATCTATTCGGTCTTGGAGGCTGCATCTCATCCATAGCGCTTTTAAATCTAGTAGACTTAGGCCTTCCTGGAGCTCGCTGAGCTGAGAGTGGAAGAACCATTTGTCCTTCATGTGGGGTCCAATACCTTTTATTGCGTACGGGATGAAATTCTGCTGAGCAAGCCGCTAGGTAGTTTTGTACGGAATATCAATTTGATGCAAAATCATGATGAGCTTTGTTTGCATCATTGGCCACTGACGAACATGCAGCCATCACATGTGCACATGATAGATGCTACAGTAACGAGATGTTGCATGTACATGAACATGTGTTACCATCGATTATAACTTTGAATTCATCTCCAAAGTAATGAATTACTTGTCATTCAATTTGATTAAAACGGACAATCCAACAGCGTCTTGCTTCGTCTGCTCTCTCAGCTATTTTTGCTTTTCATTTTGAAGTAACACGAAGTGTGGAATTTTTAGCTAACTCTCTTTTTTGACAAAAGTAATCAATGGAACGAAAAAAGGTACGTGCAACAAGTGCTCTAATAGGCAAAAATCTTGCACCCCTTAGTACATTAAAACTTTCTGACGCATTAGTCGTCATAACATGAAAACGACCACCATCATCTTTACATAATGCTTAATTTTCATCCTTTTCAGCCAAACTTATCTCCATCCAGTTGTGTGCTCTAATACTAGTGGTTTTAATTTCTTCACGAATTTTTAAATACTTAACATTCTTAGAGGCACATGCTGCATTGTAGAATAAATCGGTCAATCGTTTGTCTTTGAAACCCGCTCCTTGAAAATTAGCTTTCAAATGTCTAACACAATATCTATGTTTATATGGGACTCGCCATTTGCTCTCCAAAGCTGTAGGTATTCCTTTTATTCTATCAGAAATGAAAGTAGTACGGCGATTGTTCACACTGTGAATGAACATTTGCATGCAAGCCAAAAACCAGCCACAACTATCAGTTGATTTGGACTCAACAATGACATATGCCAAAGGATAAAGTTGATCGTTTGCATCAAATGCAGTTGCAACAATTAAAGTACCTTTGTATTTACCATATAGATGTGTACCATCTATACAAAGTAAAAGTCGAAAGTGGACAAATCCTTCGATACATGGCCCAAATGACCAGAATGCACGATCGAACACTCCGTACTCATCAGTGGTCATATGTCATACACTACCTGGATTTGTTTTGCATATTTCAGCAAAGTATTATCATAAGTTGGAATATGACTTTGCCCAATCATCGTATATGCATTCAATTGCCTTGCTCAATGCTCTCCATGCTTTCAAATAACTAATTTTGATAAACAATTGTTTCTTCATTAAAACTTGCACCATTTCAATCGTAATGTTCAAATCAGATTTCACGAAAGGCATGATCTTCGATACCATAAAAAATGTTGCTTGCCTATGATTTGAGTTCACTGTTAGGTTTATGCATGTATGATCATTTGGATATTTTTTAATAACGCACCATCCAGCCTGTGTTTTTTTGAATCAATATCATATATTCGCCAAGGACAACTTGCATCGACGTTGCAATTGGCGGTATATTTTGATTTGTTCGACCTGATTTGTTTAAAGGACACCACATGTAAGATTGGCCATTCATATAGTTGTTGCAGAAATTTAGCTTTGTTTTCAAAAACCATGCCAACTTTGAAACCAGTTTGTATGTTAGAAGATGAAAATATTTCGTCGTTGAAGTGTACATTTGCTACTATCGCCCTAGCCATAATTTGTGCATTGCACAAATCATCGTCCATCAGTATCTCCATTTCCGGTTCATCACTATTCACACAATCTGGTTCTTCACCTCCGAAATCATAGTTCAGTGGATCATTGTTTACTTGCATATTTTCCATCCAAGTTGTATCAATATCCGGGATTGACACAATAGTCATACTATCAAGCTTAGGAACATCTTTAGTTTGTACATCTTTTTCATCATCTACAACCATATCGTCGTTATATGCACCTTGACCTACTGGTTCATTCGATGGTTGGAAGTATAACTATGTAGCAGTATTGTTTGCTGCGAACTTGCAATAACAAAATACATCAATTTTAGTTTATTTCTACATACCAACGATTTTGAATCATATTACAATATTTAACTTACTTCTGGTTTAATTGGTAAAGTTCAGACAGGGTTGGCTGCATTCGTTCGGATGTACGACTACTCGATGGTCTAGCACTTCTTTGAGTAGAATTTTGAAATTGGATAAAACTGCGCAGGAATACAATTTTTGTATAATAATTAAATCAATTCAATATATCATATCTGCATGTAATCACAGTTAAATGTTACAGTTAAATGTTACATCTGACTCATTCGTGCAACGCTATCTTGCATCAAATGTGGATGGCTAAATTGGACATTTGACTACAAATTCATGAAAGGATGACAACTATAAAACATTTGTTGTTGCCCGTATTGCGATACGTTCTGAGTCGGATTATTAAAACTAGAAGACAGAATTTCTTGCCTTGTACTCATGTTCCCCATCATTCTAAAATATTTTTCAACACCAAAATTTGATACAGGTGCTGCTATTGGTTGTTCTGCAACCAATCTTCTATTTTTCCCAACAAACAACTCAATACATTTAGTCACAACAGAAAACATTAAATCAACATCGTCGTCATCGCCAATTTTTATTGCTTTATATTCAGAATCGGTTGACCAATTGCAAACTATATCTATAGCATACTACCCAGTTAAAAAACTTGTTAGCGACTTTTCAAAAGCCGTCAGTTGGCGACTTTTCAAAAATAGCCAACAAGAAACCAACTAAAAAAACACACCAACGCCATTTCAATAGGCGGCCGGTATGTTTTGCAAAGCTTAACGCTGAGCTGGCCAAAACAAGACTACAAATGAAATTAGTTTCAGAACTGGACTATTTGTGATAATAATTTTCAAAACGAGGCCAAATTGAAAAAAAAATCCTTATTATTATTATTATTGCTGCTGCTGCTACCAAACTTTAGTTCCATTTCCATGTGTATCTCTTTCTTATGAGATACATTGATACTTATTTTTTGGTTGATGAACAGCATTGCACATACCCGTGGGGTGAATAGCATCGACTAAATGTGAATTTTGTTGTCATTGTATGACTATAACTCTACATATGAAAATCTACATATGAAAATGGTTTCAAGGAAGCTGGTCTGGGCCTAAATTATTTTAGAAGTTTGAGTTAACTGTCAAGATATTTAAAGTTTAAACTTAAAATTTGTAAGTATGCATAATTTCGTGTATAATTGTTTCGGTATCATGTTAGTACCCATTTGATGATGGAGATGCAATCTTTAGGAATTATTTTGTACCTTTTGTCAAAAGTAGAATGATTTGCTGTTTAAAGAGCATCATTTGTACAAGAGATTATTTACATATTTGTACTAAGTTACATTCTAATTGTTTTGACAATTTATTCCTGTCATGTACTCATTATTGTCCTCCCTTGTTCTCTTTCTGACACAGATGTAAAATCACATCTTATTCAAGATCCTGTCACAAGTTTCAGTGGATGGTCCTAATACTTGATGTTCAGCATAATCCAAAGGAAACAATAACTTAATACAAATGAAATAATAAATCCATGCTTGTGATAACGAGTATTTACATGCACTAGTTGTATACACTTTTATGCTAAAACTTGCTTCAACATTCTCTATACAATGAATTGCAACCATTGAGTGGAAAATGAGTTGCAGCCTTGTTCACAAGAATACATAATTGCCCAATATTGTATGTAAACCTATATTTTTTTTTAAAAAATATTGCTGAAATTTTATTATTGATTATTATTAGGTTTGTTGCTTCAAATGCTGGAAAGTTTCCTAAAGTTTCCCATGTTAGAAAAGTAACAGGAGGAAGCTTTTATGTGATAAGAGAGATAGTGCAGGAATTGCAATACAATCACAAAATGTCTCTTCAGAAATCAGAAAAGCTTGTCGAAGCTACAGAAAGAAATGATGTAACTGAATTGAGTTGTAACTTGAATACTGATAGTGGAGATCGACATATAAAGGACAATGAAGCAGTCGAGCAGTTTGAAGTAGAACCAGTTCTTAATTCTTCTGGTTCTGAAAATGCTTTGGAAGAAGAGCTTAAATGTTCTCCAAGTACAGAAATAAGTTGTAAAAGTAAATCTAGTTGTAAATTAGGTGCTGGCAGTGAATATTCTCAAGCAGAGGATGCAGAAACCACAGGATTTGAAGTAAAACCACTTCTTAGTTCTTCTGATTCTGAAATTGCCTTCAGAGAAGAGCTTATATGTTCTTCGAGTATTCATTCGAATGAGAATATTATTGAAGAAGTCAAAAAATATTCCATTGACAAACAAAATGATTCAAGCGACAAAATCCAATACGAGAACCTTACAAGTCAAGAGTCTTCAACAATTCGTGTAATGGTACTTTCCTGGCTTTTTTGTGTTGAATATTTATTTTTGTTCAAACTCATATCTAAAATAGGTGTAAATGGGTAAAAAAATAGCAATTAAGGAAATATATTTCTAAGACCTCAATGTTAGTTCCTCTTATGCAAAGATTTATAGTAAGTGTCAACATTATACCAACCGTTTTACTGACCACATATTTCTAAGACCTCAATGTTGTGTAAACTTGTTGGTAACCAGTGCCATAGAGCATGTTATTTCTATTTTACTGACCACATATTATATTAGGGATGGATATTTTACTTAAATCAATAAATTGATATGCAGGATATAAGATCTTCTGTAAGCATCAAGATAGGAGTTAAGCAGAGCAGCGATAAAGTTTCAAAATCTGATAGGTAATTTTTTTTTTTTTTAATAAACGTTTTATTTCTGGTAGTTAATATTGCAAGGTTTTATTTAATCAGTTTGCCTCTTTTCCAAACAATTAACACATATAGGCCAAATTCTAAATTCATTAAAAAAAAAAAGACCACTGTTGACTAAGTTGGCACTTAATTAACGGTTTGTACTGATACGATTTCACATCATGCTAGCACAAATTCATTAAAAAGAAATTAGGACTCGCGTGATTTGAAATCCCACCAATGTAAACTCTTGTTTTTCTTTCATTTGGTTTAATTTGGAATCGTAGCAGTGTAAATTACCGATTTAGTTGTCATCATGATAAAAAACGATCTATTCTTGTAATTACTTTTGAAACTAATGTTGAATTTGGAATAAGTTTTGGTGATAGGGCTGACTTGATAACAAAATCCCAATGATTGAAATATTACAAAATACTAGTGTGTAACCCATGCGTTGCATACAACAATGTTATTAAAAACAAAATTTATATTTTAATTATTTATAAAAATAGAATTTTATTATGCAACATATGATAAATTTATTGTGATATATTAATCATAAATTAAAATGGCGTAAGACGTTCAGATGTAAGGCTACGGGTTCAATCATCGCTAACTGCATATATTTGTAGCAATTAATGTCCTAGCTCAAAATAAAACATAAATTAAAATTATTAATACCGTAGATGTAAATAATCTAAATTGTGTGATATATAATTACTATATGTATGAGTGAATAAATATTTTTATCATTTTTGTTAATATGATTGTTGTGTATATTAAATTGTCATTTTTAAGGATTTATAAATGGATTAATCGGTATTAAATTAATTTAACTTATTTAAATAATTTGATCATCTTAACTAATTAAATATAAGGAGTTGAATGTAAAAATGTTGAAGACTTTTGAGAAGAGCTTCGTATGTATTAGTAACTAAGAAAAATATCTTATGACCTGTTTATCTATATGTGAACATTTATCCTTTCATTTTTAAATAATTTTATATTTGCAGTTTAACATAGATTTCATTTGTTGCATGAGAGTCATTCTTACAACTTTGATGATTGCAAAATAATGTTATGTAGCATTTACTTGAGTTGTGATTGATATATTTGATAACACGTTGAAAGTGAAAATGTTTAAGTAATCTAATTTTTATCAGTGTAATTTATGCGTTCACATCGCAATATTGCAAAATATAAATTTATCCTTTAAAGGTTGTTGAAAGTGAAATTATGTCATGTAATAAATTTTTCGAGATAAATAAATTAGGAATTAAAAGAGTTATTGTTAGTTATCTATACATTTAATGTTAAATATCCTTATGCCCGAAGAAATAATTTTATCAATTTTTCACACACACACACATATATATGAATATTGTATATATTGAAATTCTCCTATTTTCAAGATTTATTAAATTGATTTATGAATATTAGTTAATCAAATTTATTGAAATAATTTAAACTTAAGATTACAAAATTAGTTAAATATATGGATTTGAACGTAAAGTATTAGGAGAGGGTTGAGAAGGGTTTCTAAGTAATTGTAAAAAAATAAAAATAAATAAACTTTCGATGTTTGAAGTTAATAGAATTGAATGTAATGTATGATAAATTCCTTCGGTAAATAAATTATAAAATAAATTTGTCATCATCGTTAATGTATATGATTTATGTTATGTGATTTATATGTATGTATCTAAATGAAAAATCCATTTTTTTAACCAATTTATGGATACGTCTATAGCATACATATTGAAGCTTCGGTTTTTTTTAGGATTTATCAATAAATATTAGTTGACTAAGTTTATCCATTAGTTTAAAGTGTGGATTATGTAGTTAATTTAAATATGTGAGCTTTGATGTACAATATTGGAAGAAAACCGAGAAAGATTTGTTAATAATTGTAGAATTTTTTTTAGAAGTATGTATTTGTATGTAAAACAGTGTAACAAGTTTAATAGAATAATTGTAAAGTGATAAATTATAGGATTTTGAAAATAAAAATATCTATGCTTGGAGAGAATTAAGGAGAACGAAGATAACTCCTAGAATTAATAAGAGAGTTTGAAATTCTTCTGCTATACTATAATTTAATACATAGATTGTTATTCTCATAGTCTGACTGGTTTACGTTTTGCTAGTGTGTGTGTGTTAAAATATATTATACATTTAAAACTTTGTGCATTTTTGTTCAGCAACAACTCAATAGCTTTAAAGGAGGAAGCAGATTCACAGAAAGGATCAAATATATGGACTAGTTTGAAGTCACTAGCGGATGGGATTGTTAACTTTTGGAAAAATCATTGAAACATAATTTTTTGGCTAAGCATTTCCGTGCATTTTTTTTCACCTGAAAAAGTTAACCATCTCCATCATCGTCTGGTCCTTATGCTCAATTATGTTCAAGCATTTTTTCAGCTGAAGATTGAGATGGCTATTATTTGCATGACAAGTTTTGAATTTTATGTTAGCATATAAATGGTGATCGATTGACATTATTGAAGCTTGGCGGTTGTGTGTGTTGAAACCGTGTCTTACCTAAGACAAGTCAATCGAAGATTCACCTCAAATTTGTATATGTTACTAATTATATAAAGGAAGTTTTATCGTTTGAAAATTTGACATCATTGTTGAATTGGAAATGAACTAAGAATTAGTTTTTGTATTCTTCATTTGATTTGATTCTATATCTCTGAATCCATGAAGCTTACATACGGCAGTCATGTAAATTTAAATGCTAATTTCTAATTATGAGTTTGATATTAAGTTGTTTTACATCTTGGGTGTTTTTCTAGTTTTATATATTTTTCTTTCTTATTTTTATCAAGTTTGCTCCTCATACATGTACTTTGTATTGTTAAGAAAAGCCATATATGCATGTATGCGAACTGAAAACCAAAACGTATGGGTATCATGAATAAAGTGACGTGTGGAATGAAAGGTGCAACAACATTGTACATCATTTGTTTAATGACATGATATTCTCCAAATTCATTGCAGCCAATAGGCACAATAAATATAAACAATAAACCAAGTCTCCACGGCTACCCGTTGTAACATCAATTCGGTTTAGTCAATCCTTCATATTTCACAAATGTACAACAATATTCCATCGATATTTACTTACCACCAGATGAATATGTCATCAGTATGTTACAAAAACATACATGGATATATGGCTGAAAAAAATAAACTATAGTACAGTTTTGGAGCTGAGTACATTATCAATGTATTGTTTCAGCTTAGCCTTTGTGATTGCACCTTCTCTTCTACTTTCTGGAATTTGTTTTCCATCTTTGAAGAGAATCAAGCAAGGTAGCCCATACACTTTGTATTGTTCGATTAACTGAGGATTGGCATCATGGTCGATCTTGACTATCTTCAGTTTCCCTTCGTATTCCTGTTCCAGCATTCAGATATTAGTACTACTAGACGTGCATTTCCGAAAGTAAATTCAACAGATTATGCGAGTCTGTAAGCTTCACTTAACAGCTATGCAGCTTCAAAAAAAAATAAAAAAAATAAAAAATGATGTAAAATAATGTGATGTGAAGAACAAAAAATAGCTCAATAGGGCAGTTAAGGGCATCACATATTGAAAGCTCGTTTAGGCTACACTCCAAATTTAACCTCTTCCACACCCAGGAACTAATGTATATTAAGCTAAGGGGGGTCAGCAAGGTCCCTTCAGTTTTTTTAGAATATGCATCCAGGTCTGAATTTTGAGAGGATTGACCCCTCTCCAAGTAAATAAATTTCAGTCTTTTCAATATTTTTACAAAGAAAATTAATTACTCTTCCCTTTGGCTTTCTTGTTCATAGGCTCAATTCTCCAATACCCTGCTTCTTTCTTCAACCCATCCTCCTTTTTTTTATCACTCATTCAAATTGTTGATTTATTAATGATTGTTTTCCTTGTAAGTTACTTCTAATTTTATGTGCTAGGTAAAGAAACAGACCAGACTGTAAATGTTTGAATTTTCGTGTAACAAATTTTAGTTTAGTTTGTTTTTAAGACCACCCTCAAATATCATTCTAGATTCAGCCCTGTCCACACCCCCACTTGAATTCCATAAAAAACTATATATTTTTTTTACCCGTCTTCCTCCATTCCTCTCTTCAATTCTATTTAAAACATCTAATTAGATTAAACTTTTTTTTTAAAAAAAAGAAGGTAATTTTCACTTTTTTTTCCATATAAAATTTGGATGAGGAACTGCAACTAAGCTCACACCATATAGGGAGAAGCAAAATCATCCCCATTTTAAGCTAGATTTACCATGCCTGGGGTTAGCAGAGTTTCTCGTCAAATGCATCTCCATTTGGACGAATAATCCTAGCTAACCACTAGCGTGGTTTTCTAAAAAAACTAATATGAAGCTAGGGCGATTTTGTTGCAACCCGCGGTAGCCTTGTACTAGGTTTTAAGATAAACTACGCCAGAGCCAAACATTGAAACTGTGGCAACCGCGCTATCCCATAGTGTGGAAGTGGTCTTCCCCAAACTGAAATTCCCTACCGTGGTTCCATCAAACTCAACTTCCAAAATCAGCTATATACTCCTAAATCCATTAAACTGCAACATCAAAACATGGACTTCGCAAAACTTTCAAAAATGACAAAAATTTAAACATCAAGTACAACAAATTTTATTTAAAAAGCTATTCTTGAATTGTAGAATGAAGATGTGAAAGTGAAGATGTCTGTTTGAAGAACAGAACTTAAAAGTGTAATGGAAGAAGATGATGTAGTAAAGAATTGCTGATGATGATGTTTTTTGGAGGATTTCTTGTTAAAGTCAATAAAATGGAGTTCTCATCATTTTGGGATGCCAACAACAAAACCTGAAATTCAGATGGCCAAGGCCAACTTAAAATGATCTTGTAATTACATGACCATCTCGTGGCCAGTGAGAACAAATCAACATAGATTGGCTCTATTTTTAACCTTTCTAAGGTGCTCCTACAATACCCTTGGTGTTCCGTCTTCTTCGTTTCATAAGTTGTGGGTCCACTGTCCTTTTAGGGGCTAAACCCCAAGTTGAATAATACTTATTTCAGTTGTGATTCCATCTCCAACAATGTTTGTATCATATCGCACCGAATGCTTTCCAAAATAAAATTCATCATCAGGCCTTCATAACATACGCTAAATTGGAGCATTGGGAAATGATTCTATAGCTTCACTAGACATGTCGAAGGGATAGTAGGCGATTGTTCAGATTTTAAAGAAATTTACAGAATTATAAACCCGCGGAGTTGACAAGAAATTTGTAGCATTTGATAAAGAGTTTGGGAGTTTATTAAATTTTATCATATTCATTTAAACTGATTTTAAAGGATTTTGTTGCCTTTGAAGTTTTGAACACCACCACCACAACAACGACAACAACAGAGCCATTATTCCCAAACAAGTTGGGGTCGGATAGAGATGAAACCCGAAACTAAATGACAAAAGTAATTTAAAGGCTATAACAATAACAATAGCAATAACAATAATAAAATTAAGTCAAATAGGTAAATTAGTAATAATAGTAACTAAGTAAAATAAAGATAAAAATACATATGTATGTTAAAAAAAAACAAAAAAAAAACAAAAATACAATAAAATAAAAAATAAAAACGATGATAACAGTACAAATAGTAATAATGGTGCTGATAGTAACACCGATGAAAGACCAAACGCTACGTCTTAGGCTCTTTTTTCCTAATCCTATAATATAAAAACTTATAAGACTCGTAGCTCATGGTTCTGGTACGTGGATCGCTAACTTCCACGCGCTCCTATCCGTTACCAGCTCTTCGGCTATATTCAAACTCTTCATGTCCGTTTTAACAACTTCCTCCAATATTAACTTTGTTCGACCTCTACCTCTCTTTAAGCAAACGACACGACCTATAATTCCAACGTGCACAGGTGTCTTTGACGGCCTTCGTTGGAGATGTCCAAACCATCTTCAGCGATGTTGAACTAGTTTCTCCTCAATTGGTGATACTTCAAGTTCTCCACGTATATCATCATTTCTAATTCGGTCTCTTCTTGTATGACCACAACTCCATTGCAGCATACGCATCTCTGCTACGCTTATCTTCTGGACGTGTTGGTTTTTAGTAGGCCAACATTCTGCAACGTACAACATCGCATGCCTAATTGCCGTTCTATAGAACTTTCCTTTAAGCTTCTGTAGAACTTTCTTGTCACAGAGAATGCCAAATGCTTGTCGCCACTTCACCAATCCCGCTCGAATTCGAACAATAACATCTTCATCAATCTCACAATTACACTGCAACATTGATCATAGATATCGAAAGGATTCCTTTTTAGAAACTATTTGTCCGGCCAGAATAACATCTCCATCCTCTGACCTGAGACCGCTGAACTCGCACTTCATATACTCTGTTTAGTTCTACTAAGCCTAAATACCTTAGATTCTAAAATCCGTCTCCACAACTCGAGTTGTCTATCAACCTTAATCCTATTATCATCAATTAGCACAACATCATCAGCAAATAACATACATCAAGGAATCTCCCCTTGTATACTCTTTGTAACCTCATCCATCACTAGGGCAAAAATGTAGAGGCTTGACTCTTGATGTGATCATATGTTAATGGAGAAGTCACTGGTTACACCATCGCATGCTCTAACACTAGTCACAACATCATCGTACATATCCTTGATAAGGATAATGTACTTTATTGGGACTCTCTTCTTTTCCAAAACCCATCACATCACCTTTCGTGGTACTTTGCCATAAGCATTCTCCAAATCGATAAAAACCATGTGTAAATCCTTCTTTTGCTTCTTAAACCTCTTCATAAGTTGTCTTATCAAGAAAATAGCATCCGTGGTCGACCTTCCCGGCATGAAACCAGATTGGTTTTTTTAAACGTTTGTCATTCTTCTTAATCGATGTTCGATGACTCTCTCTCATAACTTCATCGTATTACTCATAAGTTTAATCCCTCTGTAGTTTGTGCAACTTTGTATATCTCCTTTATTCTTAAAAATTGGAACTAATATGTTTCTCCTCCACTCATCTGACATCTTGTTTGATTTGAAAATATTATTGAACAACTTAGTAAGTCAGACTATCCCTGCATCTCCAAGTTTTGAACACAATTTTAAATTATATGTCTCAATAATAGAAATATAAGAACCGATTTCAAGTTGTATAATTTATTTCTATGTAAAGAAAAGAGTAACAAAATGAGAGTCCATGTTCAAGTCCGAAAACAGCCTCTTCGCAATTTGAGAGAAAGGCTGCGTAAATTATCGACCCTCACAGAGCCTGTTATCGTAAGTGAGCCTCGTGCATTAGGTTCCACCTTTTTTTATTACAAAACCTTACCACCTTTGAGAAAAGTTCCTACAGATTCTTCTACTATATAATAAGATAAGATAGTAATATTTTGCTAAATCTCATTTAACATCTCTAGAAAAATTGACCCATTATTTTCTAAAAAGATTGAAGTAATAATCTGTTTTATTGTAATTCATTCAAATCTCATTTATCTCACCTAAGCGAGTGAGATCTCGCTCGAGATCTATTTTCGAACTTGAGCGATATAAGGGATAGCGAAACAAAAATTAAATTTTATTTGTACCTTATTTGACACCCATCTCGTCCAAAATATTAAGATCTCAAGCGAAATTTGAGATAAGATCTCATACGAGGTTTTTTTTTTCATTCAAATATCTCTTTTACTTCTTATGCATATAAAAAATTGCATTTTAATGATCTTTTAATAGCTCTTCAATTATATTTTTTACCTTTTTAATGATAAAAACTTATTATATATTTTTATTTTTAATATTCGAACGAGTAAAATCTATTTAAACAATACAAAATCTATCATGTTATCACTCTCCTACAAAAAGAAATATTGATAAAATCATTTTCATAGTTTCAAATCTCTATATCTCGTCTGAGATCTCATTATTGTATTTAGACGAAACAAGAATTAAATTTCATTCAGATATCCTTTGACACTCATCTCGTTCAAAATATCAAAATCGCCCTCGAATATGGATGGAAATCTCAATCCGAGATCTCATTCGAAATCATTTTTTCTGTCCTTTAGTTAACATTTTTTACATCTTAAATCAATCTAGAAGAAATTACTTACTATGTACTAAAACTTGATCATATCTTTACTTTTTATCTCGGTGAATTACAACAAAAGACTTATTTTTTCAATATTTAAATAAAAGAATATCAATCAATCACCATCAAATCAATCAAGCCAATCGAGTTACCACTCTTCTTCAAAAACAAATTCCCTCAACTTGTTTCTATGCAAATCAAAAATATGTTACAATCTCTACTTTTACTTTTTAGGTAACGATATTTTTTTTTATAAAAATCATCTAATTGCAATTTCATACACACAAGTTACTTCGTGATATTTTCGAGATGTGTTTGAAGATCTGAAATGTCAATCCGACACGCATATTCAAGATGCACTAGCATCGTCCAAGATCTCATTCAATACGAAATATCTTATTTAATTGGAATCCATGATTTGAAATCTTGAGTGTTTTATATCAATTATGTATGCTAAAAAATTATATTCGGATAACAATTATTATATAAAACTTTAAACGTCGATTTCAGATGTTTAAGTTACTTCGAGATGAAATTTGAAATCCGAGATGTCAATCGTCTGACCAGAGTAAATCCAATATGTCTCTTTCCTTGTTCTAATACCACCGTAATTAATAATCAGCTTAAAGTCAAAACACTCTAGAAAGTAAACCAAAAGATTTGAGCTCCTTTTTTGTTACGCCCATTGATCTACTAACCGTAATTAATTGTAACTTTAGAATTTTGTAAATTTCTTTAAAATCTGAATCGACTACCACCTCCTTAACTCTAAAGGAAAATACTACAAATTATATCTCTAGCTCATTTAATCTAACAAAAATTAACTTAACACCATATTTTACATTATATAAGAAAAAGTAGCAAAAAGCACGAAGCTTATTTGGCAGCATTTTTTTATACACCATGTAACAAATTTAAATTTTACATATCTATAACTATGAACATTGTCTTTTACAATATTACCATAAATGATTTTAAAAAAAAACTTTTTGCATAGCCATGGCAGAAAATAAAAGGATGCAAGTAGAATATTACCTGAGAAGCCCAATCAATGACTGAAGAAATCAAGCGGCAAGGCCCACACCAAGAAGCAACGAACTCGACAAGAACCGGCACATCGGATTTCAATACCACGGATTCGAAGTCCGATTGGTCGACTGTGGTTACCGCCGCGAAGCAGCAAAAGGTGAGTTTACCGGAACGATGTGTTGGTTGCGTTCTGAGTTGAAAAATGGGGCAGGCCGAGGAGGCAAATTTGACAGAGGGAGGTGAGTGGACAGAGATGCGGCGGAGGGGATATTTAAATAAATAAGATTTTATTTGGGGTGGCTGTGGAGAAAGGAGAGTGGCCATTTTTATTATCTATGGATTGTCCACTCCTTTTCTTTTCTTAATGTTTTTTTAGTATGTATCAAACCGCATTGAAACAAATTTTTTTGAGAGCTATATACGTTTATCGCTGACAATTTCTTAAGCTGTAGAAGGTGGTATTGACCCATTAGCAGGTCATATGAGGACGAGATAGTACGCAGTTTTAATCACACATGTTAAAGGATTATTCTACGGATTACGTGATGCGCTCATCATAAAGCAACAACGTTTGCATAAGTACCTTCCGTTTAACTTTAATTCAGGTGTAAAGACCAAACGTGTCATTTGGTGTTAATTCTTTTACAGAATGGATCGACTTAGCAATAATAGATTGTATACTCCTTTTACCGAATCACACAAAATTTAGTTAACTTCGTATCCCTATCATATAAAATTATTTGTTAATATGATGTCAAATCAATATATTCTAATTTCTCCTATACTTTTGATAGACGTAAATTGTTATATATATCATAAAGAAAAACATTTGGTCAACACCTGAGGTGAAGTCTTTTTGTATTGTACAAAATGTCCATGCTTGAAATTATCTTCTCCCCATCTACCAAAGGACATTTCAGTCAATTTAACATACCACCATCACCATGTTTCCTACCAATAAACCCACATTCTTCCCCAATTTCTTCATTATTATTTCAAAAACCAATGATTGTGCACGCTCGAGGTTATTTACTTTCGCATCATTGGTTTTTGAAATAACCTCGAGCGTGCACAATCATTGGTTTTTGAAATAATAATGAAGAAATTGGGGAAGAATGTGGGTTTATTGGTAGGGAACATGGTGATGGTGGTATGTTAAATTGACTATGTACAAAATATTGATATGTTACCACAGATCATTGGTTTTTGTCATTTATTGGTAGGGAACATGGTGGTATGTTAAATTGGAGAAGTCTTTCAAAAACCAATGATTCTCCATCAACAAAGCACATCCAACTCCAATAATTTATTCCCCTAAATCTATTATATGGATTGTAATGAGGAGGGGGTCAGAACAACGTTTCGGTGACAGAAAAATCTGTAAATTCTCCGTAATATAAATTTATACCGATGGGTTTCCATTTAAATGTTATGTCCATTAAGGTTAGCAATTCTAACCTAATATTGCATTGCACACACGATTACTTATTTACCCCTTTTCAAAGTACAAATTATTGATGAAGTCTTATCAACCACCAAATACTTCTATATCCATTTGCCACATAATACTTCTAAATATGAAACGGACTTCTATAATACTTCTAAAAGAGAAATAGGCAGACTCTGCCATTTAAGACCTCAATCAAGGTAGACCCCATCATTTAAGATCTAAATCAAAGCAGATTTCGTCATTTAAGATCTATTCCCAATGTGGTTTCATAACAATGTTTTCAATGGTCGGTGGGTCCTGTCTACAAAGACCTCTAATCACTATTTAAGGCTTCTAACATTTAATGACCAACTATTACCGCATCTATCGCCGATAAAATCATAGTCATGTAATAGACGGTACCTAAGCCACTTAATACCTTAGAAAAGGACTAGGCGGACTTCTAACCATTTGATACCTATATTCTAAGTAGGTCCCCATCACTTGTACCTATCCTCAGGAAGACTCCTTACCGATACTATATTTTTTATGGCCTTAGCAATATGAGAGACTGTATCCAAATCACTAATATCTTGTTAATAAGGACTATGCAAACCCTTGACCATTTAACATCTATTTATAGGTAGAATTTTGTCATTTAATATCTAACCTCAAGGCGGACTTCTCACTTGTACTATCTAACCGACATTGCTTGGAAATCTCATTGGACTATTTAATACTTCTTTTATAGAAAAGAGGCGGACCCTACAGTCACTTAATACCACAAACCTAAAGCGAATCCTTTCCAGAATATTCACTATCACTTTTAATTATAAATATGAAATCTCAATAGGTTGCTTCTTTTGATAGGGAGGTCGGCCCTACAGTCACTTAATACCTCAACACTGAAGTAAATCCTTTTAGAGACTTCCTTATTTATTTGGAATCTCTTCAGGTTATTTAATTCTTCCTTTTAAAAGAGAGATCGACTCTATATGCACTTAATACCACAAACCAGAAGTGAACCCCTATGGAGACATCCCTTACTGCTCCTAATTTCAAATTTGGACCATTTAATACTTCAATTAAGAAAGCATGCCCAATCTCTCACGTCATCACAGGTCCTAGGATTAGTGATATCTCACATTAGTAGTATGTGCATCCGACTACTGGTAGCCTCAAAGTGAAAGGCTGTATATTGTCGAGTGACTCCACCGACCTCGCATCACTAACCTATTAAGTTCAATTAACCATCCTAAGTCTTTACATATATTATCATAGGTAGACATTGGACTTAGCTTACTAACTCCTTTTTTATTTAAGGAAATAAGATTTACCTTTAATGCTTAATGCTTATCTATCCATAAATCTTCTTTTAATACTTATAAATGTCAATTTGTCCATAAAATCCTAACGGACATTTCCTCAGACATTAGTGTATGATTATTAATTTCAAATTAGTAATCTTTTTAACCATTCCACGGTTATTAATTCAACTCCTTTATTTATAAGTCGCATAAATCCATTTACTGTATCAAATTATTGCAACTCCTATACTTATTACCATTTTTTTTCCCATTTATTCGTATTACTTTGAAACTCTTTATTTGGCGTTAGTTATATATTTAGTTAGCAAGTTAATTAATTAGGCTCCGAAAATGGAATTTGTGCAAACGATTGAATTTGATCATGAAACTTGCACCATCGCATTCGTGGAAAAATTCTAAGCAAGTTTCATATTTGGAGCTTTGCGATTGGGTCCAAATGAAAAAGTTACAGATGAAAAACGAATTCGAAACGAAAATAAATAAATAAAATTAACATTTATAATTATTCGTCCGGGCCCATAGGCCGACCGTTCACTGCGACCGGTCTACATGTAGCGGTCGACCAGTGCTTAGAAGGCGGTTGACCGGTTGGGCAACTGCGGGAGCAATAAACCGAGGCCACAACGGCTCGGATTTAATATATTTCGATATATTGGTTCTGTTTGATTCTAGCGCCTATAAATTCAGGCCTAGCCCTCCATTTTCTTCTCATATTTTTATGGAGGCAGTAGCGAAGCTCTACCATTTCTTCTTCTCAACTTTCTTTCTAAATTTTAAAGATAAGATATTTGTATCTATGTTCATACAAATTGGAGAAGAATAGAATTTAATAAAGAGGAGAAGAGAATCAACTATATGCGTATTTGAGGTAATCTATATATTTGTATCTGTTTTCTCTCCCTACCTCAAATTTTTTCTCAGATTTGTAATTCTAATGTACGTATATACCTTTTTATACATATCTCTTCGATTAAAAATGATTTGGAAATGAATGAAAGGTTCTACTTCAGATACGGAGATTTGGATCGCTTTTAAAAGGTGAATGTGAAATTTTATAGATTGTTATAATATGAAAATTATCCCATTAGTGTTAATTTGATTTCTATGTCAAATTGGATAGTTGCATATGAGTTGTAGGCAACAAATTGAATATGATCTGGTATACTAAATATCGCATATATATTTTTGTTTATGAATTGAATTTGAATTGTTTACAACCTGATCTGGAAATCATTCACAAAAGTATGAATTTTGAATATCGATTTAAATGAAATTTATTACAGATCTGAAATAGTTGTATAATAATGTGATAAATTTGATTATTAATTAACTAATCTTGTTGGAATGTAAACTTTTCTATGCTTGGAATTATTGGAATTTAAATCCATTTAATATTTGTAAATTAGTTTGATTTCTTTTTCTTTTAGAAAAATTCAACGATTGATCTAACAGAGGATAATTGCAAATAGAAGGAGAAAGAGATGTGTAATGTTTTGTATTTTACACTGTCTATTTTGGTTTTAAAAATAAATGATTATTTTTTTGTAATTTCAAACAATATAATCTTTTAAAGTTAAATCTTTTATTTTGGGCTAATTTATGGAAATTACAACAGATAATCATTTTAGATATGTTTCCGATAATTTAACATGAAAAAGAATATTCTATAACTAGAATGTATTTGATAAAAGTAAACATTTGTATGTAATTTACTACGCTTATAATAATTAAGTAAAAAGCTAATAATGATGCTTGCATGAATATTCACGTTTAGGATACTTAACTAATGGGTAAGGAATTTAAAATGTTGTAACTCCAATAAATAGGGAATAAATGATAATAAATATGGGAGTTACAATAATTTAATAGGGTAAATGGATTAATGTGACTCATAAAATGAAATAGATATAAAAAATTACTAATTTGAAATTAGTAATCATATATAAATGTCTTATCAAATGTCCGTCAGGATTTTATGGATAAATTGACGTTTATAAACATTAAACGGGGATTTATGGGTAGATAAATATTTAAGATAAATCTTACCATCTTAAATAAAAAGGGAATTTTAAACTATATCCGATGTCTACCTAAGATAATATAAGTAAAGACTTAGGATAGTTAAGTAGAGTTAGTAGGCTAGTGATGTGAGGTCAGTAAAGTCATTCGATGGAAGACTGTCATTCACTATGAGATTATCAACAGTTGGGTGTACTTACTGCTGATGTGAGATATTACTAATCCTAGGACCCATGATGACATGAGAGATTAGGTCTGCTTTCTTAATTGAAAAGTATTAAATGGTCCAAATTTGGAGTTAAGAGCGGTGATGGATATCTCCATAGGGGTTTGCTACTGGTTTGAGGTTTTAAGTGTATGTAGGTTCCGCATCTATCCTAAATGGAAGTATTAAGTAATTTAGCGAGATTCAAAATAAATAAGGATGTCTCTAAAAGGGGTTTACCTCAGTGTTGAGGTTTTAATGGCTATAGGGCCCGCTTCCATATCGAAAGAAGTAACCCAGTGAGATTCTATGTTTATAATTAAAGAGCGATAATGGATATTTTGGGAATGGTTCGGTTCAGGTTTGGGGTTTTAAGTGTCTGAAGGGTTCTCCTTTTTCTTATAAAAGAAGTATTAAGTAGCCCAATGAGACTTCCAAGCAATGTCAACAAGATAGTACCAATGAGGAGCATGCCTTGAGAATAGGTCTTAAATGATGAGTTTTGTCTTAATTAAGGTCATAAATGACCAAAGTCTGCCTATTTTTCAATAAATGTATTAAGTGGCTTGGGTACCGTTTATTATATAGCTACAATTTTATTGGCGATAGATGCGGTAATAGTTGGATATTAAATGTCTAAAGCCTCAAATAGTGGTTAGAGGTCTTTGTAGTTAGGACGCACCGACCATTGGCAACATTATTAGGAAACCACTTTAAGAATAGGTTTTAAATGATGGAGTCGACCTTGATTAAGGTCTTAAATGGCGGAGTTTGCCTATTTCTCCTTAAAGAAGCTCGCTTCATATTTAGAAGTATCAAGTGGCAAATGGGTTTGAAAGTATTGGGTGGTTGATATAACTTCATTAGTATTTTGTACTTTAAAAAGGGGTAAGCAAGTAATTGTATGTGCAATGCAATGTTAGATTAGAATTGCTAATCTTAATGGACATTACTATTAAATAGAAACCATGTAAATTTATGTTATGGACAGTTTATATATTTTTCCAGGCACTAGAACGCTGATCTGACCTGCCTTCTCATTACAACCCTCAAAAAAGATTTAGAGGAACATGTCATTGGAGCTAAATGTATTTTGTTGTTGGAGAAATCTTCTTTCTCTCATGCTCGATGCTAATGTGACAATCTGCTATCAAAGGAATATTATTAATTCCAAGGTAGCAGTCATATACAGTATTCTTATCTTATTATTGTTTCCACTATGAGTTTAGATTCCTATAAATCTTTGATAATGCTCAAATTTCAAATCCAATGATCTGTGTTTTAATGGGCTTGAGTTTCAATTTTTGTCGAATTTAGACCCATTAAAGTATAAAGGAGCATATATTCAGCTCAATGATTTTTTGGTTTATAAAATCAAGGTTTTTATATTTTCTCTCTTAAAGGTACAAACAAAATAGGAATAACATTCAATTTTATTAGGATATGTTGTTTGAAGTGTTGTTGTACCCATGAGCTATTAGAAGAATATTTCCATGCGAAGTAGGCAGGAAATAGCAAAACTGAGATATTTTTGAGTTTTTGAAAGTGTTGTTGGTCGCAACATTTTGTTAAGGCTATTGCAGTCTTACCAAGGAAGGGTCTACACGATCAGGTGGATACTATCGTGTGAAAGGTAGAATTTTTCTAGATGGATTAAGCTGAAGATGGTGTATGAAAGAGTCATTAGAATATTAATTAATTTAACCGACCATATTGGGTCCAGTTCAGGCCGTGCCCAAATCTGGGCTAGTAGTCGACCGTAAGCGGTCGACCAATGCCGTCAACTAGTTGACCTACTAGTGATTGACCGCTAGGTGCATTCGAGCCGAACTCGAACCTGGAACGTGACTATAAGTCACGTCCAAACCATCAGCCGCCGTCCCCTTACTCTCTTCCTTCTCTTCAATTTCAACCAAACTCCATTTCCACCTCCCCCTTCCTCCGCTTAACCAAAGCCTCTCTCCTCCATTCCTCCACCAAGCAATGCCAAAAATTCTTGCACGTCAGATCTTGTCCCACCACCACTCCACATCTAAACCATTTTCTCTTTTTTTCCAACCGTCTCTCAGCCCATGGCACCGCCATGCACCGATGGCTCTTCCTCTCGTTATCCCGGCCTCACTCCGCAAGAAGCCGCTTGGCTTGACCGGAGCGAGTGGAAGATCGCCACTTATCTCAGAACAATGGCCTTTGATTTTCTCCAAGGGCTATTGGTGAAATTTAGAGATTTTTCCGCTCTTGGGCTTGAAGAGCTTTTCGTCATGGCAGGACTTGCACCGATCCTCCGCTTCGAGACTTATGAGTGGGAATATTAGCCATGCTATGTCCGTCTTTCCGTGCACAGATGGTATAGAATTTTGATGATGGAAACAGCTATATCGAGTCCGAGGTGAAGAGAGCTCCGATCGAGATGATAGATGACGATTTCGTTGGGATTTTGAAGATATCCGCCGTAGGCGTAGATTTGGATGACATAGAGATGACTGATCCTGAGATTCTACAGCGGATCTTTTCTGGAAGTGGAGGTGATTGGAGGACTGACAATTTGCGATCGATTTCCTGTTTCGTTATGCGGATAATTCAACACAACATCATTCTGAAGACAAGAAGCGTCGACCAAATCTATACCTCAGTGCGGAGAGTTGCATATGCTATGATTGATGGCATAGCCGTCCATTGGGCTTGTGTTTTGGTACTCCATTTGGTTGATCATGGAGTTGGTGCCCCGAGGACTCACTTTCAATTTTTCCACTGTGGGTATTTCGGCACTACGAGGTAAATTTGAGCGGAGAGGCACTAGTGAGGAAGGTCCCTTCCACCATTGATCGGACTACTAATAAGATGATGAATATTCCTTTACCGCCTGCTGCACCACCTGTACCAGCACCAGAGTAGCATCAGAGGACAGCGTAGGGTGTTAAGGGATACATGAGCCCTTAGCTTGATGCTATCTGTCAGGTTCAGACAGAGCTTCAAGAGCTTAGGGCGAAGCAGCAATGCCAGGGGCTTGAGATTAGGTGCATAGCCACCATGCTACGACCATTCTATGGTCACGACAATGACTCGAGCTCCAACCGTGGAGCCTGACCTTCTCACAGTTCGTAGGCGGTGTTTTATTTAGGATTGCTGTATCTTTTTACTTCCACCATTTGTTCTTTTCTGTTAGATTTTTGGGTTGTATAATTGTTAGTTGTCTCTTGTAAAAGGCACACACGATATTACGAGTTTCTATTCATTTTTTATGTTACTGTTTCTAAATATGCGAACCGCTCCTATATATGCATATTAGAGAAGCAATATAAATATAAAATCTCATAAAGACACTTGATTAACGATAAAAGCTAAGGCTGTATGTTTAGAATAGCTAGTGATGGACATGATAAAGTTGTTTTGATATCACGGGTCATTGCTCATGTTCCTTAAAAGCTATTTTTTTTGAATAGTAGACGTGTTGACATTTTTAAATAAAATATCAAATTTTTGGATAAGGTTAGTTGTAGAAGTTTGAAATTTGGTTATGCGTTTGGCAACTAATAACCGACTTCTGACTACGTTGAAATTGTGGATTGATTTATCAAAATTTTTGAGAAGGAAAATATTTTGAAAAATTTTCCCCTGTTTTGAAAAGTTCACTTTTAGAAAAAAAGAAAGAAAGAAAGAAAAAAGAAAAAGTTTTGTGTTTATGTTATTTTGGCTCTTAAATTATTTTTAGAGTTTCTGTTCAAAATTTTATTTCAAGAAAAAATGTGCATCTAAATATTTTGGGATTTTATTTTCTAAATGACGTACGAATTTGAAAACCAAGAAAAGTCTTGTCAAATATTTAATTTTGAAGGTCACATGAAGCGTAGGGAAGGCAAATAGAGTTAGAATTTGCAAATGTAGTGGTGCACTAGGGTCGACGAAGTGGTAAATGCAAGTGATAACAAGGGAAAAACTGTTTTGGCCTTGGAATTTCTATTTCCATACCCTACCTACAACGTGCACAAATATATTTTTGGACTTAATTCCATTTTAGAGCTTGAAAATAAGGCTCGTTATGCGTTTTATATGTGGAAAATTTGGAGTACTTCTCGGTAGTGAGGAAATTTCGACTGTACTATGGGAATATGAAGATTATAGTATGGTAAGAATATTAAATTCTCCGTCTAAATTCCTTTTTCTGACATAGGAGTAAATTTTAGAAAGTGTTTTTTCGATGCGTTGATTATTGGATGGTATGGAGTGGATGCAACATTGGTTGCTTCATACTTCTATTTGTATGGGTATGAATGTTTTTGTTGAAACGATTTTTCAAAAAACTGCATACATATAGAACTGCGAGTATATATGTAGGTTGTTTGCATCATTTTTTTCAAAAGCGTTATAAAAAAAAATGCATTCATATAGGAGGATCTGATTTAGAATCATTCTGCATACATATTTTCTTTATGGTGATACTGTAATACACTATGCACTTTTGCAAGTTTGGTTGCAAAAATTTGTTGTACACTCATTGGTTGTGTAGTTTAGAATAATTAGAAGCCAAATCCTCGACTGTCATTAGTGAAATTTCGAGGACGAAATTCTTTTTGAGGTGGAAAGAATGTAACACCTTGCGTTAGCTATTTAATTAGTTAGCAAGTTAATTAATTAGACTCCAAAAATGAAATTTGTACAAACGATATAAATTGACCATGAAACTTTCATCATTGCGTTTGTGATGAAATTCTGAGCAACTTTCATATTTGGATTTTTTTGATCGGAGTCCAAATAAAGAAGTTACAGACGAAAAAATAATTCGAAACGATAATAAATAAATAAGAAAAATTAATATTTATAGTTGTTCACCCGGGCCAAAGGTCGAATGTTCACTGCGATCGGTCGACATGTAGGATCGATCGGTGCATACAAGGCGGTCGATTGATTTGGTAACCGCAGGTGCAATAAACCTAAGCCACAACAGTCAGGATTTAATATATTTCGATCTAATGGTTCTGCTTAATTCTAGCGCCTATAAATTCAAGCCTAGCCATCCCTTCTCTTCTCATATTTTTATGGAGGCAGTAGCAAAACTCTACCATTTCTTCTTCTCCACTTTCTTTCTAAATTATAAAGATAAAATATTTGTGTCTATATTCATATAAATTGAAGAAGTATAGAAATTTAATAAAAATGAGAAGAGAATCAACCATATGCGTATTTGAGACAATCAATATATTTGTATCTGTTTTTTCTCCTTATACCAATTCTCTTCTCAGATCTGTAATTCTAATGTGTGGATACACCCTTTAATACATAGCACCGTCGAGTGACTCTATCGACCTCGCGTCACTAACCTGCTAAGACCAATTAACCATCCTAAGTATTTATTTATATTATCTTAGGTTGGACTTTGCTCACTAATTCCCTTTTTATTTAAGACAAAAAGATTTGCCTTAAATACTTATCTACCCATAAATCTCCTTTTAATACTCATAAATGTCAATTTGTCCATAAAATTCTAACGGACATTTCCTAAAACATTTATGTATAGATACTAATTTAAAATTAGTAACCTTTTTAACTATTCCATAGTTATTAATTCAACTTCTTTATTTATAAGTCCCATAAATTCATTTACGCTATCAAATTATTGCAACTCCCATATTTATTACCATTTATTTTCCATTTATTGGAGTTACAACTTTTTAAATTCCTTTCCCCTTACTTAATTATCTAAACGTGAATATTACGTGTAAGCATCATTATTACCTTTTTATTTAATTATTACAAGCCCGGTAACTTACATATAAGTATATACTTTTGTCGAATATATTCTAGTTATGCATCTTCACTATAATATTCTTTTTCATATTCAATTGTTGGAATCATAACTAAAACGATTATCTGCTATAATTTTCATATATTAGTCCAAAACAAAACATTTAACTTTAAAATATAAAATCACATTGTCTGAAATTACAAGGAATAACCTTTCTTTTTATTAGTGAAATAGACAATTTAAACTACAATGAATTCATATTTTACACATATCTTTCTCTTTTTATTTGCATGTATCCCTTCTTAGATCAAACGTCGTATTTTTTCAAAATGGAAAATAAATCAACGAGTTTACAAATATTAAACGAGTTTGAATTCCAACAATTTCAAACATAGAGAAGTTTACATTTCAACAAGATTAGGGTAATTATACAGCCTATTTTATGATCTGGAATAAATTTCATTTAAATCAATATTCAAAATTCACTCTTTTGGGACTAATTTGCAGATCAAGTTGTAAACAATTCTAAATCAATTCATAAACAAGAATATGTAGACGACATTTATTATATTCAGATTATATTCAATTTATTGTCTACAATTTATAAAAAATTAACATAATAATCAAGTAAATACCTACTGGAAAATTTTCAAATTATAACAATTTATAAAATTTCCCACTCGCCTTTTAAACACGATCCAAATCTCCAGATCTGAAGTAGAACCTTTGATTTATCTCCAAATCCTTTATAATCCAAGAAATATGTATAAAAAGGGTATATACATACATTATAATTACAGATGAAAAGATTTGTGAGTGGGAGAGAAAAAAGATACAACTATATAAATATATATAAGTTACCTCAAATACCCATATAGTTGATTCTTTTCTCTTTTCGTTTTCATTTGATTTCTATTCTTCTTCAATTTATATGAATGCAAATATCTTACTTTTATAATTTAGAAAGAAAGTGGAGAAAAAGAAATGGCAGAGCTTCATACTGCCTCCAGAAAAATATGAGAAGAGAAGAAAGGGTTAGGCCTGAATTTATAGATGCAAGAATCAACCAGAACCATTAGATCGAAATATATTAAATCTGTATCATACATGGCCTTGGTTTACTAGAGCCACCACACATGAAGCTTTCGACCGCCCCCTTCGTAGGGATCGACCACTCCAATATGTAGGTTGACCTGTGGTCCCTAAATAATTAATTAAAAACGTTTATTTATTTATTTTTGTTTCGAATTCGTTTTTCGTCTGTAACTTCTTCGTTTGGACTTCAATCGCAAACTCCAATTATGAAAGTTGCTCAGAATTTCGCCACGAATGCAATAGTGTAGATTTCGCGATCAAGTTCAATTGTTTGCACTAACTAACTAGATAATTTAATAACTAATGTTAAATTACAAGGTGCTACAATTTGGAATAGTTCGTTATAGAGTTTGGGTTAACTACAACAACAAAGGTTTGGCTAAGGTGTCTTTTCTCATGTTATAGTTAATTTTTGATTTATCCTTCTTTTTCGACCTAAAAGCCCATGATTTTCTTCCTTATGGTTTCTAACATATCCATGAGACAGTTATGAAGATGGATCAAGTTTATGTATGTTTGGTTTATCTTACAGTGTTATTTATTATGACTTTTTGGTATTAATTAATTTGGGAATTCAACTTTTTCCTAACCATTCTTTGTCTAAGCATTTATACTAATGAAAATTAAGTTTATGAATTAATATTTTAATATAAAAATCATTAAAATAGGGATTCAGTTACATTATCCATGCATTTTCATATTTCCATTAATGATACAAAGCATTAAGTGAATATTGTGATTCTCTTCTTACAAGGGAATACCGAAGACTATAAAACTATTATATGATTAGTTATTTATTGAAACATGCTCATTTTTGTTTGATTTAAAAGATACATTTAAACATTTCCTCCAAAAATATCTTAGGGTAATGAATTCAAGATAATTGGCCCAGTGGCGTATGTTAAATGAAGTCCCGGGACACAACATATATGGGTCAATAAATGAATGTTTTAGTATTAACTATGAATATTGTTTAATTTATACATTGTCGACGCAGCCATGTTCTTTTTATTGATGGTACAAATCACTTATGCATTTGGATGATAACTCTTTTCTATGTCTGTTAGAAACACCTGATGGTAAGTCGGATCATGAGGATTTGAAGAAGAAAAATGGTTGACATGATTTGAAAAAATAGGAACGAAGAAACATACTTCAATTTTCATCTATGCCTATCATTCTTTAGTTTTGAAATTAACGAATTTTTTCGAGAGTTGAAAATAAACGGTTATTTCATTAGTTTAATTCACGATTAAAGCAATATAAACCATGCGTAAGGGTAGAATAAATAATCGGAAAGAATTTGTTTAAACCAAATTCAATATCTAAATGACTAGATTATTAATATGGATGATGACTCAATGTTATGCTATACCTACTATGGCTTTTAATGGTATGTTAGAAGATGTTTTACTTATATACATGCACTACAAGGGGAGGGGGGATTTCCGACGGCTGAAAACCGTCGGCGGCCGTCGGAAGCCGTCGGCGGCCGTCGGAAAAAGCCGTCGGAAATGAAGGCGTCGGGAAGCAGTATTTCCGACGGCTACCGACGGGTGATGCCGTATACATTATCGACGGTTTCCGGCGGTTTCCGGCGGTTTCCGACGGCTTCCGACGGCCGTCGGAAACCGTCGGAAACCGTCGGAAATCAGGCCAATAAGCCGTCGGAACCCGTCGGAAACCGCCGGAAAATTTCGACCAGTAAGCCGTCGGAAGCCGTCGGAAGCCGTCGGAAACCTGTTGTTTTTTTTTAAAATCTGCTGCAAATAGAGCCTTCCAACCACATTTCTCTTCCAAACACTACAATATCAATACTGCACAATCAAATAAACAATAATCCAACCAAACATGCAAACCAATACTCCAAAATATTCAATAGACACAGAAATAAACTAAATTAGAATAAAAATAAAATACAAAATATACATAACATTCCAACATTAACAATAATACTAACAATAACTGTTCTAATCATGCATATCCTGATACAGCTACAGAACCAAGTGTATTATACATAATTATACATATCAACAATTAATTGTTCCTTCTACCAAATCATTGTAAACTAAAACTAAACATACCTGCACGAACGAATTAGAAAGCAATGAATCAATCTGCCCCAGATCCAGAGCCAGCCGATGAAGGGAAGCGGCCACCAAACTGCTGCATGTACTCAAATAACTGTGCCGTCTGCATGGCCTGTTGGCGGTTCTGCTCCTCCAACTGCTGAACTCTAGTCTGTAATTCTTCTATACTTGCTAGCTCGCTCTGAGGTCTACTCCGCCGTCTCCTACTCTGACTACTGGACTGCAATAATTGAAAAATAAATAAAATCAAAGTTTATTGTTTTGAAAAGGTAAGAATATCATATTTTAAGTATTTTAAGAAAAATTAAATTATTTACCGCTAAATTGCCAAATCCGTATCGTCGACCATGCTCTGGTGGACTCATAACGGACTCAAAAATAATGTCCTCTTCATCGGTCGTCAGCTGCTCTCGACCCGTATCAGAAAGGAGTTTCTGTCGCTGCTCCATAAACATCTCCTGCATTGACAAATTAATAATATCATATCTTATTTCATAATAATTTGACAACTAAAACAATTACTAATACTGAATAAAATGAAATATGCTTACATGGCTTTTACTGGATTTATCGTCCTGCCATGTGTACGAAACAGTCCCGTCTGGATTAACATGCTCAACAGCATGCGTACGGGTGAACACGTCCATATAGCTGACAGGACCATGTGCCTCGGCTTCCTGAAGTTGATTGTTACATACAATTATTATACATTTAAAATCATATAGCATAAACTATTTACATTTATTATTCAGTAATTAAATTTACCAACTCCTGCCGATACTGCTGAAACGACTTCGATCCTCCGCGATGAGTAACGGGATTCTTATTTCTATTTGCAGAGTTTCTATCTGACTCTGCCTGTACATTCAAAATTTGATACATTATTTTTCAATCACGTTAAATTAATAATTGAAAAAAAATTAGTATACTTGCCTTCGCCTCGTCCGTCTCCCAGTAGCTCAACCAAGCTTGCCACACGCTCTCCCCCATCCACCGTGGTCTCTTCCCGGATTTCTTAACCTCAGATATCGTGTCTCTGTAGTTCTTTCGCATCTTCCTCATCCAGTATGCTCGTGCCAGCTGCATATCATCTGTCTGGATGTCTATCTCAGCCTGTGTTAAAAAAAGATTACACTTTAAACGATAAACGGTAGAAAAACGACAAAAACGAATTAAAAATGGAAAACATAAAAATTACACATACTAGGACATCCTGCCATATGCACTCTATGATGTGCGGAGGGATGGTATCCCACTTTGGCCAGCACGCACTCATCCTACTACGATATGCTGCTCTGGAGACGTCCAACACTACCTTAGTGGGTAGTAGCTCGAACCCCCTGTTTTTAAGTACGATACAGATAAGTACATACGTATAGTATAGAAAAAATAAGATGATGAATAAGATTTAATTTTTACCCATCTGCTTTGGGGGCTAACGTAACAACTGGACGGTGTGGCGCTTGCGATGGGCCACTGCCATCGCCTCCTGAAGAACGGGAAGAGCTCCTCCCTCTATGTGACATAATGATAAACCTGTGACGTTTACACATCATTATATAAGAGAATAAAAACATGATAATGAAATATATTTCATATGAACATGACATCAATGGTATAAATTGCTTAATTATAATGACTGAAATGTAAATAGACATGTAAGTTTGTTATACCTGATTCATGATGGGTGTACTCTTCCTACGATAAGCAGAGTTCATTGCATTTTTAATAAAAATTGCTAAATAAATGACAAATTGAAATAACATAAAACAATAGTAAACGGATTTAGTTTCATAGTTACATCAATTTCATAATACATCAAGAATTCAACATAGTTACATCAATTGCAAAAAAACAGATTCAAATTTATATCAGTCATCATCGTCTTCTGATTCAGATTCGGTCTCGTTTTCGACGATATTTTCCTCTGCACTGTCAAACGCTTCTACCAAAACATTTGATTCATCGATCAAAGGACCAAAATCTGTATGATCGTCTGTAATTATTATTTCGTTATTTTGCTCAAGATCTGCCTGATAAGCTTGTTCGTCCGGAATATTCTTCCCATCGAATGTGAATCTGGCCTTTGTTTTAAAAACTGCAGACCAATCTGCTTTATCTCTTTTTAGAGACGGATAAGGAGCGTAATAAACTTGCAATGCTTGTTTGGCTAGTACAAAAGGATCATACTTGTGATAGTGCGATGTATGCTTTATTTCGATAAGATTATAATCCTTATGCACATTAATTCCAGAACCTGGAACATTGCTAAACCAATTGCATCTAAATAGAAACACCTCCTCCGCGGGTCTTGAGAAATATGTCAGTTGCAAAATTTGTGTTAGAACGCCATAAAAATCATTTAAATGGTTTTCTGGATCGTCACTACCTTTAACAAATACACCAGTATTATTTGTTAATTTTTCTGCACCGTATTCTTTAGTGTTAAATTTGTATCCATTGACGAAATATATTGGATATGTCTTGACCACTCTTTTTGGTCCCATTGCAAGATGTTTCAACCCTTCGTCAACAACACAATTTTTCGGCTCATAAACGTAATTTGAAAACCAACGGGAAAATTCTTTACTGAGATCTCCGTTCGGATGTTCCCGTTCATAAACACTGTTTATATAAACAAATTATTACATTAGGTTATACACGCGCATGCATTACAGAAAAGAATAAAACAAAAATTATTATTTCAGAATACCTAACAAACGGTGCAACCTCGGCACAATTTAGAAGAATATAAGTGTGTGCTACACGAAGATCTCTATCGTCTAGCCATATTTCCACACATTTTCCAGAAGGCCGACCATGTTGTCTAAAAATAGATAACATTGCTTGAGAGGACTCTTGTTCGTCGCCTTCATCATTACGAGGAACACTTTGAAATGAAATATTCACATGGTCACTGAAATAGTGAGAGAAAAAGAACGAAGCTTCTTCTTCGATGTAAGATTTACATATCGAACCTTCAACTCGTGCTTTTTGTCTCACTTTTTTCTTCAGATGATTCAAATATCTATGCAACATTAATTTATATTAACTTCATCTTTCAAATGCAATTAAATTACGTTATAACATATTACATACCTCTCAAATGGATACATCCATCCGTATTGGACAGGACCTCGAAGTCGTGCTTCAGATGGAAGATGAACAGGTAAATGTTCCATCACATTAAAAAAACCTGGCGGAAATATTTTCTCTAATTTGCAAAGCAATATAGGAATGTCCACTTCAAGTTTACGTAAACGTTGCACTTTTAAAGTAGTCGAACAAAGCTCTTTGTAAAACATACTAAGCTCCGTTACTACCTTCCAAACTTTACAATTTCTAAGGTTTGCGTCTTCTTTCCAAAACAACATGCATCCTTTTAAACATGTATCTATTTTCTGATACGGTAAACCAAAAGCCGACATAAGTTTTTTAACTTCGTAGTGATTTTCACACATTAGATTATCGGGCGGCATATGTCTTTTTGCAGCTTGTACAACAGCCGTAAACCCAGCTTCAGTGATGTTGTATTTTGACTTCATCGCAATGTATTCTGCGATTACTGACAGCTGCGTGCCGCTTTTACAACCATCCCAAATAGGTTTTTTAGCTGCATCTAGTAAATCATAAATTTTCTTAGCTTCAATATTTGGTTCTTCAACATTTACATCATCGTCGTCAACTTCAACCATAGGAAACATTGATCGTGCTGCATCTTCGACCATATTTTCTATACGGGTCGTTGAAACTATTTCGTTAACGACACTTTCAGACTCTACAGAAGTATTTGCTACAACTTCTCCATGCCGATCCCAAACATAATATTCGGGTGTGAAACCGTGTTGGCACAAATGAACTTTCACAATATCTGGTAACAAAAACTTCAAATGTCTACACCTACTACACGGACAACGAATTTCTGGATCGTTTCCGTTATTACTTAAGGCGAATTCAACAAACACGTTTATACCGTTATAAAAATCTTCTTTTATTGAGCCCCTCATTCCTTTTCTTTGGTACATCCATCTCCTTCGATCAACAAAATAATCAATCATTTTTCCTATTTGACAAAATGAGAAGTTCAAAATTTAATATTTATTTTGAAGAATACACATTCGAAAAAGATTATTTTCATGTTCGTATAATATTTTGAATTTAAAGAACAACTTCACAAATTTAAAAATATTTTCAAATAGGGCACATTTCATTTTTTAACGTACGTAACGATTAAAAATATATAATTTTTTTTCATTGGTCAGACATCCTACCTCCCATTACAAACACAGTAAGCATTTACATTTCGTATATTACTTCGTCCCAAACGATTCAATAAAATTTCGGCAGCATTTCCCTTTTGTTCCCTGCATTGTACACAAATGCGTGTACGCAGGAAACAAAAAAGAAAAGTTAGGGCGAAATTTTATGAACCGTTTGAGACGAAGTAGTATACAAAATGTAAATTCTTACTGTGTTCATAACTTGTCCAATACAGGGACAAATCCGACAAACATTGTACCAGATGAATATAAATGGTCGTTTTTCGAAAAAAACGACTATTTATACAACGATCATGTACAACACTCGTCAGACGGGGCCAAAAACTCTCTAAGGGACATTTGTCGGTTAACATGCGCGCATTTTACTCAAAAATACAGTTTTACTCACTGTTCACATTTACAAAAATATATAAAAATTTAACACAGTTATTCGACGTATTACGCATCAAAAAGGCTGGTTTAACATTTTTGTCTTTTTTTTAATACGCACAATTATAATTTAGAGTAATGCATTTTTTTGTTTCATAAGTAAATACGTGCACAATATAATACTCCTAGTTCATTCAATCATTTTATCGTATGCCAAATAACGTATACAATCGTCGAATCAGGACATATACAACAATTTACATATACATGAACAACCACAAAGTATACGTATTTTTCACAATTTCACGATAAAAGATGAAATATGTATGTCATGTGATGCTATAAACCATTGTTACGCTAATGCAAACAATTTCAATCGCTAATTCGCCCTAATTTATCAATTTATGCAAATCTAAAATTAGGATAAAAACTGAAATTTTCAGAAAAATAAGAGATTATACCTGAGATTGAGAGAAAGAGGTGTTGAATCAGCAGTGTGGAAGGAGAAAAAATCACGAAATTGGCGAATGGAGGTGGAAAATGTGAATTTGGGGGTTTTTGGTGAGATTGGGGGAAGCTGGAAAATGAGGAAGAAAGGCTCGGCCGGCTGCAGGTATTCGCGAATTTCCGACGGCTTCCGACGGCCGCCGACGGCCCGTCGGAAGCCGTCGGAAATTCGCCGTCGGAAGCCGTCGCCCCCAGCCGTCGCTATTTCGCTTTTTTCTAGTAGTGATGGATTCCTTTGATCTTTAAAATTGTTATATAATATACCTGATGCTACTTTCACATTTGAAGTTCTAACGTCCACTACATTTTCATTCTTTGAGAATAGTTATCTAATATTCATATCTATATATACCATTTACATAACATTATTAGCTCATACTTCTTCAATTATATGTAGTACTATTGTTAAATAATATCAATTTTTTCGAAACATAACAGGTAGGCATTGAATAAAATTCATTTTCTGTTTTTTAGGATAAATATTTGAAGGGTACAATTAATGTGTGTAATAAATGTTAGCAATGATTATTTTTTGCTAAAAGACAATAAAAGTTGTTATAAATACTATTTTGTCCTTAAAACACAAAGAACGTGTGGAATTCAAGAGGTTACTTAGATAAATTAACAACTATAACATTGCACTTAAGTCACATGTTAACCTTTTCAATATTTATATACCTTTTACAATTTGAAAGTAAATGCTTAATATTCACCATAACATGTTTTGTTATGCATATTTTATAATAGTAAGAAAAAAAAAATACTTTTTAAAGAGAATACTTTCCTACAAGTCAGATTGTGTATTCATTATTTGAATGGTCTTAAATCAATTTCTTAAGTATTATATTAGTATTTAATGTACCATAAAGTTTTTACATAATACAGTCAGGTTTGTCTAGTTTATGTAGTAATTACCAATCATTCCTTTTTTCCATTATTACTCTATCATTACTGAGTAATAAATTGCATAAAGTGATTTCTCATATTGACCAAAAATACACTATAGAATGAAATAAAAAATATGGTGCATTTTTTATTTTCCTGGTTCTTTTTTATTTATTTATAGTCTTAAATATTGGTATTTGAATGATTTTGTGTGAGCACATTTTATTCCATATATATTGCAACATCAGCTATAAATGTGACAAAATTGACATATATATATATTGTTGACCAAAACATAATCTATGTTAAATTTCTTCTATCAATCTTTTTAGTGCTTTTCGTGACAAAAGCATGGAAAATATGGTAAATGATATCCTAGTACTCGATCTTTTTTGAAATAAATTATTATTTTGCTTTTCACATTTAAAGATGTACTTTATTTCATCTTATTCTTCGATATACAAGCATCATTGGTTCAACAGATTTTTTATGAGAAATAACAAAATTTATTTCACTATGAATCGAATCATATTTAATAACATGTCCTCTTAAATTAGCATTAATACATACACAATTTGAAGGCTGAAATTGATGTATGAGATAGTGAGGTAGCTCATTAGTATCTAAAATTAATAGGTGTATGGTGTTCATTGTTTATTATATGCAGCAGATTTTGGGTGATAAATGCCTTGTTGATTTTGTGGTTAAATCATGTTATTTGATACTCACTGTCGAACGCAAAACAATAAGCATGTGATAGTGGAATAAGTAAGGATTACAAAAAGTTGAATGGCCCAAAAAGCCAAAAAAATGAATTGAGTAATTATGTACTCTTTATTGTATGTTTCTTTACTGTTGTTTGATTCTTCTTAAAACCAAATATTGATATGATAATTTTCAACAAAAAATACTATAAATTTCCTTTGTTGTAAACAAATTTCAATCAGAAAGCAGCCAACTTTACTTTTCATCGTACTAAACTTTTCATCATAATAAACTGTGAACATTCTTAATTTTTTCTATTGCAATGTGGAATGCTTCTATTTTTGTTTTTTCATTCCATATTATAATATAATCTTTTGTTATATATGACTCGAGACTTATGTTAAAAATAAAGATATACTTATGTAGAAATGGGCAATCGTACATGCCACCTATAACCAATGTTAAATATTATTAAATTTTTGTATTCAAGAATAGAAGTTTACTTAATTCATTCAACTTATTGTTGGCTAAATTGACAAATTTTTCTATGAGGCAAGCATTTATGTGTGAGGTTAGAAAATACAAAAGGATATATAAATTTTATTTATTACTTACAATCATAAAAAAAATGTATAATTTATTTATATTACGTTTTTGTATCTAAATGTTAAACATCAACGGTTGAACATAAAAACAAATAGTCATATTTTTATCTACATTCAAACATATTTTTGAATATTGAATAAATATCATTTTTTTTATCTATTCATGATTAATAAACCAAAAGTGTAAATGGAAAATTTGGTTCAATATAAAAACATTTTAATACTAATTCTTATAAGAGTAAAAAAAGTAAAATTTATGGTGATAAAAATAGTTTCAATCATAGAATATTTATTTAATGATCTCAGTCTCAAACACAAAAAAGAAAAGTTATCCCACCTTTTCGCAAGGTGTGACACCAAGGACTTAAGTAGAGACTGAAGACAATCTGTCCCGAAGATCGGTTATCTACAGGTCCACGATGGATACATGCAAACTTAGTCTTAGTCCTGATCGGGCTACAATTAGCATGGTATGACAAGAAAAGCTATGAAAAGCAACATTTTGAATTTCAGGTCAATCGGAGTCCGTATGCTCAAGTTATGGATCGATCAAGGTTGTAACGACCCGCTATTTTGGACCATTCAAATCAACAATAAATCCACACATGTCGGACTTGAATAGTTAAAAATACCAGATTGTTAATTTAAGTTGGCAAAACACAGAATATACAGTAAATAAATCATAGATCGCAGACACAGTGTAATCTAATGTAGCGGAAGTAAAGAGATAGTATTTCATGAAGCTACTATATAAATACATCAGAGTTATGCAAGATACAATAGAAGTTTCAATATGATAAACCAACACAAAGCTGAATACATCCCTGGAATCAACTGAATAACTGAAAGCGAAATAGATAGCTGGATCTTCAAGCAAAGCTCCAACTCCGAAGGTGTGTCTTGAATGTTGTATCACTCAATGTCACCCGATCGTAAAGCAAAACACAAAACATTCGAGTCAGGACATACATACTTATACAATGTAAACCAATTCAAGTGAACTGTAATATAAGGTACAAGTAACTTAAAGGATGCTTGGGACCGCCCATCCTCTAAGGATCCATTTAACTATTTACTATGTAGTAATATTTCGCTATTATAATAATGTCTATTAGTAAAATAAGCTTACTTTAAAATAGTATTAAGACTTTATATTTTCCACCTTAACACGTAATAATACCAATAGTCTATACAGTCTCTGCGTACCTCCTGATCAGGAGGCTACGAGAAGATACTCCATAGGTACGACACAAATCAAACTCGTACAAGGTTCACTAGGGTAGGTGGCATGGCACAACTAGGCAATGACAGGGTGGATATACCAATTAGTATCCCGACTGGTGGTGACGCATAGCGTGCAGCTACCGCCCACCTCGAGCCACACCCTCCAAAATCACAAAGGTCCCCAATCAATCGCAAAGTAATAGAATGGTATCGAAGGAGTGTGTCCGATAAGAGGAGCTACCTCACTGGCCCGGAATCGCACCTGTTTTAGCCACCTTATGCCAACTCACGGGAGTCGGGTCTACGTATATACCTCAAAGGATCACGACCACCATCCTACTTCATTCTGAAATCTCCACCGCGTACACGGTTGTTAAAGTGGTTTCGGAGTTGGCAGAGAGTATGACAACTTTCGATCCCGGTCTCTTTAACCAGCAAACGTTATTATTACCCATGGATATTTATTTCAAAACACTTCTATTCCAAAACCATTTAAAATTAAATACTATTACTTTCCAAAGAAATATGCATTTTCAAAAAATGGTAATATTTCCAAATCCATATACTTTCCAAAATAATATCTATTTCAAAACTCAATAATATATTACTTTATTTCAAAACCAAATCTATATCTCATTTCCATCTCAAAACCAAAGTAATAATATATCATTTAAATTCCAAAACTCAAATTTCCAAATCACTGAATATTTCCCTTAATTTAATTAAACCTGAAATATTCCTTTAAATATCTTAAACCAAACCGCTTTATAAAGTCATATCCTTAAATCTTTAATTTCAACAAGTTTCAAATTAATAGATATAAAGACAATTCTTAATTAAATACAATTTCCAATAATTTCATTTTCTAAATCATATTGCTTTCAAGTTATAACAACTCTGAAACCAAACACTTTGAAGCATATTGATTTAGACCATTTAAATTCAATGTTAATATCTTCCAAAAAAGATTCATTTAACCATTTAAATTCAATGTCAAATAATATTCATTTCAAAGTTGTAGCATTTATAAGTTTATTCATTCAATTCTAACTTTCCAACATTGTATATTGCAGCTATGCTAAAATTTTAATTTTTAGCCAATTTAACTTATAAAAAATCACATTTCGCGCTTCAAAACTATTCATTTGGATATCATTTTACTTATGATTTAATAAAATAAAATTTTATCAATAAATATCCAAATTAAACTATAATTATTTAATAAGTCAAAATTACCTATTTTACTTAACTTTTATTTTTAACAATAACTTTACACATTAATTTAAAATATCCATCCCATAAATAAAATATTCCTATTACTGAATTTACTTAACTTTGATTTGAAAATTAATTTTTCACTTATCAAGTTAAGTCATCTTTAAGTTTACATTTTTCCATTTAAATCATAATCATCTAATTGTTTTTTTCAAAACATAACCATAAATAAATATTTCATCATAGTTAATATAACAATCCGATTCTCTTTATAAATCTATTCATTTAGCTACCAATTAACTAATGATTTCAAGTTAAATAAATTTTATTACAAAAGGCCTAATTAAAACTTTATTTCATTTTATGAGTTCAAAATACAGTATTTATTATTCAAAACATGCCCATCTCATAAAGTAAATTCATAACAATTACTAGGTTAGATTTAAAACTTCCATATTAATCCAAATTCAATTATTAAGTTATTTATCATCAATAAAGATCTTTAATTCAACTTAAAACCAATTATTAACTTATAAAAATTCAACTTATAGAAAAACCAATACACCTTTATAATTAAAACATTAAATCAGCTTTTGAGTTGAAATTTCATATAATTATAAGACTCAAAATACTTAATAATCTTTTAGGAAAATATTATTTAAAAATACTTAATAAATTTTAGGTAAAATATTATTTAAAAATATAACCATAGGCTTGTATAATATTTTCTAACCTAGGTCAAGTGATACAGATATGTATTATTTCAATCCGTATGTTAAAAAGAAAAATCCGGGTTCTATCATTTCAAACCCGTAATCCCAAGTAAAATAAATACAATAAAAATCAATTAAGCCTATCATTTCAGCTCATAATGATTTTTCCTTATTCTAAAGTCCGATCGGGTATGTATCATTTCAATCCATAGTGTAAGGGAACTTGCAGTGTGATAAACATGAATAAAATAACAGTATAGAATAAAATATCATAACAGATGATGTAACAGATATATAAACAGAATTTAACATCATATAAATATATATCACAGGCATATACGAACATAACATATCAGTTTTACATATTCACTTGTCATCGTTTCACATTTATAAAAGTACGTATGTCTAGAGTGAATAACTCACCTTTAAAAATCTAGAATTGAAATTCAAACCCAAATCTAAACTCCGCAAAGCATGAAAAGACACGACAAAGCATGACTATATTCTTTTGAGTGGATGAAGAGTCGGATCCAAATCTTGTATACAAACAATTACACAAACATAAGTGTATAATTCAACATTCAAGATTATGAATCAAACAGTGAACAATATGGACAAAGGGGAATAACCTTTTGATAAAACGAAGCAAGATGCAAACTTGAGTGAAAAGAGAGCCCAAAATCCACATCCTGTACATAACAAAATAAAGCAAACAAATATCACAAACATAAGAACATGATTCAATGCAAAGAATAGAGATTACAACAATGAAAAGATAGGAAACAGAATGACATATCCTTGATAAATCAAAGCAAGGTGATCAATACATGGCTTGGTTTGGTCAAAGTTTTGATGACGTTGTCTTCATGGTGGTCATGGCCTTGGATGATGGTGAGGAGGAGTGGTGATGATCGTTCATGGTGATGTGGTGGAGATGGTGAGGTCGGCAATAGCATGGAGGCCGAGCCAAGCATGAAGACAAAAGAGAAAACAAAAGAAAATGGTAGAAGAAAGTAAGGAGAAGCCATGGAAAATAACTTGTATATTTTTTTCTTTCTGGACACAAATGACAAGAGATGAGGAATTGAGAAACTTTAGTACGTGATGACAAAAAAGTAGCGACTAGGTTAAATGAAAGAACGACTAAGGTAAGAAATAAAGAGGTTAGACAATAAAAGGCAAGAGTTTGAATGGTTTGAAAAATAAAAAGGCAACACTGTAAAAACAAATAAATCGATGGATTTAATTAATTTTTTCCTTTATTTTCATGCAATGTAAAGAGGAGTTTGAGGAACAATATGTACGTGATTGATAGAATAAAATCACGGCTATGAATGTGAGAAGTAATTGGCTAGAAAAGGAGTAAATGCTAGGAAAACAAAAAGGCAGGAATTAAAGAGAAAGAAATTTATATATATTTTATTATTAAATGCAAATGAAAAATGAGAACATAATGGAAAATAAATTTTGTACGTGAATTGATAAAGTTTCTCACGGCTAATAGATGGAGCGGTTTGGAAGGCAAGCAAAGAAGTAGATGCTAGGGAACGGAAAATGCATAAGTTAAGGAGAAAGAAACGTATATATTTATCCTTAATGCAAATGAAAATGAGAAAATGAGAATATTTTGTGCTTTATTTGATAGGGGAATACACGGCTAGAATAGGTGAATGGATAGGGTAAGAAATAAAGTGGCTAGGCTATTAAAAGCAAGATATCAACGCATGTAACCTACGTCTCTTAAATTTCTCCAAGCCATTTATTTGCATAGATTTCTTTCTAGAAATGAAATGAGAGATCATAAAGATTTGATTTGTACGTGAATAGCAAGTGAAATGCACGGCCAAAAGAACAAAATAGAAAATAAAATATCGAAAGTTTTTGCGTGTAAAACACTGTAATTTATCTAATTCAAAAATTATAAATCAGAATTCAACGAAACGAAAAAAAAAATTAATATTAAAATAAAATACATTTTCAAAGTAAAAGATTAGGATTTTAAAATTCAAAATTTGAAATTTCAACCGTGGTCAAACTTTGGCTTTCCGATGACCAAAATACAAAATTTTCAAAAAATGTTTATTTCATTATATTTGGAAAATAAATTACAACCAAATTCCAAACTTACATTGGAAAATTCCAAAAATTCATTTTTTTATGATTTAAAAATTAAAGTTTTGAAATAAAAATTAAATTAAAATACTTACAAAATTATGGGTTTTTACACTCTCCTCCACTCAAAACTTTTCGTCCCCGAAAAGAAACGAAGCAAGGAAACAGAGAAAACAAGATAGATGGAGGTAGGATTAAGATAAGAGGAAAAGAATAACCCTGAAAGAAAAAGAGATTGGAAAACAAATTAAGATAATAAATTTAAAACTATAAAAATTTCAACTTAAATTAATTATTAATTTCATCTATCTGATTTCACCTAAGTTAAATAAATTTTAACTACTTCAAATTTCATTATCTTATCATCCAATTATCCTAATTTAGCAATTTATAAAATCATAAGTTTGAAATTCATTTATTATACTCATCACTTTTTTCTTTTTCCATTAATTAGATTCTCCTTTATCCTAAATCATTATTAAATTTTCCACTTAATATATCTAATCACATACATTAAGTGTATTTACATTTCATTATAACTACTCCAATTTATTTATAAATTCCCTTAACATCATTTTATATTGTAAATTATTTTAACCTTTCATTCTATTTATCTCTACTAATCTTTTTATAACTAATATTTAAGTGTACAATATTTATTATAACCACTCAAATTTTATTTATAAAAGTCTTTTTATATTGTATATTATCCAATTACATTGTTAACTTCTAATAATTAAGGTAAGTTATATTGGAATGCAAAAGAATATTATGCAAATAATTTTTTTCTTAATTCAATTATCCAAGCTTTCATATTTATTCATAATTTTGATTTCATTTTATGGTTGAAATTATCCTTTTAAGACAAAGTTTAAGAATTAGATTTTCGATTAACTTCAAACTATTAGAGATAAATAAATATGCACAATATATATCAAATCAAACTTTAAATCATATATTACATATATTATAAATCAAGTCATACTTTAAAAATCCAAACAAATTTAATTCTCCAAAGCAAGACTATAGCAAAACTACAGAATGATCTCTTCACTTCGAAACTCCAAAATGAATGTCGATGATGCTGCAGTCATTATTGAAATTATTTTCCAGCGACAAAGAAAAGAGCATTCATTTAACCAATTAAATTTTTTTGAGACAATTTCTACTTGAAAAGCTTTAAATAATACACCCTTTTAAAACTCTAAACAGAAAGTTTGAAACCATCGGAAATTAAATTCTTAATTTCTTGTTTTAAATTCATTTAAATTTCCAAATTAATTTATAACCATGTTTTAGTTCAATTATTCATATGTATATACAATATAATTATACCAAATTTATTTCATTTACTAAAATTTAAAACTATATTGTGTCGGTTTGCTCTGTTCAAGTGTTTTGGAGATCCTATCGACAACGTTGATCGGATGAATCGATCGAAAACCCAAATCGACATCAACAACTCAAACAACACAATATATAAAACATTTTAAATATAGCTTTACAAAGCAAGAATAGGGGTTCAAATTTGATTGACTCAAATCAAAGAAAACTTTGATTTGAGGATAAGTTGGAAACACAAGATAAGATGATTAAACAACATAATAAGGCAAATGAAAAACAAATTGCTAGCACTCAACTTTCAGTTACAACATAAAACTTCATGATCATTGGCAGTATACAACTCAACACTTACACTACTGGAATTCTACCGAAGGTTACATCTCTGGGTAAAAGGACAACAACTATTCGATGAATCAGATAGAATCTTTTTAGAATAAAGGTTGCAGCTTTCAAAGCGCGTCATCTTCACATAGGACGTACTTTGGGGAGTAAATGTTATCCCGCTTTTGGCAAGACCGTGGCACCAAGGACTTTACTAGAGACTAAAGACAATCCATCCCGAAGATCGGTTATCTATAGGTCCACGATGGATACAGGCAAACTTGATCCAAGTTCGGATCGAGCTACAATTAGCATTGTATGACAAGAAAAGGTATGGAAGACAACATTTCGAATTTCAGGTCAATCAGAGTCCGTATGATCAAGTTATTAATCGATCATGATCCATATGGAACACATCAATTTCGTATCCATCAACCTACAACCATCATTTCGTATCCATCCAGATCGATACGAAATGAACATAAGTCCATCACTCAGCCTCTATCTATTTCGTATCCATCGAGTATGAACAAACTTCAACATTCCATGGACTTCTTGCGCTTCATTCAACCAACCACTATATGTTTCGTATCGATCAATTTTTTGATTGATACGAAGAGCCGAGGCGAAGCATCGATACAAAAAAGGAGGCAAGGATCAATATGAAGAGTATAACCTTGGATGGATATGAAAGAAGTAGTCAAACCAAAGGAAATGGCCTCTAAGCATAAAATGTGGATCTCCAGCGCCATGTCATCGAACGCGAAATTGATCGATATACATGTATCGATACGAAGCCTTCAGCCAAACTGGAAAACCCAACCTTGGATAGATCATATCTCTCAAATTACAAGTCCAAATGTTATAAAATTTTCACAGAAGCTTGCATACCAACTCAAGAGCTCCCCTGTTCGATCGTAACTCAATTAGAGCCAAGCTTGATTGATACGAAGACAACATGGATCGATCCCAAACGACCCTATATCGATTGGGTGGGCCCACCTATGCATTGGGAAAGATATTCCGAGTTTTGGGTCAGATATTTCCAGATCTACTTTTATAAATAGCATCCCTACGCCAACTAAAAAAGGACTAGGAACTTCTACGCTGTTACTCCACTGAAACTCCATTGTAACTTAAGTGCTAGTGATCTGTATTGTTGTAAATCAGTTGAGAATCATCAATAAACAATAAACTCTTCTAAGTGGACGTTGGCTACAACGTCGAACCACTATAAATTCTTGTTTTTTCTATTACTGCTTACTTTTCTTGGTGTGATTGTTAGATTAGCCTTATTTCCAACTGATTTCTTCATTCTAATCTCTTCAATTACATTCGAAGAGCGTTGTGCCCATTTTTTGTACAAACAAGAAAGAACGTCGGTTAACTTAAATATGCATAACCCCACCATAATACATATGTATCAAACTTATCTACATGTCATACATACATATACGTACATACAATTATTAGTAGTAATACAATTGGTGTCACGTTTTTTTGATGTGGACATAATCTTCAAAAATTGCTTTTGGATTTTGCATATGAGGCCATGAGTTTGAGTCCTGCTTTTAACAAAATACCTCAACATTTTTGTGAGGTCACGAGTATAGTCGCTAGTATGAATCTCATGTCTAACAAAAATAACATTTCTTCATATTTTTATAGTTTATCTATTTTATAATAAAAAACGACAAGATATTTCTTTTTAAATATATAATATTTACAGCTTATTTCACAAATGATATAAATGTTTACTCATTTAATTTTATATCTTCATCTTAGTACTATAAGAGTTATATACTCATATATGTGTGTATGTCTATGTATATTCCTTGTAGTCTTACAAAGGTACATTCAATATTTTTAAGTTTTTATCTTCACGAACATAATGATTCTCTGGAAAAGTCACTCATTTCAAATTAACCGCTTCAGTTTTTATTTTTCAAAATATAATTTTTAATTTTAATGAGTTTATTAGTATTTCATTTTCAATGCAAAGAAGTTGATATTTTTGACAGTTACGGGTGTGCAGCGCGAGGCTACACAGCCGGTTAAAATAAGGCTAATATAGTAATAAGGTTCGACCAACAGGCCTAGTCGATGGCCAATGAAGAGTTCCACAACCCAACGTAAACTACATACAAAACCCAGTCAATAATTACACAAGAGCTAAGATATGCAAAAGACATGTCAACCTACTACTAATGCAATGAGTCAATCAGCCAGAGCATTATCCCTGAATGGTAGAACTCGAGTGGAGGGCCATCTGCGTGAAGAACCTGTCCAGATAGAAAATATATAAGCAATTCGATTACATATCTCGTTAATATTGCTTGTAGGTTTGTTGAAAATGCATGCATTTCTCTCTTTCCATAAGCACCAACTGTAGATGGCTATAAAGGAATCTAGATTCTTGGCCAAAGGGTTATATTGCCAATGCTCAAAAAATGAACGAATGACAAGAATGCGGCTAAGGAGAGAAGCACTGGTAGTGGCTCAAATGTGATAAGAGAAGTCACAGTCAAAAAAAAGATGAGTGATTGATTCTTCATGCATGAGACACAAGACACAGGAAGGGTCTACCGAGATATTCAAGCGCCTAAGCCTATCTCTGGTGTTGATACGGGCATAAATGAGGCACCATTGGAAGAATATAATGCGCGGGGGAAGCTTACATTTCCAAATTCTTGCAAAAGAGCATGATCTACCGGGATGATTAAGAAAAGCGTAGCAGGAGGAGATGGAAAATCCATGCGTAGGAGATAAAGCCCAGGTGTAAAAATCTGGTGAGTCGGAGAGATGGATTGAGGGAAGCAAGGAAGAGGCTGATACAAGCTCATTCAGAGTGTTGAGGTCGAAGAGGGATGGGGGGGGGGGCAAAGGCAGTGCGTACCCAAGGCTGAGATCACACAAACTGTTGTGAATTTGTAGGAAGTATGGGAAAAGATATTAGGGTAAGAGCGGGCTAGGGGAGAATGACCGTACCAAGTGTCCAATCAGAAAAGGCAACTATCACCATTGCCTAGAGTGACATGGAAAAGATTTTTGACCCGGGGGATGATACGTATGACTCCAGCCTAGAAGGGGGAGAGTCTGAGATGAGGGGTGGAGTGAAGGACCAGGTGAGGGTTGGCTTGATAGTGGAGCCGAAGAATCCAATTTTTCCAAAGGAGGTCGCCCGGTGAGATTATGCGCCAGAGCCACTTGGATAAGAGAGCTGTGTTGAAGGAGGTAAGGCTGGTAATGCCAAGTCCCCCGTGATCTTGATGTAAACAAATTGATTTCCAACTGATTAAGAATTTTGTTTTGTTACAAAGAAAAGAGCGCCGAATAGCATCTATTTTGAGTATATCCCAGCTTGGCAATCTATGAAATGACATCCAGTATGAAGGTAGGACAGAGAGGACAGATTTGACAAGAACAAGGCGGCCAGCTGAAGATAGCGAGTTATCTTTCCAGGATGCAAAGCGAGACTCAATCTTAGAAATGAGGGGGAGCTAGTCAGAACAGGTCAGTTTGGTGGGATGCAAGGGAATGCCGAGGTATGTGATGGGGAAGTGACCAAGGTTACAATTGAGTAGTGAAGCGGTAGGTGGACCGAGGTGACCGGAGTTTCCAAGCATGATTATTGAGCTCTTGCTGAAGTTAATGGATAAACCCGAGATAAGTTCAAAGATATAAAGTAGGGCCTTAAGGCAGTGGATATGAGCTGATTCAAGGGAGATCATCAAAATTGTATAGTCCGCAAACTGAAGATTGGAGATCGAAAGATTCGAGTTGGGAAGATGGATGCCCTTTGATAGGTTGTTGGAAATTGCAAGCTTTACCATCCGGTTAAAAACATCTGAAATAAGGACAAAGAGAAGATGAGATAGGGGACGCCCTGCCTTAATCCGCGAGCCGACTTGATATGTCCGCCTAAGGAACCATTGATGGAGATCGACGAAAAACTTGTGTTAAGAATACACTTTATCCATTTACACCAAGTATCTGGAAAGCCCCTGTGTTTCATGAGGTCTAACAAAAAGAACCAGTTAACCGAGTCAAAGGCTTTGGAGAAGTCAAGCTTAATTAAGGCTCCGGAGTGTTTGAGAAGTGGCAGAATGAAATGACTTCCTGTGTTGCCGCAACACAATCCAAAATATTTCTGCCAAGGATGAAGGCCGATTGCTTAATGCCAACTAAGGAGCTAATTACACTCTGCAGGCGGTTGGCTAAAATATTTGTGATAATCTTAAAAGTGGTGTTGAGGAGACTAATGGTCGAAATGGAAAGAGTGACGGAGCCAGGGGATTTAGGTAACATGATGATGTTGGCATAATTAATACGAGCAACTATGGCTGGATCTTTATGAAATTCGTGACACGTCTCGATTATATCGGATTTAACCGTGCTCCAAAAATGCTTGAAGAACAGGGGACCAAAACCATCTGGGCCGGGGGCTTTGTCATCTGCCATACAGCACAGGGCTGTCCAGATTTCATCTTCCGAGAAGGGATGGTCAATGGGAATCAGGGAGGGATTAGGATAAAGCAAATTCCAGTCAATGGGCGGGGGTGAGGGAGGCGGATTGCCTAAGATGTTTCGTTAGTAGTCTGCGAAAAGACGGAGAATGTCTGATTGGTCAGAGTAAATTGAATCATCATGGAAAATTTCTGAGATGAAGGCGGTTCTGCGGTGGCCATTAGCGAGTCTGTGGAAGAAAGAGGTATTTTTGTCCCCTTCATCGATCCATTTAGCTTTGGAATATTGTTTCCAGCCAATTTCTTCTTGTTTAATCAGTCTGTCTAGTTCGAGTTCCAGCTCACGAAGTAGATTGTATTCTGAGGCAGATAATGGGTAGGATTCTTGCAGAATATTAGGCTGAAGGATATTGTCCTGGGTTGCCACAATACGGGTTCGAATCGAGCCCCAAATAGATTTGGCCCAAGGTTTGATTAACTTTCTGAGAGATATGAGTTTAGAGACTACACGTGTAGTTGCCGACCGAATCTGGCAGGGTTAGGACCATGCGAGCTTATCAAAGTCATCAAAAGATGGTTCTAGGAGCCTAAGTCATTCGAATCTGAATGGTCGATTTGGAGTAAGATTGTTACCAGTATCAAGAAGAAGAGGGCAGTGGTCAGATAGGATGGTGGCGAGGCCAGAAACAATGGAGAGGGGGTGGAGGTCATCCTTAGCGGGGTTAAAGAGGAAGCGGTCTAATTTTGCAAGGATAGGGGCGACTCTTCGGTTGGACCAGGTCTAATTGGAGGGTCGATGAGAACGCAAGAGTGGATGAAGTCATTAAAGGCTTCTGAGTCCAGAGAATGGGTGCCAGAGCTTCGCTCATAGGAGGATCTGGTAGTGTTGAAATCACCTCCGATAATCCAAGGGCCATTGATATGCGAGGCGAAGTCCGTACAATTTGACCAGAGTGTGGATCTGTCATGGGTGTTATGATGTCCATAGATATTAGAGAAGGAATAAAGTAGGCCCGAATGAAGATGGCAAAGGATGACATGTAGAGCCGCAGGGTGAGTAAGGACTTGACAAAGAGACCATAGTGATTCGTTCCAAGCAGTAATTATACCACCCCTAGAATCGATCGCATCTATGTGGGCCCACCCAGACAGGTAAGGACCACAAAGCAGTCTGAGATGAGTTGGGGAAGGGTCCACTAGTTTGGATTCTTGGATAAACAAAATGTCAATTTTTTGTGGGGCTAGGACGAGATTAGCAGCATGACATTTAGACAGATCTCCCAGCCCACGAACATTCCATGATGCAATTTCATTGAGAACGGGACATTCGCTCGGTTTCTAGCGATTGCATAGACGAATAGTTCTCATCAGATAAAACGACTCCCATGCAACGTGATTTTTTTTATATTTAATTTAGTGTTAGCTGATGAAAATGCAACGGGTTTAAAAAAAACTACCCGAGCTACCAGGAATGGAGTCAGCAAAGTTCAGGCGGTTGCTTCTTCTGACAAGGGCAGGGGAGAGTGGAGCAAGCTGTCGGGGGGCTTTCGGGATTTCTCGGCTAAGTGAATGGGATGCCAGATGAGGGGATGATGGCTCGTGTTGCTGAGAGGTCTGGAGATACAGCAGAACGGAGAGGTATACGCCAGAAAATGGGTCCCAGCGGGGCTCGATGGCAGGCCAGTCCCCCCACCTGTTCGAGTCCACGACCTCAAGGGAGTCATCACGCAGGTTGATCTGAGGGGCAATGGGGGGATTCTGCGGTGACATAGAATCTTCGTGGTTCATGGCGTCGAAGCGGGCATCCTGGTCTGACAGATCAGAGGGGATGTTGAGGGGTTCGGAGAAGCACCGCCAGTCCCGGTCAAAGTCGGTACCCAAGAGGAGAGTCTCGGGTCGCCGCCTAGGATGCACATGCTCCCACCGTTCCACTGTCAGCAAATGCTCTGCATTGTTTATTATAGCAACAAAGGTGCAGGGTGTGACTATGCCGCTGAAAAATTGAATCTGTAAATATAGATAACGGTGATCGAAGTAAGACCAATCACAATCATCCAGACCGATGGGGCGACCGATGGAGCTAAGGGCTTCAGTTACTACTTCCAGGTTGTCCCTTAGGAGCACCGGGAAGCCATGCACTCTTGCCCACGATGGAGGTTCGAGGCTAGGAGCACTCAGAGGCACGACATCCGACCAAGGCTGTATATGAACCGTGCTCGAGTTCGCTGGTTTGCTTATCGTCCCTAGCTGCAGAGCTCTTTCATGGATGATTATGGAGGGACTGTAAACAAGGAAGCAATTATCAGATAAGATCCAAATAGGCCATTCACGAAAGTCAAGTAGAGCTGACAAGGCGACAAAGAGAGTTTCAATTGTCCAGAAGCCGTTGGTGATTGTGGCTGTGAAATACTTCGAGGGGTCATCCATGGGATATTGATGAGGAGTTGGAGATTTGGGATTTTGGTTAGAGGTATGAGAGGATTGTTGTTTGAGAATTTGGATAGAGGTATGAGAGGACTGTTGCGTGTGAATATGTTTTTGAAAAGAAACTTTTTGCTTGGCAGAAGATTTTGGGACCCACTTAGGCTAGCAGAATAAATGTCCTCGGGAGCTGGTACTTTATGCACGGTAGACGAAGCGTTAATTTTGTTGGGACAAGTCAGCTGGGAATGACCATAGAAGCCGCAGAAAAAACAAATATTTGATTCTCTGCAATCTTTGGCCACATGTTCCATTCCAGCATATCTGAGACAGCGGCGTTTCGACTTTAAAAATTCGATGGTGGCACGGGTCGTTTTAAAAATAGGATGGAACCTATGGCGCTTGATCACCGGTGGGTTACGGAGTAGGGAAGGGCAGGACGGGGAGGCCATAACTTGAGCGTATGTTTTCGCCGAGGGTGATAAGGTGCGATGGACAGTATGAGAACGAACATTATGATTGAGGGCTCGGTTGGCTAGATCAGACGGAGTCGCCGCCAAGTAGGATGTGCGGATGAGATTGGTTGGATCCCCATCACTAGGAGCCGACGAGGTAGTGGATCGGAGCCGAGACTTCGGCGAACGTAAGGAGGGAGAGGGAATGGAACAGGAAGGATGAGGGGGATTGGGAGAAGGAAGCCCTGATTCGAGACTCCAAATACTTGATTTCACTTCAATTATGTTTGAAAAAGTTTGATATTAATCAATGTTTATATAATTTTTATAATTTTGTAGTTCTATAAATTTCGAATTGAGTATAAAAAAAATACTTCTTCCATTTGAATAATTTCGAAGTTATTTTACGCTATTTCATTCGTACATGATTATTTAACAAAATCTTAGTGACTTTTATCTTTAGTCGTTATTACAATGTGTCTATTGTCATTAAATGTATGATCACCAACTTCCATAAATACCTTACATTCATTTAAGAATACTATTAAAGTAATAAACTATAATGAATATATAAGACAATAAAATATAAAATAAATAAGATTTAAATATAAACACTTATGAAACGGAAAGGGAAGAAATTGGTTAGAAATTTGAATGAGATATCAATCAATCTTACGTTTTAAAATACAATATTATGAGAAGGATTGACACATTCTTGAAAATGTAGAAAACTCATGTTTTTTAATTATCCACATCTACCATTATGCCTAGTTTCAAAATATTCCGTAGATATTCATCTACAATAATTTTACTTACTAAGATAATATATTTACATATATTTTAACAAATATATTCAACGTATTTTTTGTGTTCGTGGGTATTTTTTAGTATCATTTTATATGAACATGCATCACACATGCCAAAACACTCGTGTGTGTGTTTGCAAGAATCGGCTGTACCTCAATTTGGCTACACCTCTAATCCTCCTTGATTTCAACTACACATTTTGAATTAAATAATAACACTTTCTCTCTCTTTCCATCAGCTATATTCTTTAATTCAGAATATATGGTGAAAATCAAAGAAGAATAGAGGTGTAGTGTAACAATCCACCCAAGAACAGGTCTTCGATCTAGAAAAGGCCCATCGAAACTTAGATCCATTTTAAGGAAAGCTTTTGGTAGTAAAAAAAATAACATTACAGAGCCATAATTAAAATTTCGAAACTCATAGTGGATGGAACAAAATATAATAGCAAAGTGTGCCCATTTATTTCAAAACCATAAAAATATCATAATAATACAAAATCTCATAAAAACCTATAATATCCATTACAACGATTGTCTAAATCCATGGGTACACATAAAAGAAAATAATAATAAATATTGCCACAAGCCAAGCTTCTCCATATCTAAGAATCGTCACCTCCATTACTTCGTCCTTAACCTATGTTATAATGAGGAGGGAGTTAGAACAACAAGTGTCCACTGAATAAAATCTTCGAGTCTTACCTTTTCAGTACTTGGGAAGTATATTTTAAAATAAGAATATGTATATGAACATAAAACCATTAAAGTTATTCAATACTTTTTTTATAAGTAAAGGAGTAGGTTCAACCACTTAATACCTTCCATTTCAATAGTAGGTTTCTAAAATCTCATATCCCAATCATACATCATAAATAACTAATAATGTAGGAGACAGTATCCAAGCCACTTAATACTTCCAAGTGGAAAATTGGTAGACTCTGGTCATTTAAGACCTTAATTAAGGCAGACCTCATCATTTAAGACCATTTCCAGAAGTGTGCTCCTCAATGGTACTATCTAGCTAACATCATATGGAATCTCATAGGTTACTTCCAAGTGGAAAATAGGTAGACTCTGGTCATTTAAGGCCTTAATTAAGGTAGACCCCATCATTTAAGACCCATTTACAAAAGCAGATCTCTGTAGAGATACCACTTGACGTATCCCTTGGCTATTTAATACTTCAATTAGGGAAACAAGGTGGGTCCAACCACCTAATGTAACCCTATGCCTTAGCCACAAATCAATTACTCTCTCTACACACACACACATACACTCATCTCACCGTTTCATAAATAAGGCCTTGTAAGGAATCTTCTTTATTACACCTTACAATAATAATTAGGCTATATAAAAGTTTCCTCTTATTTTTCGCATCGCAATCAGTTGCCTCCCAATAGGGGAAATAAATGTAAATAAATGCCTAATTAACTATGCCATATACGCAATAACTATATGTTAATTTCATAAATAGATATAAATAAATATTCATGCCTAATAAATTCTAAACGCACAGATTTCACGCTCTAAACTAGTGTTAAATGTCAATTCCCTAACCGATTATTATTACAAGTCCTCTTTCTTAAAATTCTCAAGATTTCATGTGATTCTAATATCCAAAACAGGGAATAAATGTTCATAACCAAAACTGCAATAACAAACTTGTAAATAAAATAGAAACTCAATTTATTACACCAATTCAATGAAATATCTTAAACAATAAGAATTGCAATCTAAACCTCATATTCTATTCAACTCCTCCTTTACAAAAAAATAGATAAGAATAAGTGGTGTAAGCTACAAATAGAATCCGTAATCTAAACCCCATATTTTATTGAAGAATCATAGTTTGACTCGAGGAAGAAGGAGAAGTGGAATAGACTATGAAATTATCAAAAATTGCATAAACAAACAATTTCTATAAAGTTAATGTAATTAATTAGGAATCTCAATATAGAATTAACATATCAAAATAAAAAGGTAGGGGATTTTATCTATCATATTTTTGAAATCCCGAAATCCCTAAGACATATTCAAATCCAAAAAGAAATACACTAAACAATCGCTAAAAAATTCTAAGGTTTCCACTCGTAGATTAGCCTTAACTTCACTCAAATGGATTTATAGCCTTCCGATCTCTTACAGAATCTCTCTCTTTTGATATATACACACACATAATAGGGAAGAGGTATATATGTTCATTAGATTTAGAATAATTAGAGAAGAATATGATAAGAATAGATTGGAGGAAGAGGAAACAAATAGGAAATAAGTTGAATTCTTACCTAAATTCTCTATGGAGTTTTTGAATCTTATTAGAGAGAGGTAGCAATGAAAGAATTTTGTCATATTCTCCAAAATAATATAAATAAAAGTGGAGAGATATGGTTCTATTTATAGGGGTTGAAACGCACTAGAACATTAGGATGGAAATAGGTAGGAAACGGGTAAATCTGGAGCGTACAACGGAATAAAGCTAGCTTCAAACCCTAGCAGCCTTCAACAACTTTGCCAACGACCGCTTCTCTATTTTAGGGAACGATTATTTATTTCCGTTGCAAGATTATTTTATTCGCTAATTAAATTTTTAATGTCTAACATTAATTAAACATTTACTTAGCCTTCAATCTAATTTTTGAAATTTGAACCCTAAATTTGATTTCTCATTTGAATTTGAATTTAAACTAAATTAATCTAAATTTTAGAACTTCAAATACTCACAACTTTTTTACTTGAGCTTTGTTTGTAGCATTTATATACGAAGACAGATCAGAATTTCACCACGAATGCAATGGAATAACTTTCATGGTTAAATTCCAACTTTTATGAAATTTCCATATCTAACCCTTATCATATTTAATTCAATTTACGTTATTTATTTATGGTTTATTTTACGGGGTGTTACATTCTTCCCGCTAAAAAGAATTTCATCTCTAAATCTTCCAAAAGGTGAACAATGTAACTCGCAATTACAACCACATTACACAACCAAATTCTGTACATAATCAATGGTGCAATGTGATTTTGTACTGCAGACATGCTAAAATGAGCTCAACCTAGCCTGAGCATGTCATCCTTTCACTAAAGTATGTATGCTAATATCCTAAACGTGCATAAAAATTTCTACGTGAGTGTAAAGTGATTATGAAAAAGTCTAACAACCATCTCCTACCATCTAATGTAGCAACCACGATGTAACCAAAATCCTAATTTTGGAGAGAAAAATTACCAGTGAAAAGCTCTAGGTAGTGCTCTTTATCTTCTCCTCGGTCTCTCATGTGCTTTCTACCATATTGTCCCCCCATTATACTCGGACCAACCAAATTATTTTAGTGCGGAGTCTCCTAGCACCATGCTCCATAATAAGTGTGGTGGGATGAAGCATTATCGGCTTCATTTCAAAATACCACAACTGATTAGGCTCTATTCTGTTAGCGGTGTCATAAGGGTATTTCCTAAGGTGAGAAACGTGGAAAACATTGTGGACTCCTGCCAACTTGTCAGGAAGCTCCACATGATATGCCAATTTCCTATTCTTTCTAGAATTCTGAATGGCCTAAAAAATCTAGGTGCCAATTTTCCAGACGTGCTAAACCTAACAACTTTTCTATGAGGGGAGGTTTTAACAAATACTATATCTCCAAGCCTCAAATTCGAGTTCCTTCCTTCTTTTATTCCATTTAGATTTCTCACAGTCTTGCACTACCTTCATCCTTCACGTAATCAAATCTTATTTTTCCACGGTATCACATATCAAATCGGGTCCGAGTAATACTTTGTGGTAGTTTCCTACCAACAACTAGGGGATTTGCATGGCCGCTCATAAAGTGCTTCAAAAGGGCCATACCAATCGTCGTTTGATAGCTATTATTATATGCAAACTCAACTAAGGTAGATGCTGCTCCTAATGTTCTCCGAAATCCAAGACCCAAAGCTCTCAACAAGTCCTTCAAAATCCTATTCACCCTCTCTATTTGTCCGTCAGTCTGTGGGTGATATGCCGGTTGAGGTTCAAAGAAGTTTTCAAAGCTGTTTGTAGGCTCCTCCAAAACTCGCTAGTGAACAAGGGGTCACTATCGCTGACTATGCTTACAGGAATTCCATATAGACGAACTACCTCCTTAATTTAAATTTAAACGAGAGAGGCCCTAGTCCTATTTCTCCTAATTGGAAAAAATGAGCACTCTTGGCGAGTCTAACCATAACAATCCAAACAGCCCCATTGCCCTTCTGACTTTTAGACAATCTTCCACAAAATCCATCAAAATACGTTCCAAGTTGGAATTTCCAAAGGTAATAATAATCCATCAGGATTCCCTTGCTAAGCTTTTATCTTTTGACAGTTTAAACGCTTAGAAAGAAACTCAGCTACGCTCCTCTTCATTCCATTCCAAAAGAAAATTCTCTTCATGTCTTTATACATCTTATCTCCTTTGAGATGAATGGTCATCCTTGAGTAGTGACACTCTATAAGCACATATCTCACAAATCATTAATTATTAGGACACAAAGACGTCCATCTCTTCTTAATATCCCTTCTCATCGACTGAATACCTCATAGCATAGGGAAAATGCTTTCCTTTTCTCAATTTTTACAAAATCTCTACTAACTTCTCATCTTTAACTTGCTTATGCCCTATAAGGCTGGTGTAATCTCCATAACTGATATAAAACCTTGTATGGGTTTAGTTGATGGTTAGAGGTTAAAATTTGAGAGAAACTCCAATTGTCTCCATTCATGTATAACACCTAGTGTAATGTGCCTTCGACTAAGGGCATCGACGACTTTGTTTCGTTCTCCAGGGGTTTATCGAATACCAAAGTCAAAGGATGCTACATACTCCATCCACCTCTACTGCCTAAGATTCAAATCTTTTTAGGAAAAATAGATATTTGAGTTATTTATGATCAGTAATAACTCAAACCTTTCCCCCAAGAGATAATGCTTCCATAGCTTTAAGGCAAAAACAATGGTTGCCGATTCTAAATCATACGCTAGACACCTCTTCTCATGGTCTTTTAGTTGTCTACTAGCATAGAAAACTACCTACCCTTCTTGCATAAGAACCGCTCCTAATCCTGTGCCAATGCATATGTGAAATCCATGAACGACTTAGTTCCATTTGGAATAGTGAGCGCAGGTTAGTCAATGACTCCTTAGGCTTCTCAAATTCCTTGATGCATCCATCATCCCAAACAAAAACTAGACTCTTCTTAGTCAATCAGGTTAAAGGGGCTGCTATTTATGCAAAGCTCTTGATGAACTTCCTATAATAGCCTACCAAATCTAGAAAACTTCTAACCTTTGATGCATTACTAGGAGTCTTCCATCCTTGGGCAGCCTCCATTTTAGCAGGGTCCACCGCCAATCCTTATTCCAAAATAGTATGCCTAAGGAACCTAACTTCACTTTCCAAAAGCGACATATAGAAAACTTGGCTTTGATTTGGTTTCTTCTCAAAATCTCTGATACCTCCCTAAGGTGGTCCTCATGTTCCTTCTTGCCTTTGGAGAAAACCATGATATCATCAACAAACACCATGACAAATTTATTAAGTTGCCTTCTAAATATTCTACTCATTAAATCCATAAAGTATGCTGGGGGATTCGTCGGTCGAAAAAGCATTACTTCCCACTTTTAGAGTCCATCTGGAGTATGGAATGATGTCTTTGCCTTGCTTTCCTCTGTAATCCTCAACTGATTGAATCCTGTTGCTAAGTATAATGAGGAAAATATTTTGGCCCCTAAAAGTTGGTCGAACAAGTCATCTATTCTAGGTAGAGGATACCTATTCTTCCCTGTCAACTTGTTCAACTCCCTAAAATCGATGCAAAGTCTCAAAAAACCATCTGCCATAGTGGAAAAAATGGCAGCGGCTCCCTACTTAGAAGTACTTCTACAGATGAATCCTTCCTTCAATAGCTCTGAGATTTGCTTATCGAATTTCCATATTTCTTTGGGGATCATATGTCTCAACGGTAGAATTCTCCATATTGATTCGAAACTCAGTGTCCCTATAGGGTGGGAGACCTAAGACCTCCTCAAAGACATCAAGAAATTAATAAACTACTGGTACATATGATGGCTCTTGAACAATAGATATATTTAGCGAGTATAACTGGCTTAACTCAACTAAAGCTTTGGGTGTACAAAGAACTTCTAGGTCATGACCTCCACCACTCCTTAATCGTACTACCCTCTTATCACAGTCAAGAATGATCCATAATATGATAACCAATCCATACCCAAGATAAGCCTATACCCTGTGAAATTTAGAACGTACGCAGTACATATGAAATAAACGTCACATATGTCTAACACTAGATCTTCGTAAATAAGAGAAAGATAGGTCGAACCCCCAATATGATTAGAAACCTCTATTGTGTTGTTGACCATCTGGGTTTGAAGGTTTAATGAATTTACTGCAACACTAGGTATAGAGGAATGATGCCCCCGAATCAAATAGGGTACGAATAGTAACCCTAAAAATAAGAGTTATACCTTCTATAGCCACTTTTTCTTAGTCTCTTGGTAGCTTACTGGCAATTGGGACGACTTCATTAACATAGGAATGTCCACTAGATTCTTCCTTAGCCATCTTGGGATATTGATTCTTGTCCTCGTGGCAGTTAAAGCCCCTTCCTTTAAAGGCTTCCTTTATTATACTCACCCTACAATCTTTAGCTTCATGACCCTTCCTTTGGCATTTCTTACACACCTTCACATCCTTATTAAACTTCCCCTTTGACTTCTTGTAGGCCTAAAAGCTCCCCTTCTTAGACCCTCCGTGCTTTTGGTTCTATACAGACTTCTCCCACTCTTTTTTCTTATCTTCCTCATTGGCCATGTGTAGTATTGCCGTTTCTATCAACATTTCTCTTAGTTGGAAATTTAAGCCCTTTACGAACTTCATGGCATTTTTCACAGGTGCATCTATCAAACTCATCCCTAATTTAGCCAATTCAGTAAACTTAGCTATGTACTCCTTAAGGGTAGAATCTCCTTGTCTCAACTGAATGAACTTTTCCAATTGCAAGCTAACCTCTGCTTTAGATATGAATATCATCCCAATTCGGTCTTTGAATTCATCCCAAGAAAATATCCTTTCCAAGTGCTCATCGGTCATAAAGTTCCACCAATTCAAGGCTTCTTCCCTGAGGTGCCAAGCTGTTATTTTTCTTCTTAGTTGATCATTCCATTTAAGCTCTCTTAATATCTTCTTGCAGTTACTAATCAAAGATTTGCTTTCGAATATCATTTAGTTCCAGAGTATGTCTTCCCTCCCATATTAAGAAAGTCCTTACACAACTTAGGAAATTCGATAGGATGGGGTATTGCACCGGCGGACGGGGCAGTAAGTGCTACAGGTGCAGCTGGAGGAATAGGAATCTGCTAGACAGTCCAAAGATACTATTTAGACCATTCAGGCATTCTACGAATGGGCGGTCTTCCGTGGGCAGGGTTCCCTTGTTTTGAAGAAGATTGATTATCATCTATATCAACTATCTGTTAGTTAAACCTTTAGTGATGATTTCCTATTTACATGCTGAAAGAAAAAAGGTTGCCTAGTGTACATGTGTATGTTCAAGAAGAGAGGGTGTGTGGGTGTGTGTGTAGTAAGAGTTCTTTGAATTTTTTTTTTGAAAAACCTTTTTCAAAATAACAAATACGTCTCTCATACATATATTTTTTCCTCGATGATCATATACCTAGGCTTATACCAAGTATAACAACCTACCTCGAAACAAGCCTAAATTTTGACCTGGAAAAGGACCATCGAAACTTAGATCTATTCGTAGCAAGCTGTTGGTAGTAAAAAGAAATAACGTTGTAGAGCCATAACTAAAATTTTGGAACATACACCAGATGGAACAAAATATAATAGCAAAGTGTGCCCATTTATTTCAAAACTATAAAAATATCATAACATAAAATCTCATAAAAACCGTAACTTAATATCCATTACAACAATTTTCTAAATCCATGGGTACACATAAAAGAATATAATAATAAATACCGCCACAAGCTAAGCTTCTCCATCTCTAAGCATCATCGCCACCATCACTTTGTCCTTAACTGTGTTGTAATAAGGAGGGAGCCAGAAGAACATGTCTAGTGAGTAAAAACCTCAAGTCTTAACTTTTCAATACTTGGGCAGTATATTAAAAAATAAGAATATGTCCACGAATATAAAACCATTAAAGTCATTTAATACTTCTTTATAAGAAAAGGCGGCATGTCCAACCACTTAATAACTTCCATTCCAGCAGCAAGTTTCTAAAATTCCATATCCCAATCATACGTCATAAATAGCTAATAATGTGAGATACGGTACCCAAGCCACTTAATATTTCCAAGTGAAAAATAAGCAGATTCTAGTCATTTAAGACCTTAATTAAGGCATACCCATCATTTAAGACTTATTTGCAGAAGTGTGCTCGTCAATGATATTATCTAGCAAACATCATATGGAATCTCTTAGGCACTTAATACTTCCAAGTTGAAAATAAACAAAATCTGGTCATTTAAGACCTTAATAAAGGTAGACCCCATCATTAAAGACCTATTTACAGAAGTGGCCCCTGTAGAGATACCACCTAATGTATCCCTTGGCTATTTAATACTTCATCTGGTAAGAAGAGGCTGGTCCAACCACTTAATACCTCAAAACGCGAGGAAGGCCCTTCGTCTTATGGCCCATACTTGTAACGACGTCTCACATTAGTCCGTTATTCGTAGAAACTGGTAGCCGGATTAGCTGGATAGATTTCTCCTATAGAATTTGGGACCAACCCCGCGTCATTACAAATATTTAACATAAGGATATCTCATATCAATAAAAGTGTATGCAACTACTTTTAGCCTGAAAGTGAAGGGTAGATTTCCATCATTTAACTTTATTAACCTTGCATCCCTATGCCTTAGCCAGAAATCAATTACCTATATATACACATACACTCATCTCACCATTTCATAAATAAGGCATTGTAAGAAATCTTCCTATTACGCATTAAAATAATAGTTAAGCTATATAAGAGTTTCCTCTTATTTTACGCCTCACAATCAATTACCTTCCTAATAGGGAAATAGATGTAAATAAATGTCTAATTAACTATGCCATATATGCAATAATTATTTATTAACTACGTAAATAGGGATACATAAATATTCGCGCCTAGTAAGTTCTAAACGCACGAATAGAATTCGTACTATAAACCCCTTATTTTGTTGAAGAATCACAATTTGACCCAAAGTAGAAGAAGTGGACTAGACCATAAAATTATCAAAAATTGCATAAACAAACAAATTCCATCAAATTAATGTAGATAATTAGGAATCTCGGTATAGAATTGACATATCAAAATATAAAGGAATTTTAGGGGATTTTATCTATCATATTTTCGAAATCCCAAAATCCCTAAGGTATATTCAAATCCAAAAGGAAATATACTAAACAATCGCTGAAAAGAAATACTAAAGTTTCCACTCACAGACCAGCCTTAGCCGAACTCAAATAGATTTGTAGCCTTCCAATCTCTTCCACAATCTCTCTCTTTTAATACAAACACACACAATAGGTAAGAGGTATAGATATCTATTAGATTTAGAATAATCGAAGAAGAATAGGGTAAGAATAGATTGGAGGAAGAAGAAACAAATAGGAAAAAAGTTGAATTCTTACCTGAATTCTCTATGGACTTTCTAAATCTAATTAGTGAGAGATAGAAATGGAAGAATTTCATTGTATTCATACGAATAAAAGTGGAGGATATAAGGTTCTATTTATAGGAGTTGAAATATACCAAAATCATAAGATGGAAGTAGGTAGGAAGGGCTAAATCTAGATCATACAATTGAATAAAACATAACCACAAACGCTAGACGTCACCGGCAACTTTTTTGGCCAAGCGGTCGATCGCCTTTCCAAGATCGGTCGACCACTATGGTCGATTGGTTGACCTACATAGGTCGACCGCTCCTCAATTTCGGGAACAATCATTTATTTTCATTGCAAGATTTTTTGATTCCTTAATTAAATTTTTAATGTTTAACGTTAATTAAATGTTTACTTAGCCACGAAGCTAAATCCTAAATTTGATTTCTCATTTGAATTTGAATTCAAAATAAATTAATTTAAATCTAGGAACTTCAAATGCTCATAACTTCTTTGCTTGAGCTCCATTTTCAGCGTACTACATATTGAAATAGATTAGAATTCATCGAACGCAACATGTGTCGACCCCGGCCACAACGTTCAAAAATTGGCATCCAATACATCGCCCGTATTCGAATGCCGGAGATTCAAATGTTGGAGTCGGTTCGCCGGAGCTTATAATAAATTAGGTGAAAACAACATAGTGGAAAAAAATGATTTTTATTGATACACCATATGAATACAACATAGATAACAACATACTGATAACAAATGCCCAACATCATCAGAGCCAATATATACACCATAGCAGAGTACAACAGAATAGCGGAATATAGCAGTGGAAAGATAACATCTATAGGGTCTTCAAAGAGAGAGAGAGAGAGAATCCAACAATACTGCATCTTCATTGCCAAAGCTCCAAAAGCTCCAAAGCAAAAAGCTCAAAACCAAAAGCTTCAAAAGACTTCTAAAAATATGATGGTCTAGGCTATGCAACCAAAGGCTTCCAAATCTGCTTTCCAACTTAGCTCTAGAACCTACTGATAACCTGACTCTAGGCTGCCCGTGTGGAAAATTATGGGCACCCAGAGTTTAGTAAAAGGAACAATAAACTCCGAGTCAGTCATGGGACTGGTGTGAGCAAACATAAAACAGTTATTTGAACAAAAAGAAATTAAAAAGAAATCCATTATGCTTTTTGGAAAATGAAACTACCATAAGTTCTCTCGGCACACACTCAATTCAATCGCACATATGGGGAAGGTCTCTCCTTATAGCACTCAAACATGCTTAATACGCGAAAAATCCTTTTGATATTACTATTAGTGCATAGTGTGGAAAACATTTGCAAGTGCAATATTAATCTTAGTCAGCATACGTACCATTATAGTATGCCGACTATAGCTACCATGTTAGATGGTAGGTTCTACAACTAAAAGGCAAAGGGATCGTATTGATTGTTTGGATTTCCAACAAATGGTCAAGGCTAAGGAACTTCCCTTATCCGAATGGGTACGCCTCTGGAGGGACGCCTCGAGAACCTAACCGGATCTTTGCCAACACAAGGCCTAATTACCTTTGTAACTAGATAACTAACTGTCACGAGTATCCCATCCCCCGGTCATAACCGACCTTTACCGAGGCCTCTCAAATTCCAACAACCACATAAGAAAAATATCTGGGCTCCATACCAGAATACCACTTTTTATCCAGAAGGAAATGCACATACCTCGAGGGGCGCGACCCCTATAACCTTGCTGCATCCTTTCCCGTTTCAACCATTTTCGGGATGTGAGGTTCGATGAAGTCTCGTCCCACAAAGCTACGCTTTACAAAAAATCCATGCTTTGATCAACCAATGCTTAGCACTTAGCATGCCATCTTACCAAATTGGGAATATATCACTAGTAAATATCAACTCATAACCTCTTAGCTTGTAAGTCTCGGAGAAGGGTGTTAAGCTAAGAGAATAAATTCTCTGCCACCAAATAGAAATGTATTTGATAGAAACCAGCTTTATATCTCAAAGTGTAATGTCAGACATACATCCATACAAGTCCATCCTGGGTCTGAATGGAACCGAAGGAACTTCGTCTAATTAAGGAAAGAAGTCCTTGCAAATCCGGATATCCCCTAATCACATCCGAACTCCCCATCACATAGGGTAATCTAAATCTCTATACTGGAGCAACTCGGCGCAGAGACATTTGAAAGACCATCCTTTCGTTTTCAAAAATACCTGGTCTTCAACCATTGTCTTCAAATGCAATCCCATTTCATCGTATCATTAATTAGAATGGGTTTTATGACTTAATGTCCTCCCCAGCTTAACCGAATAATAAGCGCTTATTTTTTAAAAAACACGTGGATACAAATTTTCTATTTTAAAACACATTTTTAAGATTCAATGTGGTTTTTGGATGACCATGTAGAATCCGATTTCCTATCGCATCGAAATTCAAATGCCGTTTTAAAGGCCAAATTGTTTAAGTAAACAATTTTAATTCAATTTAGAAGTTCACATTCACACAGCAATACATCACAGATATCACAACTCAATCCAAAGCAATTCATATCATAGAACATTACATATCAAAGATATCAAACGACTCAAGACATTCAATATAATCCGATCATCCATAAAGATTAATTAGTCGTTCAATTCCTAATTAATTCAATTTAATCTCCAGATAATAAATTAAATTAATCACTTTAATTACTTTTAAATCTTTCTTAATTAACATTAAGTAATTACAAACCATAGTAATTAATTACCCTTAATTACTTACATTAGTTAATTAACCTTTAATTAATTAATTATCCTTTGATTAATTTCATTAAGTAATTATCCTTTAATTACTTATTTAATTAATCAACCTTTAATCATTAATAAATTAAATTTTAATTATCCTTTAATTACTTACATTAAGTAATTAATCTTTAACAAATTAATTATTCCTTAATTAATTATATTAACAAAGTAACCCTTTAATTACTTTCATTAAGTAATTACCCTTCAAGTAATTATCCTTTAATTACTCACATTAATTAATCAACCTTTAAGTATAAATTAATTATCCTTTAATTAATTTCATTAAGTAATTATCATTAAATTACTAATTAATGATCCTTCAATTAACTTAAGATCTTAATTAATTTTAAGATAATCCATTTATCTTAATCAATTACTTAATTACTAATTAATTTAATTTAATCACTAAATAAATTAAATTAATTACCTCTAAATCCTACTTAATAAATAAATTAATGTTCCTTAAATTAATCAGATTAATTAATGATCCTTTAATTACATTAAGGCCTTAATTAATTAAAGATAAATCCTTTTATCTTAATTAATTACATCATTTAAGTCTTATATAATTAAATGCTTTAAATTAATTATACAAAATCACTTGAGACCTTTGATTAATTAAAGTTCAATACATTTATCTCAAACACTCACTTACCTACAATATTAAATTCCTTGAAAACACTTAAGTATTTAAATCACATAATTATCCATTAAAAACCTTTTTAATTAATTATTGAATTAATTAATCACATAATTACTTTCATAAATAAATTATCATTTACATATGAATTAACTAAGATCTTTAAATTAATAATTAAAACATTTACCTTAAACACTCACTTAATTATATCATTAAATTCTTTTAAACCAAAGATCACCCTTTAATTAATCCCAAACTTAAATAAACACATATTAGATAAAAACCCCGAGACAACTTCGAGTACTCACCCGAGCCAATGTAAGTTTTCCCCGAGCAAAACCCCAAGCCATCCTTTTTTTCTTTTTAACTTTGTTTTGTTTTTAAAATTTAAAACTGTTGTAATCACTCGGTACCAACCCGATAGCAGACCCGAGCCACAACATCATTTCCGCGAGTTCTCCTTCGAGCCAACTTCTTATTCTCCTTCCTCTATTTCAAACTACAACCCAGACATATCAGAATCCACATGCACATGCACACATGGTCGGAGCTACTTCGACCATCGCCGAGGCGTTGCCTTCAACAAGTCGTCGAACTTCCCCTAAGTCGTCACGACACCTAGAAAAATTGAAAACACTGAAAACAAAATCAAGCCAATCGAGCATCACTGGAACCCAACACATCATCGAAAACCACCTTGTGCCACCTATTCCGACCACCAGAATTCTCGTCGCCTCACCTGAAGACTTGCCAAACCATCCTCTTCCTAACCCCCCTGCTCTGGTTCAACTCGATGCAACGTCGACGGGGCATTAGCTTCGAAATCAACCACAACCCGAACCAAAGTTTAAAACCCAAGTTCATCAACGCCAGACCACCATGGTGAATTATAAATTCATCGATCATTTTTCCTACGATCCCCATCCCCTAAGCTACCTCCATCCTAGAGCATGGCGCTCATCCTTTCACATATCACCAGAAATGAATGAAAATGCACATACCGTTCATCTTGCAAATTCTCATGATTTAGTAAACTAAAAATCTAGATATTTACATTAGAAATCATAACTTTCCACAAGGAATCTGATTACCAAGATGAATCTTGAAATTAAAATGATTGGTTTTCCTGATAATATATATATTTACTGCAATATCTAGTTTTCCATTAAAACTCTAACCAATTATATTTATAAATATTAAAAAAAAGATTTTGATAATTCAAACATAGTTCCTTTGAACATCATAACCTATAACGGATTAGAGAAAAAGATTTGAAATTTTGAATAGGTTTTGAAACCTGTAATATATGAACAGAGGCATATTTTACAGACTTGCACACAAAGTACACAAACATGCAGGCATATTTACACAATCATACAGGCATTTTTCACAGCAAAACTTCGAGGATTATCACATGAAATCTTGATGTAATAGTTTTAAGATTTTATAGAGCTTTTTTACTCACCTGTATTTGATAAACAAAGAACTTCTTTTGAAAATCTGGAACTAGACTTGATTGTTGACTTGAATCTACTTTAAGTTTGAGTTTGAATTTTCTTTGCTTTAGCTCAGTTGAAAAGAAACTTGAAGTTGTTATTGTTTGATTTGTTTTGGAAAAAATTCAAATTAATTCACAATTTAATTCTAAAAATTACATTAATTATTAAATTAAATTTGGCTTAAAAACGGGATCGTTACACAACATAATAACTTTTAGGGTCAAATTCCAACTTTAATAAAATTTCCTTATCCAACCCTCATCATATTTAATTCAGTTTACTTTATTTATTTATGTTTCATTTTACGGGGTGTTACATCTAGTCAAATCGAGGTGTAACCGATCCTTGCCCTATGTATCGATCTCATCGCTATACCCATATTATTAAAGAACATTACAAGTAATATTGTCTAATAACACGGAGAATAATGCTAGTTGAGGGCGATCGAATATGAATACATCTTTGTGCTAACACAGTCACGTCTTTATTACCAATTTAGAATCCAAAGTGAAAATTTTGATGTGTATAGTATTAATACAAAGTGATAAACACACGGATTAAAATACTCAGGACATTATATAATATAGATAGATCAGAATCAGAGTCATAGATCACGGCGGAGTAATATACATCATGTGTATAATAAAATGTGAGTCTACAAAATATCAAAACTAGCACAAAATCCTGAGTTATTTGGTGAGGTGATACCGATATCATAAATGTATGACTTAACCATAATAATATACATCACATTCAAAATACATCACATTCAAAGAACTATATCATGTACACGGTACTTACTAAATTATATATATGCCATATTTTGCTAAATGTCAGTACTTATAAGAATAAAGTAAACTAAAACACTCAAAATAGTCTACTCCAGTGCTAGCACAAAATCTAAAGGTCAGTGAGTCCCTGTACCTGTAGTGTCTCCGCCTGTCCCAAGTATTGTAAAAATAAACGATTCAGACTATATGTAGTAGAAAGGTGAGATGATACGGATATCATAAATATACAACTTAACCATAATAAGCCATACTAAAATAGGCCCTAAAACACGATCATAATAAGGCATATTAAATAAAATCACCATTTCGAAATCTCATTTATGGTTTAACAATGAATTAAGTTATCTCAAAATATGCCCAAAAACAAATAATCAAAATGAGGCATATCAAAGCAAATCAAATACCAATATCATACATATATGACTTAATAATAAAATAAGTCATCTTCAATTATGCCTAAAACCGAATAAACCTAAATAGGCATATCAGTCCAAAATCACCATTTCATAAATCTATATCAATTCTTAAATAGACTATCATCAAAATATGGTGATAACGATTCAAAATTCCCTAGAGCCTAAATGATACTAAATATCTATCCCCATAATCTCTGAAGAAATCATAACTAATCAAATAATAACACAGCGACACAGAGTTTAACGACACAAAGTAGATTTCGCCGTAAGTGTTGTGGTTAACAACACGAAGTGGACCAAATGTGCGAATAGTCTAACAATATGAAGTGGACTGACTATGTGAATTTACCAAACGGAAAAAAGTAGGTAAACATCATCCAACAGTGTACCCAATAATATAACGACATGGTGCCTAACGACATGAAATAGACCTCGCCATACAATGCCATGGTCTAATGACACGAAGTAGACTAAATACACGAATAGTCCAATGACATAAAGTAGACTAACTATGTGAATTTACTTAATGATGCAAAGTAGGTAAACATTGTCTACTATCCAAATATCTAAGGTTTATCGACACTCAGGTCGATGAAAAGTGAATCATTGTCTCATGGGATCCATCGGCTTGAAATCCGAACACCTAAAATAATACAACTTTAAATGTTAATTACTATCACTCAAGTAACCGTGAGAATTTAACCAAACTGTCCCATACCAAATAGTAAATTCAAATATTTACTAAAAGCTAGTAAATTCCAATCAAACTCTATTTAACAAATTATAATAATAAGCAAAAGAATTATATGAAATGTCCTATACCAATCCGACAATTCAATCGTTTATTAAAATTCTTTGTTTTATAGAAAAGCATGAAATTCATTAGAAATAAAATCAAGATTTGTTCAATTATAAATAAAAGGAAAGAGTTAAAAGATCTTATTTAAAATAAATTTTATTTATTAAAATTTGAAATCAAACCAATGCTTTTCATAAAATAATAACTTACTTTATTTTAAAATATATATTGATATATATTTATTTACAAAGAAATATTTATCAACTTTAAAACCTTATAATCATTGCAAGAAACAAGCACTTTTCTTTTAAAAAGTTAGAAAAATCTTCCAAATCTTTTAAATAACTTCTATAGTCAAAATCATGTGAAATAAAAAAAATTCTTTTATAACATATATAATTTATAAAAGTGTTATTCCTTTTCCAACATTTTTAGAATTCCAATATAATTGAAATGATGATTTTTGAGGATTTTGGAAATGAATAAAACTCATTTAAAGCTTAAAATAGAATTTTGAATAAACAAATGAGATAATAAACATGGTTTAGTTAACTTTCCAAAAGGCAATTTTAACAAAAATCCTTAACTAGAAAAAAAATCACAATTGAGGGGTTAAAGTATTTAAAACCATATTTTAACATCATTCATCAAGTAAAGAACCATTTTAATGATCCGAGTCACCTTTTTGGTGAATTCGCCAATATTAGATAATCTAGCTACACAATTAATAAGTTTTAATAGTCCTCGACATACATTGCTACTTCATACTCGATTATCAAATCGAATTTAATAAGTTTCAGCTTATTCTCAAAACCTTAGTATGCAGTGCTTGCTCCTTTGACTTTCCTTGCTACCCGAAACCTTAGCACACGCGCACCTTCCTCTATGATTGTCGCAGGCCATCTCCGCCTTGGCCTGCCATGCTGGAGCGCCTCTCCTCAACCTGAACTCGCTCCCACGACCCGAGAAGCTCGCACCAGACCTGTGACTCTACCTCTCGCCCGAGCATCTTCAATCGCCTCTCAAGGCATGCGACCTTCCACTTATCTCCTGCGTCGGCCATAGTCGCCGCCACGGTCGCGATTTGATTTGCTCACCATGTTTTTTCTTTTTGAATTTAAAATTTTGAATTGGGGGAATTCCTAAAGCATAGAGGAATATATGTCTTATTTTAGAAATAATAGTCACAAGCTGGTGTGGAAAAATATGTCGAAGGAAAGAGGTTTGGATATTTGTGTAAACTGGGTTGGGCCTTAATATAAATTTCCACATTGCCTCCTATTTAATTCTTTTACAATTAGATTTTTAATAATTTAATATTTGATAATCCAATTGCAATTTATTTACACTTCATTTAAAAAATATCCGTTTTTCAACAACTACTCAATTCATTTAATCCAATTTCATTCAATTAAATTTAATTATCCATTGAATCGATATAAATAAATTTATTCATTTTTGTTGATTTATTAATTTAACTAAATATCAAATAAAACTTCTTTTCATCTTTTACAAGTATATAATATTATTTACTCTAATAAACATCTTATATTTATTAAACATTTTATTTGGATTCAATATATTATCAAATAAAATGAAATTTATTAACTATTTTAATTTTAATATAAAAAATTCTTTATTAAATAGACTTTAATTGAATTATAATTTGATTCCAATAATAATAATTATCAAAGTCAAATTCAAACACTTCTATTTTAATTAAACTAGTATGATATTACCGCTTTAAAACAGGGTTGTTACAGACCTACCCCTTATGAAAATTGTGTCCTCGCAGTTTCTTAATTTCTTATAAGGACGCATTATCTGCAATTCAAACACTATCTATCTTTCGAATTCTACAATCATGTTTCAACTTGCTTAATTCTCTAAATAGTTAATGTTAGAATTGAGCTTATTATACATTTATAAATTAAAATAGATTAAATTTTTAACTTTTATTTTTTCGTATATGAACTTTATTGAAAAAATTTCTAAGTGTTAGAATTTATGAAAAATTTTGACAGAGTCTTTTTTGTACGGAGAGCCGTTTGCAATTTCACAAATGTAGTATAAATGATATACATCGACCACTCGGTCGAAAACACAATATATATTAATATTTCTAACATTTCTATATTTTAATCTGAAAGCATACCTTTATTTTAGCATTTAAAACAAATCATTTTACTATTTGCGAGCAAAAGAAAGCTAAAACCGTTGTATGTCACACTAGGCCTCTTAAAGCACATATACTTAACTCAAATCAAACTCATAAGATCATATAGACTATAATTTAATAACATGGTAATCCTTCAACTAAATATACCATATAAGCAACTTTCTAGTTAGTTTGGTGGATCAAACATCATGGACAAAATGTTTAAATGAACTCTTTCAAGCATATCATTTAATATAAAAACTCGTATGATTTGATGTTTAGCAATAAAGGCAAGAATATTATGGGATTTTCTGTTAAGTGTATTATTCAAGACACATTTGAATTAATGTAGAACAAATGTCCAGACATAAACAAACACAAAGTAACGGGTATAAAAATGATTTGATCAATTGTAGAACCAACTGCATTGTGTGAAGGAAAGAATTAATCGTGTAATTGTTTGTAATTTAATTGGCGAATGATAATATATTGCATATTTCTTGTAGAGCAACATCAATAGGGTTTAACTGGAAAAGTTTCTCTTATATTATATTTTATCTTAAAGGTGGGAAACTATCATGTTTAATAGATAAGTAGAGAAGTGACATATATTATTCATAGATTTGTAAGAACAAGCTATGATGAATAGTTAAACCCTGATTTCCAGTCCGAGTACACATTCTAGCAACTAAATAGGATGGCTTACTAGTATAAAGACACATGGTTATCTAGCCAAAACAATTCACTATTAAAATATCGTATTTTGGGTTTTACTTTTGAAATACTTATAGTTGTATTATATTATTTGTTCTAATGTGTTATGTTTCAAGTTTGCTTAATTTTTTTTCTTTTTCTTACCATAAATCTGTGAACCCAGACATAATCTACTAGATCACATTTCTTTGACAGACTTTTATTAAATCATTGAGCTACATATTTGATCCATGAGAAACCATAATTCAGATGAACAAGGGTATGTTTATGCCTTTTTAGGGAGTTTGTGTTGTGTATTTATTCCATTTAATGCAAAATTCTTACTAATAAGGATCAGCGTTAACAACCTAAATTAGTTTGAATTAAACTTTTGCAATGTTTAGAGTAACTATAACACTTAAAATTAATATCAAAATAGCATAACATGATCAATTAGCAAAATGTGTCAAGTGTGATGAATTGATACAACGAACCAGAAATATTAGCAAAGGGTCAAATGCACATAGTCAGGCAACATCATAGCAGTGACGAGCAAGAAAATAAATCAACTTAAATACATGTACATAGTGGATCGACACACACAATGACTGACCTTAGGCATGCCTACATAGGTGAACAAAGAGTTCAGAAACAAAGAAGTCGCAGCTTGAAACTCAATTATAGCAGAATGCAACTCGATGTCACAAGCATCAATAGACTATAATTTAAAGAAAAAAATCAAGTCAGATATATAAATTCAGGTGGACAAGGCAGAAAGTTCAAAATTCTAAGTGATAGAGATCAATTAAGTTTAGTGATTGCTTAACTACGTGATACATCAGAAATATTCTTCAGTGTATTAATTTCTTTTAAATATATTTCAAAGCATTTTCTCCTTTACGTATATTATTATCATTTCTTTATAAAACCTTTTGAGTTATAGTACTCATCAAAATTCTTTTTGAAGATTTTAAATTAAATTTTTTCCTTTTAAGTCAAATAATCTAAATGCTTATCTTCATAAAAAAAATTCAAGAAGAATTTAAATACAAACCACCTTTTTATATAAACACACACACGCATATGCTTTATATCCAAAACATTCAATTACCTCTAATAAGATTCAAATTCAATCATTTAAAAATATAGATTTTGTCTCGAAACATTTTATATATGGTATTTTGAATTTTCAAAACAATAAACAAGTATTTATATTAATATTTTTTTCATTTGAAAATATTAACATGCTTAAAAAACCCTCCTTTTGAATAATTCAAATAATCTAAAATACTTTGAAGATTTTCAATCTTGATATTTTTAATATATAATAACATAAGAAATAAAAAATCTAAGAATTTAAATGAATTTTCCAAACCATAGTCCGGTTATGGTAAACTATCTATCATATGATTTTATTTACAGTAAATTCAATTCCTTTTCTTAATACCACTTTAGGTTATAATTCCTATTCCAATATTTAGCTTTTTAAAACATGATATTTAGAGAAGTTTCTTTATTTTGAAGCGTCCTAGTGGCTTGAACATTTCAATCAAGCCAAGAAATGAAAAGAAATTCAAATGCAAGCAAAATGAGAAGGTTCTGGAATCAAAATACTTCAAGCTTCAAACACAATAAACTTCGCAAAATATTATTTATAACTCTTCAAAAATCTTTATGTGTGTATATATATAACATTTTTCCAAACATTGTATTTGTTATTATTTTTCCATCCCTTGTATGTCATTTTTCTTCCAAAACATTTTATTTTGTATAACATTGAACATGTTTATAAAATTCTATCTTTTCTTCAAAAATATTATATTGTACGAAATATCATTTCTGAAAATATTTTATTGACCAAAAACACTATGTCCAAATGTCTCGTCCTAGTGTTTAGGAATCCTTATCTATAACGTTAATCATGCGCATCGACTAGAATTCTTAAAGCACTCGAAGAAAAATTTAACATAAAAATATTTTATATAAGATACACATTCAGACAACATACATACCTTATGCCTACAAAATATTTGCTTGCTTATAATAAACATAATCAAAATTTCACTCGTATGTATATCTTTTATCAACAAGATTCTAATTTAAATAGATGCTTGCTTTAATTAAAATTTCTTTCAATCAATATTAATATTATTATAAAAATAATAATTTACTGATAATAATTCCATAGCACAATCATTCATCAATATACCTCAAGTAAACATCAAATTTTTAATTCATATTAGCTTTTAATTAATCACACATATGAATTAACATTACATTTTATATAAATTTAATTTTTAAATATTTCTTGCGGTAACTACACTACTGTAGACACCGTAAGTTCTTATTGTTATTTTTGAGTAGGTTTGAACTCTCAATGGTGATTCCTACTCAATATTAATTTTGCACAATCACTTAAATGTTTAAAACAACCAAGCATCCATCAACCAATCAATTTTCATTATAACTTATTTTATTTATTAAGTGTATTTTCCAATTCCAAATTTAATTAGATACATTTTATTTATCATTATATATTTTATAAATATTAATTGCTTAGACATTTTATTATTCCTCGGCGATTCTATTTTGTAGTAACCGCTAGCTATTATTAATAATTGGGTTCGTCCACATTCAAATGAGATTATAAATTCTTTGAGTGATGATGTCTTATTAAATCTCACATTTTAAGCTAAACATAAACAAAAATAAACATAGATGCAAACAATATATAGTTTATGCCCACTCTGATCACTAACGGATCAGGACACAATAGTTCAATTCTAAACCATCAAAGGTCTCATTTATAATATCTGTAAAGAACCCACTTTTCCATACAGTTTAAGCTGACAATAAACCACACATGTCCAACTCAAATTGAATGAAAAGGCGAATCGTTAGGGGAAAAAGGAAGATAGAAGACAAGAAAAAACTAAACAATCATGGAATCTCACAACACAATGTAATAGCATATATTCATTAACATAATTCTTTACAAATCTTTTCGAAAATGATACATCAGAGTCGTACTAATATAAATTCTACCCTAGGATATTTATAATAGCCAGTCCCTACCAAACTAACCTAGAATCAAAATAATACGGCGGAAACAAGATAATAACTAGTTATCGATAAAGCCACCTGCTCCAAGATCCCTCTAAAATGAATCTACGAAAACCTGAACTACTTGGCTGCCCATTCAAATTTGAGCACCCAAGAGTTTAGAAAAAAAATCCAGGTCAAACATGGATCTGGTATGAGTAAAGCGTAAATCTTTAGCTTTGTAAAAACCATCAAATCAAAGGCATCTCGTACAACAACGCTGCACATAAACACGGATGAGTTTTTACCATACGATAACCAAAACATTTGTATATAAAAATCCAGTGATATTATAATAATATCTATGGTTTCAAATAAATATCAAAATTGCTGAAATTATTACTATTTTAAATTCCAGCATACTAGGCTCTAAATTAAAACCATAAAGGCACGTATTGGAGATTGGATTCCATACTATAGCAAAGTAAGGAACTGACTTCCGATGGTACACACCTAGAAAATGCACCCGAGTCTAACAAGAACTTCTTGTACCCGTGCTACACAGAGCCGACTGTCCCTTTAACATAGCGAATGAGATTACCTCATCCTTTTTTGAAACCAATGCCTTATACTGCCATGGTGTTTGCGTGCAAAACATCTCGAATATGGACACTCTAAAATGGGATGGTGACTTCTTATGGTAGCTAACCACATAGCTCTGCTGCATACCCTGTTTTTTTTCTTCCATTTTTGGTTTGTAAGGCACATGACGTCACGTTTTACCTTTCATATAACACTTCTCACTTAGAATGCTAACACTGCCCTCTAGGCAATAATGAAATGCCAGCATTCATTCATACAAGTTGTCCCATAGATTGACAAACCTAAGGCACTGCTTCCACTGCATCCATTTTGGAATCACCCTCATGATTAGTAGCAAGTAGCCCTTACACTTTAAAAGCTTCATCTTTGAATCCATACTCTTCAAGATGCTTTTAGTTCGAAACGATTGAGTTGGAATGACGTGGTTTTCGAATAACATATCCTATCCCAGTCTTTTTGAAACAATATTCGATAGTTTCCAGTAAACTCAACCCCAATTCTTTATAAAATAAGTAGACAAAAGATAAGAGCGAAGATCACCTTCTAACGATTAGTGGACGGATTTCCTTATTATTTTTCCTAGGAGTATGAAACGAGATTTATATGCACAGTATGACAGTGTTATATAACTCATGTTTTCTCCAAGATATTTTCAAAGTTACATTTGGGTCCATATTTGATAGTCGGTTATTTAACTATCAAATAACGAACAACAACAATGATTACATTTCCCATGGAAATCACTTAGCCTCTGAAAATTAATCTTTCATTTATTAAAACACTTTATAAAACTTGATCTAAAGGTTTTTCCGAAACACTATTACCAAACTTTTTACATCCCTTTTATACTTATAAACATCAGTACTTATCTTATCAGTGTAAGTATATTTACAAACACTACACCATATAAGCAATTTCGCAACACCATAGTTCGGCAATTTCATAACGGACTTAGGCCGTTGCAATATTCCAACGGCTTTGATCCGTTGCGAACCCTTTGGCAACTGCTTTGAGCCGTTGCTATATTCGAACAAGTTAGGGCTTTACGTGTGGTCTTCGAATAATAAGTTAGGGCTTTACGTGTGGTCTTCGAATAATAGCACGCCCTCAAAACAACGCCCCGTACCCTTCAATATTTTTTGCTCCCGCACCTCCTTCCTAATTTCTTCTGGCAACAGGGCGATTTCCCCAAATCCCATAAAACCCTGGCTCCACGTTCTTTCCACTTCTCTTCATCGCTACCTTCCTCCTCCCCAATACGAAACCCTAGTGCTGGAATCAAAGTCGCGCCTGTTGCCTTGTGAATTTAGCACAAACTTTAGCTTACCACAAAGCGGAATAAGGATATTTAGAAGGTATTTTGTTCATTTAGTCCCTTGTAGTTACTAAAATTTGTGTTTGTTTAATTTTGATTTATAAATTAAATTTACTGCAACCGTTGATTAATAATGGGGTATTTATTTATTTTGATTTTAAGGTTGAAGCATTGCAAAGTAAGTGGAGTAGAATAATTGCAAAGTAAGCACGACCCATAGCAAAGTAAGTGCTGTAGAATAAATACAACTCTTTTAAAATACATTTGAATTTTTTCACTACTGTGTTATATGTCATCCATTACTAATTTACATGTTGTCTGGTTTGTTATGTGCACCAGATTAGAAGGGTTTGGGAATGTTTTGTATATACAATTGCAAAATAAAACATAAAGTTTGATATAATAAAGTATCAATTATGATATCTTTCTGTCTTTGTATAAAAGGTAAAAATCAAGAAAAAAAATTTCGATTTGTGTTAAACTAAAATTTTCAATTGCAGCTTATTTGTTTTCTGGTAATAAGTTTATTTTTTCAAAATTTAACCGTAACTCACTGCTTCAATCCATTATTAACATGAAAACATAGCAAAAGTATGGATATTGCAAAGTGACATACGAATGTAACAAAAGTAGGGAATTAAAAAAATTTGTTCTAGAATGTTAATGGATTAACAATCTATTTCTCGCGGGAATATTTTGACCATAGTTTTAACTGTTTAGGATTATTATCTTATGAACAAATTAGGATTTGGTTTTTATATTAAATTTTTAGTCAATATTATATGTAGTATTAGTTTACGCAAAAGAAGGATGGTACCATTAACAAATAATGGATGCAATATACATGGATTTGCTTATCTGTGTGTTCATATAAGCTGCAAAATATATCCATTCTTGCATGGTATTAGAAATTAAGAATAATAGTGAAACGGAGGATTCTCTTCATTTTTTTCACTTTAGCTATGAATTTGTACCAATAATATATTGAATGCTCATTACTATGCATATTTAATCTTAATCAGCTAAAATAATTATCTTTCCTGATGTTGTGACAAATATTCAGTTGATGACTTGATTCAATCAAAGTATAAAATGATAAAAACTTGGAAGGTCTTGCCACTGAGTTGCAAGTAAATCAATATTTCGGTTTAGAAAACTGAATAGAATGTCCTTCGTAGTGTATATTGGAAAACTTCTAATTTGCCCGACAGAACAGCATTTTTTTCACTAAATTTTTCATCCATTTTAATCATACAACTTTGCTTATTAAATTATTTATTGGACTTTAGTTAACTCTTCCTTTTGAAACATGAAGTGAATTTTCTTCATGGTGAATGCATACGATATTTTTGAGTGGATCATTGTATTATATTTAAATGATGAGAAATTGATGAGCCTGTAATGGATAGAGGGAAGAAAGTTCTTAGAGCAGTATAATTTTATAGTTCTTAGAGCCTGTAATTGATGCTCCAGTACACTTTTCATTTGGTTTTACCGTACTAACTGGTCTAGTTGTAAGACTTAGACATCCTCTTGCTTATAGCAAGCAGTTCCAAATACGTAGTAATTTATGTGATGTACTGCCGCATCTTGAGATACTGCAGGTTTATCAGGGGTACTCGAAGGGCCAACTTCGTTAAGGCCACAATTGAAAAACTAGTAAATCATTACAATATTGGTTTCAACCTAGAGATTATACTGGGCTCTTCCTTGTTTACACGATGAAGAATGTTTTCTTATTTAATCCATCCTTCTCACTACAGGTAGGACATGTTGCTACACTATCGGTAGGACAATTAGAATGCAATGTGTATGTTTGCACACAGATTTAGTGGATGCTAAGCTTATTTTTATTTTTATGTATATGTAAATATATATATTTTTACAAAAAAACTCTACAAGTAAATACACCAGAATTAAATTTGTTTGTATTAAGAATCTACACATTGTAACCAACCATAAACAACCAGATTATATATGCATATGCAAGTATATGCATTCTGTATATGTATATACACACATACATAGTAAGTTTAGATATGCAGATAGTTTAAATTTCTTCCTTCTGCTCTCCAGATTCATAGGTTTGTTCTTCTAAATGCTTTTCTGATTTGTGAATGCTTTTTTATTGTGCTTATACATGTACATCCTTTTGAGTGGTTTATTGGTCAAGTTTGAGTTCTAATTTTTAGAAACTGAATGTGAAGTTACATTTTGCTGAAAATTGTTCTGAAAAAAATGTAAACTGTTGTTTTTTTCCTTTTCCTAAGAAATCAACTACATGTTTATGTAACTTATTATGTATATGAACATAACTACCATGGTGACTTGATTTTAAAACTATCGTTGGAAATCAAGCTAGCGGTTCTTCAGAAAATTCTAAGAACAACAATGTACCAGTTATGACCTTTACTTTATTGTTGACGCTAAATACATGCACGCGTGCATACATCTATGTATAGTATAGAAGCTAACAGAATCCTAAAAATACCCAAATTTCTATCATAAGAACAAGTGTACATGACTTAAAGTACGTACAGGAAAAACAATAAACGATCACAAGTGAAAAAAATGATTTTAAAATTTAAAAAGTATACACTTTAAAAAGTGCTGTACTAATATCGACGTAACTTTGACTATTTTATCCGATTTATCACCATTCTCTGCCTCAATATCCTCTACCACTTACATTCAATAACCTGACCACCTAACCAAACTTTGCCATATCCACTAATCAAACCAACCTTTGCCATGTCCAGCACCTCTAGACCACACACATCTTGATTATGTCAAGTTCCTACAAGAAGAGAGCTTAGACATACAGAGGTATATTTGGAAATGTGATCAAGGAAGTGAGGTTGGTAGTGACTGGTAAGGTAACAGCAGTTGGCAATAGTTGTAGATATGTGATATGGTAGGGCAATAGCAGTAGATAGAAGGAAGTGGAGCAGAGGAACGGTGTTGACAAGCAGAAGGGATGTTGGAGGTGATATTGATGTATATGGTGGCAGTGCAATGCGAAATGTGAAGTAATGGATGAATGGGGTAGCAGTGGAAGAAGTTAATGGCAGTAATGTGGTTTTGAAGTATGCAGTGGTAAATGTACAATAAAGAAGTTACGCAGTGAAAAGGTAGTGTGTATAGTAGCAGTTGGACGTAATTTGTTGAAGTGTTGTGATGATGGCTGTTAATTGCAATGGAATTGCTTGAAGTATTATAAGGCAGTGGTAGTTTTTTATGTTGTAGGAAGGGGGATGTGGCAGCAATGGCAATTTGTTGTAAGACAGTGGTTCACAGTGGGTATGCATTGGTGAATGAAATAGTGAGAAGTAAAGTGGATGTGCATTGTGCACAGTTATATGCACAATTGTATGTTGAGACAGAGGGAGGGAATTGTTGTAGGGGACTGGTTAGTGAAGTTCTATATGGTTTGGATTGTGAAGTTTGTATGGTTTGTGGTTAAGTTGTAATAAACAGAGGTGGGGATGTGATGGAATGACAACGGTGGTTGTTTGTCGGTGATGTTGATGTGGCAATCTTTGGTGGAGGTGTAGTTATGTGCAGGCTGATGAATAGTGGTTGCCAGTCCGTGTTGATGGAGAATGTGTGATGGGAGGAGCAGAGGTTAGGTGGTTTGGAGGTTGATGGCAAGCAAGTGGCAGAGAAGTAGTTTAGGGGAGTTAGAAGCGAATGTTTATGCAATGTGCACTTTGCACTCTGGGAAGGTAGTAACAAATAGAAAATCGTAATATAGAAAATCGAAATGGTATATTTTTTTTGTTTTTGAAATGAAATTGTGTAGTTTTTATTAAATAGAAATGCAAATGCAAAATAGAAAAGCAACAAGCACATAAACAAATGATCATTCCACAGCCAATATATTGTCATTCTTATTTATATTAACTGGCAGAATATAAGTATAAATCTGCAAAAAGAATTGTTTGAGTTATATCGTCTATGCTTCGCAACAAATATATTTCAGTTTGGATAGACTACTTATTTGCATCCATTATCCTCTTTCCTAAATTATATATTCTTGCACTTTTTGAGTAAATAATAATAAGGTTTGTACATGTAATTATTCTTTAAGTTGCTCGTACTTTCAAGTTTATAAAATGTTGTATATATTTTGGTTGGCATATCAATATGTCTTCAATAATAGATAAAGAGTGGATGAAAGAAGCCGATCAAAGAACCCCACGATATATGGAAGGAGTGCAGAAGTTATTGATTTTGTTGTAGAAAATGGTGGCAATAAGGAAATCTATTCTTGTCCTTGCACGCAGTGCAAAAATATGAAAATGAAAATTAAATTAGATGAAATTCATTTTCATCTGCTTAAATGGGGAATTTTCCAATCATATACTATTTGGCATTTTCATGGGGAAGAGTCAGCAATGAACAAAAAACAACCTGTTAGTCAAGCCATAAGTACCGATGACTCTGAACTTCCTAGGATGGAAGATCTGGTCAACGATGCTGATAGATTTCATCAATTTCAACCTACAAGTTTGTTGCCAGATAATATTGGGGATTCGCCTACGGTTGATGCTGATTGGCAGGCCAATCAAAGCAAGAAGTATAAATCAGTTTTTGATAATGCAAAAGAGCCATTGTATCCTTCATGTCCAAAAGGGATAACAAAATTGTATTTCATCGTCAAGCTGAATAACTTGAAAACCCAGTATGGCTTTTCTGTCAATGGTGTGACTGCACTCCTAGAATTCATAAAGGAATTACTACCTGAAGGTAACACACTACCAACAAAGTATCACGACATGAAGAAGATCATTAAGCAAGTTGGTATGGATTACAAAACTTATGATGCGTGCATTAATGACTGCATTTTGTATTGGAAGGATGATGCAAATACAGTTTTTTGTCCAGTTTGCAAAGAATCAAGATATAAAACAACATTCAACGAAGAGAAAAGAGCTGCCAAAGCACCTCAGAAGACGTTGAGACATTTCCCTCTAATTCCTAGGCTGAGGAGGTTGTATACTATACCATGGATAGCAGATGCTATGACTTGGCATGGTCGTGCCAAGTCTAATTCAGACGTAATGCATCACCCATGTGATACTTCTCAATGGCGAGCTGCAGATTATTTTGACAAAACATTTGCTGTTGAATCACGAAATGTCATGCTTGGATTAGCAACGGATGGTTTCAATCCACATGCATCTCTAAGTAACCGTTATAGTTGTTGGCCAGTAGTTATAGTACCATATAATCTTCCTCCATCCATGTGCATGAAAAGAGAGTTTTCAATGTTGACATTGTTGATTTCTGGACCAAAACAACCAGGAAAGGATATTGATGTTTATTTGCAACCCTTAATAGATGAGTTACATCTGTTATGGGAAGGAGTCGCTGCATTTGACTCATTTAATAATTCTGAGTTTACATTGAGAGCTAGGTTGTTGTGGGCAATTGATGATCATCCTGCACTTGGGACTTTATCGGGATGCACAACTCATGGCTATTTTGCATGTCCTACATGTGGGGAAGATACTTGTTCTTACTATCTTCATGCAAGTAAGAAGATGTGTTACACGGGACATCGAAGATTTCTTCCTTTCAAACATAAGTTTCGAGACGAAAAAACAAACTTTGATAACAAACAAGAATATCGTCGTCCTCCACGGCCATTGACTGGTTATCAAGTTGAAGAGAAGGTAGCCAATATCAAGATGAAAGTTGGTAAAGACAAATTAGAAATCGGTCGAAAAAGAAAAATGAAAATCGCTGAAGACAAAGTTGAGAATGTTTGTGCATGGTATAGAAGGTCCATCCTCTTTGATTTTCCATATTGGAAAGCAAATTTGGTCTGACATAATACTGATGTTATGCATACAGAGATGAATGCAACTGAGCATCTCATTAGCACAATTATGGGTCATAAAGGCAAGTCAAAAGACGACATCAATGCACGTAAGGATTTGTAAAACATGGGTATAAAACAAAAATTGTGGGTGAGTGAAGATCCTGAAAGAAATAAAGTAATCATACAAGATGGAACTTTCACCTTGAGCAAAGACGAAAGCTACGATTTTGCACCATTTTGAAAAGCCTAAAAGTGCCTAGCAAATTCTCTTCCAACTTCAATAACAATGTGAACATCAATCCTCTTGAACTAACAAATATGAAGTCTCATGATTACCACGTCATAATGCAGCAATTACTTCCAGTATTGCTTCAGCATTCTTATCCACAACATAAGGATCTACATAATGCTATACATCGTATAAGTCTATTTTTCAACATTTTATGCTCAAAGGTGATTACAGAGAACATCTTTTAAAAGCAAAGACTAGTTTGGTAGAAGCAATTTGTATGTTTGAAAAATATTTTCCACCTGCATTTTTTGACATCAGCATCCACCTTATGGTTCATTTAGCCGATGAAGCATTGATATGCGGTCCTGTTAGATATAGGTGGATGTATCCTTTTGAACGATAATTTACTATTCTCAGTTTTGTTCATCATCATTCGATTTAAATAGGTACTAGTTATTTGTAATCGATTTATATTCATAGGTTGATGAAAACATATAAAGGATACGTCCGCAACAAAAGATATATTGAAGGATGTATTGCAGAAGGATATATCGTACAGGAAACTAGTCTTTACTGCATGGAGTATATGCCAAAAGGAGGTGATGGCACACATAAACATACTCGTGAGGCTTTCTTAGACTAGGATGATGAGTTTGCTGGTGAGATGCCTCTAGATAATGGTAAAGACATAACCTTAACCTCGGTGCAGCTTGAACAAGTTCGTAGAAGGGTCCTCAATAAGTATGATGGATTGGGTGAATGGGAGAAGTAAGTTCACAAACAACTCATGAATCTCCACCATTGTAAGTATATAAATGATATGAAATGTGTTTTTTGCAGGAGGTGTAACATCTATGTGAAAAGTACTAAATCTCAATCTCGAAATGGGGTTTCATCCGTGGAAGATTGTCAAAGTTTTACTCTATGGTTACGTGGCGAGGTATATATTAAAGCTTATTTAATATTTCACACGTACTTAAAGGTATCATACACCTTATTAATAAAACTTTTCACATATTTTATTTTTTTAGTTGGTAAAAACAAACGACTTGATTCAACTCTTTGGCGCCTTGTGAATGGGCCGAAGTTCAAGGCGCGCAGTTATATGAAGTACCAATTAAATGGGTTTACATTTTCCCGGAAAAAATACGAAGAGCATATGGTAACACAAGACGGCAGTGTATGTATGAAAGCAATCACAAAATTTAGAGCCAGTGGGAAAGATAAAAGTTATGCAGAAGCTGAAACACTGTATTATGGAGTTATTCAGGAGATAATTGAGTTGGATTATATAGACTTCAAACAAACGGTTTTTTATTGTGATTGGGTAAAAGTCGAAGACAAGGTAAATAGTTGCAAGATTGATCCTGTTTCAAACTTGATTACAGTTAATTTAGGGAAATTGAAGACCAAAGATAAGATGAACGATGAGCCATTTATTCTTGCGTCAGAAGCGAGTCAAGTGTTCTACTCAAAAGATTTAAAAAATAGCAGATGGTTTGTGGTTTTACACACACCTAAGCGGTTGACTACAATCATGGATGATCTTGAGTTTCCTACCGTCTATCAATCAACCTTTAAAGATAACAAAAATTTAGAAGATCTTACCAAATGCATATGTTAATATAAGATGTATTTCTTAATTTAATTGAGTTGAATTTCAAATGTGGATGAATTTAGAATTTTTTGATTATGAATTTAGAATTTTTCATGTATCACTATTTAATTATTATTCTAAATTCATGAAATCTGATTCATCAATTTTCAATACGTCTTTTACCATATGGAAATCCCCTATAATTTCATCTTTTTGCTCACCTCTGAGGTTAAAGTTAACTAAAGTGCTGGTTAAAGTATTCGTAAGTGAGGAATTTGGAGCGACATACCCGATTTTCTTCATTTTCAGGTAATAATGATTATGTGTCATATTTATTACATGCCTAAACTACGTTTGTGGTTGATCAATAGTTGCTTTTGTTGCTTCAGTTACACCTATATTCTTTATTCGTAACCGTATAAATTTTTAATCGATAACAATCAAATATCCTTGCTTGCTTTTATCAGACAACTAGTAAAAAAATTGTGCTTTTTCTGTAGGTTTCACTTATACAACTATTTTGCAAGTACAATTATGCTGTACAATTATGTGCCGTGTACAATTATGCTGTGAACTCATATATGTTTATTTCTGGATACTTGCAGCAACAATGTCAGAAGCCGTAGAAACGTCGATCCATTCAGTCACGAATTCGTCATCTTCACAACCCGAGAAAGTTGAGACAAATGCATTTCCAGTTTCTGATAATGCTGGGAAAATAGGCAGTAGACTTGGTAAATTGGTACGAATGCATGTGCCGATATCATATGAAAGTTGGGATAAAGTACCCAACAAATGTAAAGATGACATTTGGGCTGAATTGCGGGTAAGTCATTCTCTCTTTTTTCCCCACTAATTCTTTACTGCAAACTAATATTTAACTTATCCGTTAGTAAAAATTATATAAAAAAAGGGGATGCTTCTCAATGACAATAGACTCATATATAAATTTCCACCAAAGGTGCACTCTGTAGTAGCGGTCCTTTTGAAAGCACTTTTAGTTCATGTTGAATCCTAAAATCTGTAGTATCTAACATGTGCATACTATGATTAATGTTACTTTCAACATAACTTACAAGTGACATGCACTAATGATCTGTGTATTTTCTTTTTAACGTATTTTTTATCTTCAATATATACAGACATTTTATGAGCTAGATTCGGATACAAAAGAGTTGTATTTTAAAAAAAATGTGCGAATCATTTAGAAGATACAAAAGTGAATTGAGGATAGGGTACTACGACAAATTTGATAATGATGAAGCTAGAAGGAAAAACTGTCCGCCAAAAGTTAGCATAGAAGATTGGGACGGATTCTTGAAAAATGAAGCAAAACCCGGCGCACGCGAAAGAAGAGAGCTAGGCAAAAAAAAAAAGATCATAATACAATTATACTCATCATAGTGGTCGTACAAGTCACGCCGTAGTAGAACATAAAATGGTACAGTTTTAATTTTTTGTTATTTTGTTGCATTTTACCATTTCGTTGAATGAGATTGTATCGGTAGGAAATAAACTCTTCGAATAAGAATCGGTTGGTTTGATAATCGATGTTTCGGTTGCAGGCAATTGAAAATCCAGGAAAAGAAATCATACGCCGTGAAGTGTGGGAGAAAACTCATACAAAAAAGGGTGGCACCATATCGGATTCAAATTCTTCGTACTTTTTAAGTTAATCAATATATTGTTTTAGATGATAAATTAAAAATCATTTAGTATTATGACATATATGTTTACATGGTTTATCGGCCTATAACTTATATGCACGAAATTTAATATCTCAAGTATTATCATATTTTAGGGTAAAATTGCAAAAGCAAGGGAAACAATAAATGACGACGAAAGATGTGCCATTGGATGAAGACATCATGTCACAAACGTTCGGCAAAGATAAAAGGGGCCGGACTCGAAGTGTTGGAACTATAATACCAAGACACAAGTTAAAGCATCTACTATTCCACGTAAGCGACTCAGAAGGAGTAAACAAAACTCAAATAGATTGGAAACAATGATGGAGAAGGTGGAGGGTTCTTTGGAGAATGTGAAGGGGACATTAACACATTGGTCGACATATTAAAAGTATATGTGAAACAGATGCCAGACATTGCTTCCAACGTAGGAGGAAGTGGTGGGACACATCATGAAAGTGTTGGAAGAACGTCGAACAATGACGATGCTGCTAACCCGCTTATTTCGCATGTTCAGTAAAATAAAAAATGTGAAGTGTTGAACTTTGATCTAGAAGTCATTGCAACAGGTTTTGTATGCAGAGATTCGACGGCATCCATAATACATGGAAAACCTGTACCTTCTACACATGAGAAGTTGATTGTGGACAATATACTATTACCAGATGAACCCATAGCCAAACAAAATCATCCTCTTGCTATGACCTTTGATGATGTTGGAATCGGTGGTTATGTGTGTCATCCAAAGAGTTCAATTCGATATCTTTAGACGCAGGAGCAGGTATACATTATTATTATCTAATAAATTCAATCTGAATGGAAATCTATATATGTTCTCTGATCTGTTCTTAATATCAGAATCCTCCAATCTTAATATCAAAACTGAAAATTCTACAAAATCGGATAACTCTCTGATCTGTTCTTTGTTTCAGGTTTTAACATTTGTTTCAGGTTGAAGATGCTTTCTCTGTGTACCTTTCTGATTTAGAAAAGCTTGATCCGTGAGGTAACATAAAATTTACTTTGCTTCCCATTCTCAGATATTTCGTTGTGGGCTTGTTTACTCCATTGTTATGTCATTTGCACTATTCTTTCACTCATGCGCAACAAAGTTTTTTTCTAGATTTTAGTTATAGACCTTGTTTCAGTTTTTCTCAAATAATTTAACCCATCAGACCCATTCGACACGGCAACCTCAAAACTATAAATTTTAGTTATAGACCTTGTTCCAGTTTTGCTTTTAAGGTAGGTTTTCAAAGATAATGTGTTTTGTGCATATTAATACTAAGTGCATCTTATTACGTCTATATGTTAGAACAAAAAGATTTCAAATTCAGTATAAGCAGAGTATTTGTTTTAACTGTGGCCAAACTTCTTCTTATATTATGTGCCAGGAAATTTCTTGATATTCTTTTGCTATAAATTCAAACATCTTTTAAATGGTATTTCAAGTCTTGTTTTCTTAATATAAAAGAAGTTGGCTATGTTCAATTACACATAGGCGTAGGAAAATGAATTAAAGAAGCATTGAGAATTAAGTTACTCCAAAGCTTCTTCCTTTTCGGATAAGAATTACTGGCATACACGACCGTAATTACACACTGAAAACCGCTAGCAATGGTTATAACAATACTAATGTGCTGATAACTTTCATCTAAGATGTCAGCAGTCCAAATGTTGGCATCGATGATGAATAATACTCGACTTTTTGTGCCCCTTTCATTATTTCCGAAGTAAGACCAGTGGAGGGGAGTTGGACTTAAATTTATGAATAATACTCGACTTTTTGCACCGACATGTATATAGGTGGCCGTCTAGGCTGATATTTGAACGGCTGGTGATGGTATAAAAAGAAAACATACAGAAGATAAATTAGTTTTCACAGCTGACTGTTAATGAACGGACTGTCATTATCATCCACAGACAGTGTAGAAGAAGGTATAACAGTTCAACTACAGAACCGACCAAACATGATAAATGATATTAAACTGGATAATTTATTACGTGGTGGGACATCTATTTTTAAGTTGGATATAACAATGTGTATAGAGAAGTAAACAAATCGAAGAGCAGCAAGTTGATGTGGTGAAGTGGATATGTATGAAAGTATGGAGTGAATTGAAGTGATGCAATGCAGTAAGGGGTGATTGTTTGGCTCCTGTAGGAATGTGGCAGGTTGGTAATATGGTGGTAATTGAGGTTGGAATATATGTAGAGGAGAGTGGCGAATGAGATGATGAAGTTTGCTGTGGGTTGCTGCTGCGCAGTGGAAATGGTCAGAGGTGATGTTGTAGACTGGATTGACTAGTGGTCAGAGGCACAGAGTTGAAATAAATGTGCAAGGCAAAACAACAGTTTGAAATATGATGAAATTGCAGAGGACTGGTCAGTGAAGGAGGTCAGTTTGAAGTGGATGATGTTGAACTGCAGCGAGTGTTTGCTGAATGTATTTGATGGGGAAGTGTCGTAGTAGCAGTAGGTTATGGAAGTTTTGATGTGAAGTATGGTATGAAGCAGGTCAGTGAATGGAAGTAGGAGTAGATGGTATATTGTAGCTGCAGTTTGAAGGTGGAATATGAAGTCGTAGTTGTTGAAGTATGGATTGGCAACAAGAGGCACTGCAGCAATCAGAAGGCTCGGTGATTGGCAGGGGGTATGAAGCGGTGTGGGTTTGCACAAGGCAGATAAGGGATGGTGGAGTGTTAATATGATGCTGGAGTCAGGGGAATGAGTGTATTATTGTGAGTCGTGGTGTTGGCAGTGATTGAAAGGCAGAGAATTTATGGTGTTGACAGTTTATTTGTTGTGAAATATGGTTTCAGCGATTAGTCAACTTAGTATGTATTAACACTACAAGTAGATTGAAACTTACAGTTTATTTGGAAAAGTGAATAACACATTTGTCTGTAACACATAGATAGTGCATGATATTTAGATTCTTACTAGAATCATATCTACAATGTATGCGTCAACTTTCTAGATAGGTTCCACAATTTAATGGAATTACTTAATGCTGTCAAAGATATTAATATCCACTTCAGTACACACGGAGTATAGATTACATTTTACTATCTGTATTCAAACCACTCCCGTTCCATATTAATGTCCTTCTGGTTGATTTTTGTTATGTGCAGATGATATTGGTTTTCCAGCACTTGTAGTTGAAGAGGTTATGTGCTCACTTAGTGGAGGGAGATCACTTTTTTATGGTAATTAGTTGCAGAACAAAGTGTAAAAGGTCCAATGTCATCCGTTGATTGATATGAGAATATATTAGAAGTAACAAATTCAGTTTTCTCCTTTCCCTTTTTTATATTTTGTTTATTATGCTTTCCTTTTTCTGGAAATTCTGATTGCTGATGAATGTGTACATTACTTTCCTCCACGTGCTTAAGAGGAGAGGTGGACTCCTCATATGACATATCTGATTTTTTGTTTTGTCCTGCTTGTGAAGAGGTTAATGTTTGTATTTGTATTTGTGCGAGATATCATAATTTGTATTTGTACGACATAAGACTAATCAACCAAGGCAGGTTAAACATAAGATTGCAATGTAGTATTATGTAATGATTCCGCTGTTGTACTACATAGTGGTATGTGTTGATGTTGAACATTATAATTCAAATATTTGTTATGTTTGGTTTTTGTTTTGAATGTATGAAAAATATTTGGTTTAATAATCTTTCTTCTGTGCTAGTGTTAAATTTGCAAATTTTTGTATTAATTATGATAATGAAATGACTGTCACTAGGGCAGAGAAGAAATTTCGATTTTTTTTAAAAAAAAATTAGTAATTAGCAACGGATTAAAGCCGTTGCTAATAGTTAAAACAACAGTTATACGTCTACATTTTGCAACAGCTTTAAGCCGTTGCGAAATAAAATCCGGAACGGCTATGAGCCGTTGCTAAATAAGATTCTGCAACGGCCCTTAGCCGTTGCAAAAGTATATTTAGCAACGGACAAGAGCCGTTGCGAAATTTTTACCACTGCCCATTTCGCAATGGCTCATAGCCGTTGCGAAATTATTTTGCAACGGCTTAAGACCGTTGCGAAATGAGGATTCTGGTGTAGTGAAAAGTTTTCTTCTTTCCAAATTCCATATCAAATTCCCAAATAAATTACATATAAAACATTACTTTCCATAGAACCAATCCACTATCCTTTATCAAAATTTCCCTTTAAAAGCTCACTTCATAATTCAGATATAAACTTCCAAAATAAATTCATAATTCACTTTTGTAACTCCTAGTTAATTTATATAACCTTTATAAAATAATTATATAACTTGAAGAATCATTTATACTTTCCCCAATTCAAGAGCTCTTTAAAAAATTTATAAAAAACTCGGTTTATACATTTCCCTTGTTTTGAACAAACTTCCAAAATAACTTTAATCGATAAAGTTCTCTCGACAACAATCGATTATTTAAAACACCTTTAAACAACCAAGTTACTATTTATATTCCTCATTTTATTTCTCTAAACCTCAATCAAAATAATAACTTTAGAATACAATTAATATTATATTAAACTAACTTTAAATATTATTATTATACTAATAATTTAACTCAAAACAATATTAATAAAATAAATAATTAATTAAATTCAAATATTATTAATATGATTATTAATTAAATCCAACATTATTAATGTAGCAATTTGTTAACTTTAAAATAATGTAATTGTTATAATTAATTAACCTTTAAAGAATATTTACATGATAATTAATTAAACCTTCAAAAATAATTAATTAACTAAAATCAATACAATTAAATAATTTTAATAATTAAAATAAAATTAGAACATTTTTAAACAACTTAAATACACTTAAATAACTTTAATTAATAATAAATTATAATTTAAAACATTTTAAGTAAATAAATAAATAACTTTTAAACAATAATTAAATATTCTTAAATAAATTTAAAGAATCGTATTAATAACATAATTAACTTTAAATCATTATTTAAATCAAAAATTCATGATCCTTAAAAACATTATCAATAAATAATAATTTCCTTTATACCTTATTAATAAATAATAACTATCTTCAAAATAACATCGATTTAATACTTGCCTTTCAAATTTAAGAGGCTAGCAATCACTATGATACTTAAACAAGTTAACATTCCATTCAATTTGAACTTTCCAAGTTTAATTTCTTGGTATTCATACATGCAGATGTGTGCAGATTAAATCCATAATTAACAATCAATTGTCACTACAATAATTATCCGACATTAATCAACTGATATGAACAAAAGTGTCTATACTAATGTAATAATAGCACTATGTTTTATTCTGCTAATTAGATGTCCAGATATAAATTATCCAATTAATAGCAGAACGGTGATTTACTATGCTTACAGGTGACAAATGAATTTAATTAGCGGAATGGTGTTTTATTCCACTAACCAGATATCCAAATTACTCTATTCTATCCAATTTAGCTTAGTAGTATTTTATTTGGCCAAATAACATCACTAATTAATGTATAATAATTTAAATGACGTCATTAATTAAAATAACTCAATTTAAATTCCATCCATTTCTATATGTCATAATTTTTAAACATCCCAAACCTACCAAAAAGTTATACTACGATCATATGAATGAAATACATCATTTCAAAGCCAATCGCCTTCATTTTAACATTAAACAATCAACAAGAAGTTTCCTCACCCAAACGGGCTCGGTCCAAACCAATTTCGACCCACATGCAATAGTGCTTTCTTCCCCCTCCCTCCTCTTCAATTTCCTTCATCCACCATTAACGTGTACGGCTGTGCACCTTGTACAGTAATCTGCTTCACCGATCGTTGATCCAAGACCACACGCAAAATCCTTTTCCTGAGCTCATTCTTCTGCACCCAATGCCTCAGCCTTGGCTCCCTTTCCCAAAAATCCGATCGAAGCTCGAAGTACAAAACGCGCCAGGTACCCCAAAAGTTGCGACAAACTTTGGCTCCGATTCCCGCCAAAATCAACAGCAAGGCGCATCTCTCCAAGCACGACCCGACGCCACTCTCAGTTTCTCCTGACTCCGCCCCAATCCTAAGCGAACCCAAAACCTAGTTTTCAATGATCGTCCATCATCGTCATGGAATGCCACCGAACTTACACCAAAAATTAGTGCTCTCCTTCCCGAATCCAATGACTCTAACGCCAAGATCCAATTCATTGCGAGATATGATTTTTCAAAGTTTCAGACAATATTTTCCCGCCTATTGTAAAAATAGAATATCTCACTCGATTCTCCATGAAACCTTGATCCGTCAATTTCTAATAATACTAGATCCTATTCGAGCAACTTTCATGTTGGACCTTTTGTTGAAAATGAATTGACGAGGAGCAATAGATTTTTGAATTTGAGGGACGAGGAGTTTAAATTCTTGATTTTGAACAAGAAACTAAGTAATGCAGCAAGAAGAGAAGAAACAGAATTCAGAAGGTGCTTCAGTGTGATGCTGTTCTCATTTATAGGCCGTTTCACTTAAAACTAAGGGAACCAAATCCATAAATTCATGGCTTAAACCATGGCAAAAATCAAGGAGAAGATGGCAAAGGTAAGGCGAGAAGCAGGGCCTGGGATAAGTGGCAAATATAGGCAGAAGTTTGCCTGAAGATGGGTTCGTGCACTGTGTAAAATATTGTGTTTTGATTTGGTTGCTTTCTTGGGTGCTTGCTACATAACACGAAGTTCACGACCTAACTGCAAATGGCGGAAAACAGGATAAGATTGCATACAAAACTACAACGCTACGCAATCTCAAACCACAATGAAACACTGGGTATTAAATTTTGTTAAATTTCAAAATCCCGACATTCAACAAAAAATACACCAAACGACAACTTCAGTATTTTCCAAATTAAAAATTATGAAAAATCCTATAAAATAAATCAAAAATATATCATCAAAAATCAGACAATCATTTAAATATAGATTATATTATAATTTAAATTCAAATATGAATATTTTAATAAATTAAATATTCGCATTTCAAAGATTCAAAATTTATGGGTTGTTACACTCTCTCGTCCTTAAAAAGAATTTCGTCCTTAAAATTTCACTACAGGGATATCCACGTTTACTCATAAGTCCGCATGATGTTCATAAGTCATTCATAACAAAATCTGATTCGATCTCCACTCGAATACTTAACTTTACTTTCGAACTAGTATCGCTCACCCAATTCTCTAGTGCGAACTCTGATTCGGCTTCTTAATTAGAAACCTTCATTCTCTTTACATAGATGTAACTATAATAGAAAACTTTTGTCTCATACCAAAAACCCTCATCAAGTGCTCGCCGTCAAAAATCGAGTGATAAATCATTATTCGGAATGGTGTGAAATATCTCAAAGCATGTACTCGATTCTTAGGTCTAAACTACATGGAAGAGAAATGATATACGTCCACTTTACGCACTTATTTAATTGGTTTTACTAATACCAATTTTTTTTCCACTAAATTTATTTATGAAAACATTTCACGAAACTAACTTAGGCTCAACTGGTATAATATAATGCTATATCCCAAGAGTATATACCCCTATCGGATTCAACCATTCTATTTTGCAATTTTCTCTCTAAAAAAACTCAAGATCCAAATACCCGGATTTTATTTCAAAAACCATTTGAATTGAAACTATACATTTTAATTTTGAAATATACATATATGTGGAAAATAGGCTGTAGGACAAACAATTCGCTTTTTTTGGACTAAAAAACGCGCGTTCGATTTTTTAGGCTGAAGTCCAAACATGTTTATTTTATTGGTCGGGCAACCATTATTTATTTCTCTTTACTTTCTTCTCCATTTCTCTCGTTTCTTTCACTTTCAAATTGTCTTGCAAATTTTAATTCTGAGATGTCGTTGCATAATCAGTACCGATTTGGATTTCTCATCTTTTTTTGTACGCGCATTCTTGCTGTATGGTAACATAGGTAAGTTTAACCTAATTTTTTGATGTCGATTTGAATTTTGTGCTTGATCTGCCTACTTTTCTTTTGTTTTCTGACTATTTTACTACCGTTTCTGAAATTCTTAGACTATTTGCATGTAATATGTCTGATCTCTGTACAAGATTGGGATGCGTAATCGGGTATGATTTCATTATGTTTTATGCTATGTGCATTTAGCATTTTCAAACTGTTTGATGCTATACAAATATTTTATATTCATTTTACCATTTTCTGCTGTTGTTGTCTCGTGCACAGTGTATTTTAAGCCTAACACAATTTATATTTAACTGTACGTTGATATTTTTTACATTTTACTTACCTTTTGCCTTTCTACTTCACTCTTTTTTTCTTTGGCAGGAATGTTGATGATAGTATTCTTTTACTGTTTTTACTTGATGAAAACAGCTACTCTGTTCGACTTGATATGTCTTGTTCTTTGATTGGTGTTAAAAATAGTATATGTGAACATTGACCGCATCTTACCCCTTGTTCTATTGGTATATCCTATAGTTTGAAAAATAAGGTTATCACAGTTGATACTGATTCGGATTTGCATACCATTCTATGCTTTCAGATATACAAGAAAAGTTTTTATTTTGTTTTTACTGTTAAATCAAGCATTTGTGCACTAGAGTTCAATTTGGGTAATAGTTTATCAATTACTTCTGATCATCATAGCAGTTCAGTTTCTAGTGGTTGTTTGAATATTAAATCTTGTGGCGAGTCAAGTTCTTATTTGAAGGATATTATGAAGATAGGATCTTAGTTAAATCTTGCGGACTTTATTGGTTATTGTTTCACTAGTGCTGAAGATTTTAGAGAGTTCTTATGGCTTATCAAATAAAAGAAGGGCGTGAATTGATTTTTGTTAAGAATTGTCCAGAAAGAATATCTGTTATTTGTTTGTGGTTTAAAGAAGGTTGTAAGTTCACCATGTATGCTTCTTCAGATCCTGGACATCTTATTCGTTTTTTATTAGGACTTTCATGTTTGAACATTCATGTGGTGCTGGGTTAAGAGATGTTAAGAAAGTTCATATAACTAGTAGATTTGTGAAATCTTTAATTATTGATCAAATAAGAGATGTCCCGATGAAGAAACCGAAAGACATTATTAATGATTTTAGAAGAGAATTTAATTTCACTCTTCTTATTATTATGCATACACTGGGAAACAATTGGCATTGAAGGAAATATATGGAGATGATGCAATGTCTTACAATGATTTAAATTGGTATCTAGAGTCTATACAAAAAACTAATCCAGGAAGTTATGTTGCTTTGGATGTGGATTCGTCAACTACTCAATTTGAAAGAATTTTCATTAGGTTTAGTGCTTGTTTACTTGGTTTTAGGCATTGTCATCCCATGATATTTTTAGATGCGACATTTTTGAAGGGCCGACAATGTGTTTTATTAGCTGTTACAGCAAAAAATGACAATCAAGGTTTGACTTTTGCTTTTTGTTCTGTTTTTTTGGCTATGTGTTGTTTAGTATATTGTTTTAGTTATGCAGTATAGTAACATTTGATGGATGTTGATATATCTTAGTACTCCATTGTCATTTTAACAATTATATGTTGACTGTATTGTTACTTTGTATGAAATTATAATGTTACATGAATTTAACATTTGATATCTTATTATATGTTACAGTGCTAGTATCTTTTAGCATTTATTATTCTGTATATTATATGACTGTACTGTCAAACACATAATGTTATATTAATGTAGGATTAATCATATATATTTTTTACTCTTGCAGTCATGTAAATATGCGAAATTTTATGTTGTGAAAGTAATATACTTAACTAATATTAGTATACTATTTTCTTGTATTAGCATTTGAAAAAAACTATTGTTTTTTAAGGTTTCTTTCCGCTTGCTATGGGAGTAGTTTCACATGAGAATGAGTCAAATTGGTCTTGGTTTTTGGAGCATTTAAAAGTGATGCTTAGTGAGGACCGTGAATTGGTTTTCATATCTGATCGCCAGTGGGGTTTGCTGTTAGGTGTTCCAAAAGTGTTTCCATCTTCTTTTCATAGCTACTGCACATTTCATATGGATCAAAACATTGGTTCAGTAGTTAAAGCTTGCAAGGGTGATACTTCTATTGTTGATTTGTTTAAACTTTTGACTCGAGCTTCAAATCCATATGATTTTGATCGCTATCTGTTAAAGTTTAAAGAAATTGGTGGTGTTGCTGCAATTAATTTTTTAAATGATAAACCTTTTGAACATTGGACTGATTTGTTTTTTCAAGGCAAGAGATATGGAGAATATTCATCTAATGTGGCTGAAAGCTTTAACTCTTGGATTGTGGATGATAGATTCATGCCTATTACATCTTGTCTAGACGGAATCCGGGTTAAAATAATGGAACAAATGGTGAAGAGGAGAGAAGAATGTCATCAATGGACTACTACTTTATGTCCGGTTATGGAGCAACGGTTGTCGCAATTAGTTAATGAAGGTTTTGGGTGGGATACATATAGGTCTTCGGAAAATGTTTTTGAAGTTAGATCTTCAATATCACATCATGTTGATCTTGCAAAAAGATTGTGTACTTGTAACCAGTGGAAAGTTACAGGTTTTCCATGTGCATATGCTATCAAGTGTATGAATAGGTCAAGGCAGTCAATATATGATTATGTGGATTATTATTTTACAGCTGATGCTTTTAGATCTAGTTATGCATATGCTATTAATCCAATTTCTAATGTTGGTAAGCCAATTGTTAGTGGAGATGAAGTCACAATTAAACCGCCTAAAGAAATTCAAGGTGCTGGAAGACCTTCTACTAAAAGACATGGCGGTTTTTCTTATTCTCAGAGTAAGCGGAATAAATGTATTAATTGCAATCAAGTTGGACATAACAAGAGGAATTGTCAAGCTTCAATGAAGATTTAAATTTGAATTTTGTTTTTTTCTTTCATTTCTGTCATTTTATTCTTTGTATTTCTTTACTGTTTATTTATTTGATATAGTCATACTTTTTTTTATTTCTGATACTAGTACGTGTATTGTGATGGTTGATTGTTTTAATAAGAAGTTTACTTTTTTTATGATTTTTTTGCGTTTTTTATTTGTTTGTGGAGCATATTATTTTCATTTGTATGTGATGAAAAAATATTGATATGTTGGTATCAGATGCTTTCTGTTAATTGGGCAATTCATCAGAATAATGCTATTTGTATTTAGCTTTTTTATTTATTATATATTAGAAAGGTTGCCATATTTGGTTATCAGTTATATATTACTAAACTCTGTGATGCTGCTCTAGAAAAATTATAGTAAAGATGAAGTGATGTTAGTATAGCTCTAGAAAAATTGTGAAGAACACCTGTACTAATGTGGTTATAATTACCACAACTGAAACTAGTAAGCAAAGTCCAGCACATGGTTTGTATAATAGTCCGGTAGGTACTTTTTCCTCAGCCTATAAAATTTCACCTTGTAGTAACTTTCTGCATAGTATTTTCCTATAAAACCAAACAGTGCAGAAAGATAATGTGGTTCTTTGTCTAAATATATATTTCTGCAGAGATTACTAAAAAAGTCCGTGAATTTATGATCAGTACCAAGTCTGTTATTGATGATCCCACACTCTTTAAGCAGTGTAACATCCTCCTCTGCATCTATTAGATTGTTCATGAATGTAGCATATGCTGTGAAATTGTTCTCACTTTTCAGGCATTGTTCAAATGTTATAAGGTTGGTGAAATCTACTTTAGTTGTACCATCAATGTGCAGTATTGGGATACTTATCTCTGTACTTTTTTTTTGTGATGTCCATGAATTCATTCTCCATCGTGTATTTTTTCTTCAAACTGAACCCAGTGTCACGCAGATAACTAGCATTTGGTATTCCTGATAACAGCCACTTTTCCTGTATCATCTTTGATTAATTTGGCTATCATTTCCTTCCACCTTATTTTTATGCCAAAAGCAAAATTCGAGATTGGTGCCCAAATTATTTTCTTCAATAAATTGTATATTTTCTAAATCATACCACTATCTGAAACGTGACATGAAGCTAATGCTTGATGAAGTGGAATAAAATCATGCATTTTATTGACAAAATATAAAATTCTAACTATATCAAAAAAAGCAAACATTTAATCAGTGGGGAGGTTTGAGTCTTTGTCCAAATGTTGAATGAATTTCATGACAAATAGAGCACAGTCATTCCTGTTGATTTAAAAAAGAAAAAACAACAAAATTTGTTTGTTAACTAGTAATCAATTTATGCTAATAATTTTATCATTCCAGACAGACTAAAAATATTTTTACATGGTAAGTATTTAATACTTGTGTTCTGTTAAAAGAACTGTACATCTGCTTGAGTAACATAGGCTGGATACATAAGGTCTTATATGGGTATTTATGATGTAGATTTCAAATTAGTAGATTAAACGAGTATTGGTATAAAAGATGTAATGCTACAACCATTTAGTATTTCTCTTAACATATAAAATTGGGATTCATTTAGGAATGTATGAAGAGTTTTTCATATCAGTGGACTAAAAAAGGCAGTGGTTTAATATTATAATGGTATGGTCTTTTAGCATTTAAAAAAAATACATTAAAATATATTATACATTTTTACTGCCATTATCATTAATTATTTTGTTAACAGTGTGTGTATCAATAACCATACATTTCCTACTGCATAATCATAATGTAAACTGTCACATTTTTCAGTTTATTGAACTGTGCAATATTGCAATGCTATGATTATTTAGCATTTACATGTACATAAATACTTTACTACATTATACATTTTTACTGCTATTACCATTTAGCACTTTTTTAGCATACACTGTATCCCATCTTTTTTTTTTCTTTTTCTGATGCATTGAATATTATGGAATTGCAATTTTTAGTATGATAGATGTGCAGTTTACTTGAAGAAGATTAAAAACTTAATACTGCTTACGAGCAAAGGTCTTGCTGTGGACACCGTGGTTGCTTTATTGTCTTCGTACCAACTTCTTCATTTAAGATGTTGTTCTCTCTCTACTTTTCTTGAAATATTTTCTCCATCTTTTTTCTCGTTACAAAAAAAGGAAAAATAGAGTTAGATTTTTTCAATTTTTTATTTGTTATAAAATATGGTCTTACAAATAGCTGAGCTTGTTTGTAATGTTGATTTGATGTTGTTGTTGATCTTCTTGGCCTTAAAGAATCACAATGGCACCATTGCATTTGGTTGTAATCCAAGGTTAGCAATGTCCAATGATTGATGTAATGCAAGGGGAAAAATATAATCTCTGTAAATGAATCCGTGACTATATTTTGTACTATTGAGTACACCAATGATTGAATTACATTTACAGTTTCTGCTTGTAATGCATGCTGCAAATGAAAATTGAATATTAGTTTGGTTTTTCCATTATATTAAATTTCAAAGCAAAATAATATTGTTTACCGTCATGATTGTGCTGAAAATGTAGTTATGTTCATATGTTGGTGTATTTTCAACAAACCAATCAATAATCTGCATTAGAAAAAGAATGCCACAATGCTAGTGCTATTTAGCATTTTGTAATGTCAAAATTTATTGATACTGTTAGCATTTTTAAATGTCATACCTGTCCATCTGTAAATTCTTCAAATAGCAAAGCTTCTAGCATGGATTGAACCACTGTTATCCCTCCTTTCTTACCATCATCTTTGTGTCATGCTACCGTGCTATATAATTTGTAAATTTCAAATTATTGTAAAACTATAATTCCATTGAAATTATTTAAGTTTTTACTGGATATGAAGTACTTACTTTGATGTGTCCTCACATGCAAAAAAGCTCTTATTATATCCTTCTTCTGTGTTTCTAGCATTTGCAAAATGTGGTTTTTTACTATGTTTCTTTGACGATATTTCTTTCTTTCAGGTGGGTAATTATCCACATCAACAAATTCTTCCTTCTCACCTTCATCATCTGTGTAAGTTTTTTCTTCATTTTTTTATTCTCCTTTGCATATTCTTCTTCATACTCTTCATCTTCTTTATTGCTTCTTCACTAGTTTCTTCTTCATTTTCTCCACTGTTGTTTTCACTCGTGTCATCATTTTCTTTACTGTCTTCTCTTTCATCTTTTTGTTCACTGTCTTCATTTTTTATTTGTTCAGTTTCTTTACTGTGGCCATTGTCTTCTTCTCCTCCTTCATCCTCATTTCTTATTTTATCTTCCTTTTTTCCTTCTTTTTTTTCACTGTCATCTTCACTTTTCACTTTTTTATTGTGGTACACTATCTCAAACTGATAATGAGGATCTACTTTTGCCTTTCTTTTTTTCGATTTTAGTCTTTTAATCATTGAAGGGGGTGAGATATTTTTCAGTCGCTGGCTTCTTCTTTCATTCTTACCATCTTGTTTATCTTCTTCTTTGTTTTCTTCTTCTTGTATCTCAAAATCCTGTGTGTTCAACAACTTCAATGATGGAGGGCTAATACTTTCAAAAGCTTCCTTTAGTTTTCTTTTTTGTTCCTCTTTCTCAAATTGTTGAATTTTTGATTTTAAGAATTCAATTTGTTTCTCCATTACAGTTAACTCATTTTCCTTCTGTTTTCTTACTTCTTTTTCCTTCTGCAGATCTCTTTTTGTTTGATCCAAATCATTTTCCAACTGTTTAATGTGGTAGCTTTGTGTTTGAATTTGTTTTTCTTTCTCGCTCAATTCTGATTCTTCTTCAGCATCTGTTTCAATTTTTTGATGTTTTGTTTCAATAATTGCCAATTGCAATTTGGAAGATTCAAGCACTAGCCTTTCTTTGGCTGTTGTATTTTTGTGTCCAATTGAGATCTATATTCAATGAGCATCACATATTTTATTAATGCTAAAATTATGTAGCATTTTCTACTAATGATTCTGTTTCAGTATTATGTAAATCTTTTTTTGCATACAAAAAATGAGAATATGAAATCATTCAAGATATCATTAACATCTTCCATAATTAAGTATAATAAACTAAGTAACAATTTCCTAAAAAATATATGCATAAATATCATAAATAAAGATGTAGAAAAAAACTATTTTCTGTGTTCTAACTTTGTACACTGGATATTATGTTATAATGCTATTTAGCATTTTTTTTCCTATTTATATGTATGTTTGCATAATCTAGTGCACCAAAAAAATTGGTAACACTATATAGCGATTTTTTTATATAATTCTATAATTATTTAGCATTTTTTTTACTGTTTATATGTAAAAAATAAGTGACAGCCAATATTAGATGTATATACCTTTTTGCTTTCCGCATTCTTTAAATAGTCTTTTGAGACTATGTTATTCATCCCATTAAGTGACCATTTAGCAAATCTTGCTAAGTCCTTCGACCATTCCTTCCTTGGCTTCATCATGTCCACGTGTTCACATAAAAAAATACTAATATATGAAGAAGAAAAATGTCATTTTACAAATTATTATAATATAGTAGAATGTAAAATAACATCCTTACCAATGGTATCATCGAGCAACCTGACATATTACTTTGTTTTTGCTTGAAAAAATTTAATGCTTTAATCAAAGAATAGTGTATGCTTAAAGGCCATGAAACTTGATTCATTTTTTTCAAATCAATTGCATATTGGAGATATCCCCAACTTAACATTCTTTGATTGTGAGGAAAAATAATGTAATGAAAGAAAGAATGATGATAAATTTTGGTAAATCGTTTTCTTGTTCTTGAATTTGATTGTCCAATTAGTTCTTTATCTTTTGAATAATAATATCTCCTGTTATATGATCAAGTATGCCAAAGTTTCTTAAAACAAATTGTTGGCAGTTTTTTGGGGTGCTTTGAAAAGAAACCTTAGGAAGTGGAAAAATGTTTTTTCCTTGCATGGGTAAACCAAAAATTAAAGAAATGTCTTCTGCTGTTATCTTTAATTTTTTCCCTCCTACAATTAAACACTCTTTTTCAACACAATAAGAGTCCATTAAATCATCTAAATTTTTTGAACATTTTCTAATGCTTTCACTTCCTATATCACCCTCAAAGAAAGCATTAAAAAAGTTGTAGAAAGGTGTTTGTTTTAAAAAATTCAATTGATTTTCAGTAAAACCTTTTGTTTTTTTAATCTTTTCAAGCATTTTAACCAAGGCGGATAAACTACACCTATACTGCATAGTTTCCTTATCTGCTATCTTTCTTCTACGTTTTTTACCGTCCTGTGCTTGCAATGAAGATTTCGTCTTCTACAAAATACAAATAAAGAAACTGTGTTAGCTATATTTATGCAAACTAATTTTGTAGACTTGCACAGTAAATAAATGATGATGGTACAATAAGAAAAAAAATTAACATCAATAAGCAATACCTAAACCATGACACTACAGCAATTTAGCATTTTTTGTAACATTAGAATATGTTTAACAAAGTAGATTAAGATGATAACTAGTCTTAGCATTTTTACTTGATGCTAATTTCTTTAGCATTTTTGGTAATGATTGTAATTCATGCAATACTTAAACTTTAATGCTACAGCGATTTAGCATTTACTGGTACAGAGGATTCTGTTTCCAAATTAAATTAAGATGATAAATAGTTTTAGCATTTTTACTACATGCTAATTTATTTAGCATAATTAGAAATCAATTTAATTCATAAAATAGCTAAATCATAATGCTATCGTGTTTTAGCATATTGTTGTAATAGTGGATTTTGTTTCCAAGTTAATTTAAGATGATAATTAGTGTTAGCATTTTTTGTAAATGCTAATTTTTTGAGAATTTTTGGAAATGATTGTAACTAGTCTTAGCATTTTTAATGGATGTTGATTTTTATTGGAAATGCTACAGTTATTTAGCATTTCTGCACCATTACATTATGTTTACCCAATCGAATTAATATGATAACTAGTCTTAGCATTTTTACTAGATGCTAATTTATTTAGCATAGTTAGCAATGATTTTAATTCATAAAATAGCTTTGCTACAGTGTTTTAGCATATTTTTGTAATAAAAGATTTTTTTTCCAAATTAAATTAAGATGATAACTAGTCTTAGCATTTTTCCTAAATGCTAGTTTTTCTAGCATTATTGGACATGGTTCTAACTTGTCTTAGAATTTTTAATGTATGTTAATTTTTATTGGAAATGCTACCGTTATTTAGCACTTCTGTACCGTTAGAAAATGTTTTTAAAACCGAATTAATATGATAACTAGTTTTAGCATTTTTATTAAATCAATGAGTAAAATCTAATAAATTAGTCAAATGCAACTAGTAGAAAAAATGCAAGTTTAAAGTGATGAAAGTTAACAAAAATAACTCTGAGTGATCTGATTTGGTTACTAAAATATACTGATGTCACCTATCTGAATTCAGATCAAATGAGTACCATAATCATTGTTGCTGAAATCAGAAAAAAATTATAAAACCACAGCTTAAAATCATTAACATTTCGACAAAATTATTCAGTAATACTACCAAGTTTCGACAGTAAAGATAAAACCACAGGACAGAATGGTCGCTAGAACAAAAAGGATGCAAAATAATATAGCATTTCTTATACAATAATTATAAATCGGCAATATATACATAATAATTCAGTATTATACCTGTTTTTGTTTTTTCTTCTCCATTTCTCTAGTCTTCCTAGCCTTTGTTGCAGCTAACGATAATTTTGACGATACAGTTTGGGATTTCGATTGCAGTGAAGAACTAGGAGACTGATTGTTGGTCGACAGAGAAGATTTTGACCTAGTTTCCATTAGAATTTTCGAACAATTCGAATGAGTATGTCGATTTGTCATTTTGAATGTGATTATCGATGTGAATTTGTTGTTTCTTTGGGTTTTGGATGAAGAATTTTAAATGATATTAGATGAAAACGACTGCAAAACCCTAGAGATGAAAACAAGGTCAGATGGTTAGTTAGAAAAGGCGGGTCCTTAGGTCCAAATAATTAAACTCGTGGTCCAGTAACAAATTTTTTAAATAAGTTTGTCCATTTAACTAATTTCCTCAGATGAAAACGACTGCAAAACCATGATTTGGCAAAACCCTAGAGACGAAAACAAGGTCAGATGGTTAGTTAGAAAAGGCGGGTCTATAGGTCCAAATAATTAAACTCGTAGCCTAGTAACAATTTTTTTAATAAGTTTGTCCTTTTAACTAATTTCCTCTAATTATTATTATCTAAATCCAATTGAATAGCCATATTTGAAATCTAACTAATTTCATTAATCCAATCAAAATCTTTTTGTTTCAAAACCAAATTATAATTCACATTCAATATTTAAAATGAATTAAATGTTCAAAATCTAACGACCAAAATTCCGGATCGTTACATTCCTCCCCCTTATAAAAATTTGGTCCTCGAAATTTGCTAAGGTAGGAAAATGCTACTAAACTCATTTACTTACCCCAAAATCCACTTAATTAAAACTCACATTCACTTCTCAAAACCCTTTAGCTTAATCCAAAACCATTTGCTTTATTTATACTCAAAAGCATTGTTTACAACACCATTTCAAAATGCAACTTTCTAGTTAACCCAAAATTTTCAAAACTTTCAAAAAAATTCTAACTCCCAAATTTTAGAATTTTTTTTGACAGCGTCTCCTTTTGTACGGAGAGCGTTTTACAATATCACAATAGATATAAATATATATACATCGACCCACACGGTCGGAAAACAAAATATACCACAATATATATATCATTTTTCAATTTTATTGCGTAGGCGTACCTTAGATTAGCATTTTAAAAGCAAGCAGCTAATATGTATTGCATATACGCGCTCCAACTCTATCGATTGTCTTCCGTACATGTACTTACTCAAACAAGCCATAAGTTTTCAACAATATAAGATTTATAACATCCTTCCATAAATTAATCTTAGCCAAACACCTCAATTGCATAATTCAAACAAACAAATTTCATAATTCAACCTGATAACCATATATTATAAGCAAATCCCAAGATTTCAATCACCATTTTAATTTCCTAACAAATCCAACTTCATTTTATTTCACTTGAATGATTTACATTCAAGTTTACTATTCTCAATTCATATTTACCATAACCAACCCAAAATTACTTTAATATGATCAACATGTGCCTACTTACATCAATTTACTTCAATTCAATTCCAAATTGATTCACAATCAAATTTTTATTTTAAATTTGATATATTTTCATTTCTTTTATGATCCACTTTCATTTATATGCAAAACCACTTAATTAGATCCCAATCCATTCCAATTCAAAAACCAACTTTATTTGCTTTCCTTAATTTATTAGCTTTATTTACAACAAAACGACCAATCTCAATGCAAATTTGATGTCATTCAAGCAAACAATAATTGCTGAAGTTTATAACCATTTTAAATTAATTCCAACTCAAACTATATTAATTTTACTCCATCCGAAATTATTTACAACCCAAACATCCTCATTTTTATTCCATTATCAAATTAAATTCCTATTCTTACACTTCCAATTCATTATCCATATAGGTTTATTCAAAACCATCTCTTAAAACTCGACAACAACCCTTACACATTTTTTTAAAGTTATTTCAACTCCAAAATAACTCCATTTCTTCTTACATCAGTTTTATTTTCATTTTAATTTGATTCTTACCCAATCAAATTCCAATCCATTTACAGATTTTAATTCAATTTGTTTATTTACTCAATCCCTTCTAATTTTAATTCACCTTCTAAATTCACTTCTGAATTTATTTTATTGATAACATAACCATTCCAATTATTCTAAACCAGAACTGGGTTTTATTTTGCTTTTTTTTTAATTTTTAACAAGCTACCAAAATTTTATTCATTCCATTACCCTTTTATTTAATTTAGCTTACACTAAATTCATTTCCAAACAATTCTTTTTGAATTTAGTTGAGTGAGAATTTACTTCATTCAATATCATTTCAACTAAATTAAATTTTCTTTCAACTCAATTCGTTTCCGATTCTAATTCAAGTTCAACCAAATTTTATTTAACCAACTTAAAGTCATACCATTTCCTTTACAATTTTAAATAAGAATTTAATTCCATTCAATATTATTTATAACACAACTGAGTTTTGATTTTTACTTCAATCCAAATTCAACTCAATTCCTTTTTAATTTAAGTTAAATCCAATTCGATCCAATTTTATTTCTCCATTCAATTTAAATTTTTACTTTCTAAAATATAAGTTTTAAAACTTATTTACTAACCTAAGTCCATTCACCTTTTATATTTCACTTTTCCTTATTCCAATTTATATTTCATTTAGGATCAAGTTTTGATTTTCCCATAAAATGCCAACCATTTTATTTTGGTTTAACAATTCATTTCTTTATTCACAAGTTCCCTAACTTATTTACTTAAAAGCTTATATTGCTCATTTTAGTCTATTTACACTTATAATCATAATTCTAGATTATGTATATAACACTTAATAGCTTAAGTGCATAAATTTCATTACACAATTATAATCCCATAATTATAATCGTTTTTTTTAATTTCATCTTTATATTCAATTTAATTCAATTCCAAATTTATTTAACTTATCCTGAGTTAAATCCAAATATGTTTTATTCACTTCCATACACTCAAGTTAAATTTTAATTCCAGGGTTAAAATTTTCATTTTCCTTCTTAATTAGATCAATCTTCACTTTAAAAGTTCAACAATTGATTCATCTTAACTTTTCACATTATTTAAATAGAGTTCCCATAATTCAATTACCCGGTTTTATTTCAAAACCATTTTGAAATCATAAATAACACATACCCACTTGGTATATCAAATCAAATCTTCGAATTCCAAGACACTTGGTTTTACCAAAACAAATTTCCCTTTTGAAATTTCTAAAACCACTTATATACCCAACAAGTCCAAACAAATATCATAACCAATCACCCTGGTAGCAATCCATCACTTTAGAAACTTGAAAATGAATCCTGATGATGTGGCTGAAAACCCTCACGAGACAACACCTAGAGGTTTAACGGCTTATTGCATACGCTCAATGCAATCGTGCTCCCTACGAAAATGGATTTATTTTATTTTCCTTAATTCGAAGATGAATAAAAAATAAGTGTGGGGGTATTTGATGTGCACGTAAATGTGCATATATTTTCATCCATATTTTATTTATTTTTATTTAAATAAATGTCATGATTGGGTATTTTAACATGTTTATACCAAAATTCAGTTATTTCCAAATCATCGTATATTCATCTTCAAACAAGGGCAAAATGATCATTTTTGTGCGTATGTTAATTTGTGAATTTTTACTTGGACAATTTTTATGATTTTTATAGGAATTTAGATGCAAATGGAAGAAGGTTTCCTAAAGATATATGCATGCATAAGAGAACACAAAGGAAGGAAAATGGAAATAATTCAAACTCATAATCATGGAGGACTCCACCTACCCACTTATCTAAATCTACAATTAGAAGCTAATGGACAACTAAGTGGAGGTTAAAGCTTCATGCATACTTGATGGTGGATTAATTAGAGATTAATGGTTACTTGATGGCCACAATACCTAAAGAGCATGTTGGGAAGCACCCTAAAAATTGAATTAAGATTTTATGTATGTATAAATAGCCCACTTATTAACATGTAGAGGATCTTCTTCTTCTTTTAACTACTTAGAAATGAGAATGAAAGTTATAGTTTCAAAGTAACATGAAATAAAAATGGCTTTCTAAGCCTCTTGTTCTCCTTCTTCTACTTGTTCTTATCTTATTTTCTTTGTTACTTTTATTTACATGTTCTTTCATTTCATCTTCATAGCTTAGTTTTACTTTTATCAACTAGTTTAGCTCTTCCATCTTCATTAGCTATTACTTATTTGTTCGCCTTTTAATGTTGAAATTTACATGTGTTGATATGATAACACAAATGAGTAGCTAAACCCTCTTCAATTTAGGGTAATGAAGCTCTCTAATATTATGCAAAATTCAACATTTATTTTGATTTATGGCCTCATTTATGCTTCATGAAAGTAGTTTTTGATGTAAGTTTATATAAATGAGTTTGATAGCCTATGTTGCATTTGCAAATGGGCTATTCTTATTCAACATAAACACGATTTATATCATTATTTGCTAATTGATTTTTAAATGAAAATAAAAAACAAAATTTGATGATCTATATTACTAATTACAATAGTAAACAGATCATACTTAAAATAGCTTTTGCTTTGACTTCATTTTCATGCAAATTGATAAGTTGTTTATTTTTTGTGTTATAGTTTGATGGTTTAAGTTTTGTTAATTAATAACATAAATAAACCATACTTATGATAAATACAACACTTATTTCACTTACTATCAAAAATAGAGATCATAGATTATTTGTTTTTTGATTTACAAAAATATGAGAGTGGATTTGCCTCTAAATTGTTTTCTAATCTTATAGTTTTTAACCTCATTTTCATTCTAGTTTAGTTCTTTTTGTTTACAATTTGCAGTTAACAATTTTCTCTCCACTTTGGTCTAATTTGATTGAATAGAAAGTTTAAAACCTAAAAAATTCCCTGTGGATCAACCCGTACTCGCCACGTATTAAAATTGTACGTAATGCGCTTGCGGTTAATTTTCTTATAAATTCGTTCAATGGTTTTCTAACCCAATGGAAATTCATCGTCCAAACAAACACATGAGAGCGTATTTGTATTTTGAAAACTAGATTTTAAAATTATTCTTTAGGAATATCTCTTTCTTAGGAATCCTTTCTCTGAAACAACTCTATTCTTTGTGTCCTAAAAGAACTTATGCTTTTATATTAGATAGTAAGAACTATGGGTACTAGAGTCGTCAATGCTTAAGGAGGTAGAGATAGAGGTGGTCGAGGTAGTACTGTCACATATGGTGGAAATCGAGCATCAAGGAATGTTGCTCCGATCGGGGAACTAAAAGTGGATATTATGGAAGAGGTCGTGCAGGTCAAGCCTTAGGTGATTTTTCTTCACTCTGCCATGATTATGAGATGTTGGGAGGTAAAAGGTTTGGTGGTATAGAGACGATCATAGAAGTCTAGACTTAGATCAAATTATGTGATCAAATATTTGAAGATATGGAGCTAGATGACGCAAAAAAGTGTAGGTTGGCCTCACGACATCTGACTGATGCAGCCAAGGATTGGTGGAGTTCTACCACTATAGATGTCCAAAATGACTTTTCTTTATCTCAATGTAAAAATAAGTTTGAGAAAAAGTTTGTTCTGGAAGTTGGAAAGACTTTGTTTTTTATGAGCTTCTTGGATCGGAAATAGGGGGCCATGACCATGGCGGAGTATAAGAATCAGTTCATTGCATTGTCTTGGTTCGAGTTAGGATTGGTTGACCGCCTGAAGAAGAACGAGATGTACATTACGAGTATGTTCTCTGAGTTCTAGCGGGATATGACTAATCATGTCATGTGATCTTTCGTTGGTTTGGTAAACATGGCTTTGAGGTTTGAGAGCTTAACTTCGAAGCCGCCTATTTCTACACCAGTTGGAGACAACAAACGAAATTTTTAGCCAACGAGATGCATTTCTAGTGTAGTTAGCCATAAGTGTAGGCAGAAGGGACACTTTGCTTGGAGTTGTAAACCGAGAAAGAAGGGTGGGTGGCTAAAGCGTAGATAGTGAAAGCACCAATTGAGAAGTTTACAAAGCTTGAGGCACAGTTTGTACCAAAGGTTATTACGGTTGCCATTAGCCTGACCATTTTGCTAGAGATTGTCCTATGCTAAAGACTGGGGAGCAGCCTAGGGTTTTTTTGCGGTTGTGAAGGGAAAGCAAATTCTTGATGGTATCTTATCTATTATACTTTACCTATTCGTGTTTAGGTTGATATTAGTGCTTCTCATGGTTTAATATCCCATAACCTTGATTGTTTAGTCATGCTTGGCTTGTTAGGAACATTGAGCATTGGTTATTACTGATTTGTGCCTAATCAGTTTATGAGGAGTTTTATCTTTCTACATCATGGGTTGGGTGGACAGTAATTGTGTGTACATTGAAACGAACACTTTATGGATTAAGTTTCACGATTTAACTATTAGGCGTTTGGTAATAATGTTGGGTTAGAAGTTAAAATTTAGTAATGGATGTTTACTATTATAAAAAAAGGAAAGATATAATATTTTGGAAATAAATATTTGTAAAAAGAATTTTATATAACTAAATGATTTTACATAAAGTATGGTTTATAAAATAAGGTTTACAAATGAAAAGGATTTAAATATAGAGTTTTAGAACTTAAATCTCAGTGTTTTTGAAAATGTTTTTCAAGGTTTTGGAGGAAATAATATTAGTTTTATTTGAAAGTAAATATTTGGGAAATTAGTTTAGGAAATTGAGATCATGATACTTAGTATTATTGTAAGAAGTATTTGGTCTCGCTTTGAAATGGTTTTTTTAAGTACCAAGATATAGTTTGGATGTACCAAACTCACATCTGTCACTTGAAAATAATTTTGGTGATGACTGCGGCATCATCTATGTTTATTTTCGGGTTTCTAACTGTGGGATGCTGCAAAGTTGTTTTGATAAAATGGATTTTGAGTTAAAATTCCGAAAGTATGATTTGATATGCAATAGTTATATGTATATATTATTTTAAAATGATAACCTATGTTTAGTTCTAAAAGTTCTCTTGTTAAGTTATTTCATGGACACATGTTAGCATATACTTAAGAAAGTACGGTATGTGCATCATGACATGTTAAGTTATTTGGTAGTTTTCATTTGGTAGAATGAAATGGAATTTTTGGCAATTTTGGACGGTCAGAAACTTCCAAGTTGTTATAGATCTTGTAGCTAAGTGTTTAAAAAATATAAAGTTGAGTTTATATAACACTTGAATTGAGAAGGTAGTAAGTTAGAACAATTTCAAATTATAGATTGTCCTTGTTAAGTAAAACAAATTTGATGTTTGTATATACTCTTAGGATGTATAAGAGTATTATACAAGTATGAACTTAAGTTATAATATGTGGATAAACTTGAAGTTTGTTTTATGAAATGATTCATAAATGATTTTAGTATCGAATGACATGCTAATTGTATAAATGAATGTGATCAAAAAGTAATTGGTGCAGTTAAAAAACCAATATGATAAATACGTAAGTTGTACGTAGATCGTTTTATTTGCATGACTATTCTTGATCCAATATTCGAGGACATGTTTTCGAGGTGGCTTACACCAGTCCTAACAAGGATTTTTTTACTCAATTCTTAACGACAAACACTTGATATGGGTTCATGATACGATCCCGATGTTTTCTGTCATGATATATAGCTATGCAAGGAGAATTGAGGTTTTTAATTAAGGAACCAAAACAGAATCCACACTAGGGATGTCAAGTGATCTATATTAGTTTGGAAGTGAAATTTATGAGATCGAGTAAGTGATCATATTAGATATTGTGTACGAATGATATATGTACATCGTATGGGCTTTTGTACATTTGTATACTATGTTTGTTGGCTAACGAAAAGTTCGGGGAATGACTCTTTGATTTATTATGAGGTGGCATGAATAATCGTCTGAGTAATGACCTGAGGCTGTTGAGCGTAAGGTATGCTTAGTAGATTGTTTATCATCCTTGGAAAATGGGAGAGCTTTTGAACCTGAGTGAACCATGGGCTTTGTTTGCTGGTGATTGTGAATGATGTTTGAATATTTATGTGCTTGTTCCTTTGTTATGGTTAGAAGTACACTGGAGCGAGGATGCCCGGGGTGGTACCCTGGAATATGGAGGACAATTTGAAGGATTTCTACCCAGAGTACTTAAAGACCAGGGGTTCCTTCTCATCTTAGTATCGTATATCTTTTGTGGTGTACTCACCGCTTGAGTTGGAGTCATCTAATATGCATTTTGGTTTGCAGTTTAGCTTGTATATAGCTTCATCGGTACTTTATATATATCTTGTTCGTCCACTTCCTTTGATTATCATTCTTATTTGAATTTTAAGGATGAATTATTCTAAGTGGGGGAGAATGTAGTGACCCAGAAATTCAAACACTTCGTCTTTGAATATCATAACGTTTTGAAATATAATTAAATATTATAAATTTGATTTATAACATTTTTAGACATCATTTAATTAATGAATATTGATAAGAAACATGTTTTTAAATTATTTTTACAAAAATATATTTTTCGAAGAAAAATCGATAATGTGATCGAAAATCAGTTTGTCGGTAAACAACTTTTTGATCGATATGAGTTGTTCGAATTCTTCTGCAGTTGTCTAATGATCAAATGAACACATTAACAACTAATTAATACACTCTCCTCTACATAAAGCTTGAAAGGTTCTATAATGTTCTAATGGATAAGAGATATTATCATGAGAGGAGTTTAGATTTGTGAGATATTTTGATTCATCAAATTTGAGATGATTGCTTGTAATAAGCGTGTTATCTTTTTATGATATGGTGAACTATTTTGAGTTAGCCATTTGTTATTTGGATGTTGACATATTATATATGACTATATTGTTGAAATGAACTTATGTTACACTTATGATCTAATTTTTGTTGAATTAGAGATAGACTGACCCGTTTATTATTTATTAATTACTTGGGTTAGGCCAAAACATTTCAGGTACTAAGACTCGTTGACTATGGATGTTGGACTAGCTTATGAAGATAGATTTATCTAGATATAAATATATGTCGTTAGACTCTAGACATTTTTGCACGTTGTAAACTTTGTACGAGCTGTTGATTTCTTATGTCAAGTATATTTTTGAGACAAGTTGTGGTCTACGTTTATATCTGTATTATGTGAGTCTGGTATTTCTATTTTTTAGACTCAATTATTATATATTCCACCGTGTTCTGTGATTTTGTGTTCTCTGTGATAAATTATATATTGTTCTATTATTGTATAGCCATGTGTTTATTGCTTTGTGTCAATATCGTGCATGTCATTTATGATTTTATTTTGGTAGAAGTAAACGTTTCGATGTTAGCCCAAGGGATTATTCAGGTGTGGCCCCTCATATATAGCATTATTCTCCATTTTAGCAGACAATATTACTATGTAACGTTCTTTGTTAATATAGGCATAAAGGTGGAGCGTTACAAATTAACCTAAGATAATGAAATTTGATGTATAATAATCAATTTTTTGGAAAATAAAACTTGAAATTCAAATTTAATCTTAAACTCAAAATTGTAGAATTTTGGAAGGATCAAGAAAGAAAGAAGAAAAGGATCTAGTAGTGGCAAAGAAACAATCTCTATAAATAAGGGTTGTAGAAACGCATGGAAGGGGAGCAACAACTGTGATTTGGAAAATTTTGGAAAAATAAGAAATTTAAACCAAACATTTTCCATGAATCTTAACCCCAAATTTCAAATTTGGTTACAAAATGAAAGAAAATAAAAAATAAAAATAAACCGGTTATGACTAAAGATATACAATATGTATAAAACTAAAAAACGGGTTTAAAAAGATTACTCGAATGAACAACCCAATCAAGGATCGAAAGTAGTGGATGGAAGTAGGGTAACCATCGGAATAATTCCTCTTTTTAGTTCGGGACTATTGCCTATTGATTACACGAGGAAATTGATCTTTGGTCTTGCCAATCAATTCTTATTTACTTTCTACATAAAAGTGTGAGGTCCATCGAGGAACATAGAGAATAAACACATGCAATTTGACCACCTCTATCTAAATATCATCACTAACTTTATTTGCACTATTATATGTTCTGCGTACTTATCATAACCTATAGATAGACATATTTCTTCACTATCTTGTACTATATACTGAAAGAACAATCTCCCGTATTATATACTGTACTATACGGTAAAAAAAGAACATCGCTTATTTGGAAAACCATATAAGGCATAACCATGATGAGTTTAAGAGTTAAAATAAAAAAAAACCATATACTTTTAAAAACAAACAACTAACTGACAATGTCACGAGAATCCTAATAGTTGTTGAAACCGGACCGGTCCGAAATGGGTTAAATGGATGAATTTCAAATAAAAATTCATTTTGATATTGGTTAAGCCTATGAAACCTAAATGGATTTTAGATTCAATCCAAAATTTTTGAATAAAATCTTTTTTTTTAATTTGTTTAAAATAATTTGAGTTTAACTTAATTTGTATCTATGTTGTAATGAGTGCATCAAATGCATGCATGTTTGAAAGTGCAAATGCAACGTATAGAAAGTGTACATAGTTATGTGAACATGTTTAGATGCTAAGATTTACAATACAATGGACACATTTCTCTTTTATGCATACATGCACGCGCATACAGACACACACGTACGCGTGCGCGCAGGGTGTGTATAGTACACACACTCCATTAAATCAATGTTTAAAATCAAAAACATGTAACAAATGTTTTCAAGTAGTTTGTAATTCAAAAGACATACATTCAAACAATCAAGTTAATCTAACAGAGATCTAATTGTTAACTTAACAAAGAAATCAAAAGTTTAAGATTTTTCTTTTTTTTTGAAAAGTACGCTTATGAATTTTAAATTGACTTAGTTACCATTCTCATATAAACAATAATCAAAATTGTTTTAAACCAACTTATAGTATATGTATGCAATTTCAACCTTATAACATGAAACTTAAATTAATTAATAAAAATTGTTTTCAATAAAAATTTGTTCAAACAATAGTTTTGAAACAAACGGAAATTAGATGACTTAGGGACATATAAATTCATGATAATGAGATTCAAATCTAAATTAAATACACAGTATAAACAAATAAACAAAAACAGTGACGAATCTAAATTATTAACATAGATAACGTATAAAGAATTCGAAAAGAGTGACAAGGAGATATTAAAAACATATTAGCAAGATGAGCATACGACTGAATCAAGGGAGGCAAGTAGATATCTAAAAAATATTGCAAATTCATACTGGTAAAATAGATACAAGATGTGAAAGTTCAAACCAAATGGAAATGATGAATTTGTATTTAAATAAGATAGGAAGTTACCTTGAGATGCAGCCAAACAAAGCACCTTGAATGATGAAAGGATTTCTAGATTTAATGAATCAATCTCTAGATCTTGCAGCAATCGAGAGATAATTGCCTTTTGCTTTTATTTTAGTTTGATTTGATTTTAGAATTTTGCCCTCATAGCCCTTAAATTTTCAATCATGATAAATTGAGGAAGAGAAAATTTTGTTAGAAAAGAATGAATCAATGAAAGAAACGAATGGATATTTGTTTTAAAGGAATGATTAGAAACATTTCATATTCCTTTCTTAAAACCTTCTCCCTTTAATTCTCTATTAAATCTCAATAAAATCATCTTTCTCTTCTGCATCTATGGCCGACCATATATGGTATCTCATGGGCCCTCAAAATTTCTACAATCTCATTGGCATTAATCTAATTTAAATTCAATTTTTATCAATTACAAAGGTTATCGATAAATACGAAATTGATATTAAAAATAAATATATCAAAATACAATTAGTTATTACATTTTCAAGATATTGTAGAGAATATCATTCATTTTTTTAATAACCATGATGATAAAGTGTAGTTAGTAATTGAGAAAAATTATATCAATTTCATATTTTATTCCTAATTTTTGTAATAAAAGAAAAGTAAGTTTGTTAATTTCATAAAAAAAATACATAAGTTAGTTGATAATAACATTATTCTTACATGTTTTATTTTTAGATGCGTCAAATTTTAAACGAAATGAAAAATGTTTGTTGGAATATTTCTCTAGTGGTGAAATATAACAACGCTTTTGTTAACCAAATTTATTCTTAAATAAAATATAGTTAGAAAGTGATCAAAAGTATGGTACAAAAGTTATTAAAAAAAATAAAGATTGACAAACAAAAAATATTTGGTGGAATATTTCTCTAGTTTGATAAAATGTAATAATGCTTTTGTTAAACAATTTACTATTAAAAAAAATGGAAATTAGGGACGCATCACTCTTTTTTAAACTTATTTGTTTTACATCCCTCTTTTTAAAGCTATTTTATATACATCCCACTTTTTTATAATTTTTTCTCCTATACATCTCTGGTTTTCGAATATAAGAGTGACTTAGACGTGTATTGCATGCGGTTATGAGTTATGAAAATAATATCATGGACATATGTTTAGATTAGTAAAAATTACCCAAAACAACCATATGAATTACGTCTATTTTTCTAAAATTAAAGATGAATTTTATCAAAGGAAATTGTGAAAAACCTAAAAATTAGTTTTTTTAAATAACAAGGATGTATGTCAAAATTTATCTAAAAAATGCAGTTAGAAAGTGATAAAAAATATATTACAAATATTATTCAAAAAGAAAAGATTGATAATAAAAAATAAAATCAAGTTAAAATATAGTGAAAGTGAGTATTTAATCCATGTCGTAAGACTAAATTCAACAATATTTCAACTCCTTCCATTCACCGACTGCACCACTGTTACAGTTGTTTTATTTCATATCTTGCACAATTTCATAAATGCGCATGAATAAATTCCGAATCAAAAAAAAAAAATCATTTTTACAATTAGTTTCAAAAGAGGTAAATCAGTTTTTCTGAGAGGCTTATATAAAAAGTTTATTTGAATAGACAATAAAAAGCCCCATTAAAGAGACACCATTATTTGCTTATGGGAATAAATTGATAGGCCATCACCACTTCTATAACCCAATTGCAATACAATTACTAGTTTGCAAAATTAACGTCGATTAGCTTGGATCTTATTCTTTTTACCCGTCCCCTCCTTCATTCAGCTCAAGTTGCTTGGCCTTTGAGACACCACTCTATTATTATTGTTTTTGAAATAAAAACAATAAAAGCATAAAAGAAAAAACATAATGGTCAAATCCGAAAATGATAGTTGAACCAATCATCAAATGGGATGAAGTTTTCGATGAAAATATCGATGAGGCAATTGTCTATTATTATTCTTATTGAATCTGTGGTTTAATTTGATGATGTTTAGAATTGTTGTTATGGTTTGAACGCTTTTCAAAGTAAAGAAACTGAACGTTTGGTTGGATTATGAAAAAACTGAAAATTTTCACAACTAAAATTTTCAACATTATTACATGATTTTTTTTTTCTCTTCTACTCGTTGAATTTAGAAAAGAAAAAAGATAATTAATTAGGTTTATAAACTAATTAGGGTTAATGGCAAGAAAATTTGTTTTGATTTTGATGTAACAGGAAAGGAGAAAAGGTTACCATGGGATATTATAAGGAACAATATTTTTATTAACTTCCCTTGATAAGTAAAATTATGACTAAAATTAACCTGCTTTGATATAGTACGAAATATACATTGCCATCCATAAGCAATAAAAAAGAGAACTCAAGAGGAGAAAAAAAAAGCATGTTTTAATTAATTAAAATTTTGCTTATATCTCCTGTCAAGTTTCTTCTAATACATTTCAAACCAATTATTACATTGTTTTTGAACAAATAATAGAGATAAATTTTAATGTATAAATAAAAAGTGGAATTTTAGAAGCACTCGAATATTTTAAATAAATCAAACTTCTTTCGAAATTGTTTGATTCTCACTCAAAAAGAATATAAATCAAAGAGAACAGCCTACTCCTGGAGACAGCAGAAGGACTGTCGTGGATGTCATGAGGCTAGAAGTAGATATGTAAGAGAGGAAAGCCCAAATACCTATAATGGAAAAAGAGAGACCAGAGGCAGAGATACTGCTAACGTTCTAGCTTCTAACATTTGTTGTCAATGCAGATCTGTTTTCTTTCAAATTAGGTCGCCTTGGCATATCTATTAAATAATAGTAAAGCAGAAGATTTTCTGGCTCTCTCCTTAATTCTAGGAATTTTCACTCTTCTCCTTAATTCTCTTTTTAGATATTTTATTTTCAAATTCTTTAATTTATTACTTTACACTTATTTTACTAATTCTCTTCTATTATTTTACATTTTGGTACATGTATTCTAAAGTTTATATAATCATTTATATATAATTTATCAGCTACCTTCTAATATTTTATATTTAAGTCCGTACATTTAGGTTAATTAAATAATCCAAACTTTAAGCTATTTAAATGAATTCATTTACTATTTCTTATAAATACCAAAGAACGACAATTTATGTATAACACTTAAACAACTAAACCATAATATTAATCTTTCATTCAATTATAAAGATATATATAAATCACATAAACCAATAATAAAAAATTGTAGTTAATTTATTTCAATAAATTTATCATACATTTCATTGTAAATTCTACTTTAACTTCAAATACCTACATTTAAAATTACCATAATTGTTCACAAATTTACCTCACTTTTCTTCTAATATATTACTTTCACCCTATATGTATCAATTAATTATGTGATCTAAATTCAAACTAATTAAATAAATCCAACTAACTAATATTCGTTAATTAGTTTACTAATTTATGAAAATATCAATATGTACACCATATTCATATTGACAAAATTTAAAAAAAATGATTAACGTAAAGATACCTAAGTTATATAACTTAAAGAACTTAAAGTGAATACATAAATAATAACAGTAAATCCTTTTTTCACATTTCTTTCAATAAATTTCTCATGAAATGCATTATAAAATTATATTTTTTGTACTCCGAATACCTACATTATAAATTTTCTATAATCATTTACAGCATCCCTTCAATTCGTTTACAATATTTTACATTTAAGGTCATATATTGTAATCAATTACATAACTTCAAAACTATTTAAATAATCTCACTATGCAATTTTTCACCGATTTGTCAAATAAGTATGATCAATATGAACCATATTCATATTAACAAAAATGATGAAAAAATTCATTCAAATATATAAATACATCAATCACATGACATAAATTATATTCACAAATAATAACTACAAGTTTAAAGTTTTATTTATTTATATCAATATGTGTATCATGCATTACATTGTAAAACCTTTTTTTAACGTCAAAAACCTACATTTTGAATTTATTCAATTAGTTACAAACACTTCGCAATATCACCTACCATTGTATACTAAAGTCGACATTTTCAAATTAATTTTGCGATCTTGAATTTAAATTATTTAAATAAATCCAGTTAATAAATTTTTGTTAATTCATCTAATAAATGCTAAGATATAACTATTTCAATATGTTTACCATATTCATATCATGTGCAAAGGTGATGAAATTAGTTTTTCATTTAAATACAAAGATATATAAGTCACATAACACAAATAATTTGCATAAGAAATATTTCCATATTTAATATAATATTCATATATCTAAATTTTTTATATTGTATTACATTGAAAAATTCTGTTTTTAGCTTCAAATACGTACATTTAACATTTCTACAATTATTTCCTAAACCGCCCTCAATTATTTTCTATTATTTTCTATTTAAATCTATGTATTCAAACTACTTACGAAATCTCAAATTTAAATAATTTAAATAATTTCAATGAATAGTTAATCTATTCTTCTAATGAATCATAAAAATATACGTCAATTTTAACACACATACACACACTCACATTATGGAAAATTGTAAGACTATTTTTTTATTCAATTATAAAGATATATAAATCACATAACATAAATTATGTACATAAACATCATAACAAGTTAATTTGTAAATAAGTTATAATTCCTTTATATTAAGAATTTATCATACATTATATTACAAAATTATGTTTTAGCTTCAATATATCCACATTGAAATTGTACAATTTTTTACAAAATTCCTCTCGATTCTTCATATCGTTTATTTTCAAGTCCATGTATGTAAACTATTTACATAATTTTATATTTGATTTATTTAAACAAAATTCATAAAATAATATTGTTCAGTCCATATAAAAAATTACTAACATAAGGCAGTTTCAACATGTATGTTATATCCATGTTAACAAAACTTAATAAATTACTTTATTATTATATATATGTGTGTGTGCGCACGCGCGCTATACAACATAAATTATACAGAAACATAATACCAATTTTAATTTATAGTTCATTTATTTCACTAAATTTATCATACATTATATAACAAAGTTCTCATTTTAATATTAAAGATATAATATTATATTTTACAATATTACCGTGTGCAACGCACGGGTTACACACTAGTGTCATAGTTAAAGTGTCTTAAAGCTTCCTCAGATTATGGGGATAGATATTTTGCCTGTCGTATTTCCGACAGTTGATGAAACTGATGAACTCAAAATTTTAATACGCAAAAGTGAGATGCAATTAAGTCAGATATCAAGGGGGTGTCACAATGAAAGAACAAATGGGCCTCACCTTTGAACTGAAGAAAAGGGCAAATCAGAGTTAGCACCTTTGAACTGAAGAAAAGGATTGCTCGGTTATTTTTGAAAGAAATATTGTACATAAAAAAATGGGTTCAACCTAGGTCAGGTCGGTCAGCTGAAGCACATGTATGTCGATCATGCATGAATTCCCTTCTCAGCATAAAAGCAACATTGGGTATCCAAATGGTCCGTTTTAAAAGCTATAAAACCTATATAAATATAGGTTTCTCTTAATTTTCCCTATGGCGTGGGATTCAAACTCAATGCATTTATTCATATTTTTAACAATTCAAAACCAATTCCAAAAGTCCCTCACTTGAATTTTCAGCAAAAATTCAAAAAATTTCTGAAAAAATAATATAATATTGCATATAAATATGGATATATATTTCAGTTTGAACCTTTGCATAGTAAGATTCAGATTATACGGGAGTAGTTTATAATCTTGAAATTTATCTTTAACATCAAACCACATGCAATTTTTCTAGGATGCAATCTAAAAGCACATCGTTTATGATCGTGCACGTCTATTCCGATACAGCGAACGTTGTAATAGTTTCGGTCCTAAAACTCTATAGGAAATGACCATGTTTCCACATTCACATAGATGGTCTATCAAAAGTACTCATGCAGCTTGGTACTCAACTCCACATAAATTATAGATCTCACTAAAAGTTTGCTATAAACTCATCCAATGGTAGAGTTGCCAACAATTTTGATATTTAGTTACCACTGTATTGAGTTTGCATGCCAATCCAGCTCATTCTTACCCAGAGAAGGATCTATTTAGCATATGGGGTGGGCGGCCCACAAACACGAAAAAAAAAGCGTAAGAAAAGAAAAGAAATAAAGAGGGACGCATCTTCTGTTCTCCTTCCAAAGCTCAGGCTTTTCTAGATTCGACGATCGCTCGCAGCCGCTCCTCCTTCTGGCCTTCTCCAGCGGCAGTCAGCAGACCCCGGCTCCAGTTTGAGCCTTCAGTCCTCTTTCTCCAGTCACTAGGAAAACCTAGTAAGTTTCCAATTTTAAATTTGAATTCCATAAACCTTAGTTTGCATTGTGAACTGTAAATGATGTTTCCAATTTTAGATTCAAAATTCCAAATTTGAATTTTAGATGTAAACATAAACCCTAGTTAGCTAGTACTGCAGTAGGGTGGTAGCAATGAAATTGCAACTTGCAAATAAGTACCTGTAAATAGGTACTGACAGTGGCAGTAGCATTGTATTTGTAGCAATGAAGCGCTTGACCGATAAATTGGCAGTAAATTGTACAAATTATGCAGTAAATTGTAGCACAGTAGGCTATTTTGTTGATACTAGCAGCAAGTATTTGTAGCACAGTAGGCTGTTTTGTTGATAATGGCAGTAAATTGTGCGACCATCTACTGACAGGAAATTTTAGTGAATCAAATAATGAATACTGACAGTAAACTTTGGTGAATGAATTTTACTATTTGTGGATGCATTAAATTGATGTTGAGACAATTGTAGATGAATTTGATTTTGGTGAAGTTCGTAAAACATGACTTAAGTATGATATTTAGTAATTTATGTTTTTTTTTGTTTAAGGAATTTTATTAAAATTCTCTATGTTAATGGAATCAATCCAACTTAATTATTTTGATTATCATGAATGCGATGGAATTACTTATATTAAAACAGTTTAGTTTTATTATTATTTAATTTTCTTCTATTATTCGTCCACCGCAAAATAAAATCCTGGTTACGTCCCTGTTCTTACCAATGACTGGAATCGATATGGGTAAACCAAATTTTCTGTTGCCATAAAGTCATTTGTAAGTCCAGGCTGCCATATTTTTGACATCTATCAAGAAGCTTCCTCAACTGATAAATCATACAACATCCCAACAAATTAATGTGTAAATTCATTGGTCTTCTTTTGAACTTAATGCATAAAATTCACAATCATCAAGTTTGCCAAATACATCACGAGTTCAGATTTTTGCCTTATCATTTCAATTGAGAAATCAACCTAACCAGACAACCACCATATTTATAAATACATACATATATTGAAAAATCTAAATACTTTTAGTGCCCACTGTAATCTGTAAGTAAAAGGCAAAGTGAGAAGGCAGTGTGGTTCTTCATTAAACGGAATGGCTGTAATATGATATGGCAGTGGAGATCGAGAGGATAATCAAAAAACATAACTCATATTGCATGATACCATGATACCAAAATCAACCAATAACAAAATGAACTTGATAAATTCTAGCTTAAAATGCACCCAGATTATTACCTTAATGATTCTGTGTCCTCCTCACCCAGTCTAGAATGTGATAACAAGCTTCATCGTGAGTAAAAATCTTATTTTTTGTTTGATACGACTTCAACTCATAGGTTTCTTGTCGAGCAGACACATTTTTCTTCATCTGCAATGATTCGGGCACAACGATTTTCGCACTTTGATCACAATAAGCATCATAAATACAGTTAAATATTTTCTCCAACGGCCTTGAAGCATCAATCCACTTGTATATTTTCTCATTTCTAAACCATGTCAACTGCCTCTTTGCAAAATTTCTGGAAGCTTTCTGAAATTCAGACAAAAACCTATGAAAATTCTCAGGACAGCTCCTACCTTCTTCTTCTCTACACATCAACAAATACTCCATAGCTTGTCTATATCCAATAGCTCGAGTTGCAGAATTCATATTAGGTTGAAAACCCATATCAAGAAGCCATGAAGCTTCTGATAAAAGTCCCTCAACTTCCATAAGCATTTCTTCACACCTAAGGTCAATAGCTCTATACAGATTGATCCTTGGCGTTGAAAGAAACATGCATATATAATCATACTCCAAATCATTCTCCGTGGATTCTTCTTGGAACAAATCATATGGCACATCAAAAGCACACGGAGGCGATCCACTACTTTTGATTACTTCAAGACTACGTCTCAACCTATACCAATTATTATAAGGAAAGGTAGGAGCTCTAGGATCTCCTGCATTAACTACATACTGAACTGCCTCATCCCATTGTCTTCTTTTTTCAAACACCTCGAGCTCCGAAAACACTTGGGATGAAACTTCAAGAGTCGGTTTTGGAACATCAGGTTTTCCGTATACAAACCATCGTAGGTATAAACCAGTCCCACCTGTGATAATTGGTACGTTACCTCGACCGAGAACTTCCTTGGTAGCTTTCCGTGCATCATCGAAGAACTGACCAGCTGAGTATTCTTCAGATGGGTCTAGGATATCTATCAAATGGTGTGGTATGCTTTTCCTATCGGGAATGGATGGCTTGGCGGATCCAATATCTAGGCCTCTGTAGACTTGAACGGAGTCTGCACTTATGATTTCTCCATTGAGCTTACGAGCGAGCTCTATAGCTAAACGGGTTTTTCCAGATCCGGTAGGACCCGATATCACGATGACTTTTTGCTTTTGATTAGTTGCAGGAATGGTTGCTGAAGACAGATTTTGTTGCAAAGATGAAAATGTGGGTCTTCTTTGTAGACTTGACGACAGTATCATACTTGGCGGTAATCCGAAACTTTTGCTTAGTAAAGGAATGGAGTGCTGAACGTCTGCGCACAAATGAACGTTTGTGGATGTGGATTACTGATAAAATTAATGAGGAATTTCAACAAATAGTTTGCGTGCGTTTTGCAGTGTACAATGTGTTAGAAAAAAGAAACGTCAAGAAGACTAAAGTTTAGCTCGGTTTGCTTGATCCTTGCAACAAAAGGATTGCCTTCAATTTGAAGTGCAGCAAAAGAATAAATATAGATACCCACAGTAAAAAGTAGGAAAAACAAATGAACATATGTATGTGAATATAACTTGAAGGAGAAAATGAAACGGACGTTGTTTACCTAGAAGCTGAACCATCTGTTATCGATTTTGATGAATGCAGATGTCATAGCAATACGATTAAAGAGCCATTTTAACTAAATATTAGGCCCGACTCCTAACTTAATCGATCTCCTACATGTAAACAAGTACGGACAGCAGATGTGGACAGTAGATTGGTCACATTGGTGTCATAGGGCCAAATTTAAAAAAAAAGTGAATGATAGGCACAAATCCTTAAAATGGAACAAAATTCAAAGCGGATCCCTGTAATAAAAAATATACTTTCTACGTCCTGATTTTGCTTTCCGTCTATTTTTTTCTTTAAATTACCCCAGCTTCACTATTGAACTCCGATTCTTCTTCTTTCTATGATCAAATTGAATACCGAGTTGAGTCTACAAAATATGAGAATCAATAAATTAAATTGAAGACTCTACAAAATCGAAGATTTATTTTTTCAATTTAAATAGAAAACTGTAATTAAATTGAAGACGAATCAAGCTTTTTACAAAATATGATATTCTTAATATTTGCAGTTATGAATAATCGCAACAAGTTTCTTTTCTTGGATTAAAATGATTTTACTTGAATAATTGCTGATAAGAATACAATTATTCTGAATATTTGCAGAAGTAAATGCAATTGTTGAAATAATTGCTGATAATTATATAATTATTATGAATAATTGCAGAGAAAGATGAATTTAGGATTGAAATAATTTTACATGAATAATTGTTGATAAGAATGTAATTAAGAAAGATGAATTTAGTATTGAAATGGTTTTACAAGAATAACTGTTGATAAGAATGCAATTATTTTGAATATTTTCATAAATAAATGCAATTATTGAGAATAATTGCTGATAACTATGCAATTATTATGAATAATTGCAGGGAAAGATGAATTTAGGATTAAAATGATTTTACATGAATAATTGCTGATAAAATTGCAATTATTTTGAATATTTGCAGAAATAATGCAATTATTCGGAATAATTGCTGATAACTATGCAATTATTATAAATAATTACAGAGAAAGATGAAGTTAGGATTGAAATGATTTTACGTGAATTTAGGATTGAAATGATTACATGAATAATTGCTGATAAGAATGCAATTATTATGAACATGTGCAGAAGTAAATGCAGTTATCGAGAATAATTGCTGATGACTATGCAATTATTATTAATAATTGTAGAGAAGGATGAATTTAGGATTGAAATGATTTTACATGAATTTAGGATTGAAATGATTACATGAATAATTGCTGATAAGAATGCAATTATTCTGAATATTTGTAGAAATAAATGCAATTGTTGAGAATAATTGTTGATAACTATGCAATTATCATGAATTATTGCAAAGAAAGATGAATTTAGGATTGAAATGATTTTTGGATCGAAATGATTTTACATGAATAATTGCTGATAAGAATGTAATCAATCAAAATAATTGCAGAAATAAATGCAATCATTCAGAATAATTGCTGATAACTATGCAAATATTATAAATAATTGTAGAGAATGATGAATTTAATCTTCATAGTTGAACTAAAATTCTTTATTTTGTTATTTACAGTTATAAATGTCTAGTTTTGAATTGAAATGGTTTTATATGAATAGTTGATGATGAGCATGCAATTAATCAGAATATTTGCAAACATATATGTAATTATCGAAGATAATTGCATACATACATGCAATTATTCATAATAGTTGCATACACCTCTGCAATTATTATGAATAATTGGAAAAAAGATGAACATAATGATTTTAAGAGAATAATAAACTACAGACATTGTATGTGTGTTAAATGGATTATAGTAATTAAATTTGTAAATTATTGCAGACTTGTCTACGATTATTTTAAATATTTGCGGACTTAAATGCAATTATTGAAGCTTTCTACTGAACAGTCAATAAACCCTAACAACATATCGAACCAATTATAATGGAATAAAAATCGATATTACAAAGAAATTTAATTGAAAACATTCAATTTTGTGGTTTTTATTGCTTTCATCTTCTGAATTTTAGTTTTCTTTTCAAGTGGATTTGATTTCATCTTTAACCAAATGTTTTGGAATAAATGGCGATTGATATTTCATGAGATTATGGTATTTTTAGAACTACGGTTGATGAAATCTTGTTCGACGGCTCTGTGTTTTGTTTGGGGAAGGCAGAAGAGTATTTTCGAAAATAAAATTACCGGGCTCAAAAATAGGGACATGAAACTTATAATTAAAACGGAGGGATGTTTTGTGTATTTACAAACTTATTAGAGATGTATGCCAAACGTTCCCCTAAAAAATGATTTGTTGTTGCCCGTAATGCTTAGGTTAGTTATGTGGTTTATTATAGCACTTTGCCAAGACTTTGTCGAAAAGACATTAAATGGTGAAAATGTACCGTTACAAAAATATAGACACGGTGACATGTCATCATGTTTTTTTCTGAGACAACCACCCTTTATTGAACTATGCGATGTTTTGGTTGTTAAATATCTTATGTTTGATTCACATTTTGATTTTCAGAATGATTTTATGTTAAAAGAAAATGAGTTAAATGAAGTAGAACAAGATAATGAGATCGAACAAGATGATATGGTTGAAGATTATGAGGAAAATGGACAAAATTCGAGTGATTTACCTTTTGATTTTTCCGATCTAACGGGTCATTTCACAGCTGATATGGTATGTTTACTTTTAATAGTTTTTACTATTGTATTATTGGTTTTAAAAATTGTAGGATAAAATTTATCTTAATTCGCATGGCATGAGTTTGCTTCGAATGAAAAATTGTGAGATTGGTGTATTAACTGTGAATTGAGTGTGAATTGTATTATTATGACCAGAAGAACTAGACTTAGGAATGTGAAGAAAAATGATAAGGTGTCGTGGATGGTACTAATTTGTGAAAGAGGTGGGCATCACTGTAACCAATATGGCGAAAAATTATGTTCCAAAAACGCAACAAAAGAGAAAAAAAACTGGAAGAAGAAGTGCATATGTCCATTTGAATAAAGCGCACCTTATAGGGTTGATGGAAAATGGTCCTCGGTATGAAAATAGACATCATAATCACAATCTTTATACATATCTTACAGCCATGCTTGTGTTGCTGGAATGAAAGAAGAAGCAATTAAGATTGTGGAAACTATGACCAAGAGTGGACCTCGTTCACGTCAAATTTTATCAACCAAGAAAAGTGAACATCCTGAAAATCGATCTACTATAAGAAACGTTTATGATGCAAAGACGAAACTGAAGTTATTGAATGCTGAAGGTATATCTGTCATGCAATAGTTTATGAAACTACCGATTGATCATCATTATTTTCATTGAACACGGATGCAAACCAGAAACCAACTACACATCTAACAATTTCTTTAGTCATCCTAAATGTGTCTATCTTGCAACATCTTTTCATCAAATTACCTTTTTGGACTATTCTTTCAAAACTAATCGGTACAAACTCCTTTGCTTTCACATGGAGTCTCATACATCAATCGAGAATACAATTATTATTGCATTTGCTTTTATAAGTCGAGGAATGAAGGAATCGGACATTTGATTCTTAATTATGTCAGAAAATTGTATAGAGAATCGTAAATTCCAAGTCTTATACTAACTGATGTTGAAGTTGAATTAATCAAAGATGTGAGTAGTGTTTTTCCAATGGTTCACCATATTTTATGTGCGTGCCATATTTCCAATAGTGTGCAAGTTAATCGCATACGAAACTTCATTAAGAACAGTAGAGTGATAGTTAACAAAAAAGAGAAGACGATGAAAGATGAGGAGGAAAAAATGAAGATTCGGGATATGGTTACGGATGGAATAGTATTGGTTCACAATTGTAGGTCATCTTCTGCATGGCCGGCCGTTGGATTCAACGTTTATATCACTATTCTTTATCCCGCATTAGATGCCAGAATAGTTATTGCACATATGTGTAACGCCAGTATATTAATTGGCCCATGGTTTCTCTTTCTGTGTGCTAATATAAGCTTTCTTCGGGCGCCTAGTCAAGACCGCAGGATACCAACAAAGTGGTCTAATGACAAGGGACGACGACGGAAGCTCGGGACGGAGCCGTATGACGCGAGAGTCTCACGTACGGTTCCCTAAGAAGGGAGTGGCTACCCACTTGAGCTTCAACCAACCACCACCACCGGTCGATTCCGATTTGGGCCACCCCTTACTCTACCATTATTATAGGGGTATGGGGTTCGAGACAAAGAAAGATAACCTCGAACAGCCAATCAATCTCCACCAGTCCAAACAATTGACCTAATTTGCATCATTTCACAGGCAATACCCATAAGCATATCTCCTTTAATCTTCTTTCTCATTTCAACATTGATAGTAGCATCAATAACATTCATTGTATATATGCCCAATCAACAGGCATCTCTAGCATGTTGTACCCAAGTGAGTATGGCGCACTTTTCTTTGTTTCCTTCCTAACCCAATCGGGGAGTGACATAGAACATGAAACCGTGAGCTCCCAAGTAGTGGTAGGCGTCCGTAGGGAGGCCTAGTATACCAATGGTGCCTGCTGAAGAATGAGCCGGTGACGCCTAATAATATACTGGGGCGGGAACCAGAGCTGTAGCGAAAGCGAGTCTTCATATAGTGATTGTCACTGCTTATGGACACTGGGTGATCAATCCATGACCAGGATGAAGCTTGGGTAAAACTAAGTGGAGGTCTGAACCGACAATTGCTTTCCTGAGTGAAAAGGGTATATTGGAATCTGTACACCTAGTATAAAACATTGGTTTGTATGCTCATGCTTTCCGAGAAGGCAGGACCGGTCAGTCCTTCTCCAAATAGCATCTCGCTTGATCGTCTACTGAGTGAATAGCTGCAAGTGCTAGTTTAAGTCAGCAATCATTTGATGCATGACTGTAACGATGCTAAAAAGAAGGTTGAAGTATCCAGGAAACTTGGAGATATCGGAGCTTTAATTTCATTGATTCAAATCAGTGAACTGTACTCATCCAAGCCAACGGGTAAGGTGAACGAACAAGGCATACCGGCTTGTGGGAGTCCACTCGTGAGCTCATGGATATTCTGAACCATAGTTGCCCCTTTCCCTTATTTTCGCACGGACTGTAAAACCTATAGCTTCAAGTGCAAGTACGACTGGCCTTGATGTAGCTTATCGTGAAAGAGAGAGAATCGCTAATAGTTAGGTAATTGAATAAGGCTCAGCCCATGCTTACTGATTGCTATCTTTCTTTTGTCTTTGTTTGGGCTTTGCCGGCTTCCTATGTCGAACGATCACAAATGCGATTGAGCTGCTGAAATAAGACTCTATGTCCATGTTGTCGAATAAGTAGAATACCAGCTTTTTGGGATGATTGGAATAATATTATAAATTCGTTGACTGAAGAAGACTATCATTGCAATTTAAATTCATCTAGAGATGGATGGTGATCCAAATGCAACAAGTCGGCAACTTATGTGATGAAAAATTGGTTGGTTAAGTATAAGAAAACATTCGTGTCGGCATAGACTAATCAATCCAAACATTATGATAATGTTTCCATGAGTATTGTAGAAAGTGCACATGGTCGACCGAAAATGTATTTTGATTCCACTGCATGTAATTTTGTCCAGTGTTGGACTTGGACGAATGCGCACCTATGTGCGAAAAATGAAGCTGTGGCAATAGAACATGCTTTCGAAACAAGTGCTGCGGATCAATGCATCCTTTTAGAAACGAGGCAATGTTTAGGGAACTTAGAATTGTATCTCATAAATCTCTCGATCTGCTTCTAAACGAGATAAGCATCATTTCTACAATCGGTTCAAATATCCAATGTTGTGGATGTGTTTTATGGAAAGTAAACGGTTCACCTTATGATCATATGCTTGTAGAACATGAGTTGGCATCTGGGTACATTTCTTTAGCCATCCTTGATTTTTTTGGAAACAACTAAGTTGTACACCCCCAACATTGCATCTTGCACCTTAAGGTTTTGCTAAATTACCCAAAGTTCAAGCCCTACAATGCAGATATGATGCTGCGCCTAGTAATAAACAAGTTAGCGAGTTGAAAGTTTTGGTTCTTCCATTGACGACAAAAATGTTAGAATCTCCCGTAACAATAATATGAAAAGGTATACCTTCTAAAAAGTAATCTAGAAAAGATAAATTAACCAAAATAGATCATTCATATTTCGAGCACGTTGAAGCTTTTTTGACATGTGCATCTAATTCTATTCCTATTCGAAGCAATAGAACTCAAAGTATGAAAAAAAGGAAGATAGGAACATCAAGGATATCAAAGTATGAGAATACCGAATATTATGAAGTCATATATAACTGGGTTATAAGATATTCCAAACGAAAGTACTTGCGGTTATTGGGTCAATGTATATCAATTATAACTTCATGGCAAAAGACCAGATAGTCCATGCAAATATGAACGTGAAGCTATGATTAATAACTTAAACCTACATATGTGTTTGTACAAAGGAATATGGGATGATTGTGGTTTCAATGAGTTGAAAATTAGGATCTAATGCAATTATTTTATCATGAAAAGTAAGTGGATGCAAATGCCAGAGTGTGGATGCGTGATAGTAGAAACCTTTGGCATAGTCATATTTCCACTAAGTAAGCATATGAGTTGTACTTTTGTACCTACAATGGTTTGGTGCAAATTTATCCAATCAACACAGGATGGTGGTAATGGGTTATGTAGATATTTCACATTACGTTGGTGTTCAGCTTAAACAAAATTCTCCTTTATCACCCACTTCATAGGCTTCCTATTTGTAGAAGATATTCAACATTAATGTAAGTAATTGGATATGACCTTACAAACAAAGAATGGACAAATATGTTGCTATGGTTATGAACGATGAGGAATCAGAATACTTAGAATGATTAGAGTAATTTTTTAGGATGCTATTTGTAATCTATTTTTGGGGCTATGGCTTATTTTGCAGTAAAATAGATGTAAGAAAAGTAATTCTTTTGTAGATGGTGATAAATATGTTATTTTGTAGAATAACTTTGTGGTTTGAATGAGATAATATGATTTTGATATATTTTGAATCTGAATTGTGATGTGTTTTGATTATGATAATTGTTATTAGCATAGTGTGATAATGCGTTGTTTATATACTATGATAATTTGTTGTTTATAAACTGTGAAGCCGTGATATTTACAATATATTCCAGTACAATATAAAGAGGCCGGAGAAAAAAAATTAAAAAAATGAAAACGTATCAAAATTGTACAATAATACGCTGGCATCCTGTCATTTGAGAAAAATAAAAATACCCTAATTTCTTTCCAGGGACTTTACAGAACAAACTATCAATTTATTTAAATTACTTCGATACAAACCCATTGTCTGAAATAATTTGATAATACTAAGGTAGCGTTTGGCTTTAAATACGAATTTTTTGTTTTCGATTTTCAAAAAGTATCTCAAATATGAGAAGAATGGATGGACGGTGGAGGAGATGAAAGAAAGATGGATGAGAGAATGAAGGGGTTAGAGGGACAACGGAAGAATGTATTGTTTCACATGCTTGTGTTATTTTCCAAAATACGGAAAATAAAAAAAAATTGTTTTCCGTTTTGTATGTTAAATTCGTTTTCTAAATTGGTCATTTTCAACAATATAAATGTATAGTGTGCTTTTTTGTATGGACAAAACTTAAAACTAAAAATAACAAACCAAACACTACCTAAAGTATGCCTAAGACATTATGATAACAAAGCATCGTTTTATTTTAACAAAATTCAGTAGACACCCATTGCTAGGAATAATTTGAAAATATTAAAGTGTTCCCGAGACTTTGTGGTAGCAAACCATTATTTCATTTGAAAATTTCATTAGGTATCCATAGTTTGGAATAATTTGAATATGCTAGATTTTCCCGAGATTTTATATCGTTTTATTCAAAAAAAATTGTTAGAAACCCATCGTCCGAAACAATTTCAAAATACCAATGTTTTTCCACGACTTTACGGTACTAGTGCTGCTAAGAGCATCTCCAATCCTAGATAATGTAATTTCATGAGATGTCTACGTGGCACAAGCAGTTAGACAATGTTAAGTTAATGTGATTTTACATTACAATAAAATAAATTAATATTCTCCAATGCAAATATTTTTATGTATTGAAATTACTTAGGTGTCAAAAAGTTATTGGTAGTTACCTTTTCACATTGTTAATTACAATGTCTAGAAGTAGACATTTCAATTCACAATGTCTAACAAAAATCATGCCACGTCATATTCCACAATTTAATTACTTTAGCATTGGAGATTAAAAATAATACCACAATGTCTAGTATCTATGTGGGATTCACTTTACATTTAAAATGCATAAGGGTTGGAGATGCTCTAACCACGACTTTAATCCATCAATTTTATGCTTACAGTTATATTCTGTCGAATATTTAAAACTACTACGGTATCATTCAGTTGAATCTTCTATATTATGTTACCATGCTACCCTTTTTTATTTCCTTTAACTTACATTAACTATACAAATAAGTCATGCATCACTGATAATTCATCCATAGCTTCATACATCATAGATAATCCATCCACACTGCAAAACCATCACATAAATTTTATAATCATGAAAAAACATCATACAAATTAAGTTGTTTTAATACATAAACACAAGTCGTATTAGTCATCACTATACAATACTATTAACGAAAAAAAATATTGTTTTGGTACATCATTACAACCATAAAGTAGACATTCCTAGTACTACAAACTAGATATCATAACAACCATAAAAATTGAGATTGAATATATCATAAAAACAACCAACTAGACATTCATAGTACTGCATCATAAGAGTCAAATATAAACTAAATATTACTTCTTTTTAGAAACAAGTTTCTTTCTATGATTACTGGTGCTTGTTGTTTTGCTCTTCTTTGTCTTCCTTCTTTCAATCTCTTCGTAAAGCTCAAGCGGTTCATCCTCTTCTATGCACTTGACTTTCTCTAGAACTTGTTCGTTGAGTCACTAGGAATTATACACCCTATTATATGTCAAAGTCAACGTTTCTAATTGAAACAAATAATACAAATTAGTACTTTTAACAATGTGCAGTACATATATGTGTAGTAGAAACTTATAATGCGTAAAAGAAGAGTGTTGTGTGTAATAACCCGTATTTTTAACGTTTTTAAAATACTAAAATAAATATAATTTAATTAAAAATCCGACAGAAATAAAATTTTACGTTTTATGAAATGGAAATCTGTTTGTATATATTTTACAAATCCAAAATCAATTTCGATAAGACCAATAATGTAATACAATAACAGAAACCAAATTAATAAATTTTAACGTAAGAAACGTGCGTTTTGCGTTAAATGAAAATTTTCGTTAAATAAAAAATAAACAATAAAATTTCGCAACGAAAATTCGATATTGGAAACGCGTCCAGTTAAACATAGCAACTGGTAAATTTTCGTCCGAAAATACGAAAGTTTATTTCGTGCGTAAATTTACTTCAATTTAATCAGTTAAAAAGCGATGAAAATAAAACATTTTCAAATCCAAAATATTTTTACATACAAAAATTCTACAACATCTTCTGAGCAAGATGTCAGTTTGTAGTTTTTTCAAATTCGGACATCTTTTGCCCCGTCGATCTTATTTTTCTGCGATTTTTATGCATTTTCTGCTAGTTGAAAATTTTGAATTTATATAATTCGATCATACCACTGACTGCTATATACCGTTTTGATCGTCGTGTCGTGTTGATCGCCACAGTATATTTATTTGGGTATTTCGTAGTCCGTTACGACATGAAATCTGTGAAGAACGGTAACCGTGGGTACCGGTTTCATGCATTTTAGTTTCTTGTGCTATTTAATAACCGCCGTGTATATTCCAAGTGCCATTAGCCTTTTTATATTCTAAAAAATTAATATCAACTTTCACTATTCCATTGGTTGTCTATGCTGCCTATTCCTATTCTCAATATCTTCTTTTATTTCCATGCTGTTCATAATTGAGTTCGATACTCATTTCCAAGACTCATTTACATCTTTCTCTACAATGCATTGATGAGTGCCTTTATTCCATCAGTTTTGAAATAAGAAAATTTTATACGGTTGCATTTATTAATTTGAACGGTTTCCTTTTGCCTTTATACTTTTCCTATTCCAAAGCTTTACATTATTGCTTGTACGTTTTGAGTTTATGTCTTCCACCTTTCCATTTCATACTCCAGTTTCAGGTTCCTTCCATGACCACCTTTCATTTCCAACCCACCCCTCCTCTCTAAACTCATCGACCATTATGAATGCACCACCGAGCTCACACACAGCCCCTCCACTCCGGCATCACAATTCGCCGCTCGCCGCCGTAGCCGAACCCATGCACCGTCCGCCCCACCACTCGCCAAGCCACCGTACGCCTCACCTTCCGCCGCGTCTCCGCTTGAACCGTTCCCGCCATGCACCAACCACTTCCACTTCAACCGCATATCACCCCTAGCCTAGCTGATTGCCGCCTCCACCATCTTTCCATCGGCCAAGCTTCCCCACTGCCTGACCAACAACCGACCTTCCACACACACCGATCCAATCCCTCTACCTATCGGCTTCATCGAGAAACCCATCAACCCATCACCTTTTTGCTCGGCTATTTTCTCGCACGGCCCGACTTCGCACCACCCAGCATCAACAGCCGTTCATGGCATGGTTGAACACCACCTCGGCCTCAATCCGTGCTCGCCTGTCTCTGGGTCAGCCGTTTCTTCTTCTTGCTTCAAATTTTGTAAGGGTATGTATTGTTATACATCTTGCGTTGTATATATGATAATATGTATAATTCGTTTTATATTTTGGCTATTTGTGTATACTGTATTAAGTATGCTATTGTTTAGTTGCTGCTCTATCACTTCATATAGTACTTTTAATTTTTTTTTTTTATATATAACCGTTCATTTATATTGTCTATTTATATAAACAGTAATTTATAGTATAAATCTTGTTATGTTGTAAATATGTTAAGTTGTATAATTAGTTTATCTATAATCGATTAGCATGTATCATTTGTTATTTATGCATGATGCCTGTTTTACATTGTTACGTTATACAATGGTTTGTTTTTTTAGTAATATACTGGAAACATATACAGTGTTATACACAAAATTTTAGTGCTTATATGAGGTCTTCTGTACATAGCTGATATATATGTTTGTAAAATATTTATAACTATACATTGTATTTTAAAGTTCGGTTTGTATGTATATACGTGACTACTGTTTTAAAAGTTTATAAAATGTATTCTATGTTTTGCTTTAAAGGGGTCTGTATATGATATATATATTTATTTCGGTCTACATCAAGTAGTTTCTGATCCATTTTCATCGATCTCTATTTATCAGCTTTGTTCGTCTGTCCAATTCGTGTCAACCTTGTTCATTTGGATTCGTAACCCATTTCGGTGCCAAATCTCTCTAGCCTCGAAAGGTGAGCAATCACTCACGATTAATATTCTTTTATTTATTAAATTGGATTTCAATTGAAACGACAATTGAAATATGCCGCTGTTATTTATTGCACTGTTATTTACGTATCAGTTCACCTATGACATCTGACACTATTATCTGTTAACTATTTATGCAATGATAAATCCAGTTTGGTTGACAGTTGATTGATTGTTTGTTGTTTATATCAGATGTTAATTTGTAATGTATAAAGTGATAAATATTATGCAATTGAATTTGACGTATGATAGTTTAAAAAATATGAATCGACATATGTGTTGAATTTGATTAGTTAATTTGAATAATATGACCCCTTTAGTTGTTAAGTTAATTGACACGTACAATCTGATAAATTATACTTTGAACCTTTGAACGTATATTGGATTAATTGTTGTAGTATTAAATTTGAAACAGAAATTGAACGACAAGTGGAAAAACCGTGATGTAATAATCTTTAATCTACATGAAATGATAGTGTAGATTATAGAAATAATTATACTAATTCACACAAACAACAATGTGGATTAATACGATTATTTCGGGATTATTTGAATTGATTATTGGATTGTGTTTGATTGTTGTTATTGCTTGTTTATATACTTTGACACCATCCCAGTTATCACTCTGCAAGTTCCCATTGCTATGCTTTGAATTTTGAATTGAAATTGGAATCGGGTTGAAATGATATATACCCAAATGAATTTGACCTAGGATAGAGAATTAAATAAATCCGATTGGCCAATAAATTGATTTAAGAATAAAATAATGATTTTATTCGAGCAAAGAACAAGTTTTGCAATGAAGTTGGAATTTGAATTTTTGAAAGGAAAATATAAATATTGAAATCTGAAACAAACATTAATGTAGTAATTGATGAAAGAACGTTATTTGAAATTTAATTATTTAATAATTAAATTTGGAATTATTAATAAATGATTTTGAATTAGTAATAATTGAGTTTGAAATTATTAAGTTTGAAATCATTTAATTATTAAAGTTGAAATGATTTAATGATTAATTTTGAATTCATAATTAAGTGGAAATGATTTAATAATTAAGTTTGAATTGAGAATCAAGTTTGGAATTATTAAGTTTTGAAATTATTAATAATTAAGATTGAAATTAATTAATAATTGAATGAGATTTAATTAATTGATAATTGAATAAAAATTTAAATTCTTTGATAAGAGAAATGGAACTTTTGAATAAGTGGATTTGAACTTCATTAATAAATGAAATTGAGTTTCTCTATTCATTAATTTAGTTTTGGAAAATTATTTAAGTAAGTTAATAAGTGAATTTGAACTTCTCGAATGTATGAAATTTAGTTCTTTATTAATTGAGTTTTGGAAGTTTGTAACTAAGTAAAGAAGTAAGTGAAATTGAATTTCTTTAACAAGAAATAAAAATGCGTTTTATTGAAATAAATGTAAAACTTGTAAATTTAAGAATATGATTTGACAAATCGAATTTAAGTAAATTTGTAAGTTTTGTTATAATAAAATTGAACTTAAGAAATCGATTTAAATGAATTGGAATTTAAATGAAAATTGTTTTAAATGATAAATTAGCTTAGCGAATATTGAATGAAATCGATAAATGAATTTAAGTGATTAGAATGAAAATTAACCCATTTTAAATGATTTCGGAATGAAACTCATATACGAACTTGAATCAATATTTGAATTGTTTAAATAAAAGTTGAACTCGAATTATAAGATTTTGAAATGGTAATTTGGATGTTTTGAAACGTAAACTTTGAAAATTGATTTAGAAAGACAAACGAAATGTTGATTTACGAATTGAAATTGAAATTGAATTTGATTCGGTTTGAAATTTACTAAACGACCAATCGGTGTAATAATTACGAAAGTTATTAAAGAGACCGGAATCGGTTATGGATATACTCTCTATCTAAACCGAAAACCACTTTAATAACTATACGCGGAGTGATGATCCAGAATAAAGTGGTTGGATTGATGTACGTGATGACTGAAGAAAGAGAACGATAATGGATAGCCTTGACACTTGTGTCAAATTGGAAATGACTAAAATCAGGAGCCGTGCCGGGCCAAATGGGGTTAGCCACCTCGAGCGAACACACTTCTTCGTAAACTACTCATTACTTGTTATTGATTGGTGCACCTTCAGAATTTCAGGAGTGTTATTTCGCGGTGTTGCGATCGCTGCGGCGATGCGTTCTCACCAGTCCGGATCAGGCGAACGGTAGTTTCACTACCTTGGGTATTGCCTCATGTGCCTTGTCATACTTGTATCCCTATATACGCGACCACTACGAAATTGTTTTGTGTTATACCTATGGAGTACTCCCTGATATCCCACTAGTTTACGATGGAGTTTATAGTGCTGTATAGACTATAACGCTTGTATAAAAATGTGTTAAGGGGGATAATGGTAACGCCTTAACACTATTTTGATATTTATATTACTGATAGACATTATCTATTTAGCGTACACTACTACATAGTAGATAATGTAACGAATCCTTAGAGGATGGTGATTCCAACATCCTTTGAGTTACTTGTATTTCGATTGTTTTTCACTTGAGTTGGATTTATTGATATGAGAATATTAATCCTGACTCGAGTGTTTTGTGTTTTGCTTTACGCTCGGGTCAGACTGAGTGTACCAGTATTCGAGACTCACCTTTGGAGTTGGAGCTTTGCTTGAAGATCCAGCCATCTATTCTGCTCTCAGTATTCAATGATTCCAGTGATGTATTCTAATTTGTACCGGATGTATCGTATTACTCTTCTGTTGTAAACTCTGATGTATCTTATATATTTATATAGTAGCTTCATGAACTGCTATCTCTTTTGCTTCCGTTGCATATTATTACTCTGTGTCTGTGATTTTGTGATTATTTATTTACTGTATATCTGAGTTTTGCCAAATTTAAATTAACAATTCGGTATTTTGAATTATTCAAGTCCGACATGTGCGGATGCGAATAGTCCAAAATGGCGGGTCGTTACAGTTGGTATCAGAGCTTTGGGTAGCTCTAGGCAAAACTTAGCATATAGGAAAAATGTATTTACAGAATCACTCTCATTCGAGTTTCAATCTCTTCCTTTTAACTCAATTCCTTTGAATTTTGGAACGTTCCCTCGGTTCCGAAATTCATTCGTGTCCCTCACTATTCGTCTTCTTTCAATTCTGGAGTTTCTCATAACTCCACTTCGAATGACCCTTATAATGAATCAGCGGTCTCGCCAAAATTCCGAATGATTTGTAAAAGGGGTGAAGCTCCTTTACAATAGGCATTGATTTACCGAAGATTTCTGTATCATCGGTTTACGATGCTATCTATCTTCTGCTATACCTGAATTCTGTCTCTTGAGATCGAATGTAGATTTGCCTCGAAATTCTGCATCGATTTTATTCTTTAAGTCACGGTCGACACGGTTAAGGTTGCCCGTGAATTAAATAAGCTTATCAATCTTCCAATTTTGTTAATTGAATCATCTTATCTTTTCTTTCGAACTTGTATTCGAATCAGTTTTCTCTTTAATTTGAGCCCATCGAATTTGAATTTCTATCCTTGCTTTGAAATTCATTCTTGTATCGTCGAGTAAGAAAGTAAATTTGTGAATTAATATTAAAAATATGTTTTTATATATATTGTGTTGTTTGAGTTGTTGATGTTGATTTGGGTTTTCGATCGATTCGTCTGATCAACGCCATCGATAGGATTTCCAAAACACTTTAACAGAGTAAACTGACTCAATATTGTTTTCAAATTTAGTAAATAAAATAATATTGAATGATTTTATCATATATAAGTATAAATTTTTCTGAAATTAAAACGATAATGAATCTGTTTTCCGAAATGATAATATTTTCATTTATTGTATTTTAAACCATTGAATGTTGCATAATATAAATAAATGAATTTATAAAACTTGGATATAATTTGATTTGGAATTTAAAATGAATTTAAAACAAGAATTTGGGAATTAAATTTCCAATAGATTTCAAATCTTGTATTTAAAGTTTTAAAAGGTATATTATTTAAAGTATTTTCAAATAGAAATTATTTGAAAGAAATTTTAGATGTTTAAATTAGAGCTCTTCCCTTTTGTTGCTGAAAAATAATTTTGGTGATGACGGCCGCATCATCGACATTCATTTTCGAGTTTCAAAGTGGAGAGACTAATTCGTATCTTTGCTACAGTTTTGTTTTGGAAATTTAATCGATTTAAATTTCGTAAGGATGATTTGATTTATATAAATTGGTATATTATTTTAAATTTAATTTGATTTGATATATTATGATATACAGATATATTTATTTTATCTCTAAGCTGTTTGAAGCTAATCGGAAATTAATTCTTAAATTTATAAAAGGATGATTTTCAATTATAAATGAAGCAAATTCTTTTTATATAAATACTTAACCTGAAATAAGTAAACTGTAAATTTTATTTGGATAATACTCAATTGCATTATATATTACTTACCCAAATTTTCAAAACTTAATTATGTAATTGAATATTATACAGCAGAAAATGATATCGAAAGAATTTTTAAATAAATTTGAGTAGTTATAATAAATGAAAATATACTTAATATATATGTGATGGGATATATTAAGTAGAATAAATTTAATAATAATTTGGAATAAAGGAAAATTAGATTTTTCGAATAAAATATGATTATAATAAATGACTATTCAAATTTATGATCTTTGAAATTGTTAGTTTAAGAAAATTTGATAATATACAGTATAAAATTGTCTTCATAAATAAAATGTGAGCGCGCATGATAGATGTTATTCACTTAAGTTTAAAAAATTTAAAATGTTTATGGAGAAAAATAGAATAATAAAGTGTGATAAATTTTTATTTTTTTTCTCCCTGAAAGTTAATAAATTGAATTAAACCAACTTAAGAGAGTATCTTGAATTAATTGAATTTCATTTGAAAGAAACTTTTTGTACCTAACATTAGTAAATGAGAAATCAAACCAATTAAATGAAAAACTTGAATTTAAAAAAAGACAAATTGTTGAATATAAATTTATATAAATTGAAATTTATATGGTTTGAATTAATTGTTTTACTCTGTTTTCAATCTATTTTCTTTCTGTTTGTTTCTATTCTCCTACCTCCTTCCTTTTCGAGGACGAAAAGTTTTGAGTGGGGGAGATTGTAATAACCCGTATTTTTAACGCTTTTAAAATACTAAATTAAATAAAATTTAATTAAAAATCCGATAGAAATAAAATTTTACGTTTTATGAAATGGAAATCTTTTTGTATATATGTTAGAAATCCAAAACCAATTTCGATAAGACCAATAATGTAATACAATGACAAAAACCAAATTAATAAATTTTAACGTAAGAAACGTGCTTTTTGCGTTAAATGAAAATTTTTGTTAAATAAAAAATAAACAATAAAATTTCGCAACGAAAATTCGATACTGGAAACGCGTCCAGTTAAACATAGCAACTGGTAAATTTTCGTCCGAAAATACGAAAGTTTATTTCGTGCGTAAATTTACTTCAATTTAATCAGTTAAAAAGCGATGAAAATAAAACATTTTCAAATCCAAAATGTTTTTGCATAGAAAAATTCTAAAACATCTTCTGAGCAAGATGTCAGTTTGTAGTTTTTCCAAATTCGGACATCTTTTGCTCCGTCGATCTTATTTTTCTGCGATTTTTATGCATTTTCTACTAGTTGAAAATTTCGAATTTTTATAATTCGATCATACCACTGACTGCTATATACTGTTTTGATCGTCGTGTCGTGCTAATCGCCACAGTATATTTATTTGGGTATTTCGTAGTCCGTTACGACATGGAATCTGTGAAGAATTGGGTACCGGTTTCATGCCTTTTAGTTTCTTGTGCTATTCAATAACCGCCGTGTATATTCCAAGTGTCATTAGCCTTTTTATATTCTAAAAAATTAATATCAACTTTCACTATTCCATCGGTTGTCTATGCTGCCTATTCCTATTCTCAATATCTTCTTTTATTTCCATGCTGTTCATAATTGAGTTCGATACTCATTTCCAAGACTCATTTACATCTTTCTCTACAATGCATTGATGAGTGCCTTTATTCTATCAGTTTTGAAATAAGAAAATTTTATACGGTTGCATTTATTAATTTGAACGGTTTCCTTTTGCCTTTATACTTTTCCTATTCCAAAGCTTTACATTATTGCTTGTACGTTTTGAGTTTATGTCTTCCACCTTTCCATTTCATACTCCAGTTTCAGGTTCCTTCCATGACCACCTTTCATTTCCAACCCACCCCTCCTCTCTAAACTCATCGACCATTATGAATGCACCACCGAGCTCACACACAGCCCCTCCACTCCGGCATCACAATTCGCCGCTCGCCGCCGTAGCCGAACCCATGCACCGTCCGCCCCACCACTCGCCAATCCACCGTACACCTCACCCTCCGTCGCGTCTCCGCTTGAACCGTTTCCGCCATGCACCAACCACTTCCACTTCAACCGCATATCACCCCTAGCCTAGCTGATGGCCGCCTCCACCATCTTTCCATCGGCCAAGCTTCCCCACTGCCTGACCAACAACCGACCTTCCACACACACCGATCCAATCCCTCTACCTATCGGCTTCATCGAGAAACCCATCAACCTATCACCTTTTTGCTCGGCTATTTTCTCGCACGGCCCGACTTCGCACCACCCAGCATCAACAGCCGTTCATGGCATGGCTGAACACCACCTCGGCCTCAATCCGTGCTCGCCTGTCTCTGGGTCAGCCGTTTCTTCTTCTTGCTTCAAATTTTGTAAGGGTATGTATTGTTATACATCTTGCATTGTATATATGATAATATGTATAATTCGTTTTATATTTTGGCTATTTGTGTATACTGTATTAAGTATGCTATTGTTTAGTTGCTGCTCTATCACTTCATATAGTACTTTTAATTTTTTTTGTCATATATAACCGTTCATTTATATTGTCTATTTATATAAACAGTAATTTATAGTATAAATCTTGTTATGTTGTAAATATGTTAAGTTGTATAATTAGTTTATCTATAATCGATTAGCATGTATCATTTATTATTTATGCATGATGCTTGTTTTACATTGTTACGTTATACAATGGTTTGTTTTTTAGTAATATACTGGAAACATATACAGTGTTATACACAAAATTTTAGTGCTTATATGAGGTCTTCTGTACATAGCTGATATATATGTTTGTAAAATATTTATAACTATACATTGTATTTTAAAGTTCGGTTTGTATGTATATACGTGACTACTGTTTTAAAAGTTTATAAAATGTATTCTATGTTTTGCTTTGAAGGGGTCTGTATATGATATATATATTTATTTCGGTCTACATCAAGTAGTTTCTGATCCATTTTCATCGATCTCTATTTATCAGCTTTGTTTGTCTGTCCAATTCGTGCCAACCTTGTTCATTTGGATTCGTAACCCATTTCGGTGCCAAATCTCTCTAGCCTCGAAAGGTGAGCAATCACTCACGATTAATATTCTTTTATTTATTAAATTGGATTTCAATTGAAACGACAATTGAAATATGCTGCTGTTATTTATTGCACTCTTATTTACGTATCAGTTCACCTATGACATCTGACACTATTATCTGTTAACTATTTATGCAATGATAAATCCAGTTTGGTTGACAGTTGATTGATTGTTTGTTGTTTATATCAGATGTTAATTTGTAATGTATAAAGTGATAAATATTATGCAATTGAATTTGACGTAGGATAGTTTAAAAAATATGAATCGACATATGTGTTGAATTTGATTAGTTAATTTGAATAATATGACCCCTTTAGTTGTTAAATTAATTGACATGTACAATCTGATAAATTATACTTTGAACCTTTGAACGTATATTGGATTAATTGTTGTAGTATTAAATTTGAAACTGAAATTGAACGACAAGTGGAAAAACCGTAATGTAATAATCTTTGATCTACATGAAATGATAGTGTAGATTCTAGAAATAATTATACTAATTCACATAAACAACAATGTGAATTAATACGATTATTTCAGGATAATTTGAATTGATTATTGGATTGTGTTTGATTGTTGTTATTGCTTGTTTATATACTTTGACACCATCCCAGTTATCACACTGCAAGTTCACATTGCTATGCTTTGAATTTTGAATTGAAATTGGAATCGGGTTGAAATGATATATACCCAAATGAATTTGACCTAGGATAGAGCATTAAATAAATCCGACTGGCCAATAAATTGATTTAAGAACAAAATAATGATTTACTCGAGCAAAGAACATGTTTTGAAATGAAGTTGGAATTTGAATTTTTGAAAGGAAAATATAAATATTGAAATCTGAAACAAACATTAATGTAGTAATTGATGAAAGAACGTTATTTGAAATTTAATTATTTAATAATTAAATTTGGAATTATTAATAAATGATTTCGAATTAGTAATAATTGAGTTTGAAATTATTAAGTTTGAAATCATTTAATTATTAAAGTTGAAATGATTTAGTGATTAATTTTGAATTCATAATTAAGTGGAAATGATTTAATAATTAAGTTTGAATTGAGAATCAAGTTTGGAATTATTAAGTTTTGAAATTATTAATAATTAAGATTGAAATTAATTAATAATTGAATGAGATTTAATTAATTGATAATTGAATAAAAATTTAAATTCTTTGATAAGAGAAATGGAACTTTTGAATAAGTGGATTTGAACTTCATTAATAAATGAAATTGAGTTTCTTTATTCATTAATTTAGTTTTGGAAAATTATTTAAGTAAGTTAATAAGTGAATTTGAACTTCTCGAATGTATGAAATTTAGTTCTTTATTAATTGAGTTTTGGAAATTTGTAACTAAGTAAAGAAGTAAGTGAAATTGAATTTCTTTAACAAGAAATAAAAATGCGTTTTATTGAAATAAATGTAAGACTTGTAAATTTAAGAATATGATTTGACAAATCGAATTTAAATAAATTTGTAAGTTTTGTTATAATAAAATTGAACTTAAGAAATCGATTTAAATGAATTGGAATTTAAATGAAAATTGTTTTAAATGATAAATTAGCTTAGCGAATATTGAATGAAATCGATAAATGAATTTAAGTGATTAGAATGAAAATTAACCCATTTTAAATGATTTCGGAATGAAACTCATATACGAACTTGAATCAATATTTGAATTGTTTAAATAAAAGTTGAACTCGAATTATAAGATTTTGAAATGGTAATTTGGATGTTTCGAAACGTAAACTTTGGAAATTGATTTAGAAAGACAAACGAAATGTTGATTTACGAACTGAAATTGAAATTGAATTTGATTCGGTTTGAAATTTACTAAACGACCAATCGGTGTAATAATTACGAAAGTTATTAAAGAGACCGGAATCGGTTATGGATATACTCTCTATCTAAACCGAAAACCACTTTAATAACTATACGCGGAGTGATGATCCAGAATGAAGTGGTTGGATTGATGTACGTGATGACTGAAGAAAGAGAACGATAATGGATAGCCTTGACACTTGTGTCAAATTGAAAATGACTAAAATCAGGAGCCGTGCCGGGCCAAATGGGGTTAGCCACCTCGAGCGAACACACTTCTTCGTAAACTACTCATTACTTGTTATTGATTGGTGCACCCTCGGAATTTCAGGAGTGTTGTTTCGCGGTGTTGCGATCGCTGCGGCGATGCGTTCTCACCAGTCCGGATCAGGCGAACGGTAGTTTCACTACCTTGGGTATTGCCTCATGTGCCTTGTCATACTTGTATCCCTATATACGCGACCACTACGAAATTTTTTTGTGTTATACCTATGGAGTACTCCCTGATATCCCACTAGTTTACGGTGGAGTTTACAGTGCTGTATAGACTATAACGCTTGTATAAAAATGTGTTAAGGGTGATAATGGTAACGCCTTAACACTATTTTGATATTTATATTACTGATAGGCATTATCTATTTAGCGTACACTACTACATAGTAGATAGTTTAACGGATCCTTAGAGGATGGTGATTCCAACATCCTTTGAGTTACTTGTATTTCGATTGCTTTTCACTTGAGTTGGATTTATTGATATGAGAATATTAATCCTGATTCGAGTGTTTTGTGTTTTGCTTTACGCTCGGGTCGGACTGAGTGTACCAGTATTCGAGACTCACCTTTGGAGTTGGAGCTTTGCTTGAAGATCCAGCCATCTATTCTGCTCTCAGTATTCAATGACTCCAGTGATGTATTCTAATTTGTACCTGATGTATCGTATTACTCTTCTGTTGTAAACTATGATGTATCTTATATATTTATATAGTAGCTTCATGAACTGCTATCTCTTTTGCTTCCGCTGCATATTATTACTCTGTGTCTGTGATTTTGTGATTATTTATTTACTGTATATCTGAGTTTTGCCAAATTTAAATTAACAATTCGGTATTTTGAATTATTCAAGTCCGACATGTGCGGATGCGAATAGTCCAAAATAGCGGGTCGTTACATTGTGTTTACCAGAATTCATTGGCTTCGTTATTCTTTTCTTGGATTTTCAACTAGAGCATGTAACACGGTCTTATACCACTCCAAATACTTCTTATTACAATCCCAAGCATCTACGACTTAATGTGATATTAGACTCTCATTTAGTAAGTGATTTCTCCATTCACTCCAACATAAGTCTCCTAAATTAGAATATGAAGCGTTAAATGATCTAGGGGTTGATTTCAACTTTTTTTAATCAATAGTGAATGGATTTGTTGGGATGGGTTAAACATAATCAAATTGGCATAGAATAAATGGTAAGAGACACAATTCTATGGTTTCAAAGCGTACACTAGGACTGTTATATAAAGTACATTGCTAAAATGGGTACTTACCAATAGAGTTAGGGTAACCCTTAAGGGCGATTATGTAATTTGATACTATTATCCAGCTTTCAAATTAAGCGGCTTTCAAATGAATCTAGGCGTCATGATGAAGACGGAATGATTCGAGGACTTGGAGTTGTGCTTGGAAGGACATGGAAGGGACTTTAGGAGTTTAGAGTACAAAAGGAACTAAGAAATCAAATCAGCATTGACCTCTTTTCGAGCATTCTAAGGAGTTCTGTAGTCTTAACTAACCAATAGTTGGAAAAGTGATCGTTCTGAGGCCTATCTCTTGAGGGATAGTTGAACACTCCAAAGAGCTCCGAAGAAAAGGATAAGTACATAAGATGTTAGAACCTTTTGACAATGATCTGATTTCTAGGACAAAAGCCATCGAGACTTAATGGATCGAAGATAGAAGACCAATTGAAGGGAGATGGCATGATTTCCATCGTAAAATCAAGTCAGTATTGATAAATTTTGATTAATACCGAGATGATTTTATTAATAACGGGGCTTCATCTCTCCTTCTACATTCTCGGATTTGAAGTTAGACTTGGTATTTCAAGATCTAGAGATTTCGTTGGATGATTTCTCTATAAAAAAGTGATCATATGGCGACTAAAAAAGCACTTCATCTTTTTCACTCTCTCTCTCTCTCTCTACACGACATACTTACAAGGAAGCCACTTATTACAGTTATAAGCTGTTAAGTCAGTAAGTCCCTTGTACTTGTGACTAAAATCTCCAAGAAATAACATTTGTGGTGTTGTATCATTTTCTAGTTTAACATTTTTGGTGCTTTCACTAAGAAAGGCAATTCTCAGGTGTAGATCTAGCTATCAACTGTGGATTAGAGAATCTGAAGGTTAAGATCCAAAAGGTTTTCATCTAAAAGTTTGAAGAAAATTCATATTAGAATTAGTGTCACCAACAATGAAATCTAGTATATCGGGAATAGTCGCTGGTGGAGATAAAGGGCATCTTACCATGATAAGGTGAAAAACAACTGACAGCAACATTGCCAGAACCATCTACCCATTAGAAGATACTCACAAGAGTGGGATTCAGTAAGATAATGGCGGATTTGAATCTAAAGACGGCAGATGGTCAGAAGACACTGTTTATAAATTTGATGCTAGCATAGGCTTGCAGACCCAGCAATCGCAAAGGATCGGGAGGAGCAAGAGAGAAGCATCATCTGCTGGATCTGAAGAGGATAACTCATCTACTTTTGGTCAGAATAGAAGAGATGGAAAATAAAAGCAGAAGGAACATACTACTACAGCAGTAGGGAAAAGTGCTAGAGGGACTAGAAGGGCCCTTATTAAGGGAATTTAAATCGATAACGACCTGAAGGATGCCTTTAGAGGGGCAAGGAGCCGAGGTCATCAATTTGTTTAATTCCGAGGATGATATGTAACATGATGATGATGAGGATGGACTAGATGTTGAAGCTCATGATATTGATGTTCAAACAACTACTATGGATCTAATCAGATGTCAAAGAAGAAATGAAGGAGTGGCTCTGAGAGACCGGTGAGCCTAGACGTCAACGAGCAAACCTAGACTATTTGCAGAGTCAAACACTTAGCATAACTCTTAATAATCGTCCTTTGGAGTATTAGGCTAATAAGGAGTGTTGAATATTCTAGTATATGATTTTTGTTTGATGATAATAAACATATATATTCAATAAATGTTTTTGTTAATGTACTATTTTATTTTTCACATAATTAAATAAATATTTGCTGAATAACATGGAATTTAAATTCAAACAGATATTTTATTCAAACAAATATTTTATTACAGTTTTGAATAGTACAAATTTGAGCTCTCACTATATGTACACAATTTCAATTACAATATAATTGTGATTACATCACTATACAATTATCATTTACAATAGCATCTAACTACATATCACTCATTCACTCGTGTTTTATCTTCGACTTTGCTCCAGCCTGAATCCAGCATCTGAGTTATCTGTGAAATACATACTGATGCGGTAAAATTAAATAAAAAAATTTGCAGTGTAAAATAAAATGTGTTTTTGAAAATATTATTTGCCTCATTTATTTGGGTTGTTCGTCATCATTTAATTTTGAATCCATCAAACACGAACAACTTGTGACATGCACGGTGTATCACTGTATATGCCACAAGCCGTGCACACCAATATACACTTGATAAAATTACAGGGATAGGTGAGCACAAGGTCAAACCCAATCAAAAGTCGGGTTTAACTCGAGTACAATAAAAATAAAGTCATGACATGAGCACAAGGTCAAACCCGAGCTTTAACTTGGATTCAACACAGGTGCAAGTTCAATAAAACAGTCAAGAGAAACAAGACCATACCCAAATCGACATGAAGTACATGAAACAGTAAACTACGTATATGTAGTGTGACCAGATCAAATTAAATTTCAAAGATCAATGAAGATTCAGACATGAACATAACTATACAAGTGTAAACATCAAGTTCAAAGCATATGCACATCTACAAAGCTTTAGAATGCATGAACTTGGCCCAAATGTACATGAAAACATATCAACAGTCAATGGTGAAGCCTTAGTAATCAATGGTGAAGCCTCAACAATGAAGGCCACAAATTAAAACCAGTCAACATAACATGAATGCAAAAATCCAGACCAGACTTCAAGATGCAGTGCACAGCAGACCGTACAATCAATGTAAAATACCAACAAATGAACACATGAGTCAATGCTACAGAGATGAATCAGATACGACACAAGCTCATGACTTGTATGGAACACATGAAGTACATAATCCAGTAAAACAATGAATGCACACCTCAATTGCAATATGAAACAAGGCTACATCAAGAAACCAAATTTATATGCATGCATACAACAACAGTTCAACATGCTCATATGTACACAGTGAAGACATGTACAAGACTCAAGACTGCACAATTCAAGTTCAAATGCAACAAGCTCCAAACCTCACCTTCAATATTTACAAGTTGATATGCAGACATCAATAACCAGTGCAAACTCAAGTGAAGTCAATGCAAACACACATGTACACATGTATAGGCAGTGCACATGTAACCAAAGACTACAAGAAAGCAAACAACAATGTCTGGACTAAATGCATATGAACTCATGTGGACAGAGCAGTGTAGAGCAACCCAGACTAATATCACACAAACAACTATATACATATGAAAATGCACATGTATAGCTTTAAATGTAACATACTAGTGAACTAATGAAGGCATATACAAGTGCATCGAACCACATAGTAATGCAACATGAAGATGAATACATATGCATTTAAGGCAGCACCACAACCAGATCAATTTTTAAAAATCAACACAAAGTGCAGGTCGAAACCAGACACAATTCAACACAGCAACACCAACTAGACCAAGCCTAAGAAGTCAACATAAAAAATTGGAACAGTGTCATGAGTGTAACAGTCGGTACAAATCACCGGCATTTTAACAAAATCAAAGTGACCGAAGTCATCATAAATTCACGGAACCAAAGCCAAGTTTAATCAGAGAATTCAAAGCCATAGTGACCAAGGAATTGAGCAAGTTCAAAATCAAAGTCATGTTAATCAAGCTAACAAAAATATACGAATTGAAAAAGTCAGAGAATTCTCAAGCATTCAAACAAAATCGAACGGAATTTTTTTTATCAAATGATCAAATATTTAGCGAATTAAACCTTAATTAAACCATTTAACATCATTGGTGGAATATTATTCGAGTTCAAGCAACAACAGAAAGGAACGAGCCAATAACTCAAATCAAAGTCGAGTATTAATCGAATGTCGAAAAAGGGAAAAATCACATACCATTTTAACAATTAGTCTCGACCAATTGAAGCAGCTGCAAGCAATAATCAGTAGAGGGATCAAATCAAAGAGTATTTTCTCACTGCAATATCAAGCGGCGCCTCATTTTCCAAAGCTCTAGTTTATAAATTTGGACGAACGAGTAAAAAAGGGAGCAACCATTTTTAACGCAAGGAATAAAAAGAAAAGGAGATATCATATTTTTGACCAGCTATAATATATTGATTCGGGATTTAGATTATAAATTAGGGTTTTGTGTTTTAAAATTGTTTTTTATTTTGTATTTCATTTTTCAACTTTTGTAAATTCTATTCATGTGACTAGGGGACGAACTACGGTGGTGTAGTTCGAGAATTCGCAACTCAGTGGCTGAGTTGTGGCGGGATTTTGAGCGTAGAGTTAGGTTAGTCGATAGCGGGTGTCGTAAGTTTGTGTGTGTAAGCGTCTGATTACTTAATTTCTAGTAGAAATCTTGGGGCAGCACGTAGGTAGGGTTTTGCCGAAGCTGGGTAAATTTGTGTTGTTCTATCTCTGCTTTTTATTATTCTGCTATTTCTATGTTGCAATAATTTTATATACTTCCACGTTAAATTTTTATAACAATATCACCCTATTCACCCCCCCATCTAGGGTGAAATCGATCCTACAAGGAGTACACAATAGACATGATAAGCTATTATCCGAGGAAAATAAATGGAGAAAGAATGAAGACTGAGGTTCTACATCTAGTAGAACTCCATTCATGGAGAATATCTTGAGAGAAGAGTATCCTAAGAAGTTTATGATTTCCGATATATCATCATATAGCAGGACCACTGACCCCAAGCAAAATTTATTCAAGTAAAAATGGCACATGGATAGTGCTAGAGCAACGGATGTATTTCAATGTAGGTGTCTTCCTATGTTTTTAGATGGGGTTGTGTCGATGTGGTTTACTCTGCTCGCATCGAAATTCATCTTGACTTTTGATGAGTTAGTGTTCGCCCGATGTAAATTCTATCAATTAGAATACCATCGGAAATATGTCGTAATAAAACAACAAACACAAGATGTATAATTGTAGTACCTATGCGAGTACGGATCGATTCATGGAGAAAGCAAAAATTCTAAGATTACTCAATCAAATTAGCCCAAAGTTGAAAGGAGATTCTTAACTAAAAATTGTCTAAAAATGAATCTAAAACTAGAGTGAATATGAGAATAAAACTATGAGATTAAGGAGAAGTTTAGAGGTAAATCCACTTCCAATCATTCTTATAAATCAACACAAAATTAATCTATAATCTCTCATTTAAATTCAAGGAGAAATGATTGATGTGCTTATTATAAGCATGACCTATTTGTGCTATTAATTAGCACAACTTAAACCATCAAACTCTAGCTTACCATTCAAACCAACTTCTAAAATCATATGAAATTAAAAATATGATCTATTTACAATGAACTAGTAACATAGATCATCAAATTTTGATTCAGTTTGACTTTCATTATCAAAATCATGTTTGTTAGATGATGAAGTAACTTGTGTATATATTTGATTTAGAATAGCCTATTTGAACAATATATGCTATCAAATTCACTAATAAACTTACATCAACATCTAAATTTCCATTAAGCACAAAATAAGAGATTATAAATGAAACTATTCTAGGTTGATTCAATATGGTTCATGATAGCTTCACCATCCTAAATTGAAGGGGTTTAGCTTCTCATAATTAAATTCATGTCAACACAAAATGATTTAAACATAAAAGGCAAGAAAAATGATAGCTAATCAAAAGAAAAGAGAGTTAACTACTTGCATGAAATGAAACTAAACTAATTGCATATATTAAAAATAACTACTAACATTAAATAAAGAAGCATAAACTAAATAAAAAAGCATGAAATGAAATAGCATGAAAGGAAGAAAATCATGTAGACAATAAATGGAAATAAGAAGATTCTTAAGAAACCATTTTGTTTATGATTGATTTTGTGACTATAATTTGCATAAAAAGAAAGAGTTACATGAAACATAAAGGGGTGTTTATACATGCTTAAATCATAATTCCATTTTTATGGAGTTACCCAATATACACTTGAGTTTGTGTAGCCTTCAAGTAATCATTAGAAAATTAATTAATCTCCACTAACATATGCTTTTTCCTAAATCTTCACTAACATGTGCATGTGCTTTTAATTATGGTTAACTAGTTAGTGGGCATGTGGGCTCCTCCATCTGCATGAATTCTTTTATTTCCTTCTTTCTTTGGCTTTGAACATTCGTGCATGCATAGGTCCATGAAGCTCCATCCAATTATCACTTCATTTCCTACAAATAAAAATGTGCAAATAAATTTTCTCAAAATTAATTCATTCAAATTATCATTTTGCCTCTAAATGAAGATGAATGAATGATGATTTGAAAACAATTTAGATTTTGGTTTAAACATGTAAAATCATCCTAATATGCCTTTTATTTAACAAAAGAAGATTAAATATGGGAGTATAAATATACACTTTTACATGCACATCAATACTCCCACACTTATCATTTTATTCATTCTTAAATTAACTAAAATGAGGATAAATTCGTTTTTGTAGGAAACACGATTACATTAAGCATATGTAACAAGCCGTTAAAGCTCTAGGCATCCCTAGTAGGAAGAGTGTTGTAACGATCCAGAATTTCAGTTATTTGAAATTCGCATATTTAATTAATTTTAAATATTCAAGAGTTAATTTTATTAGCTGGATAACTTATATTTCGAATATAGGTTTTAATTGGATAATTAAATTATTAATTTAATATTTGAAATTGAAGAAAGAATTGGAATTTGAATTTAATGTGAATAAAAAATGATTTATAATGTTGAATTAAATTTTATTTGAGTTAGAATGGTGTTAGAGAATTTTTAAAATTGACTTAAAAGTTAAATTATAGAAATTGAATATTTTAATATTTAATTGACGAGTAAAAATACTCATTTTTCATACAGTCTTGGATTTCGATGAAACTAGTTCATTGGATCCGTAATGTTATATTACTATAAGATTTCAAATTTCGTGTCAATCGGACTTACGATTTGTCCAGGGCAGGCTAAAACGCGTAGAAATTCGTTTAAGTGAATTTAAAATTTAAATAAGTCGATTCGAAAACCTATTCTTCAAATACGATCGAATCGGATTCCGATATATATTCCATTTTTTTGGAATAGGGGTAAAACATTATAAATGCCAGACGACACGCTTCGATTGGAGTTCAGAAAATTTCCGGCTGAATAGTGTGCGAAATTTTCTATAAAAGGCCTCAAAATTTCTTTATTTTCACTAAAACCCTAACTAGCTTTGTAGCTACCAGCTCTAATATTTTCAATGGATAGAATTTCGCCTTCTTTGCCCTTTGATGTTGTCCAATCTGTCAACCTATATGAAAAATATTCAACTGCAACTTTGTAGAGCATCGAGAGATCTTCCCATCCAACGGGTATAATCGAGAATGGCGCAATGTAATGGCCGCTAGGGGTCGCGTTCATGTCGGCTTTGGGTTCTTTTTTCTCGATGAATAGAGGACCGAGCCTTGCGTCGTTTTCGATGATGGAGGAGCTCGTGACGCACGTTCAAGAGGTGATGGCCGATCGCGTTCAAGTGGATCGTGGTGGCCATGATAATTCGATGAACAAAGGCGGCTATGGATCTTCGGTCGTGAATTGGAACGAAGGAAAAGAAGCAACATCTAATGGCCAGATTCTCTCCAAAGCTAATCGCATGGCTGATGATTTAGTAGGGTTTGAAAATAAAAGTAAAATTGTAAATTTATATATATTTTAATTCATATAAACTTTAAAAATGTATAACTACTTCATACGAGGTCCATTTTCGACGAAACAAGTTGTGTTGGGTCCGTATCGATGAGCACTACATTTTAGAGCTAGTATGAAGTTGATTGAAGCTAGTATAAATTTTGGGTAAAATTAAACGGCTGTTAAATTTTATTCGAAATAAAACACTACAACTGCTATTGGAACCAAAGCGGGTACAACTCACTCTTTCTGACTAACTGATATTTTTATATAAGTGAGAGTAAATTTTATTTATGATGGTTGATGATTTTATGGATGATATAGGATATATTATCTATATATTGATTGGGATTTGGATATATACTTGCCTATTGGAGCAGATGACCCTATACGTTCTCGTGTATGAGCGGATGACCCATTGTACGCGCGTCTGCCTCGAAGCGGGCATTGTACATATATTCTAATATGTATATTTGTTGCAGGTGACAGATTAGAGGAATCTAATTAGATTCCTCACCACTGTTGATTTATTTATAGATATTGATATATAAGCTGTTATCATATGATATATGATATTTTGGATTCCATGATTGATGTATTTAGTGTTGTTGCAGCATTGGGCCTATTTTGGAATTTTAAAAATGTTAAAGTGATGATTTCCAAACTAAAAGGATTTTTAAGTGATTTTGAAAATAGATGTTTACTAATTTTTGAATTGTTAAATAAATGAATTTATTTTAAATAAATGTTACAATTTCTATGTTATAAAAATTATGATTTTTGTGAAATACAATTAAGTATGATTTTTGGAGTTATATAAGTTTTAATAACGATTTGTAAATTATTAAAAGAATAAGTTTATTTAAGTCGAGATTTTTTGAATTATTATAAATGGTATGTATATAAGATTTATAAAATGGATATTTTATAAATCAAAATGATGGGATTATAAAGGAATTTTGTAAGTATTAAAATGAGGTTGCAAATGGATTTTATAAGTAAATAAGATGTATAGACTTATGAATCTGTTAAGTTATAAAATAAATGAATTTGTAAATAGATGATTTATAAGTAATTAACTTATAATTTGGATTTTTGGCATATAAATGGAACTGGTTAATAAAGGAGACTTATAAATAGAAGTTTTTATAAAATATAAATATGATTGTTTTATAAATCCGAAATTCATTGAATTTGATAATTTAATTATTATGGGTTATTAAAGGAGTTTCATCCACGAGTTTTGACAGTGGGCAATCCTTTAATAAATATGTAGAATTAATGAATTTGGTAAAAGGAGCTATATCCATGATTTTGGACAGTGGATTATCCTTTAATAAATGTGTGGAAATATTGGATTTGGTAAATGGACCATATTCATGATTTTGGCCCGCGAATAATCTATTAATAAAATAAATGTTTTGGAAGTGATCACTTAAATGGTTGAATATGTTTTAAAATATGTTAAGCATCGAATACATAGATTTCAACATTAATTGTTGAAATAGACGTTTTCGAGAAGTAAGGAAATGATGGACTATAACACTGTTGTTATAGTAAATGATTTTCGAAAGGAGATACTTTGTATAGTATATGGGATTTATATATCTATCTAATTTTCGAATCCCTACACTAGTGATTTTGGGTTGTGGTAACAATGTTTTACACAATATTCGTTTTGACCCAAATAAATGTGTTTAAAGAAAACGTTTTACTTAAAGAACAAATATATATTTAATCGTGATTTAAGTATATGTAATATTTTCTAAGTGTTGAAAATAAACTGAATGAATTACTTATCTTTAAAAAAGTATATGGAAATGTTTTCCAATATAGAAGTTGAAATGATTTTGAGATTATATCTTTTTAAAGATAATTTGAAATGAATATTTGGAAAATGATTTAATTAATAAAAGACTAATTAAAAGGGAATAGTGATTGTTATGGTGATGAATATTTTTTTGTTTGCTTTGATAGTTAAATAACCGACTATAAAATTTGGCCATTTTAGTTCCTCGAATTGATGTGGGAACTATTTAGTCGTATACTTAGTACGTAGCCTTCTGTGTAGGCTTGATTATCATTTGTGTTGATGATGTTAATTTGTGTAGTGCGGAGTATAACTCCAATCTATCGAGCTTCCTTCTTGGCCCGAAGGATAGCAAGTTGAAAGTTGGAGACATGATACGTCTATGAGACTTGGTTTCTGTGTGAGGTTGAGAAACGCTTTTGCGTTGTTGGTGCGAAGAGACCGGGATCAGATTTATCTGAAAACCACTTCGGAACAACCTATATGCGTCGATTGTGCAGGTTGCTTGTGATGATATTGATATTCCATATTTTCATAGTGATGGACTACTTGTTGATTGTTTGGGGTTAAAATCTCAATATATATAGTAGCAATGGTCTCTTCATTATGAAATATACAATGCAAGGACTATTCGCTACTAATCCAAGGGATTTCCTGACAAGATGTGGTAGGAAAGTACCTTTGGTTTGTCCTGTTCCTTGACAACTTGTATGGATTCTGTCTGACATTGCATTTCTATAGATTATGTACATTGATTTTTACAAACGTTCATCAGTGGTGGCGGAGAAGGCAACTTCTCTTAGCTTAACACCCTCCTTGAGACGTATGAGCTTAAGTGTTGTATTTTTATGGAAGGCAATTAGTAGTCAAACAGAAATGGTTGTGTGGCATTCAAAGTGATGTGATATGTGATTTGTGAAAAGTAGTCGTTACCTCAGGCCTCATCAACCGGAAATGACCAAAACAAGGTTAGATGTGGCAAGGCTAAGTGGTCATTCCCAAGTAGGATATGATCATCCTCTTCTAGATATATCTTTATATGCTATGACGTCGTGCATCTGATTATTGTGGTTTGTATGCTTCGAGGGCCCTCGGTAATGGTCGGTAACGACCGGAGGATGATGTATTCGGTACCATCTAGTTATAGAGGTAGGCCGGTCTTGTCTTGGTAGAGGGCAGATGTTCTGTGCCTCGGGACATCCATCTAGAGGTGTACCCATTCGGAAGGTAGTCCCTTCACCTGGTCATTTGTATGCAAATGTAAACTCCACTACGTACCTGCCATTTTGATTGTATTACCCATTTTGGGCTATTTGATGGAATTTAATCAATGTAACAATTTCGGCTATGATTAATATTATTTGCATACTAGACACTAGTATAATATCAGATGATTTGATATGATATGTTTTAGTTATCATAAGGTAAAAACATGTCGGTGTTTTTGTGTGGACTTGTTTTACGAGATAGTTTTGTTTTTGATAAAAGAAAAGTTTGGTAATTTAATAAATTCAGTTGAGTTTGTTTCTCACGCTGGTATACCAGACTGATCCGGACGTTCTTCCCTTTCAATGCTCGGGTCAGACCGAGTATATTTACAGGTTCAGATCTAGTGCTTTTGCAGCTTCAGTATCAGAGCTGGAGATCTTCATTTTTGTTTACATGTATCTGTTTTGATTATTGATTATCCGCTGTGCTTAGTTGTTGTTTATTATCGGCAATTGTGAGAACGGGTTATTATAACTGTCCAAGATGATAATTTGTAATTGATTGTTGAACTCTGATTGATGTATGTATGTACAGTTTCTGTTTTGTAAAGATCATTGATATGATATTATATGTTTTCCGCTGCGATGTGAGATTCTGTATTGTTCTATTTTGTTTTCTCTTCTCTCTTTCTTCTCTTCTCTTCTTCTCTCTTCTTTTATTTCTCTTGACTTTCCGTCGGTCTGTGCTTTTGGGTCGGACATGTACGGTTTATTGTCGATTCAAAGGGTACAGATTTGCGGGTCATCACAAGTGTTGTCTCATGAGCGTTTTCAGTGGATACTAGCCACAAAATCCAAATGCGATATTTAAATTCTAATGTGACTACATGATGTAAGTTATTGGAAATATTTACAAATGAAAATTTCACTTTTGAATGGACTCGAGTAAATCAGATGTAAATTTTGGTTATAATCAAGAAATTTTAGTCTTTTTACTCATCAAAACTTCTAACAAAAAATAAGTTATCATCATAATTGGACTCTAATTTGGCTAGTTGTTTCGGTTGATAACATAGTGCAATTATGAAGTGAATCTTTTAGTTGATTATCAAAGTTTTGCAAAGTGGCATTTTTATTTCTTTTGAATAACAATTCAAGTCGATTAAGTGAAGACAGTGCTTGGGTTTCAATTGCTTGCTCTCTCCATTTTGAAATATATTAACATTATTATTGTTTACACACCTAACTTAGATATTTTGAGGCCATATATATCAATCGTGCACTGCCTTTTGGCCTTATGTGAGAAGAGTATAGAGTGTGGCAAGTGTACACACTTCCGTATGAACACATGACTCTAGGTGTTTATTCTTACTATTTTAATCTTATTTACATACACCTAAATCAGGTATACTGAGGCCAGATATACAAACCATGCAATGCCTTTCGAGCTTATGTGAGAAGGTATAGGGAATGGCGAGTGTACATACTTATGTATGAATACATGACTCTAGGTATTTCTTATTATTATGATTTTTTTAAAAAGAAAGATGTAATATCCCGGAATTTCCAGGAGTTTAAAATGCTGATAATCTCTTAATTTAATTATTTGAAATTGATAAAATTGTTATTTTCAAAGATAATTAACCAAGTAATATTTTAATTATGGTTATAAATTGGTATATTGTTTTCAAAATTTATAAGTATGTTTAAATATTTATTTCTGTGTATTTTAATTTGATTTTAAAATAGGATATATTATTTGTAAATAATAATAAGCTTAATTAAAAATAGATGTTTATATTCATTTAAATTTATTTTAGATTTGATTTTTAAATTTGACTTTGAAAATGAATATAAATTAGTATTCAAAGGGAATACATGCATCTTAGATTAAAATAATAATATAGTTTGAGTTTAAATTATATAGATAATATTTTAATTAAAAATAAGATTTTGTTTTATTTCTTTTTATAAAAATTTATCTATAGAAATTTGATTTGTATTTATTTAATAAAAATAAATGCAAGGCTTTTGAAATAACATTTTAACTAAGTTTGAAATATGTATATAACTTTATTTAAAATTTTATTTGGTTTCACTTCTTTTTAAAGATTGTATTTTTTTAGCATACATTTGTAAATGTAAAAATGGATTTGTTTATTAGATATTTAAATAGAAAAGCATTTGTAAAATTTAGAAAAAAATATATGACTAATTAGGTAATAATTTAAAAAGCTTTTAAATTTTCTTTTAAAATAAAAACAAATTATTTTGACATGTGTTAAGTTTTAAAACACCTTGTTAACAAGTGTAAAAACATTTTTGTAATTTAAAGACAAGTGTCCATTTTTGTTTCTAATTTTCTTTTTTAAAATCTGAAACTTGCTTATATAAACACTCTTTCTCTTTTTCTTTAAAATTCTTTGTTCATTCCTGAAAAAGAAAACTAGATCTATCATGCAAACTTCTACTTCCCAAAACCAGAAATCTTCAATTAAAATCTGCATCAATTCTTCATATGCATGCAAGCTTTTGAGATAGAAATCTGAGGCAACCTGTAATCTTTCAAATTTGCAAATACAAAACAATCTTCAATAATCAATTCCTCAAACTCATTCAAAACCTGTAACACTTCTCTGTAAAACTGTTTTATGCATAAAACCAGTCATCTATTCCTCAAAACAAATACATACTTGTTATCATCTCCTCTGAAACAACCTTAAGATTTATAATCTCCTCAAAACAAAATCATATCTAAGATTGTTTAATCATTTAAGAGCCTGAAACCATTTTGTTTACAAATCAAAGCATGCAAACATTCTTTCCAGATCAATGCTCAAACATGTAAATCATTTTCTCAAAACCTGGAAATACTTTCAAAACTGCAAGCTTGGAATCAAGTTGAACCATCCTCAACATGTTCCAGTTTATCAAGCACTCCAGTTTCAAAAATCAAAGCCTTTTCAAAGATTCAAGCAATTCAGTTTTCTGGAATCAAAACAACAACAGCATGCAAAGTTTTCAAATTTTCAAAAGCTTCCCAGTTCTTTTTCCAAAGCCTTGTGCATTTTCTGAAAAGGTGAGTAAACATTTTTACTAAAACTAAGTAGTTAATTATCTGTTGCATGTGAGTTTGTGATGTGGTTTATTTTATATGTATATAAGTTGCCTCCGTGTAGATATAAATATGCAATATGTTCTGTTCTGTTCTTTTTAACTGTGCATGCCTGATAGCATTTATCTTCCCTGTTATACTTACTGCAGAATTAAGTTAAAATCAAAACTTCAAGCTATTTTTGTTTAAACAACTATTAGAACATAGATTCAAAACAAAATAAGTAGTTTAAGTATAAACTAACAACTAAAAATAGAACTAAGTCTTTGTTTTTTTTATTCACCTGGAAATTAAACAATGCAGTAACAATCTATTACAAATGTATGAAATCAAATGATAAAATTTGATGAAATAACTTTATAATCTGGAGTGTCATTGGAAGTTATGAATTTTGAAAAGAAATTCAAAATTTTTAAACCTGTATTGATTATGTATTTGGGTTTTTACTGCAAATGGGGTTTTGATCTATAACTGATGTTCTCTATATCTGGATTGCTTGAGATTCTTCATGGAGTTAGTATGTGCATCAGAGAGTATAGTAAAAATAGTTGAAGAATTTTTAAATCACTGAGAAGTTTCGAATTTGCTCAAATTAATTTTTTAACCTAGTTTTTAGGGTCTGCTGTAGATTGATTACTGCAACCCCAAATTTGCATCGAGTTGTACGATTTTTGGGGAGGAGAATGCATGGTGGGTCAGTGATCTATGGCCGGAGATGTGGTGCCTAATGATGATCGGAGGTGATGATTTTGGGGTTGCTGAAGATGGTGTTTGGGTTTCAGTAAACCATGACAAGCTTGATTTTGAATCGTGGCTAGGGATGGGATTCTGTTAATCGTAGGTGATTGTAGGATGGAAGAGGGACTTGTCGGGGTTGTCGCCGTTGACCGGAGGAGGTCCTGGTGTAGGTGCAGGTGCACGAGGAGGTGGTGTCTGCAGTTTGGGTTTTGTTGTTGGGTTTGCTTGATTTCTCGAAGCAGGTCACGGGGCATATAAAAGATGGCTCGGGTTATAGTTCGCGTGGGTTCTGGGTTTGCTGCAGGGTAACTGTTTTGTTTTAACAGTTTTAAGTTTTAACTTAAACAGTTTTTTTTTTAAATTTTAAAATCCTAATTAACCTTGAACTGAAAACTAAAAGAAAGAAAGAACAAAAGTTGTACTTTGTTCTGGGATTCATGTGAACATGGGTTGAACCCAGATTTATGTTCAACCTGATTTTTAGTTTAAAATATAAAATAATTTTTAAACTTTAAAAAGTTTAAGTTAAACTAAAATTCTTGTTTCTAAAATTGAATTGTTTTTATAAATGAATTGTATGATGTTTTAAATGTCTTAAGCTAAAATTTTAATATTATTTCAAATCTTGTTTTGAAATATAAAAGAGAATTTTAAGTAAATGTTATATTTAAATTAATTAGTGGAAATGATTTATTAATTAACAATTAAAGTTTAAGATAATTTATGAACTTGAAATTAGGATTGTTAATTAATAATTAAGGTAATTAATGATTTCTTTATAATTTAATTTAATTTATGAATTAGGTTAAGTAAAGAATTCAAAACTTATTTAAGATAATGTTTTATCTTAAATAATAATTAAGTATTAAAAATTTGTAATTAATTAGTTAATTAAGGGATTTTAAGTTTAATTAAATTATTTAATTATTATTTTAAAGGGGGTTAATTAAGTAATTAATTAAGTATAATTATTTATTTAATTAACTAAGATGATGATTTAATTAATGACAAATGATTAATTAAATTGTAATTACTTATTTAATTAAGTAATTAGGAGTCAATTAAAATAGTAATTAATTAAATAAAGGTTTTATTAAGTTTTAAATGGGTTTTCTTAATTTAAGGATAATGCTAGTTAATTAAGAATTTATTAAATATTTTTATTTAAGGTTAATTAATTTTAATTAAGGATTAATTAATTATATTTATGGATTAATAATTTGTAATTAAGTTTGTTAATTAAGAATTAAGTTTATTAATTAATGATTAAGAATTAATTAAATTGTTAATTAAGTTTAACTAATTAATTATTAAGGTAATTAGTGATTAATTACTTTGTAATAAAGGATTAATTAATAATTAAGGTTTATTAATTAATAATTGATGATGGTTAATATGTTATTTGAAGATTAATTTGGTTAATGAGTAATTAAGGGATGAATTACTCGATTATGTTTTATGAGATGAGTGAAATCAAGTAAGTTAATTAATTTGTTAATTAATTAATGATAGTCATTTGATAAAAGATTAAGTATGATTACTTAATAAATTTTTGATAAGGCTAATTACTTAAGATAAGTAATTGATAAATTACAGAGGTAAATGAGATAAGTAAAATTACTGATTTGGAAGAAATTTTAAATGAATAATTACTTGTTAAAGTAATTAAAGGTTTATTACTTGGTGTAATAAATCAAAGAATTTATAAAGTAATTAAGAGGTAATTAAGAATAATTAATTACTGTTTATTTAAGTTGAGTAATTGAAAGTAATTGATTTAAGCATGATTAATTAATGTAATTAATTAAGAAATAATGTAATTAATTATAATTAATTAATTTATGGAAGTAATTAATTAAGGTTCATTAATTAATATGATTAATGAGAATAATTATGATTTAAATTACTTGATTTAGAGTTAATTAATCAAGGTTGATTAATTAGAATGATGATTAATTAATTGGTTTAATTAATGTTTATTTAAGCAAGATTTATTGCGATGAAGTAATTAATTTAATTTATTTTAAATTAATTATAGATGAAGTAATCAATTTAATTCATTTTAAATTAATTAGAGATAGAGATAGAGATAGTTAATTTAATTCATTTTAAATTAATTATATGGTGGTATGAGTAAATCATTGCTTATGTATGAATGGATGACATTGATTGTATTGAATGCGTTGTGGTCTCAGTAATGAGATAAGTATGGTTGTCTGATATGAATGCTTGGTTGCATTGTGATGTTTACATAGATTATCAGGTGGGATGTTGATATATGGATTATCTATTATGATATTGATAATGTGGATTACCCGTTATATGATAATGTTGAATATCACTTGTGATTTGTGAGTTATCTATTTGTGTGTAAATAGATACTGTATTGAATTGTTTTGAAAACTTTAAAACAACTTGGACTTAAAAGACACACTTTGGATTTCGATGAGACCGGGATCGGGTTTCCATATTTGGATATCCGAAAACCACATCGATTCCAATTAAACGTTAGGTCGTGAGTCAAAGTGGAGCTTTGTGAAGACTCGAGGTGTATGGGCTATACGTCAGTATAACTCTGTGGGTGATTCCGTAATGAGTTGACGGAATTGTACTTATAGATTCGAGATGGTGATTTAGAGTGCAAGGGTTATTGTCGTTAACTCTGAGGGTGATTCCAAAATGAGTGTAACGAGATAATGCCTTCGGTTTCGTTCGAACCCGGAACGAACTTGTATGGATTGAATGCTTTCAGAACATCGTCAGGTGGACGATGAGCATTCTAAGTGATGTGTTCACTAAAGGTAATCGTAGCCTCAAGCCTCATCAACCGGGAATGACTAAAACAGGGGAGGTGCAGCAAAGCTTCGTGGGTAGCCCCCACTTGAGAGTAAGATTTACCCCTGTCTAGAGGTCCCTTTTTATTTCGGCTGTGTGGGCGGTTGAATAGCTACATTCGTCGGGGTTGTCTTATTTGGAACTGTTCAGTAAGGAACGGGTCCGGCTTTGTGTTGCAGGGGAGCGGGCGTACTCGGTACGGCGATCTAGGCCACGTATTGTGACGGGCGGTACCCCAGTAGCCCTGCCATTGTGTGGAATCCAAAATCCAATAAGTGCCCACGGTTTTGATTGTATTACCCACTTTTGTGGCTAGTAGCTGGAATTTAATGAATGTAACAATTTCGGCTATTTCTTATTTACTTGAAAACCCTAGACACTATTATAATATCATCGGATTTCCTATCAAATGTTTTGGTTAGCGTAAGGTAAAAACTTTTCCATGTTTATGTGTGGGAAGTCTTATGTGACACCTTTTCTTTTAAAAAGGTTTTTAAAGTTAAGCAAGTTTAACCCGTTTACTCACACCAGACCCATGTCTGACCCGGAGTTTATTTTTTTTTTCTTAAACTCTCGGGTACTCAAATTTTTACGAGTAGCCAGGGGATTTTAGGTTGGCTTGACGAATTCTGGAGGAGCAAATGGAGCAGGAGGCTTCTGCGTATAGCTATAGAGTATTCCGCTGTGTGTTCTCTGAGTTGTTGTATTGAGTTGTATAACTAGACAGGTGTTTATAACTGTCTAGTATGAGTTGATTATGCTGTGTATCTCTGATGTATATGATACTATGTAAAGTATTATGCGATTAATATAATTTATTCGTTCCGCTGTTTAGATTCTGATGATGTTTCTTTTTTTTTTCTTCTCTATCTTTTCTCTTTTCTATCCCTTTCTTTCTTAAAGATGATGCGATTTTCTGGTGGTAGAAAGTCGGGTCGTCTCATTTGGTATCATAGCATTAGGTTGAGTGAATACCTAGGCTCTGTAGTGGTGTCTTTCTTGAGAGAGAATATTTGTAATTTTTATATATAACTATATATATATATATTACTACCTATCTGTTGGGTTACCTGTTCGGGTTTTCCAATATAAGTTATAAAGGTAGATGGGGTAGTGGTGTGTGAAACACAACTACTAATGGTTGGAGTTTGAATGTTTGAGGTTGGAAGTGTATTTATCGAGACTGTAGACCTAATACCGTCTCGAGTAATCTTTGTAGTTTGGTATAAGAATTTCATTGATCTCTGAAGGAAACCTGTTAAGATTCGGAGTTCATCTTTGAAGTGTAAGTTTGATTGCGCTCGTGTGAGCTGATTTTTGAGGATTTGGATCTGTCGGTTGGGCGGAAGTAAGTGGTATTTTAGATACCTCAGGAAGTAGTAGTTGCGTGATGAGATGCAGTGACTATGGATGTCTCCGAAGATGTTATCTTTCGGAACAAGTTTAAGGAAGTGTGTCTGCTTCGGAGTTGTAGCTGAGTTCACCAGGATGTTGTGTTTAGTTGGAGGTCCGAGTTACTCAAAGAACTTTGGATAAGAAGTCTTTGGCATCCGTGTTAGCGGTGCAGATCGGGAGTGTTCTGTGTTTCAGCAAGAAGATCTTTTTGGCTTAGCATTTCCTGGAGGTGGAGTTCAGAAGCAGCAGTGAGGATCTGTTTCTTTGATGGATTAGTTGGTCAAGGATAAAATGTTCTGATTAGTGGAGAGGGAACAATATCTTGGATATTGGATTGGTTGATCGCAAAAGTGACTTGCGATGGTTTGTAGATTATCTTAGATAGTCTTTGCTTGGATTTGTGGCATCTCTTGAGGATGTAGGAGTTATGGGATTGCTGAAGATTTTTCCGAATATATCTTCAGGGAAGTTATAGATTCGCCCTCATTGGAGTTTAAATTCTGAATCAACTTGATGTCAAGAGTGAAACCGATGATCCAGTTGGGTAGAAGGTTGTCTCCTAGGTTGATTGTTTGGTGAAGCAGCTCTGTATTTCTTGGAATTTCTGTTGAACCTTATTTCCGAAATGTGATGTTTAGTCTGTGCCTGTGTTCATTCGAGGACATTTTCATCTGCTCCAGATCAGAATTGTGCAGCGGAAGCAGGGTGGCTGTTGTTATTGAGTAGAAGCAACTGGAAATTGCAGTATTTTGGATTAGAGAGTTTCTACTGAATTTATTTTTCAGAATCTGAGGCAAGTTGGTGAGTGATTCTATTCTGTCTTTTCAGGATAGGAGAAGTTGTTTTCTACTGTTGATAGTAAAGTTTGGTTTTGATTAATCTTGTGAGGATCAGTTTGTGAGTTGTTGTGATCCGGTTTGTTTATAGAAGCATCAGCGAAGGTTGAGCTGATCGAGAAGGATCTGTAGGCAGCCCGGATCATCCGGGAAGTTTTGAGGTTAAGAAACGGAAGAATTTGGAATTCGAAGTTGGAGGCTTCGATGTTGTTTAGGTTTTCTCTGGTAAAGGAAGCAATAAGTTTTGGAGAGTTTCGAGGCATATTGGATTCTTCTGAGTTTTTGTAGAGATCAGTGCTTTGGTTTGAAGAATTGAATTGCCAGCTTGGAAGACTGGAATTCAAATTATTCACGTGTCTCTGAGGGAGTACGTGTTTTGGTTTATCACTGGTTTTGAGACCAGTAGTTCTGTGAGGGTTTTAGTTGTCGATCAGACTTGTCTTTGGTCTGGTATCTTATGTAGATTTTAGATCTAGCTGAGTGGGAACTCAGTAGCTTATATGTATAGCTGGTTTGGATTTAGTAGAGCGAGTATCCCTGTGTCTGTACTGGGGAAACTCGAGATAATTTTAGGAAGTTTATCCGGATCTGTATTTGGATAACAAGTATTTTTATTTGATTGAATTGGTTGATTGGATGAAATTGTTTGTTTGATTGATAGTGTATGGCTGTTATGAATGTTTGACTTGGTTGAAATAAAATATAAAACTTTGGATTATCTTTGTTTTAAATTTCGAGGTCGAAATTCTGTTAAGGGGGGAGGATTGTAATATCCCGGAATTTCCAGGAGTTTAAAATGCTGATAATCTCTTAATCTAATTATTTGAAATTGATAAAATTGTTATTTTCAAAGATAATTAACCAAGTAATATTTTAATTATGGTTGTAAATTGGTATATTGTTTTCAAAATTTATAAGTATATCTAAATATTTGTTTCTGTGAATTTTAATTTGATTTTAAAATAGGATATATTATTTGTAAATAATAATAAGCTTAATTAAAAATAGATGTTTATATTCATTTAAATTTATTTTAGATTTGATTTTTAAATTTGACTTTGAAAATGAATATAAATTAGTATTCAAAGAGAATACATGCATCGTAGATTAAAATAATAATATAGTTTGAGTTTAAATAATATAGATAATATTTTAAATAAAAATAAGATTTTGTTTTATTTCTTTTTATAAAAATTTATCTATAGAAATTTGTTTTGTATTTATTTAATAAAAATAAATGCAAGGCTTTTGAAATAACATTTTAACTAAGTCTGAAATATGTATATAACTTTATTTAAAATTTTATTTGGTTTCACTTCTTTTTAAAGATTGTATTTTTTAGCATACATTTATAAATGTAAAAATGGATTTGTTTATTAGAGATTTAAATAGAAAAGCATTTGTAAAATTTAGAAAAAAAAAATACTAATTAGGAAATAATTTAAAAAGCTTTTAAATTTTCTTTTAAAATAAAAACAAATTATATTTGACATGTGTTAAGTTTTAAAACACCTTGTTAACAAGTGTAAAAACATTTGTGTAATTTAAAGACAAGTGTCCATTTTTGTTTCTAATTTTCTTTTTTAAAATTTGAAACTTGCTTATATAAACACTCTTTCTCTTTTTCTTTAAAATTCTTTGTTCATTCCTAAAAAAGAAAACTAGATCTATCATGCAAACTTCTACTTCCCAAAACCAGAAATCTTCAATTAAAATCTACATCAGTTCTTCATATGCATGCAAGCTTTTGAGATAGAAATCTGAGGCAACCTGTAATCTTTCAAATTTGCAAATACAAAACAATCTTCAAAAATCAATTCCTCAAACTCATTCAAAACCTGTAACACTTCTCTGTAAAACTGTTTTATGCATAAAACCAGTCATCTATTCCACAAAACAAATACATACTTGTTATCATCTCCTCTGAAACAACCTTCAGATTTATAATCTCCTCAAAACAAAATCATATCTGAGATTGTTTAATCATTTAAGAGCCTGAAACCATTTTGTTTACAAATCAAAGCATGCAAACATTCTTTCCAGATCAATGCTCAAACATGTAAATCATTTTCTCAAAACCTGGAAATACTTTCAAAACTGCAAGCTTGGAATCAAGTTGAACCATCCTCAACATGTTCCAGTTTATCAAGCACTCCAGTTTCAAAAATCAAACCCTTTTCAAAGATTCAAGCAATTCATTTTTCTGGAATCAAAACAACAACAACACGCAAAGTTTTCAAATTTTCAAAAGCTTCCCAGTTCTTTTTCCAAAGCCTTCTGCATTTTCTAAAAAGGTGAGTAAACATTTTTACTAAAACTAAGTAGTTAATTATCTGTTGCATGTGAGTTTGTGATGGGGTTTATTTTAAATGTATATAAGTTGCCTCTGTGTAGATATAAATATGCAATATGTTCTGTTCTGTTCTTTTTAACTGTGCATGCCTGATAGCATTTATCTTCCCTGTTATACTTACTGCAGAATTAAGTTAAAATCAAAACTTCAAGCTATTTTTGTTTAAACAACTATTAGAACATAGATTCAAAACAAAATAAGTAGTTTAAGTATAAACTAACAACTAAAAATAGAACTAAGTCTTTGTTTTTTTTATTCACCTGGAAATTAAACAATGCAGTAACAATCTATTACAAATGTATGAAATCAAATGATAAAATTTGATGAAATAACTTTATAATCTGGAGTGTCATTGGAAGTTATGTATTTTGAAAAGAAATTCAAATTTTTTAAACCTGTATTGAGTATGTATTTGGGTTTTTACTGCAAATGGGGTTTTGATCTATAACTGATGATCTCTATATCTGGATTGCTTGAGATTCTTCATGGAGTTAGTATTTGCATCAGAGAGTATAGTAAAAATAGTTGAAGAATTTTTAAATCACCGAGAAGTTTTGAATTTGCTCAAATTAATTTTTTAACCTAGTTTTTGCGGTCTGCTGTAAATTGATTACTGCAACCCCAAATTTGCATCGAGTTGTACGATTTTTGGGGAGGAGAATGCATGGTGGGCCAGTGATCTATGGCCGGAGATGTGGTGCCTAATGATGATCGGAGGTGATGATTTTTGGGTTGCTGAAGATGGTGTTTGGGTTTCAGCAAACCGTGAAAAGCTTGATTTTGAATCGAGGCTAGGGATGGGATTCTGTTGATCGTAATTGATTGTAGGATGGAAGAGGGACTTGTCGGGGTTGTCGCCGTTGACCGGAGGAGGTCCTGGTGTAGGTGCAGGTGCACGAGGAGGTGGTATCTGCAGTTTGGGTTTTGTTGTTGGGTTTGCTTGATTTCTCGAAGCAGGTCACGGGGCATATAGAAGATGGCTCGGGTTATAGTTCGCGTGGGTTCTGGGTTTGCTGCAGGGTAACTGTTTTGTTTTAAGAGTTTTAAGTTTTAACTTAAACAGTTTTTTTTAAATTTTAAAATCCTAATTAACTTTGAACTGAAAACTAAAAGAAAGAAAGAACAAAAGTTGTACTTCGTTCTGGGATTCATGTAAACATGGGTTGAACCCAGATTTATGTTCAACCTGATTTTTAGTTTAAAATATAAAATAAGTTTTAAACTTTAAAAAGTTTAAGTTAAATTAAAATTCTTGTTTTTAAAATTTAATTGTTTTTATAAATGAATTGTATGATGTTTTAAATGTCTTAAGCTAAAATTTTAATATTATTTCAAATCTTGTTTTGAAATATAAAAGAGAATTTTAAGTAAATGTTATATTTAAATTAATTAGTGGAAATGATTTATTAATTAACAATTAAAGTTTAAGATAATTTATGAACTTGAAATTAGGATTGTTAATTAATATTTAAGGTAATTAATGATTTCTTTATAATTTAATTTAATTTATGAATTAGGTTAAGTAAAGAATTCAAGATTTATTTAAGATAATGTTTTTTGTTAAATAATAATTAAGTATTAAAAATTTGTAATTAATTAGTTAATTAAGGGATTTTAAATTTAATTAAATTATTTAATTATTATTTTAAAGGGGGTTAATTAAGTAATTAATTAAGTATAATTATTTATTTAATTAACTAAGATGATGATTTAATTAATGACAAATGATTAATTAAATTGTAATTACTTATTTAATTAAGTAATTTAGAGTCAATTAAAATAGTAACTAATTAAATAAAGATTTTATTAAGTTTTAAATGGATTTTCTTAATTAATAATTTAAGGATAATGCTAGTTAATTATGAATTAATTAACTATTTTTATTTTAGGTTAATTAATTTTAATTAAGGATTAATTAATTATATTTATGGATTAATAAATTTGTAATTAATATTGTTAATTAATAATTAAGTTTATTAATTAATAATTAAGAATTAATTAAATTTTTAATTAAGTTTAACTAATTAATAATTAAGGTAATTAGTGATTAATTACTTTGTAATAAAGGATTGATTAATAATTAAGGTTTATAAATTAATAATTGATGATGGTTAATCTGTTATTTGAAGATTAATTTGGTTAATGAGTAATTAAGGGATGAATTACTCGATTATGTTTTATGAGATGAGTGAAATCAAGTAAGTTAATTAATTTGTTAATTAATTAATGATAGTCATTTGATAAAAGATTAAGTATGATTACTTAATAAAGTTTTAATAAGGCTAATTACTTAAGATAAGTAATTGATAAATTACAGAGGTAAATGAGATAAGTAAAATTACTGATTTGGAAGAAATTTTAAATGAATAATTACTTGTTAAAGTAATTAAAGGTTTACTACTTGGTGTAATAAATCAAAGAATTTATAAAGTAATTAAGAGGTAATTAAGAATAATTAATTACTGTTTATTTAATTTGATTAATTGAAAGTAATTAATTTAAGCATGATTAATTAATGTAATTAATTAAGAAATAATGTAATTAATTATAGTTAATTAATTTATGGAAGTTATTAATTAAGATTCATTAATTAATATGATTAATGAGAATAATTATGATTTAAATTACTTGATTTAGAGTTAATTAATCAAGGTTGATTAATTAGAATGATGATTAATTAATTGGTTTAATTAATGTTTATTTAAGCAAGATTTATTGCGATGAAGTAATTAATTTAATTATTTTAAATTAATTATAGATAAAGTAATTAATTTAATTCACTTTAAATTAATTAGAGATTGAGATAGTTAATTTAATTCATTTTAAATTAATTATATTGTGGTATGAGTAAATCATTGCTTATGTATGAATGGATGACATTGATTGTATTGAATGCTTTGTGATCTCAGTAATGAGATAAGTATGGTTGTGTGATATGAATGCTTAGTTGCATTGTGATGATTACATAGATTATCAGGTGGAATGTTGATATATGGATTATCTATTATGATATTGATAATGTGGATTACCTGTTATTTGATAATGTTGAATATCACTTGTGATTTGTGAGTTATCTATCTGTGTGTATATAGATACTGTATTGAATTGTTTTAAAAACTTTAAAACAACTTGGACTTTATAGACACGTTTTGGATTTCGTTGAGACCGGGATCGGGTTTCCATATTTGGATATCCGAAAACCACATCGATTCCAATTAAACGTTAGGTCGTGAGTCAAAGTGGAGCTTTGTGAAGACTCGAGGTGTATGGGCTATACGTCAGTATAACTCCGTGGGTGATTCCGTAATGAGTTGACGGAATAGTACTTATAGATTCGAGATGGTGATTTAGAGTGCAAGGGTTATTGTCGTTAACTCTGAGGGTGATTCCAAAATGAGTGTAACGAGATAATGCCTTCGGTTTCGTTCGAACCCGGAACAAACTTGTATGGATTGAATGCTTTCAGAACATCGTCAGGTGGACAATGAGCATTCTAAATGATGTGTTCACTAAAGGTAATCGCAGCCTCAAGCCTCATCAACGGGGAATGGCTAAAACAGGGGAGGTGCAGCAAAGCTTCGTGGGTAGCCCCCACTTGAGAGTGAGATTTACCCCTGTCTAGAGGTCCCTTTTTATTTCGGCTGTGTGGGCGGTTGAATAGCTACATCCGTCGGGGTTGTCTTATTTGGAACTTTACAGTAAGGAACGGGTCCGGCTTTGTGTTGCAGGGGAGCGGGCGTACTCCTCGATACAGTGATCTAGGCCACGTACTGTGACGGGCGGTATCCCAGTAGCCCTTCCATTGTATGGAATCCAAAATCCAATAAGTGCCAACGGTTTTGATTGTATTACCCACTTTTGTGGCTAGTAGCTGGAATTTAATGAATGTAATAATTTCGGCTGTTTCTTATTTACTTGAAAACCCTAGACACTATTATAATATCATCGGATTTCCTATCAAATGTTTTGGTTAGCGTAAGGTAAAAACTTTTCCATGTTTATGTGTGGGAAGTCTTACGTGACACCTTTTCTTTTAAAAAGGTTTTTAAAGTTAAGCAACTTTGACCCGTTTACTCACACCAGACCCATGTATGACCCGGAGTTTATTCTGTTTTTCTTAAACTCTCGGGTACTCAAATTTTTACGAGTAGCCAGGGGATTTTAGGTTGGCTTGACGAATTCTGGAGGAGCAAATGGAGCAGGAGGCTTCTGCGTATAGCTATAGAGTATTCCGCTGTGTGTTCTCTGAGTTGTTGTATTGAGTTGTATAACTAGACAGGTGTTTATAACTGTCTAGTATGAGTTTATTATGCTGTGTATCTCTGATGTATATGATACTATGTAAAGTATTATGTGATTAATATAATTTATTCGTTCCGCTGTTTAGATTCTGATGATGTTTCTTTTTTTTTTCTTCTCTATCTTTTCTCTTTTTTATCCCTTTCTTTCTTAAAGATGATGCGATTTTCTGGTGGTAGAAAGTCGGGTTGTCTCAAAAGAGTTATGAAAAATCATCTTAGCACCACTTAACTTAGAAGATCAAAAATGTTATCGCATTTACTTTAAATCAACTACCCTTTTAAACAATTATTACAATTAGGAAGTATTTCATAATTATCACCTATGAATCTTCCTATATACTAGTTAAAGCATAGTTACTTGTAACCAAACTTTTCTTTTTATTTTTGTTGAGACAAGTAATTTTTCAAAAATTTTAATTTAATAACCAAAAACGTATGCTTAGTCTATCGTGTTTCTTCAAAAGTAAATCAATATACCAAAAAATTGTTTTGGGTTTTATGGGGAAAAGAAAATGGAAAAAATAAACCATGAGACGCCCCCACGCTTGATTTTGACTGTGTCCACACAGTTAATGCATGATATGATGAGTGTAACGAGAAAAATATGTATATATTAACAAGAAAGGGCTAAAATCTCTTACTAGGCATAGTGTGGCTCATGAAGAATCATGAGCTCCTCCTCTTGATCACTCTCCAGCTCCAAGTAAGGTTTTAGCGATGACCATTGACTTTAAAAATCGATCCATCCCTAGGGTTATCTATTTTTATGTTATCGTGTGGAAAAACAGTACGTACCACATTTAGTCCTGTCCGCCTTGATTTTAATTTCCCAAGAAACAAATGAAGCCGAGAGTCATACAAAAGAACTCTTTGATTTGGTAAAAATGTTTTTCTTAGGATTAACTTATCATGTAAAACTTTAGTTTTTTATTAGTATATTTTATCATTTTCACACGTGTTGTTCCTAATTTCTTCTAACTCGTTGATTTGTAATTTCCTGTTTTTGCCAGCTTTTCCAAGATCAAAGTTTACGTCCTTAATCGCCCAAGACACTTTATGTTCAAGTTCGATAGGTAAACGGTAAACTTTGTTATATATTAACCTAAAAGGAGACATCCCTAGATTAGTTTTATACGCAGTTCTATAAGCCCTAAGCACATCTGTCAAATTTTGTGACCAATCTTTTCGATTTTTATTTACAGTTTTCTCCAAAATTTGCTCGATTTGGCGATTTGAAACTTCAATTTGACCATAAGTTTGAGGATGATAAGGAGTGCATAACCTGTGGGTTATCGAGTATTTCTTCATTAGAGTTTCAAATGATCAATTATAGAAATGAGTTCCATTATCGCTTATTATTGTGCGAGGTGTTCCAAACCTCAAAAAGATTTTTTTTTAATGAATTTCACGATAATTTTTTAGTCATTTGTTTTACGTGGAATGCCATTTAGAGACGTAATCGATAGTAAGAAGAATGTATAGATTTTGGAAAGAGATGGGAAACTTTCCCATAAAGTCAATGCCCCAAACAACAAAGATTTCGATCATAAGAATGGGATTCAAAGGAATCATGTTTTGTTGAGAGATATTTCCTAACATTTGGCAGTATCACAAGTCTTATAGAACTCGAATGCATCTTTGAAAAGTTTAGGCAAGTAAAAACCACATTGGAGCAGCTTTTCCCCTGTTTTCTTAGGACCGAAATGACCACCACTAGCTTAGGTATTAAAAATTGAAAGGACGCTCTTATTTCGCAATTGGGATGCAAGGTCGAATGATTTGGTCAGAATAATACTTATACAAGTATGGATTGTCCCAATAGAAATATTTTACTTGGGAAAGAAATTTGACCCAAATGAAGGAGTTTCCTTAGTGACTAAATAGTTCACTATATCGGCATATCATGGATCAATGGAAACGAAAAGGAGTTTTTCATCAGAAAAGTTCTCATTGATCGGTAAAGAAGATGATGTGTTTGAAAGACGCGACAGATAATCAGCAATGACGTTGTCGGATCCTTTTTTGTCTTTGATCGTAAGGTCAAATTCTTGGAGTAAAAGGATCTGACGGATCAAATGAGACTTAGCTTCTTTTTTAGCAAAAAGTACCTAAGAGTGGAATGGTCAGTGTAAACTATAATGTGTGAGCCAATCAAATAAGGTTGGAAATTTTTGAGCGCAAAGACTACCGTTAAAAGCTCTTTTTTAGTGGTCGGGTAATTGAGTTGAGCCTGAGCATCGTTTAAAGTCATATTTGCATAGTAGATGACATGAAGAATTTTGTTGATACGTTGTCCTAGGACAGCACCAACTGCGAAGTTAAAGGAATCACATATTATTTCAAAAGAAAGATCCCAATGGGGTAAGCAAATGATGGGAGCAAAAATGAGTTCATTTTTGAGATGTTCGAAAGCAAAATCACAGTCATAATTAAACTCAAACAGAACGTCTTTTCCAAGAAGAGCAACTATAGCTCGAGCGATTTTACCGAAATCCTTTATAAAACATCAATAAAAGCCAAAGTGCCCAAGAAATGAATGAATGTCCTTGACATATTTAGGAATGGGTAGATTCGCCGTGTTGTTCTCTATTTTCGATTCTGATGTGTTGTTTGTGTTATAAGGCAAAGTTTTTCAGTTGCATAGTTATATACTGTGATCATCCAATGGGGCATAATTATATGTCGCACTTGACATATGTTGTAATAGTTATATTTTCTCTGAGTGGATTCTCTTATTTAGAATTATGTAATGAATCTGAAATGTGGATTTGAAATGTAATGAGAAAAGTTGTTTTAAAAATCTATGAATTTTATATCCATGTGTTTCTACAGTACTAATGAATCTAACATTACCGTCTTTGGTCGCCGAGGATTAATACTGTGGATGACTACAACATCCGAAGTCGTTAGTTTTGGGCCTCCAAGTGGGGGGTGTTACAAGTTGGTATCATATCATAGGTTTATGAAAGTTAAATGAAAATTAAACCTAAAAGATTTTTCCAAAAACATATTCCAATGAATCGAAAAATAAGATTGGGGTTTGGGATAACGCTATAGTAACGTACTAGAAAATGGAGGAGAAAATATTGATGGAGGAAGCACCATAACCAACAGAAATGTTCGAACCACAGAGAGGAACCCGAATCGACAGGCTAATACTAACCAAAATGCAAATGCCAATGGGGTACTGAAAATCCACCAGTAGATATGGGGGAAATATATCAGTTCTTCGTCAATATGATGCAAGAAGGAGTTTGCTGCTGAAGTGGATGGAATTATTGGCGGAGCTAATCATGTGGCTCTAGTTAGGAATAATTATGCTAAGCTGAGAAGAGAATATACCAGTCTTGGTGGAAAGCCATTTATAGAGACGGAGAATGCCGTAGAGGTAGAGAATTGGCTATTGCATTATGAGCCTATGTTTCCTGATTTGGGTTTAGATGATGAGTAGAAGGGGATACTGGCCTCAAGGCAGTTGCAAGGGTCAGTGCTTCATTGGTGGAATAGTGTTACTGTCGGAGTTTCGGAGGAGGAATTAACGTAAGCTGATTTTAGAAGGAGATTTGAGCAAAGATTTATGTTTGAGGTCACTAAGTCGGAGTTGCCGAGGAAGTTTTTGGACTTGGAGCAGGGAGAGATCTCGATTGTCGAGTATCCCACTAAGTTCACGGAGTTGTCCCGTTATGAATATAATACTATAGACACCGTCATCAGGAGGAATGGGAGGTTTATTAGGGGATAGAGGCCCGAGATCGCTAGGGCAACCCTGCTACATCTACTTGATCCTAGTAATATAATGGTGGAGATGGAAATTCATTATGAGGAGATGCTTACTATTTGTGCTAGAGAGAAACCAATTGAAATCCAGGGTTCTCAGGGAAAGAAAAGGAAGTTCTTTAAGAAGAAAGGAGCCCAGAAAGGAAATTCTGCCAAGAAGGAAAAGGCCGATTTAGTTTGTTTCAAGTGCGACAAGAAGGATCATTATGCGCATGAGTGCTAATCAAACAATAGGAAGAATGCTGCAGACAAGAAGAATGTAAAGTGCTTCAACTGTTATCAAGTTGGGCATTATAAGAATTAATGTCCAGAGCCAATCAGGGCAAAAAAGGAAAGGTTTTTGCTATTGGGCCAGCATTAGCTAGGCCTACTGCAGCTGATAAAGGAAACATTATGATGGAAGGTATGTTTTTGATTCAGAGTATACCACTTAGGATACTATGTGATACCGGTGTGTCACATTCATTTATATCATAGAATTTGGTTGATAGGTTATGCTTAGAACCCATATACCTTGTTACTTCCTTAAGGATTGCGAATCTAATAGGAGGATATGCAACCCCAGGGATGAGATGTGACCAGTTAGAACTTGATTTGTTAGGGCATAAGTTTGCATGTAGGCTATATGTTTTCGATTTCGTAGATTTTGAAATCATTTTGGGTAGGATTGGTTGAGTAAGTATGAGGCTAGAATATTTTTCTAGAATTGGGAGATATCACTGAGACACCCAGATAGTCATAACAGAATCATATTCTCAGTAGAGAATTCCGACAAGAGTGTTTGTGTAGTAAGTGCCATGGGAGTGGAAGAAGAGTTAAGTCGGGTTCGAGTAGCAAGATAATTTGTAAATGTCTTTGAGCCAGTTACAGGTCTACCAACGAAACAAGTTGTTGAATTTCGGATAGAACTTGTGTCAAGAGCTTAACCCATAAGTAGTCGACCTAGCAGGAAGACACCGACCAAGATGAAGGAATTAAAGGTGTAACTAATGGATCTAGAAGGAAGGAATTTTATTAGACCAAGCAGTTCGCCTTGGGGAGCGGCCGCGGTATTCGTGAAGAAAGCCAGACGGATCGTTGAGGATGTGTATCGACTATCGTAAGTTGAACGAGAGGACGATTAAGAATATGTATCCTTTGCCAAGAATAGATGATCTGTTCGATCAGTTGTGTGGAGCTAGAGTGTTTTCCTAGTTAGAATTGGCGATAGGTTTCCATCAGTTAAGAGTGGTAGAGGACAATATTCATTTGACAACTATCGAACTAGGTATGGTTCATACGAGTGGTTAGTAATGCCATTTGGGTTAACGAATGCACCTGTTTTTTCGTTGATTTAATGAATCGAGTTTTTTGGGAGTACTTGGGTAGGTTCGTATTGGTATTTGTAGATGACATTTGAGTATACTCTAAGAATGAAAGAGAGCATGAGGATCATCCTAGAGTGGTGCTTGAGACGCTGAGACAGCATCAGCTAAAGGTGAAGTTTTCCAAATGTCATTTTTTGGAAGAAAGAGGTTAAGTTCCTTGGTAATGTAGTTTTAGAGAAGGTATTATTAGTCGATCCAGATAAAATCGAAGCTGTTAATAATTAGAAGAGACCAGATGTGACGCCCCACCTCTATACTCACGCTAGCCAAGGACACTACGAAGTAATACCGTCAACTAGCACGAAGAATAAGGCTGTTGAGGAGCGACCATCCATGGAATTGCTTTGTGCGAGTACCGATATGTCAGATAATATAACATGCCTTGCATTTCAAGAGGAAATAGGACATATCAAATACAAACTCAAAGCTACTACACAGTGGCTTTGTGGTCTTCAGAAGCAAATATAGAAATAAACATAACACAAATCATCACAGATATCTATATCATAAAGGCGGAAATAGATATGAATATAACACATAGAAGAGTACATCAGACTAGTGGTCAAACAAGATCCACAATATCACAAAAGAATAAGTACACATCAAGGAGTCTCTATCTCATATGTATAACAACAAAAACTACTAAATTAGAGTAGTTAGTCAAAAGTCAGATAATGTTCCCAGAAGAGGAGTCAAGCAGAAGCACCGGTAACATCTCGGTCTGACCCGAGTATTATTTAATAAGAAAATAATAAACGGATCAGTCTAGCTATAAATTTCAAATAAAATGAGATAGAATAAGAGATATGACAAAAAAATGTATGATAACAATAATGCCATACTATGAAAAGTATACATTAGACAACACAAAAATCATACAATATCTCAAGAAATCTCAAAGCACTAAAAAGAATGTCATATTCTTTATTTCATTCACCAAACCCCACATATCGACAAACATATCATTGCCAATCACAAAAAGAGGTGAAACACGAATTCTAGAAATCGTCAACTAGAAATCTAGAAATCAAAAAAGGGGGAGGCCTATCACAAAACGGGAGCATGAAAATTCACCAACACGTGTATCACAAACGGAACGCTATTCCATGGTCGCTAACCATAAATTCGGAACGTCGATGCAGTACAATAATGGTACGTCCCTTGAACCGAAACTCAATTGAATCGGAACATCGATGCAGTAAAATAACGGTACGTCCAATGAACCGAAACTCCTTTAAATCAGAACATCGACGGAGTACAACAACGGTACGTCCAATGAACCGAAAAGCCCAAACATCGATGTAGTACAATAACGGTACACTCGATGAACCGAACACCATAAAAGAACAAGGGTCGCTGGCACATAAAAGAAGCGAGACGAATAAGGTACTGTTTCCACGTGGACAAAGAGACATCGCACATTGCTAGTCTAAACCATAAAAATGATTATCATCGATCATCAAGAAGTGTCAATTACACTAAGCTAGTAAATAAACGAGTTTAGCTTCATGTCCCATAACCACTGGCTAAACTTAAATTGTTACGAACAAATTGTAGATCTCCACTCGAAAGCTGCTATAAGAGTTTCAATCGAACAAGTCTAAGAGTTAACCGACAAAGTGAACGCAAGCGTTTCATACCACTTGTTTTGCTAAGTCGTTTAATTGGATTTCTCGAACGAGTGAGGTAAAGGTTTATATATACTAATAGGTTGGAAAACGGTTTTCATAAACGAGCCATGTATTAAAAATAGAGGTGAAATCATATTTGTGAAAGAGTTTGATTATTCACTACTAGTATAAAAACCTTTGTATTTCAAAGTGACAAGTCGTAGAAATGATTGTAGAAATAATCAATCACCAAAAAATCACATACGAAGGCGTGAATCAAATCCATAGAAATCGATACCGAATCCATCAAAATGGATATTCCAAAAAATCCCAAAAAAGAAGTTTTCAAAGTCAACAAAGGTGATAACAACTAATCGGAGAAACAAGAATCGAATAAAAATTGGAAATTCAAAGCCAAAAGGCAAAATAGGCAGAGACAGCAGATTCAGTCGACTGGACCAGAGTGGTTAGTCGTCTGACACAATTCTTGAAAACTTTCTGTTTCCAGGTTTAGTCGACTGAAACAGAGTGGTTAGTCGACTGAATCATGCCTGGAAACTTTCGGTTTCCAGGCTCAGTCGACTGACCCGGAGTGATCAGTCCACTGATACTGGCCTAGGAAATTTCCGACTTCCTGGTTCAGTTGACTGAACTGGAATTTCCAGTATTTTCATCCTAGCCCCCAAGTGGGGCAAAAATCCAACAACTTGTGATCGGATGAGTGATGGGCGGTAGGGGTTTATGCCTATCGGCTACCCAGCCCTGTAGGCTCTTCGATACACCACTAAAAACATGTTCAAACATCAAAGCTAGGATTTTTAAAGATTTGACCTCAAAACACCAAAAATTGGAATATTTATAAAACCAATTCAATGCAAAGCAAATGGACAAGGAATAGATGTTAGGAATCACTACCTAACGACTATCAAAGATATAAACATAGATGTGAGTTCAAAAACTCACCTTTTAAACCCAAAAACAATAAAGGAGAATCTTTTAAAACAAGGCAAGATCAACCACTCTTCAATCTCAACTCAAGAAGCTTCAATCTAAGCTCATAAGAAAATATTTTCTAAGTTAGGGTTTAGGAATTTCTGAAAATGGAAGAGGGATTGAGATGGAGAAGATGGAGATGATGCTTACCTAAGCTTCTCTTGGATTTTGGACTTGAATTTGAGTTTCGTAATAAAAGCTAGGGCTTAGGAATTTCTATTTCCTTATCACTTCCCTCATTTCTACAAAAGCTTGAAGTGTTAGGAAATGTGAATGAATGAAGAGAAGAGAGGGTGGAGCTAGGGTCTTATATTAGGTTATTGGGTTGAAATTCAAACCCAAAGCCCTAAATGAAAATGTCAAAATTCAAGCTAACTCCAAACATATTGATGTGTATACTCAAAAAGGTTGCAAATACCATTTTGAACTCAATGGGAGTGGTCTCGAGTCCTAATTCGGCTGTTTGTAAAATGTAGCCTTTTGGACTTTAATCCGACTAACGACGCTATATTTAAATAAAACATTCAAATATACAAATCGTAAAATATGCGGGTTGTTACAGACTCCCCTCCTTAAAGAAATTGCGTCCTCGCAATACTTAAGAAGAAAATAAAGAGTAACAACCATAAAAGCATATTAACACAAAAGAAAATTTGAAATAAAAAGTTCACCTCTAAGGAGCACGAGAGAGTAAGTCCGGATGTGTTCGCTCGATGAACTCTCTAGATTCCCAAAAGCAATCCTTAGGATTTGAGGACCATTGAATTTTCACAAGCGGGACATCTTTGTTGCGATGACGTCTAACCTCCATAACAATGATGCGAATAGGATGTTGCTCATAACTCAAATTAGGCGAAACTTCAATTTCTTCCACAACACCGGGATCAAGAATAGAATTGGAATCTTGAAGGCATTTCCGTAGTTGAGAGACATGAAAACATCATGAATAGCAGAAAATTAAGCCGGTAATAAAAGGCGACAAGCCACGGAACCAATGCGTTCGGTGATGGAAAACGGACCAGTATATCAAGGCGCTAATTTTCCCGATCGACCGAAACACACAACACCCTTCATAGGTGAAAAATGAATAAACACCAAATCTCCCACAGAGAATTCTAATTTCCTTCTTCGGTTATCGGCATAGGATTTTTGTCTACTTTGAGCTTCTTTTATCCTATGGCGAATAAGGTCAATCATTTTTGTGGAATCACGAATAAAATCTGGACCTAAAACCAGCTTCTCACCGTCCTCAAGCCAACAAGAAGGAGATCGGCATGGCCTTCCACAGAGTGCCTCAAATGGTACCATACCAATATTAGATTGGAAGTTATTATTATAGGAAAACTCAATAAGAGAAATATGATCTTCCCAACTTCCACCAAAATAAAAAACACATGCGCGAAGAAGATCTTTAAGAGTTTGATTCACACGCTCAGTTTATCCATCGGACTGAGGATGATAAGCAGTGCTAAAATTAAGCTTCGTTCCCAAAGCTTTTTGAAGACTCCTCAAAAATCCACTAGTAAACAATGGATCATGATCATTAGCAATAGAAGTAGGAACTCCATGCAATTTAACGATTTCTTTAACATGGAGTTTGGCCAAAAGAGGTATGGTCTGATTAGACCGAACGGGAATAAAATGGGCAGATTTTGTAAGTCGATCCATAATCACCCGTAAACTGTCATGGCCCAAACAAGAACGGGGAAGTCCATCAATAAAGTCCATGGAGACTTGATCCCACTTCCAAATTGGAATGTCCAAAGGTTGCAATAACCCACCGGGCCTTTGATGCTCGGCCTTAACAAGTTGGAAAGTCATGCAACATTTAATGAAGTTAGAAATATCAGATTTCATTCCATCCCAATAATAAAGTCGCTTCATATCTACGTACATTTTACTACTACCGGGATGAATGGTAAATTTAGAACGACGGGAATCTTCTAAAATGTCTTTACGAAGATTACCAATTTTTGGCATGATAAGTCTACCAAATTTTCGAACGTTGCCATGGGCATCGATATCAAAGCCTTTCAAACCTTCAATATTAATTTTATCCCTACAACTTTGGCTAAGAAGAGCCAATTCGGGATCTAGCTTTTGAGCTTCAAGAATGCAGTCTAAAAGAGAAGGATGAGCCTCAAGGCTACATAGAACAAGAGAATGAACATATATTGGATTCACGATCTCGAATCTCGCAAGTTGACAAAATCCCGAGATCATTCCATTCAGATATCATCATGGAAACAACCGCTTGTTGCTTACGACTAAGTGCACCGGCAACGCGATTTTCCTTCCCGGGAGTATAAAGAATATCAAGATCATAAGATGCAAGGAACTCAAGCCAACATTGTTGATGCAAATTAAGTTCCTTTTACGAAAATAAATACTTCAAAGATTTATGATCGGTGCAGAGAACAAATTTCTCTCCCAAAAGATAATGACGTCAAATTCTAAGGGCGAAAACAATAGTCGCGAGCTCTAAATCATGAGTGGCATATCTAGTTTCGGCAGGCTTTAACTGTCAAGAAGCATAAGCAATAACACATTCCCTTTGCATGAGAACGGCTCCCAAACCAACACGACTCGCATCGGTATAAACAATAATGTCTTGGTTCCCTTCGAGAATCACAAGAATAGGAGCATCGGAAAGGAGTTCTTTTAATTTTTGAAAAGAAGCTTCACATTTGTCTGACCAAATGTACTTAACTCCCTTCTTTGTCAAATTAGTAAGAGGCATGGAAATTTTAGAAAAGTGCTTTATAAAACGACGGTAATTACCCGCCAATCCAAGAAAACTACGAATTTTCGTCACACTCTTCGGTTTCTTCCAATTTTGAATCGCTTCAATCTTTGAAGGATCCACAGAAATTCCGGATTCAGAAATAATATGGCCGAGAAATTTCACACAATATTGCCAAAAGTGACACTTAGAAAATTTTGCTTTCAACTGATTGCTCCTAAGAGTTTCCAACATAATCTGAAAATGCTTTTCATGCTCCTCCTCGGTTTTAGAATACACAAGAATATCATCTATAAAGATAAGAACAAATCAATCGAGGAAGTCTTTGAAAACTCGGTTCATAAGGTCAACAAAATAAGCTGGAGCATTTGTTGAACCAAATGACATAACAAGCCAATCATAAGATCCATAAAGAGTACGGAACGGCGTCAAAGGAATAATATTCTCTGCAATACGAAGCTGATGAAAACCGGTGGCTAAGTCTAACTGTGAAAAGACTCTAGCATCACTAAGTTGATCGAATAGATCATCAATCCGAGGTAAGGGATATTTATTCTTGATGGTGAGATCATTGAGCTTGCGGTAGTCAACGCAAAGCCTAAGTGTACCATCGGATTTCTTCACAAAAATAGCAGAAGCTCCCTAAGGAGAGGAACTAGAACGAATAAATTACTTCGTCTCCAATTCGGATAATTGTTTACGCATCTCCTTATTTTCCTTACTGGACATACGATAAGGAGGATGAGTGATAGGTAGAGCTTCAGGGATTAGATTAATTCTGAACTCAATTGCTCGCTTAGGTGGTAATCTTAAAACGGGCTCAAATATGTCAGAAAATTCACGAACAACGTGAATAAGGGAAACGACATCTTCCTCATCATCATTATCGTCATCACGGTGGTTTAGAGGATATAAGGATGCTGCCAAATTGGAATCTGAATCTTTAAGAACAATAGAAATCTGCTTAACAGATTGAGGATGTCGAAGATATATAGTCTGCATAGGACATTGGATGTGGGCTTCATAACGGTTATGCTAATCCATTCCCAAAATCATTCCGAAGCCTAAGTAACGCATGACATGCAAATCAGCTCGGAAAGAAAAACCACATAAATTAATCTTAGCATCTTTACAAAGCAAACTGAGTGTTGCGGATCCACCAACCGGATTCGCAATTCTCAAAGAAGTCATCAAAGTAATAACACTTAAAGAAAAAGTATCAACAAGTTCTTTTGATATGAAAGATTGTGATGCACCCGTATCAAAAAAACTCGAATAGGATGATCATGAAACATAATAATGCCATCAAGGATAGAACGAGAAATACCTTGACCATGAGAAGTGTTACTAGGAGCTTGCACAACATTTAGCTTTCCCTCCTTCTTGCTTGGAAGTTTGGGGCATAAAGATAAAAGATAGCCCGAACTTTTGCAATAACGACAAAAGAGAGGTTTCAGACATCTATTAGCATAATGGTCCTTAGAACCACAATTGTAGCATTGCCCACGACTAGAGGTAGGAGTCTTTGCTACCAAAGTTGCTTGCTTCCCTTTCTTGTTGGGATAAGGACCTTTGAACTTATTAGGCCTCTTCTTGTTGTTGTTGAAGTTCGGTTTGGCACTCCCAACTTCAACATCACTCTCTTTATCTGCCTCTTCAAGTCGAAGAGCGATATCAACAAGCTGATCAAAAGAGACTTCCAGTTTCAGAAGTAATGGCTTTCTGAGATTCTTATTCAAGCCATAGACAAATCTCTGATTTTTCTTCAATGGGGTATTTATATACTCGACCCCATATTTAGAGAGGGATTCAAAAGATGCGACACAATCTGCCATAGAAGATTCACCTTGAACAAGGTCAATAAAACGACGGGCCAGGGTCACTTTTTCAGCTTCTGGTACAAACTTCGATTCAAATCTTTCACGGAATTGCTCCCAAGTAAGATTCACTTCAATAATTTCAGAAATCAGAAGCTCATACCAATCTAATACTCTTTCTTGGATCATACTAGAAGCCACTTGGACACGATGCAAATCAATAAGATCCATGCGAGAAAAGATGCGATCGCATGTTCTAAGCCAAGCTTGGACTTCGATAATGCTTTCGGAACCCTTGAATGGCTTTCCACACGAATGGGTATAATCACTGCACAAGCGTGCAAACCCAGATTTAGGGTGAGTAGGCTCTGGAATGGGTCCGACAGCTTGAGCATTCTTTACAAGATCTGGAGGCTGTTGGGCATACATAAATACTCCATCCCAAGAAATAGCACTGGATTGATCGGCGTTGGGACGGCCTGGTCTAACGATTTCTCTTCCTTAAGAAAGAAAGAAAGAAAGAAGAAGAAAACGGTTATTCACAAAATGAATATCAAACAATCATGATTGATAAAACAAGGCACCATAAAAGAAAAGGATAAAACGGGTCCAATGACTTGAATAAATCCTATGGCACGACTCCTAAGAAGGACTTAGGATAATGATCCTTGCTAGATATTCTATGTTGTTTTGAAGTTTGGCTCTGATGCCAAGCTGTAATGCCCCACCTCTATTCTCATGCTAGCCAAGGACACTACGGAGTAATGCCGTCAACTAGCACGAAGAATAAGGCTGTTGAGGAGCGACCATCCATGGAATTGCTTTGCGCGAGTACCGATATGTCAGATAATATAACATGCATTTCATTTCAAGAGGAAATCCGATATATCAAATACAAAATCAAAGCTACTACACAGTGGCTTTATGGTCTTCGGAAGCAAATATATAAATAAACATAACACAAATCAGTCACAGATATCCATATCACAAAGGCGGAAATAGATATGAATATAACACATAGAAGTGTACATCAGAGTAGTGGTCAAACAAGATCCACAATATCACAAAAGAATAGGTACAAGTACTAGACAAAAGAATAAGTATACACCAAGGAGTCTCTATCTCTTATGTATAACTACAAAAACTACTAAACTAGAGTAGCTAGTCAAAAGTTAGATAATGTTCCCAGAAGAGGAGTCAAGCAAAAGCACCGGTAACATCTCGGTCTGACCCGAGTATTATTTAATAAGAGAATAATAAACAGATCAATCTAGCTATAAATATCAGATAAAATGAGATAGAATAAGAGATATGAAAAAAAACATATGATAACAATAATGCCATACTATGAAAAATATACATTAGACAACACAAAAATCATACAATATCTCAAGAAATCTCAAAGCACTAAAAAGAATGTCATATTATTTATTTCATTCACCAAACCTAAAATGTCGGCAAACATATCATTGCCAATCACAAAAAGAGGTGAAACACGAATTCTAGAAATCGTCAACTAGAAATCCAGAAATCACAAAAGGGGGAGGCCTATCACAAAACGGGAGCATGAAAACTCACCAACACGTGTATCACAAACGGAATGCTATTCCATGGTCGCTAACCATAAATTCAGAATGTCGATGCAGTACAATAATGGTACGTCCCTTGAACCAAAACTCAATTGAATGGGAACATCGACGCTGTACAATAACAATACGTGCAATGAACCGAAACTGCTTTAAATCAGAACATCGACGCGGTACAATAACGGTATGTCCAATGAACCGAAAAGCCGGGACATCAATGTAGTACAATAATGGTACATCCGATGAACCGTACACCATAAAAGAACATGGGTCGCTGACCCATAAAAGAAGCAAGACGAACGAGGTACAGTCCCCACGTGGACAAAGAGACATCGCACATTGCTAGTCTAAACCATAAAAATGATCATCATCGATCATCAAGAAGTGTCAATTACATTAAGCTAGTAAACAAATGAGTTTAGCTTCATGTCCCATAACCACGGCTTAACTTAAATATTTACGAATAAATTGTAGATCTCCACTCGAAAGTTGCCACAAGAGTTTCAATCGAACAAGTCTAAGAATTAACCGACAAAGTAAACGCAAGCGTTTCATACCACTTGTTTTGCTAAGTCGTTTAATTGGATTTCTCGAACGAGTAAGGTAAAGCTTTGTATATACTAATAGGTTGGAAAATGGTTTTTATAAACGAGCTTTGTATTAAAAATAGAGTTGGAGTCATCTTTGTACTAGTATTATAACCTTTGTATTTCAAAGTGACAAGTCGCAGAAATGATTGTAGAAACAATCAATCACTAAAAATACACATACGAAGACATGAATCAAATCCATAGAAATCGATACCAAATCCATCAAAATGGATATTCCCAAAAATCCCGAAAAAGAAGTTTTCAAAGTCAACAAAGGTGATAACAACTAATCAGAGAAACAAGAATCGATTAAAAATGGGAAATTCAAAGAAAAAAGGCAAAACAGGCAGAGACATCAGATTCAGTCGACTGGACCAAGGTGGTCAGTTGACTGACACAATTCCTGGAAACTTTCTGTTTCCAGGTTCAGTCGACTGAACCAGAGTGGTCAGTCGACTGAATCATGCCTGGAAACTTTCTGTTTCCAGGCTCAGTCGACTGACCCAGATTGGTCAGTCGACTGATACTGGCCTAGGAAATTTACTGGGTTCGTTTCAGTCGACCGACTTCCTGGTTCGGTCGACTGAACTGGAATTTTCAGTATTTTCTGCCTAGCCCCAAAGTGGGGGCAAAAATCCAACAACTTACGATCGGACGAGCGATGGGCGTTAGAGGTTTATGCCAATCGACAACCCAGCCCTATAGGCTCTTCGATACACCACCAAAAACATGTTCAAACATCAAAGCTAGGATTTTTAAAGATTTGATCTCAAAACACCAAAAATTGGAATATTCATAAAACCAATTCAATCCAAAGAAAATGGACAAGGAATAGATGTTAGGAATCACTACCTAACAACTATCAAAGATATAGACATAGATGTGAGTTCAAAAACTCACCTTTTAAATCCAAAAACAATGAAGTAGAAGCTTTTAAAACAAGGCAAGATCAACCACTCTTCAATCTCAACTCAAGAAGCTTCAATCTAAGCTCATAAGAAAATATTTTCTAAGTTAGGATTTAGAAATTTCTGAAAATAGAAGAGGGATTGAGATGGGGAAGATGAAGAGGATGCTTACCTAAGTTTCTCTTGGATTTTGGACTTAAATTTGAGTTTCCTAATCAAAGCTAGGGCTTAGGAATTTCTATTTCCTTTTCTCTTCCCCCACTTTTACAAAAGCTTGAAGTGTTAGGAAATGGGAATGGATAAAGAGAAGAGAGGGTGGAGGTAGGGTCTTATGTTAGGTTATTGGGCTGAAACTCAAACCCAAAGCCCTAAATAAAAATGTCAAAATTCAAGCTAACTCCAAACATATCGATGTTTGTAACAACCCGCATATTTTACGATTGTATATTTAAATATTTTATTTAAATATAGCATCGTAAATCGGATTTAAGTCTGAAATGCTACTTTTCACAAACAGTCGAACTAAGATTCGAGACCACTTCCATTGAGTCCAAAATGGCGTTTGTGACATTTTTGAGTATAAACATCGATATGTTTGAAGTTGAGTAAAATTTTGACATTTTCACTTAGGGCTTTGGGTTTGGGTTTCAGCCCATTAACCTAACATATGAACCCAACTCCACTCCACTCCTCTTCATTCCTTTATAATATTTCCTACAACTCAAGCTTTAGTAAAAATGGGGGAAAAGATTGGAAATAGAAATTCCTAAGCCATAGTTTCATTTGCAAATCCAAGTTTTAGCTCCAAATTCCAAAAGAAGCTTAGATAAGCATCCTCTTCATCTTCTTCATCTCAATCCCTCTTCCATTTTCAGAAATTCTAAAACCCTAACTTAGGAAATAGTTTCTTATGAGCTTAGATTGAAGCTTCTTGGGCTGTAATTGAACAGGAATTGATCTTGCCTTGTTTTAAAAGCTTCTCCTTTGTTGTTTTTGAGAGAAAGGTGAGTTTTTAAACTCACAACTATGTCTATATCTTTGATAGTTGTTAGGTAGTGATTCCTAGCATCTATTCTTTGTTCATTTGCTTTAGATTGAATTGGTTTTATGAATATTCCAATTTTTGGTGTTTTGAAGTTATATCTTTAAAAATCTTAGCTTTGATGTTTGATCATGCTTTTAATGGCATATCGAGGAGCCTATAGGGCTGGGATGCCGATTGGCGTAAATCCTTAGCGCACATCGCTCGTCCGATCGTAAATTGTTTGGGATTTTGCCCCTTGGGGGCTAGGCTGAGAATACTGGAATTTTCAGTTCAGTCGGCTAAACTAGAAGATCAATCGACAGAACCGTACCCAGGAATTTTCTTGGGCCAGTATCAGTCGACTGACCACTTTGTGTCAGTCGACTGAGCTTGGAAACCGAAAGTTTCCAGGCATGATTCAGTCGATTGACCATCCAGGTTCAGTCGACTGAACCTGGATGTGACGACCCGACTTCCTATGCCCAGAAATCCGTTTCGTCTTGAAGAATGAAAGGGATGAGAAAATAGAAAAGATAGAGAAGAAAGAACAACAACATCAGAATCTCACAGCGGAACGAATAAATTATAATAATCACATAAGTATTTACATAGTATACAACATCAATCAGAGTTATACAAATGATACATCACATACTAGACAGTTATAAACACCTGTCTAGTTAGTACAACTCGATACAACACAAGCAAATAACTCAGAGATACCAACACAGCGGAACTATATATATCTACAACGCTGAAGCCTCCTGTTCCATTGCTCCTCCAGAATTCGTCAAAGCTAACCTGAATCCCTTGGCTACCCGTAAAAATTTGGGTACCCGAGAGTTTATGAAAAACAAAAATAAATTTCGGGTCAGACATGGGTCTGGTGTGAGTAACAAGTTAAAGTTGCTTAATTTTGAAAACCTTTGAAAACAAAAGGTATCACGTAAGACTCCCCACAAATAAACATGGGTAAGTTTTTACCTTACGCTAACCAAAACATTTGATGGGAAATTCAGTGTTATTATAATAGGTCTAGGGTTTTCAAGTAAATAGAAAATAGCCGAAATTGTTACATCTATTAAATTCCAGCTACTAGCCACAAAAGTGGGTAATACAATCAAAACCGTTGGCACTTATTGGATTGTGGATTCCATACAATGGCAAGGCTACTGGGGTACCGCCCGTCACAGTACGTGGCCTAGATCAACATACTGAGGATCACTCCCAACCCCCTGCAACACAAGGCCGGAACCATTCCTTACTGAACAGTCCCGAAAAAGATAACCCCGGCAGTTGTTGCAATCAACCGCCCACACAGCCGAAAATAAGGGACATCTAGACAGGGGAATATCCTTGTCCTGCTTGGGCATGACCCACCTAACCTTGCTGCACCTCCCCTGTTTTAGCCATTCCCGGTTGATGAGGCTTGAGGCTACGATTACCTTTATAGAAAACATTTCTTAAAATGCTCATCGCCCACCTGACGATGTGTTGAAAGCATTCAATCCATACAAGTTCGTTCCGGGTTCAAACGAAACCGAAGGCATTATCTCGTTACACTCATTTTGGAATCACCCTCAGAGTTAACGACGATAACCCTTGCAATCTGAATCTTCATCTTCACTCCAGATTCACGACCTATCGTTAATTTGGAATCGATGTGGTTTTCGGATGTTCCAAATGTGGAAAACTGATCCCGGTCTCATCGAAATCCAAAACGTGTCTTTTAAGGCCAAGTTGTCTATTTAGTCTTAACAGTTTGATTCAATATAATCAATATACACACAGATGGATAATTCATAATATCACAATAGATGATCACATCATCTCATAAACAGATAATAAATATTATCATCCAAAAAGATAATTAAATATTATCATACTTAAACCAAGCATCCATATCACATAGATATTACTCATCTCATACCTGAATCCACAATCATCAAATGAAATATCAATATCATTCATCCATAAGCAATGATTTACAATCATACTATTTGCATTTAATTTAAAATGAACTAAATTTACTACTTCTATCTCTAATTAATTTAAAGTAAAATAAACCAATTCTTTATCTATAAATCCTGCTTATACAACCATTAATTAGTTATAAATCAAATTAATTATTCTCTAAATATTTATCTTGATTAAGCACCTTTGATTAATTATTATCTAATTACAATAAGCAATTAGTATTTAATTAATTTCACAAATTAATTATCCTAAATCATTCATAGTAATAAACATTTAATTACTTCATTTATAATTGAATACATTTATTCTTAATTAATTACATAAATTAATCTCCACATTATTAATTATTTCTTAAGTAACCAATTCTTAATTACATCATTAATTATATTAATTAATGATCTCTAATTTAGATTTAAATTTAATTACTTTATTTAACTTAATTACATTAAGTGATTAATCTTTAATTTAACTCAATTATTAATCACCCTTGATTAATATCAATCAGTAATTAACTATTATTAATTACTTTAATAAATTAATTATCCCATAATTAATTATCTTTATTAATTAATCCATTGATTAATTACAAAAGTAATTATCCAAATTACTCCATTAACACATCATCTTTCACTAGTTACATTCAGTAATTAACATTAATTACTTCCTTAAGTAATTATGCTCCATTTAATACACTAAGTAATTTACACTTATCAATTTATAAAATGATTCTCTTAAATTAATTAAACTAAATTAATTAACTTAAATTAATCACTTATCTCAATTAATTACAATTTAATTAATACCTTAATTACTTTCACCAAGTAATTACATTTAACAATTTACAATAGATTATCTAAATTAATTAATCTAATTAATTATCAAAATTAATCGCATTAATTAATTACTTAATAATCATTAGTTAATTATCTTCATTAACTAATAACATTTCTTTAATTACTTCCTTAATAAATTTCTAATTCTAAATCATTAATTTCAAATTAAATAAATAAGTCATTCTTTAATTAACTTACTAATTAAATCACTTCAATATCTTAATTATCTATAAGATAATCCATTTCTTTATAAATGATTTCATTATCATTAAAGTGTAAAACATTTCACATTTGAATTTAAATTTTAAATTACATTTTGAATTTAAGATTCAAAATGGTTATTCTTTTAAACATTTATCCAATTTAAAGTTCAATTATTTATTTGAAACCAATTCCTGTTAACAACTGTTTGATTTAAACTTGTTTTTTACAATATTCAGATTTAAAACTGATTAAGTTTTCAGATTTGAATACAAGAAGAACTTGAATCCAATAATTTAACTTTGATTTAAAAAAACTTTAGTTTTAACTTGCTTTTAAAAAACTTGGTTTTTAATTCTTGATTTAAAATCCAAATTCATTTTCTTTTTACCTTAGATTCAAAAGTCTATTTGAATCTATACTTTAAACTTTGAATTTAAACCTCTGTTTTGATTTCTGTTTTCAATTTTTAAATTAAATTTTAAAAACTGAAAACTGTCAGGTTTGTAAACCTGAAATCCCCATTTAAATATTTTAAAATCTTTATCTCATTTCAGATTTGAATTCAAAAATAAGTTTGAATTCACATTTCAACTGATTTAAACTTTGTTTTAAATCTGGTATGCAAACTTAAAGTTTCATTTAAGTTTATTTAAAAACAAATTTGCTGCCAGGTTTACAAAAGCCTGGACAAACCACTGACAACAAAATTTTTGCTTCGAGTCCCTTCTTCCCCTGCTTCGAGTCAAGCACCCGAATATCCCGAGTTTTACTCAGTTCAAAATTCCTATGCACATAAAGTTTACCAGAACTTCCCAAATGCACGGTGCACATGCACCGTGACTATGGCCATCTCCGGCCATCCACTCAGGCTTCAACACATCACGGGCTATCACCAGACCCAAACACGATCATCAAAGCCACCTCACTTGCTCGAAACAAATCAAGCTTCCACTCTCAAACCTGGAAATGAAATCAGGTTTCCACCGAAAACCTGTAACTTCGCCGCTCTTCAAATTCCGACCACCGGAGAGTCAACGCCTCCGGCAACTTCATCGCTAATGATCCAGCTCCCATCTCCCACAAACCCATTGCACTCGATCCATTATAGAGGGAGAGATGATCGAATTTTCCAGTCTTGCTAAAGTTAGGGTTCCAAACCAAAAATCCACCACCGCTGCCTCCTCAATGCAATATATCACCATCAACCATTTTTCCCATCACCACGGTAAGCTCCTCCATCATCAAACAGAGCCCCGACCACCCAGATACAGTGATTCCCCCAAAAACCCTAAATTTGCATTTTTAGTTCATACCAGAACTGTACTTAACCTCTAGTACTAAAAATCTTGACTTAAGTTTTAAAATTCATATTTTGTTACAGAGATTCAAAGTATGTTCTTGAATTTATAAATTAAAAGGTTTGGTTTTTCTCTTATACAAGTTTTACTCTATTATTTGATTTTTCCTGAACAATATTCAAATTTAATTCAACTTAAATAAAACTTAAACTCTAAATTATGTTGAAACTAATCAATTTCTATTTGTATTGTAAATCCTAAAAGCTATTAGATCAAGTAATAAAAATGATTTGAATCAACTCAAGCCTGGAAACAAGATAAATAGGTTTGTTTACAGAGACCTCAATATGTATTCAGACAACATCCATATGCACATAAGATTTCATACATACAAATCACACTTATTCCAGATTTTAACCTTAAAAATAGTTTAAATACTTAAATTTAGAAATTAAAGTTTTCTCACAGCAAATGATAAATAGAGCAAGTTTACAATGAAGGCAGTTTGAATTTGCAGGTTTGAAATATACAGAATTTCATCACACAAACACCCAGAGAAAAATGCATATATATAAATATTCACACAATATTTAAGCATCTAAATATTATCATGCAACAGATTTTAAAACTTAAGTAATTTAAAAAAAATGTTACTCACCTTGCTTGTAAAAAATGAACTGAGCATCCTGTTGTTGAAACAGCTTAAACTTAAAACTGGAAAGCAGTTTTGCTTGATTTTCTCTTTAATTCATCTTGCCTTTGTAGTAATGCTTCAGTTGTAAACAAAATAAAAATGCTATTTGTATATTTTTTTTGGGTTTACCATGATTTGAACGAGCTAAAGAAGATGGCATGTATATAAAGAAGTTTATAGAGGTAGATGATAACTGGGTTAAGCACATGCAGGTATAATTATGTTCTTGTTTGTAACAGGCAAGATATTTATTTTGGAGGCTTGAAATACAACTCGAGTTGACCATGATTTGCTGCTTAGGTGAAGGCATTTATTGTTTAAGTACTTTATGTTCCTACATACCATGATTTATATTTAGATATTTTGTTTTTCATTTCACTTACCTGTATGTGTTTTGAACTTTACTTTGCATTAGCTTGCACTACAAACTACCTACAGCCCTTATTCTTAAATTTTTATTTTACACAAATCAGGTTTTCTTTTATTTTATGTCTTCATACTTGTGTGAATCTTAATCTACAAGCTACTTGCATATTATTTTATTTTTGCTTTGCATTCTTTTACCAGCACATATTTTTACTATGTCTTGTAACTTTGCTTATTTCTTTTTTTTTCTTGTACTTACATATATTCTTACAGGCAACATACTTATGACTTTGCCAGGTTTACTTTATTTTAAATTTACAAATCATAGCTTTCCAAAATACATATATATATATATATATATAAATTTAAAATAACAATTTCTATTTATATTAAAATCCATTTGTAAAGATATTGCATTATTAATATTATTTAAATATAACTCATTATTAAATTAAAAATAAATTTTCAAAAGAAACTATCTCTTTAAAATATAAATACTTATTTATCAAGCTATATTTAAGAAAAAACAAAACAAAACTTTTTATTTAAATTTAAACTCTAGGCTAAAATTTATTTTTAAACGAATTAAATTTATCTTGAGTATTTTTAAAATCATATTATTATTTATTCAATATTAAATTTCCCAATTATCAAAAATAGTAGAATTAGAAAACATAGCTTTATCTATTAAATTTAAAAACAAAACTTATTTATTTATAATATATACCAATATATACATATATACATTATAAATAGAAACAATTTAAATTAGCTTTTAAAAGATAAATTATCAGATAAATATTTATTTAAATGAAGATTATTAAATCAATTCAAATTATTATTAAATTAATTTAATTTTTAATGTAGATTATTAAATTGATATTGCCCCAAATTTCCGGGATGTCACACTGGAAACAGAAAGTTTCCAGGATTTGTGTCAGTCGACTGACCACCCTGGTCCAGTCGACTGACCACCCTGGTCCAGTCGACTGAATCTGTTGTCTCTGTCTATTTTGCCTTTTGTATTTGAATTTCCAATTTTTAATCGATTCTTGTTTCTCCAATTTGTTGTTATCACCTTCGTTGACTTTGATAACTTCTTTTTCGGGATTTTTAGGGAATATCCATTTTGATGGATTTGGTACCGATTTCTATGGATTTGATTCACGTCTTCGTATGTGAATATTTGATGATTGATTGTTTCTACGATCATTTTTTGACTTGTCACTTTGAAATACAAAGGTTTCTATACTAGTAGTAAATATCAAAACTCTTTCATTAAAATGATTTTAACTCTACTTTTAATACAAAGCTCATTTATAAAACCGTTTTCCAATCTACTAGTATATACAAACCTTTCCCTCATTCGTTCGAGAAATCCAATTAAACGGCTTAGCAAAACAAGTGGTATGAAACGCTTGTGTTTACTTTGTCGGTTAATTCTTAGACTTGTTCGATTGAAACTCTTGTGACAATTTTTGAGTGGAAACCTATAATTTGTTCGTAAATATTTAAGTTAAGCCAGTGGTTATGGGACATGAAGCTAAAACTCATTTATTTACTAGCTTAGTGTAATTGACACTTCTTAATGATCGATGATGATCATTTTGTGATTTAGACTTGCGATATGCGATGTGTCTTTGTCCACGTAGGGGACCATACCTTGTTTTATTGAGTTTTGCCTCATTTCTTTTATAGGCTAACGATCTATGCATTCTTTGGAGTTTTGACTCATTTTTGTGGGCTAGCGACCCGTGTTCTTTTATGGAGTTCGGCCCATCGGGCGTAACGATGTACTACGTCGTTGTTCTGTATTATTGGAGTTCGGTTCATTGGGCGTAATGCTGTAGTACATCATTGTTCCATATTATTAGAGTTCGGTTCATCGGGCGTAACGCTGTACTATGTTGTTGTTCCGTATTATTGGAGTTTGGTTCATCAGCGTAACACTGTACTATGTCGTTATTCCGTATTATTGGAGTTCGGTTCATCTGGCGTAACGCTGTACTACGTCGTTGTTTTGAATTGTTTGAGTTTCAGGTTCCTCGGGCGTACCGATATTGTACTACGTCGTTGCACTGGCTCTATGGTTATCGAACATAGGTTAGCGACCCGTTTGTGATACACGTGTTGGTGAGTTTTCACGCTCCCATTTTGTGATAGGCCTCCCCCTCTTTATGATTTCTGGACTTCTAGTTGATGATTTCTAGAATTTGTGATTCACCAATTGGCATTGATATTTTTTTCAATATTTGTGGTATGGTGAATAAAATAAAGAATATGACATTCTTTTTGATGTGATGAGATTTTTGAGATATTGTATGATTTTGGTTGATTTTCTAATGTATACTTTTCACAGTATGGCATTATTGTTATCATATGTTTTTGTCATATCTCTTCTTCTATCTCATTTTATCTGATATTTATAGCTGGACTGATCTATTTATTATTTTCTTATTAAATAATACTCGGATCAGACCGAGATGTTACGGGTGCTTCTACTTGACTCATCTTCTGGGAATATTATCTGACTTTTGACTAACTACTCTAGTTTTGTAGTTTTTGTTGTTATACATACGAGATAGAGACTCCTTGATGTATACATATTCTTTTGTCTAACACTTGTATCTATTTCTTTTGTGATGTTGTGGATCTTGTATGTCCACTACTCTGATGTACACTTCTATGTGTTATATTCATATCTATTTCCGCCTTTGTGATATGAATATCTATGACTAATTTATGTTATGTTTATTTCTATATTTGTTTTCGAAGACCACATAGCCACTGTGTAGTAGCTTTGATTTTGTATCGGTATGTCAGATTTCCTCTTGAAATGAAATGCATGTTATACTATCTGACATATCGGTGCTCGCACAAAGCAATTACACGAATGGTCGCTCCTCAACAACCTTATTCTTCGTGCTAGTTGACAGCATTACTCCGTAGTGTCCTTGGCTAGTGTGAGTATAGAGGTGGAGCGTCACAGCTTGGTATCAGAGGCAAAATTCGGAACAATGTAGAATAATCTAGCAAGGATCATTGTCCTAAGTCCTTCTTAGGAGTAATGCCTTGAGATTTAACCGAGTCTTAGGACATGTTCTATCCTATTTTCTTTTATGATCCCTTGTTTTATCAATCATGATTGTTTGATTCATTTTTTGAGAATAACCTTTTTCTTCTTTCTTTCTTTCTTTCTTAAATAAGAGAAATGGTTAGACCAGGCTGTTCCAGCGCCGGTCAATCTAGTGCTGCTCTCCAAGATGGAGTATTTATGTCTTCCCAACAGCTTTTAGATCACGTAAAGAATGCTGAAGTTGTCAGGCCCATTCCAGAGTTTACTCATCCTAGATCTGGATTTGTACGCTTGTGCAGAGACTATACCGATTTGGACGAAAGGCCATTCAAGGGATCCGAAAGTGTTATAGAAATCCAAGCTTGACTTAGATCCTGCGACCGCATCTTTTGTCGCATGATACTTGTTGATCACCATTGAGTCCAAGTGGCTTCTAGCATACTCCAAGAAAGAGCGTTAGATTGGTATGATCTTTTGTTTTCGGAGATTATCGAAGCGGATCTTACTTGGGAGCAATTCCGAGAAAGGTTCGAGTTAAAGTTTGTGCCGGAAGCTGAAAATGTAACTTTGGCCCGGCGTTTTATTGACCTTGTTCAAGGTGATTCTTCTGTGACGGATTACGTCGCATCTTTCGATTCTCTCTCTAAATATGGGGTCGAGTATATTAATACCCCATTGAATAAAAATCAAAGGTTTGTCTATGGGTTGAATAAGAACCTTAAAAAGCCTTTACTTCTAAAACTAGAAGCTTCTTTCGATCAGCTTATTGATATCACTCTTCGACTTGAAGAGGCCGATAATGAAAGTGATGTTGAAGTTGTGGGTGTCAAACAGAACTTCAACAATAACATGAAGATGCCTATTAAATTCAAAGACCCCAATCCCAACAAGAAAGTGAAGCAACAAACACCGGTAGCAAAGACTCCTACCTCTAGTCGTGGACAATGCTACAACTATGGTTCCACGGACCATTATGCTAATAAGTGTCCAAAACCTCTCTTTTGTCGTTATTGCAAAGGTTCGGGTCATCTTATATCTACATGTTCCATACTTCAAAGTAGGAGAGAGGGAGAGCTGAATGTTGTGCAAGCTTCTTGTGACACTGCTCTTGGTCAAGGTATTTTTCATTCTATCCTTGATGGCATTAATTTGTTTCGTGATTATCTTATTTGAGTTCGTTTTGATATGGGTTCGTCTTATTATTTTATATCAAAAGGACTTGATGATTCTCTTTCTTTAAACACTTTGTGCTTAGTGACTACACCGAGAATTGCGAATTCGGTTGGTGGATCCGCAACACTCGGTTTACTTTGTAAAAATGTCGAGCTTATTTTATGTGATTATTATTTCCAAGCCAATTTGCATGTTATGCGTTACTTAGGCTTAAGAATTGATTTTTGGGAAAGGATTGGCTTAATTATTATGAAGCCATATCCTATGTCTCGAGTGGACTATCCATCTTCGACATTTTCAATCTGTTAAGCAGATTTCTATTTTGCTAAATGATTTTGATTCCAATTTGGTGGCATCATTTTATTTTCTAGACCCACTTGTTGAGGAAAATGTTATTTCTCTCATTCATGTAGTTTGTGAATTTTTCAGTATATTTGAGCTTGTCTTAGGATTATCACCTAGGCAATCAGATCGACCTTGCCACCAATTTTCATCAGCTATGAGTTGCAGGGGATAGCTTTCCCCTTTACCACATTCCTCACTCATTATGACTCTTATGAATGACTCGTGATGTCATTCGGATTGTCCAGCTTATTTCGTCCATCTTATGAATCGAGTATTCTATGAATATTTCGATGAGCCCATCCTTATATTCTTTGGTTATGGACGACAACTGCAATTTAAAATTTTCAATTTTTTTTAATAAGATATTTATAAGTATAATTGGATTTTGTTCTTAAAACGAGCAAAGAATATTCGTAAAGTTTTAAGAGAAATATTTATCATATAGAAGATGATTTTGTGTTATTTTTCCCATTGAGTGCTTTAAGAATTCTGGTTGATGCTCTTGATCAACGTTATCGATAGGAATCTCCTAAACGCTATGATGACACAATCAGACATAGTAAATTGACTTGGAATAAGTAAATTTTTCTAGAAAAATGATTTCATAAAGTTAATTGTAATTTTGAAAGTTTTAGCCATTCGGGAAAGAGGATCATTTAAAATAACTTCTTTCCGATGCTCCAATTCTTGTGATTCCCGAAAGGAACCAAGAATTCACTGTTTGTAACGATGCTAGTCGTATTGGTCGGGGTGTCGTTCTCTTGCAAAAGAGAACGTTCTATCATTTATGCTTCTATACAATTAATGTCTATCCAGACTAGGTATGCGACTCATGATCTAGTGTTCGCGGCTATTGTTTTCACTTTTAGAATTGACATCATTATTTTTGGGAGAGAAATTTGTTCTCTACACCGAACATAAATCGTTGGAGTATTTATTTTCTCAAAAGGAACTTAATTTGCATCCACATCGTTGGCTCGAGTTCCTTGCATCCTTTGATCTTGATATTCCTTATACTTTGGAAAGGGAAATCATTTTGCCGATGTCCTTAGTCGTAAAAAACAAATGGTTGTTTCTTTGATGATGTCCGAATGGAATGATCTTTTGACAGGTTCATCTGATGTACCGTTATTGTACTATGTCGTTGTCCAATTTATTTGAGTTTCGGGTACATCGGACTTACTGTTATTATACTACGTCGTTGTTCGAATTATTCGAGCATAACATTTTTGAATTTCGTCGTTTCACCGGCTCGATTTTCTGCTATTCGTAACATTTTTCCACGTCTCTCAACTATGGAAATGCCTTATGGATTCCGATTCTATTCTTGAGCTCGGTGTTATTGAAGGAATTGAAGTTTCACCTAATTTGACTTATGAGCGAACACATCCAGACTTACTCTCTCGTGCTCTTTAGGGTGAGCTTCTTACATCAAATTTTCTTTTGTGCTGATATGTTTTTATGGATGTTACTTTTTATTTTCTTCTTAAGTATTGCGAGGACGCAATTTCTTTAAGGAGGGGAGTCTGTAACAACCCGCATATTTTACGATGGTATATTTAAATATTTTATTTAAATAGCATCGTTAATCGGATTTATGTCCAAAATGCTACTTTTCGCAAACAGTTGAATTAGGACTCGAGACCACTTCCATTGAGTCCAAAATGGCGTTTGCGACCTTTTTGAGTATAAACATCGATATGTTTGGAGTTGAGTAAAATTTTGACATTTTCACTTAGGGCTTTGGGTTTTGGTTTCAGCCCATTAACCTAACATATCAATCCAACTCCACTCCACTCCTCTTTATTCCTTCATAATATTTCCTACAACTCAAGCTTTAGTAAAAATGGAGGAAAAGATTGGAAATAGAAATTCCTAAGCCCTAGTTTCATTTGCAAATTCAAGCTTTAGCTCCAAATTCTAGAAGAAGCTTATGTAAACATCTTCTTCATCTTCTCCATCTCAATCCCTCTTCCATTTTCAGAAATTCCTAAACCCTAACTTAGGAAATATTTTCTTATGAGCTTAGATTGAAGCTCCTTGAGTTGGAATTGAAGAGGAATTGATCTTGCCTTGTTTTAAAAGCTTCTCCTTTGTTGTTTTTGAGAGAAAGGTGAGTTTTTGAACTCACATCTATGTCTATATCTTTGATAGTTGTTTGGTGGTGATTTCTAGCATCTATTCCTTGTTCATTTGCTTTGGATTGAATTGGTTTTATGAATATTCCAATTTTTGGTGTTTTTAAGTTAAATCTTTAAAAATCTTAGCTTTGATGTTTGCTCATGATTTTAGTGGTGTATCGAAGAGCCTATAGGGCTGGGATGCCGATTGGCGTAAACCCCTAGTGCCCATCGCTCGTCCAATCGCAAATTGTTTGTGGTTTTGCCCCTTGGGGGATAGGATGAGAATACTGGAATTTCCAGTTCAGTCGAATGAACTAGAAGGTCAGTCGACTGAACCGAACCCAGGAATTTTCCTAGGCCAGTATCAGTCTACTGACCACTTTGGATTAGTCGACTGAGCCTGAAAACCGAAAGTTTCCAGGCAGATTCAGTCGACTGACCACCCAGGTTCAGTCGACTGAACCTGGAAACAGAAAGTTTCCAGGATTTGTGTCAGTCGACTTACCACCTTGGTCCAGTCGACTGAATCTGCTGTCTCTGCCTATTTTGCCTTTTGTGTTTGAATTTCCAATTTTTAATCAATTTTTATTTCTCCAATTTGTTGTTATCACCTTTGTTGACTTTGATAACTTCTTTTTCGGGATTTTTGGGGAATATCCATTTTGATGGATTTGGTATCGATTTCTATGGATTTGATTCACGTCTTCATATGTGAATATTTGATGATTGATTGTTTTCACGATCATTTTTGTGATTTGTCACTTTGAAATACGAAGGTTTTTATACTAGTAGTAAATATCAAAACTCGTTCATTAAAATGATTTCAACTCTACTTTTAATACAAAGCCCGTTTATAAAACCATTTTCCAACCTATTAGTATATACAAACCTTTCCCTCATTCATTCGAGAAATCCAATTAAACAACTTAGCAAAACAAGTGGTATGAAACACTTGCGTTTACTTTGTCGGTTAATTCTTAGACTTGTTCGATTAAAACTCTTGTGATAATTTTTGAGTGGAAATCTATAATTTGTTCGTAAATATTTAAGTTAAGCCAGTGGTTATGGGACATGAAGCTAAACTCATTTATTTACTATCTTAGTGTAATTGACACTTCTTGATGATTGATGATGATCATTTTGTGATTTAGACTTGCGATATGCGATGTCTTTTTGTCCACATAGGGGACTATACCTTATTTTATTGAGGTTTGCCTCATTTCTTTTATAGGCTAACGACCTATGCATTCTTTGGAGTTTCGACTCATTTTTGTGGGCTAGCAACCCATGTTCTTTTATGGAGTTCAGTTCATCGGGCGTAACGCTGTACTACGTCATTGTTCCATATTATTGGAGTTCGGTTCATCAGGCGTAACGCTGTACTACGTCGTTGTTCCGTATTATTAGAGTTCGGTTCATTGGGCATAACGCTGTACTACGTCGTTGTTCCGTATTACTGGAGGTTGGTTCATCGGGCGTAACGCTGTACCACGTCGTTATTCCGTATTATTGGAGTTCGATTCTTCGGGCGTAACGCTGTACTACATCGTTTTTCCGTATTATTGGACTTCGGTTCATCGGGCGTAACGCTGTACAACGACGTTGTTCCGTATTATTGGAGTTTGGTTCATCCAGCGTAACGCTGTACTACGTCGTTTTTTCGAATTATTCGAGTTTCAGGTTCCACGGGCGTATCGATATTGTACTACATATTTGCACCAGCTTTATGGTTAGTGACCCGTTTATGATGCACGTGTTGGTGAGTTTTCATGCTCCCGTTTTGTGATAGGCTTCCCCCTCTTTGTGTTTTCTAGACTTCTAGTTGATGATTTCTAGAATTTGTGATTCACCACTTTTGTGATTGGCATTGATATTTTTGTCAATATTTATGGTATGGTGAATAAAATAAAGAATATGACATTCTTTTTAGTGCTTTGAGATTTCTTGAGATATTGTATGATTTTTGTGTTGTCTAATGTATACTTTTCATAGTATGGCATTATTGTTATCATACCTTTTTTTGTCATATCTCTTATTCTATCTCATTTTATCTGATATTTATAGCTAGACTGATCCGTTTATTATTTTCTTATTAAATAATACTCGGGTCAGACTGAGATGTTACAGGTGCTTCTGCTTGGCTCCTCTTCTGGGAACCCGACTTTTGGCTAAGTACTCTAGTTTAGTAGTTTTTGTTGTTATACATACGAGATAGAGACTCTTTGATGTATACATATTCTTTTGTCTATCACTTGTATCTATTTCTTTTGTGATGTTGTGGATCTTGTATGACCACTACTCTGATGTACACTTCTATGTGTTATATTCATATCTATTTCCTCCTTTGTGATATGTATATCTGTGACTGATTTACGTTATGTTTATTTCTATATTTGTTTCCGAAGACCACATAGCCACTGTGTAGTAGCTTTAAGTTTGTATCGGTATGTTGGATTTCCAATTGAAATGAAATGCATGTTATACTATCTGACATATCGGTGCTCGCACAAAGCAATTACACGGATGGTCGCTCCTCAACAGCCTAATTCTTCGTGCTAGTTGACGGCATTACTCCGCAGTGTCCTTGGCTAGCGTGAGTATAGAGGTGGTGCGTCATAATGTTTATACTCAAAAAGGTCGCAAATGCCATTTTGAACTCAATGGAAGTGGTCTCAAGTCCTAATTAGGCTGTTTGCAAAAGTAGCTTTTCGGACTTTAATCCGACTAACGACGCTATATTTAAATAAAATATTAAAATATACAAATCGTAAAATATGCGGGTTGTTACACCAGAGACGGTGACTGAGATCAGAAGTTTCCTTGGACTAGTTGGCTATTATCGGAGATTAATCAAGGGTTTCTCGCGGATGGCAGCACCTTTGACTGAGTTGACCAGGAAGGATGTGAAGTTTGTCTAGTCCGACAAATGTGAGGAAGCATTCCTTAAGTTAAAGCATTTATGGACCAACACACTTGTATTAGTAGTTCTAGACGAAAGCCAAGGGTTGATAGTGTACACTAATGCATGTGGGACTGGATAAGGAGCGATGTTGATGCTGAAAGGCAAAGTTATTGCCTACGTTTTACGACTTCTTAGACCGCATGAAGTGAGGTATCCTACTCATGATTTAGAGTTGGCCACGGTTATCTTCGTGTTGAAGATTTGTAGATATTATCTCTTAGGGGAGATATTTGGGCTATGCACGGATCATAAGTATTTACGATATTTATTCTTTCAGAAGGGGCTGAATATGAGACAGCAGCGGTGGTTGGAGTCTTTGGCTGCTTATGATTTTGGTGTAGAGTATACTTTTGGGAAAGGAAATAAGATAGCGAATGCTCTTAGTATGAAACATCAGAATGTGGTGTTTGCTGTGTTTGCTGAATGGAAGGATTTGGAAACTTTGACTAATAGTGTGTAGTTAAGATAAACTGCTAGTTCCAGTCAAAGTATTTCCATGTTGTCCTATTTAGAAGTTCGACTAGTGTTGATCGAGAGGATTGCTTCTAAGCAGAAAAAGGATCAAGTAATAGTCGAGAGGATTAGAAGGCTTGAGGTTGGAACTGAGGTTGACGATCTAAGGATTTTAGTCTTGACCAAAGGGGATGGTTGAGAAAGAAGGGATGATTATGTGTTTGGAATGTAGAGGACTTGAGGAGACAATTTCTTGGAGAATGTCGTCGATCCAATTTTACAGTTCATCCTGAAGGGACCACTATGTATCAGGATATGAAGATGAGCTTCTATTAGGAATGTATGAAGTGGGATGTTGGCTTGTGGGTCAGGCAATGTGCAAACTGTCAACAAGTGAAAGCCAAACTCAAAAGCCGAGTGGGTTACTTCAGCCTTTAGAGATTCCAGTTTGAAAATGGGATTCAATATCCATGGATTTTATGGATGGGTTGCCAATGTCAAATAAAGGAAACGAAAGTACATGGGTCATAGTGTGGACAGGTTGACCAAGAGTGTCAATATGATTCTAATTAAGTCAACCAGGATGACACCTATTTTAGCTAAGTTGTTCATGAAGAACATAGTTAGACTACCTGGAGTTCTTAGTAGTTTAGTCAGTGATAGAGATGCTTTTTTTACTAGTGAATTTTGAAAGAGTCTACATGATATATTAGGTACCAAGCTCAAGATGAGTAATGCATATCACCCACAGACGGGTGGACAGACAAAGAGAGTCAACAAGGTGCTTGAGAATTTATTGAGAGCTTGTGTATTGGAATTTGATGGATCTTAGGAGGACCATCTACATTTGGTTGAGTTTTCCTTTAATAATAGCTATCAGACTAGTATAGGAATGACACCTTTTGAAGCTTTGTATGGAATGCCATGCAAATCGCAACTATGTTGGTTGGAGACTAAAGACAGATTAGTCTTAGGTCCAGATTTGGTTAAAGAGGCAACCGAGAAGATTGAGTTAATCTGGGAAAGGATGAAGGAAGCTCATTCTAGACAAAAGAGTTACACAGACAAGAGGCATAAAGACCTATATTTCTTAGTTGGAGATAAGTTTTTCATTGAGGTATCACCGTGTGGTACGATTTGGAAAGTCAAGAAGCTGACACTGAGATATGTTGGTCTATTACAGATTATAGAGAGGATTGAGAAGCTCGCATGCGGAGAAGAGTTGCCAAACAGTATTGTAGGTGTCCGTAATGTATTCCATGTGTCTCAGCTTCGCAAGTACGTGCATGACCCAGATTACTATTCCTCCGACAAGGTTGGAAGATTTAATAGTAGAGCCTAATTTGACTTTTGTTAGACACTCAGTTCAGGTTGTAGCGAAGGATGAGAAAAGATTGAGGAACAAGACAGTCAGGTTGGTGAAAGTTCAGTGGAGCGACAACAAGAAGGACTGTATTTGGGAGACAGAAGATGGGATTAGAGATACTTATACTGATCTACTTTGAGGGTATTTCTATATTAGATTTATATAGATAGTTGCAAGTCAGGTAGGCTACTATGGTTGTTAGGAGTTGTCACAAATGATTGCTATGTTTAGTATTTAGTCCTTGCAGAATTTCGAGGATGAAATTCTTTAAGGAGAGGAGCCGGTAACATCCCTAATTTTTAATAACATTATTCAAGAGATTTAATTAGACAAATTAAATAGAAAAATGTAATAATTAGACTGATAAGGAGATCAAGATTGGAAATTAAATTAAAAGGTCGTGCTTACTTATTTAAATGGGCTTAAGAATGGCTTATAAGCTAATTAATTTACACAAGGCTTATTAGGAAAATTACCACTCGTCTTATATTCACGTTTCATGCATCTATTCACATTCACTCTGTCATTTTCACAAAACATACAACTAAAACTTAGAGGAGTCGGCCATTACTTTGAGGAAGAAAAAGAGAAAATCAATCTAAAAGCTAAGGGTTCAAGCTAAAGAAAATTAATCTCAATCCAATCTCTAAATCTTTATCATAATTAAGGTGAATAATAATTTATACCATCTCTATTTTGTTTTACAATTATTTGATTTTCGGGTTTAAGGTTAAACTTATGTTAATGATTTTTGGACGATGATATGCTTTCGTTTAATAGGAAATTAAATTCAAATAAGAATATTTGATTAAGGATTTAGATTTTGAGGTTAAAACCGATTAAAATGATTTTGAATGCATGGAAAAATTATATGTTATATAAAGATTTTGGAGATGCATTTCAATTTTTGTAATTTTCAAAGCTATGGAAATTTAATATGAATTTTCAAAGGAAAATATGTATAATTGGGTTTGAAAATTTAATTTTGATTATTTTAGAAAGAATTTGGGTTAGGAATTTTTTTATGTTAGATAACATGATGAAAGTGAATTTCTATAATTGGTTTTACTTAATGGAAGGACTTAATTGTTAAATTTTCTTTGATTTAGATTTGAAAACATGCGGTAGTTATTTTTGTGAATGATTTGAAAAGTTTTAAGGAAACCCATTAACGGTTTATAAATAGGCAGATTAGTTATAAAGTAATTACTAAAAGTAGCTTAATTTCAGCCATTACCCAGAAAAGTGGGTTCCGACCCCTTTAGAAACACCCATTGAACCTATGCTTTCACCATTAATCAAGTCAAAACCTACTAGGACGAACCCAACCAGTGCCAAAACCAATACACAAGGTATCAATATGATTGGTATGTAGTGGATTGGCATGGTGTCGAAACCAATGCTTTCGATGGGGACGAAACATTTGTTTATTTTAAAAAGATATGCGCCTGCCTTATTTTTAGAAGGGTGCTTTCGACCAAGTCAATACCCTATTTCTTTCGAATCTGTTGTCACATCTTCTTTGTTTAAATAGAGTTTCGAATGAGTTCCTTTATTTATAAAACAATGCTTTCGAAACTTGTGGTTTCGACCTAGTTGAAACCCTGCTGTAGTTCTTTTACCTTTCAAGTGTATTGAAGTCATCAATGATTTCGAAGGGTAGTTTTTGTTCTAAACTTATGCAAAGCCACTTCCTAAATGCTTTTAAAAGGGGTTAAGGATTTCGAAGGCAATGGCTCCGAAAGGGGGTTTCGATGCTATCCTTCAATATTTTACTTAAAGGTTTTGAGCTTTCGAATGGATGGTTCCAATGCCATCAAGTTTTCCCCAAACAAATTTTATAAGGATAAATGGTTTCGAAAGGGATACTTTCATATACATTCACTTTGACCCCAAAAATATTTTTAAGTTAAAACCGATGGCGTTGAAAGATGTGCTTTCAAATGGTTTCGAAGGGGAGATAACCCAATGCTTTTGAAAGGTCTTTAATGAATGATTTCGAATGGGAGATACCCTAATGTTTCCGAAAGGCCTTTGATGAAGGTTTTGAAGGGGAGTAACCCTAATGTTTTTGAAAGGTATGTTTAAGTTGTTTTGAAAAGTGAATTTTATTGCTTTCGAAGGGGGCTATCCAATGGTTTCGAAAGACCTAGTTTTCAAAACAAATAAACCAATCTCAAGGAAAACCATGGAATAAACAAAATAATTTTGAGAAAGAATTTTTTTGAAGAAGCTTTTCTTGATAAAATAATAGGTTAAAGGAATTGACCAAGTTTATAAAAAAATGATTTCAAGGATATTAAACCACAGGTGCTGGTAATATTATGTTATCATGTTTGCTTCTTCATACATATATTCACTTTTAAATGAAGCCATAACTCTATTTTGGAGAGAAAGGGAAAATTAACCCGCTAGGTTGACCCAACAATGAATATAAATTGAATAACTCTTGAATGAGTAGAATCGCATCCACGAGGTCAGATAGACCAAAATACATGATGCCTAAATATTTATTAAAGAAGTTGTCAAATAGGCAGGTTCATAGTGTGCTCATGAAAACTACGCTTTTAGAAATTTATTGGAAGGGGTCAGTAGATTCATAGTAAACCCATAAAACCATGTATAGATAGAGTTATTGGTAGGGGCCAATAAGTTCGTAGTAAACCCATGAAGATTATGATTAAAAAGTAGTTGGCAGGAGCCAATTGGTTTGTGGTGTACCCATGAAAACTGTATCCGGATTAAGTTACCGACAAATGCCAATAGGTTCTTAGTCAACCCATGAAAACTAGAATAAGAGGAAAGTTATCGGAATTACCAATTGGTTCAGGAAGAACCCGTGAAAGTAAAGCTATTGGCAGGGGCTGTAGGATCGATTTCACCCTAAAGGGGGGGTGAATAGGGTGATTGTGTAAATTATTAAAATTAATCGCGGAAGCTTATGAATTAATTTCAATTCAGATCACAGAATAGCAGCACAGATATTGCAGAATATAAATAACAGAACAACACAGAATTTACCCAGCTTCGGCAAAACCCTGCCTACGTGCTGCCCCCAAGGTTTCTACTAGAAATTAGATAGTCCCTCGCTTACACACGTAAACTCGCTATACTCGCTATTGACTAATCTAACTCTACGCTCAAAACCCTGCCACAACTCAACTATCGAGTTGCGAATTCTCAAGCTACGCCACGTAGCTTGTCCCCTAGTCACACGACTAGAAAAATAAAAACGGTTTAAAAGAAAAATAGAAATTAAAAACAATTTGAAATACAAAACCCTATTTAATAAAAACTAAGCCCAAATTAATAAAACAAAGGCCGGCCCCTTATTCACTTCTTCAACCCGTTCCTTTTTCTTTGCTTTGTGAAAATATGGCCGATCCTCTTTCGTTCCTCTTTGCGAATTAGGGCTTTCGTTCGTGCGATCCAATTTAGGATTATTGGAGAAGTCGACTGATTAGTTGGTTGATTGCAATCACTGTTTCTCTGATTTGCTTCAATTGTTTGCGGCTTCTCCTCCTTGATCGAGTTCGATTGCTTCGGTATGTAATTTGTACTTTTTTTTGCTTCTTCTAATCTTTCGTACTTGAACTCGATAATCTGATTGCCGATGATGATTGGGCTTTTATATAGGTCGAATTCCTATATTTGCGTTCGTATAAATTTTGTTTGAATTCGTCTTCACTGTGCTTTGGCCGCTCGATTTTTTTTTGATGATTTAGATGTCACTGACTATTTCAATTTCGTATAAATTGATATTTCTTGGCACTCACGGTTTCGATTTGTGACTTGGTCATATGCGTGTATATTCTTGCTATCCACGGCTTTGACTCCGATCATTTTACTGTTGACTTTGGCTTGATTAACTTGATTTAGGGTATGCGAATTAGCTTCGGCCATCATCATTGCTTTTATACAAACTTGATTTACGACTTGGTAATCACTGTAACCTGTACTGTATAGTTCGACTCCGGTCATTTTGTATCTGCATTTGTTATTTCTGAAGCTCGAGTTGCACTTGCTCACTGCTTGATGGTCTTGTGACTCTTGCTATGCCTTTGTGCATTTTTCTGTATTCAGTTGAGTTGATTGTTGCATTTGTTTACTTCTGCACTTGTGTATATTTGGTCTGATCATTTGTATACATACATTCTTGTATGTATATATGTGTATGGTCACTTGTGTATTGCCTTTCTGAACTGTGCACATTTTTGCATGGTTCTCTGACCTTGTTGCCTCTGTTCATTTGCCGGTTAGCTTGCATCTGCTTGCTGTTCACCTGCATGTAGCTGTTGCTCCCATGTGTTGCTTTGTCATTGATTTGAATTGTGCATTACTGGTCTTTGCATCTACCAGTTTCATTTAGTTGACATTTGCTGTCATATTTGCTATGACATCCATGTTCCCTGTTGATTCTTTGGTGATGCTTCACCCGTTATGTCTGCAACTTGTAGCTGGACTTGTGCACCTTGTTTCATGTTTAAGACTTGAGTCTTTGTGGTCTGGTTGCATGTTCACTATTTGTATCTGCAGTGGTATTGTTTTTGTTCATCTGTATATTGCTGCAATCTTCATTTCCTTGTATCGTCATCACTGTGTACTGGTGGCATTTCTTTGATTTCGAACTTGGACTTATAGTTGAATCTGGACATGTTATGGGCTGGACATTTGATGATGTGGTATGTACTTGTGTACTTCTGGTATGCTGCAGCTTGCATCTTTGTTGCATTTGAACTGGCTGTTGTCTTTGTTGTTGGGTTGCTGCACATATGAACTTGCATTCATTCGAGTTCAGTTTGCACTTGTTCATCATGTAGCTTGTTGTCTTCATGTATAGTTTCTGTCTACATTCATGTTTGGTTGCTACTGAATTTTGATGTTTTTGCCATTCACTTGTGCTGTGCAGTTTTGTGCTTTGAGTTAGTTTCATTGTTGCTTCTGAACTTGGTTCACATCATGTTGATTTTTGAAATTTCACTTGAGTTGAATCCAGTTTCAAAACTCGGGTTTGACCTTGTGCTCGTGTCGTGATTTTCAATGTTATTGCACGTGAGTTGAACCCGGTTTTTCATTTGGGTTTGACCTGTGCTCGCCTGTCCCTGTAGCATTATCAAGTGTATATATCGGTGTGCACGGCCTTGTGGCATATACAGTAATACACTGTGTATGTCACAAGTTGTTCGTGTATGATGAATTCAAATTTAAATGATGACGAACAACCCAAATAACTGAGGCAAATATCATTTTCAAAATTCACGTTTTATTTTATATCGCAAAAATATTTTATTTTCAATTTTACTGCGTTAGTAAATATTTTTGCAGATTGCTCAGATGCTGGATTCAAACTGGCATGCAGTTGAAGATAAATACGAGTGTGAGTGATATGTAGTGAGGTGATGATATGTAAAATAGTGATGTAATTGAATTTGTATCAAAGTTGTATAGTGAATAGTGAGAGCTTGAATTTGTATACTATTCAAAATTGTAATAAATATTTGTTTGAATAAAATATTCGTTTAAATTCAAATTCTGTGTTATTTAATTTATTCAACAAATATTTATTTAATCTGTGAAAACACAATAGTATATTAACAAATACATTTAAACGAATGTATATATGTTTATTATCATTAAACAAAAAAGTCATATAAGCGCATATTCAACAATCTCCCCCTTTTGATGATAACAAACATATATTTAAGATTTTGAATATGTTAAATGTATTTGATCATAGATATATCTAATTGCTCCGCCTATTTAAATGCTTCCTCTCTACACAAAGCTCCCCCTACATATATGCATACAAATAAAAATATGCAAATGATCCTAGATGCAAATAGAAAATTATTTGACCTTTGCTTGATTTTATTTGACAAAATCTTAACTTTTCTCTCCCCCTTTTGTTATCAGCAAAAGAATAATAGTGTTAGAGAAAATAGAGATAAAGTAATCGATATCAATCCAACATTAAAACTCAATTGAATATAAATATTAAATTTCAATAAAAAGTCAAACAAAAATCATAATTATTTTGTTAGGCGCATATTCCACTTTTAGAATGATGGAAATGATGTCATCATATAAGACCATATAGTTATGTCTATTTGTGGTATATTTATATCAGGAATTTGAATATCTACTAACCATGCATAACCGTTAGGACTTTTAAATGAGATTAGTAGTATTCCAATTTTATTTTTAAAAAAAAATTCAAGTATTTTCTAACCACGCATAACCGTGAGGACTTTTAAATGGGATTAGAATCAACTTGTTTATTTTAAAAAATCAACTTTTGATATGCGTTCCATACATGCATAACCGTGAGGACTTTTAAACGAGCATGGAAGCACATAACAAATTCCAAGTAATTCACCCATGCATAACCGTGAGGACTTTTAAATGAGAGTGAATACTTTGGTATTTATTTATTTATTATTATTATTATTATTATTATTTAAAAATGTGAAAAATGAAAAACGAACGATTCCTGTTTAAAGTACCACATATTGACAAACTATATAGAATTTTGATGAGTGATGGTCGTTAGAAATATGATAGACATAGAGATGGTCATGGAATTTTTACCAACACAAAGTTTTATAACTCTTGTTTAAATTTTTAAAGAAATTTATTAATTATACCGTCTCGAGTCATAATATTTGATCAATATTAACACTCATCACTTTTTCAATCATTATTTTTCTTTTCGATAAACATTAGGGAGTCAGATTAGTCAAAATAGTCATTTAAAATCAAATTCAAAAATAATTACGAAATTAATTTTTCAAAAATGACTAATCTGAAACTATGGTCAAAAATGATTTTCTCCAGGGGATTTTATAAGAAAATTTTCTGCAATTTGAAAATTATTTGAAATGAAAAATATGCAGATATTTTCTTTGAAAAAACGATGCAGTTACTAAATTTCTCAACAATAATCACGTTTCACCAGTAATTTTTCTATCAACTAGATTACCAGTGAAATCTGCATCTGAATTTCTCTTTCACTCAAAAAATTATCATCAATTGAATTTTATAGACCAAAACATGAAGTGTGCACCAAAAATTTCAAATTCAATTTTAACAATAATTTAAATTACATTCTTTTGAATTTGAAATGAAGCTGTGTAAATAATCAGAAAACCGTGAATAAGGAGTTAGCCATATTATAACCAATTGTATTATCTAACAAAACACTATTTTTAATCCAAACTGATATATATGAAATAAAAGAATATAGAGATTTTTATAGTGTTTTTGGCATAAGAATATAATTGGCCAACTATGTTGAATAAGTCAGAATCATCATCTTTTCATCATCTCATTATTGGCTGATTTTAATTCAGAATATGGTGCAGATTATCACATTTAATATATCGTTTAAAACATACCATTACCTGTTTTACCTTTACGATATTTTTCGTTGTTGTCCGTTGTGATTCTGTCACCTTTATACTAGGCTAAGGAACTTTGCTTCGTCGTCCGTTGTGTTTCTGGAACAGCCAAAAAATCCAGAGTACACTGTTGTTGTTCCTTAGCCTGCCACCACACCTACACGATGAAAGATTTATGTGACCTATTTGTTTTTATAGGTCCATGGTTGTTAGTGGCAGAAAATTTTGAAAAACAATTTTGTGTAGACCCAAAACTGTTTATAATTGTTCCCTTCGGCACCCAAATTTGTTTAACTTTGAGAGATTTATATTTGTGCCTTTTGGAACCCAAATCGGTATAGTTTTCACATGTTTGGGTCTCTATACCAACAATTATTGTGATTGTGTCCATATTTTCTACAAATCATGCACATTGAATTTTCTTGATTAATCTTGTTTTCAACAATTTTCGAACTATTATATCCAAGTCCTTGTCTAACCGTATTAACAGTTTGCTTTCCTAATAGCATATTCAACGATTTTTCACTTTTTGAAAATTTATCTAAAGTCGTTGACAATTGTTGGACTTGTGATTTGAGAGATTCATTTTCGTTTAACAACTGTGTGCACTTTTTAATAGAATTCTCTCTCCTAGTATTTTCATTCTCCTTTAAAATCAGAATTTCATTTTCAAGCGATTTTATTTTAGTTTCTGATTTTTTAATTTCTTCATCAAATGTTGGACACTTATCACACTTAGGGATCCTACTTTGATAGGTTTTAACTAATTGATCAAGTTGTTTATTACATTCTATCAAAGTATCTTTTTGAGATTCAAGTTTGGCGTATTTTTCCCTAAGTCGTTCAAAACAACCGTTTACTTCATGAAAATATATAAGCAACTCAGAATGGGTAAGTTTTGATACCTCACTTGGCTCGTCATCGTCACTGTCAGTTGTATCACCTCGAAGACACAATTCTGCCTTTTCGCTTTCACTACCAGTGCTTTGATCATTCTCGTCTATTTCATCCCAAGTGGCTGCAAAACTTTTCTTTTTCTGTTTCTTTCCATGGCTGGATTTAATTTGTGGACAATCGGGCTTGATATGGCCGGGTTTGTTGCAATTATAACAAATAAACTTTTGTTCTTCCGAGTAGTCTAGTGCTTTGGCTATTCTGCTTTTTGCTTTTTGAATTCGAGCTGAATTTCCATGTTTTTGATTCCATTTTTTGAATTTCCTTATTAACAGCTCCAATTCTGCCGCTCCATCATCTTCATCGCTATCATCATCACTTTTGATTGTTCCTTTGAGAGCTATTGATTTCTTTTGAGTGTCACCTCCTTCACGCTCTTCTTTGAATTTCATTTCTAGCTCATAAGTGGCGAGATTTCCGATAAGTTCTTCAACTTTAAGTTGTTTTAAATCTTTCGATTCTTGTATGGCAGTTACTTTTGCTTCAAAGCTTCGTGGAAGGACTCTGAGGATTTTACGGACTATTTCTAATTCGGTGTATGTTTTTCCGAGAGCTTTTGATTTGTATACGATATTGGAGAGTCGTCCGTACATCTCTTTGACATTTTCTTCCTTCGCCATTTTGAAGTTCTCGTATTCGCTGCTTAGCATTGCAAGGCGAGATTCTTTGACTTGAGATGTTCCTTCGTGAGTCACTTCTAGTATGTGCCATATTTCCTGCGCAATTAGACAATGTCAGACACGATTAAATTCAAATTGATCCAATGAACAGATAATAGAATTCATAGCTTTGGCATTAGTATTTTGTAATTTATTTTCTAGTTCTGTCCATTGTTCCTTTGGTTTCTCTATTTCCTGATTATCTACAGTTATAGTTGGTATTCTATAACCTGTCTCAACAATATTCCAAGCGTCAATGGTTTTTAGAAAAATTTGCATTCTATTTTTCCAATAAGCATATTCACCATTGAACATTGGTGGTCTAACTATGGATTGACCTTCTGCAAAAGCATTATTAAAAGAAGCCATTTTAAAAATTCAAATTTTTAAAACAAAAACCGATTTTTTTTTTGAAACACGAATTTTTAAAACAAAAATTGATTTTTGTAAAATCAAATTTTTAAAACAAAAACGGCTTTTGTTCCTAGCGCTGATACCACTTGTAGGATCGATTTCACCCTAGAGGGGGGGGGGGTGAATAGGGTGATTGTGTAAATTATTAAAATTAATCGCGGAAGCTTATGAATTAATTTCAATTCAGATCACAGAATAGCAGCACAGATATTGCAGAATATAAATAACAGAACAACACAGAATTTACCCAGCTTCGGCAAAACCTTGCCTACGTGCTGCCCCCAAGGTTTCTACTAGAAATTAGATAGTCCCTCGCTTACACACGTAAACTCTCTATACTCGCTATTGACTAATCCAACTCTACGCTCAAAACCCTGCCACAACTCAACTACCGAGTTGTGAATTCTCAAGCTACGCCACGTAGCTTGTCCCCTAGTCACACGACTAGAAAAATAAAAACGGTTTAAAAGAAAAATACAAATTAAAAACAATTTGAAATACAAAACCCTATTTAATAAAAACTAAGCCCAAATTAATAAAACAAAGGCCGGCCCCTTATTCACTTCTTCACCCGTTCCTTTTTCTTTGCTTTGTGAAAATATGGCCGATCCTCTTTCGTTCCTCGTTGCGAATTAGGGCTTTCGTTCGTGCGATCCAATTTAGGGTTATTGGAGAAGTCGACTGATTAGTTGGTTGATTGCAATCACTATTTCTCTGATTTGCTTCAATTGTTTGCGGCTTCTCCTCCTTGATCGAGTTCGATTGCTTCGGTATGTAATTTGTACTTTTTTTTGCTTCTTCTAATCTTTCATACTTGAACTCGATAATCTGATTGCCGATGATGATTGGGCTTTTATATAGGTCGAATTCCTATATTTGCGTTCGTATAAATTTTGTTTGAATTCGTCTTCACTGTGCTTTGGCCGCTCGATTTTGTTTTGATGATTTAGATGTCACTGACTATTTCAATTTCGTATAAATTGATATTGCTTGGCACTCACGGTTTCGATTTGTGACTTGGTCATATGCGTGTATATTCTTGCTATCCACGGCTTTGACTCCGATCATTTTACTGTTGACTTTGGCTTGATTAACTTGATTTAGGGTATGCGAATTAGCTTCGGCCATCATCATTGCTTTTATACAAACTTGATTTACGACTTGGTAATCACTGTAACCTGTACTGTATAGTTCGACTCCGGTCATTTTGTATCTGCATTTGTTATTTCTGAAGCTCGAGTTGCACTTGCTCACTGCTTGATGGTCTTGTGACTCTTGCTATGCCTTTGTGCATTTTTATGTATTCAGTTGAGTTGATTGTTGCATTTGTTTACTTCTGCACTTGTGTATATTTGGGCTGATCATTTGTATACATACATTCTTGTATGTATATATGTGTATGGTCACTTGTGTATTGCCTTTCTGAACTGTGCACATTTTTGCATGGTTTTCTGACCTTGTTGCCTCTGTTCATTTGCCGGTTAGCTTGCATCTGCTTGCTGTTCACCTGCATGTAGCTGTTGCTCCCATGTGTTGCTTTGTCATTGATTTGAATTGTGCATTACTGGTCTTTGCATTTACCAGTTTCATTTAGTTGACACTTGCTGTCATATTTGCTGTGACATCCATGTTCCCTGTTGAGTCTTTGGTGATGCTTCACCTGTTATGTCTGCAACTTGTAGCTGGACTTGTGCACCTTGTTTCATGTTTAAGACTTGAGTCTTTGTGGTCTGGTTGCATGTTCACTATTTGTATCTGCAGTGGTATTGTTTTTGTTCATCTGTATATTGCTGCAATCTTCATTTCCTTGTATTGTCATCACTGTGTACTGGTGGCATTTCTTTGATTTCGAACTTGGACTTATAGTTGAATCTGGACATGTTATGGGCTGGACATTTGATGATTTGGTCTGTACTTGTGTACTTCTGGTATGCTGCAGCTTGCATCTTTGTTGCATTTGAACTGGCTGTTGTCTTTGTTGTTGGGTTGCTGCACATATGAACTTGCATTCATTCGAGTTCAGTTTGCACTTGTTCATCATGTAGCTTGTTGTCTTCATGTATAGTTGCTGTCTACATTCATGTTTGGTTGCTACTAAATTTTGATGTTTTTGCCATTCACTTGTGCTGTGCAGTTTTGTGCTTTGAGTTAGTTTCATTGTTGCTTCTGAACTTGGTTCACATCATGTTGATTTTTGAAATTTCACTTGAGTTGAATCCAGTTTCAAAACTCGGGTTTGACCTTGTGCTCGTGTCGTGATTTTCAATGTTATTGCACGTGAGTTGAACCCGGTTTTTCATTTGGATTTGACCTGTGCTCGCCTGTCCCTGTAGCATTATCAAGTGTATATATCGGTGTGCACGGCCTTGTGGCATATACAGTAATACACTGTGTATGTCACAAGTTGTTCGTGTATGATGAATTCAAATTTAAATGATGACGAACAACCCAAATAACTGAGGCAAATATCATTTTCAAAATTCACGTTTTATTTTATATCGCAAAAATATTTTATTTTCAATTTTACTGCGTTAGTAAATATTTTTGCAGATTGCTCAGATGCTGGATTCAAACTGGCATGCAGTTGAAGATAAATACGAGTGTGAGTGATATGTAGTGAGGTGATGATATGTAAAATAGTGATGTAATTGAATTTGTATCAAAGTTGTATAGTGAATAGTGAGAGCTTGAATTTGTATACTATTCAAAATTGTAATAAATATTTGTTTGAATAAAATATTCGTTTAAATTCAAATTCTGTGTTATTTAATTTATTCAACAAATATTTATTTAATCTGTGAAAACACAATAGTATATTAACAAATACATTTAAACGAATGTATATATGTTTATTATCATCAAACAAAAAAGTCATATAAGCGCATATTCAACAGGGGCCAATAGGTTCTTAGTGATCCTATGAAAACTATGATACTGGTTAAGGAGTCCATAAACTTGAATCAGGTTCTTATAAATCCCATGAAAACTATTCAAACGGACAGGAAGTCCATAAATATTAAACATGTTATTCCTAAGCCCATGAAAACTGACACGTTAATAGTGACCCTAGAAGTAAATAAGACAATTAGTCAGATTGAATAGTTATAATGAATGGGGATGTGAAATACAAAATTGATTTGCTTGTTTGCATATCATCATATTGTTTTAAGTTGTTTTAACCATTGTGGATGCAGGAGCACAGTATATGGTTTTATAAAGTTTTAGGGTACTAATATGGAGAAAACCTATTCGGCTAAGCGGCGTGGTCTCACTAAATATCCGAATGGTTTAAAATGGTAGATTATTATTCATTCCAGGGTTTATGTCTTACTAAAAGTTTATGTTTCCCCTTAAACTCTTAGGTCTTCAACTGATTTTGAGTAGTTTGAGGTCTAAGGTTTTCAGGTTCTTTTTAGACGAATAAAGCTTCCGAAGACGTGCAGGAGGCAAACTAGTTAGAAGAGATCTTTTTATTCCGCCGTGTTTTGGTTATAATGGAAAAGTTATGTACTTGCCTACTTATATACTCTGATCATCCAAGGGGGCATTTCATATGTCGTTCTTGGCATATCAATGCAAACACGCCAACCTATTTGAGTATGAGTTGGAATGAGTTTGTTTGCGTCATTCGTGATAACAGTAAGTCCAGACATTTTAGGCATGACATGAATTGGGCAACCCACGGTCTATCAGAGATGGAATATATGATTCCATTATCGAGGAGCTTAAGAATTTCATCTCGATCTGCATCCTTCATTTTTAGGTTAAGACTTCATTGTGCGTTATGAACAGGCTTGGCTTTATCAACTAAGTGAATGCGATGTTGAACAAGAGTGGGACTAATTCCCTTAGTATCGGCAATTGACCACCCAATTGTTCCTCTGTTTTCGAATCGAAAGAAGGGAGGCTTTTTGATCAAGAGAAAGATTTTAAGAGATTATGAAAGCAAACGTTTCATTATCACTTAAGTATGCGTACTTAAGGTGATCAGGAAGAGGTTTGAGTTTCAACCTAGGAGATTGCTCAATCAAAGCATTTGGTTGAAGTTCTGACTCAAGCGTGAGGGGTTTAAATGGAAGTGCATTTTCAATCTCGTTAGGTTCATCTTGAAATAGTCGTTTGTATTCAGTCTTGCATTCGTTGTTAAGGTCAACTATTTCATTGTCAAAATTTTCTTGTATGGAGCTAACTTCCAACATTTGGTTAAGATGTTCATTTGATTGATTTTCAAGATTACAGATGTTAAGATACAAAGTCGTGTTACCAAAAGAAATCTTCATCAAACCATTTCGACAATTCATTATGGCATTTGAAGTGGCTAAGAAAGGTTGCCATAAAATCAATGGAATTTTACTCCTCGGATTATTCATAGATTTTCTCTAGGATGAAGAAATCGACGAGGAATATGAATTAATCAATTTTTATGAGTCCATCCTTGATTTCTCCCATAGGTTTCTTTATCGATCAATCAAAAAATTGAAGAGTAACTTTCGTCGGTTTTAGTTCACCCAAGCCAAGTTGTTGGTAAACTGAATAAGGAATCAAATTAACACCAGCACCCAAGTCTGATAAGCATTCAGTAATCATTTTATCTCCTATCATGCATGAGATTATCGGACATCCGGGATCTTTGTATTTTATGGGAATTGATTGAGACAAGACTTCACTAAGACCGACACCTAAGAAAACTTTCTTGGGTACATGAGTGTGTAATTTTTTGAGTACACAAGTCCTTTAGAAACTTAGTGTAAGTTGTGACTTGTTGAATGCTATCAAGGAGAGGGATGTTCACTTTGACTTGTTTGAAAATTTCCAACATCCTTTCCATTATATCAGAATTTTTCTTAGTCGAAGTCGATGTGGAAATGGAATTCAATACTCAGTAGGTCGGTCCACTTTACTAGAAGAAGAATTTGGATTGGAATTTGATTCGATATTTGACTCGATGTTTTGTTCAGAATCGCTTGTCATTTTCAAAGTGTCAAGAGGAGCTTTCAATAAATCGTTTGGATTGACAACTTGGTTATCGATTAGTTTACCGGAGTGCAAAGTCGTGCTAGCATTCATTTGGTTCACATTGCTAACTTGAACCACATGAGCTTGATTCGATTTCATGTTTTGATTTCTAGGGTTCGGAACAGGCTAACTTGGAACGTGCTTCATTTACATTCACTCATGGAAGTGGCTAATTGACTCATTTTCATTCCGATTTTAGCAATTGATTGATTCGTATTTTTCATATACGAGGTTTGAAAATTTTCAAACTACTATTTGATTGGAGGTTTTGAGTGGTTTCTTTAGCCAAAGTTTCAAAACTTTTCTCAAGTGAAGTCATTCGTTTATCGTCTTGAGGAGCGAAAGATCGTTGTGGTTTATTTTGAAACAGAGGCATAAATTTTTTTTGAAAGTCGTTGGGTTGAAATGGAGGATTCAAAGCATTGTTTGGAAATGCTTGAAAATTAGGACGAACCAAATTCGTGTTAGATTTATTTTGGTTCCGTTGTTTGAAAATGCTTGAAAATTAGGACGAACCAAATTCGTGACACAAGAAGGAATAGGAACTCAATCGAGAAAGATTCTATCCATGAGAGTTCAGGGATGGTTTTCATTAGCCATTATTGGTAGATCGTTTGTTCGGGTTAAACGATTTGTTGTTATGTCACGAGTTAAGGCACTCATGCACACGTGAAAAGATCAAGGAGAGAAAGACATGAAAATTAAGGTTAAGACAATAAAATAAAGTTTAGAGAATGAAATTAAGAGAAAAATTCTTTTCTATTGTTTTTATAAAGAAAAATATTTAACAAAAAGAAATTATTTTCAAAAGGAAGACTGTTTTTTTTTTTGGATTCTAATTTTTTTCTTGTTTTTTTTTGGATTCTAATTTTTTTCTTTCTTTAAAATGATTTTGTGTTTTTATAATTTTTTTGGGATTTTTGTTTAAAAACTAAGTTAAGGAAAATGTTTTTTTTTTCTTTTGGATTTTTTTATATATATGAACTAATGCAACTAAATGAATGCAAGGACTTAACTACAAATTTTCTGTCCTTAATAGCTTCTAACCAAAAATTATATAATCACATATTGACTTAATTCAATAAAATAGTTCTTAGCCACGTAATGGATAAGAGTTATCGGTGCATCACGAATCAACGTAGCAATGCAGCCGAATGTTTAAACACCTTTAGAGAAATAATCACTATAATATTTAGAATCATCGTAATATTTATAATGATTATTGCTCTACCGTAGCCTGGACACTAAGAAATAAATTGTTAAAAGAAATCAACTTGTCAAAATACAATTTTGCCCTAGATGAGCTTGTGACTTCCTTAAGTTCAACGTCTAACCGTGATTATTAGTCAAATTTTAATATGATGTGCAATTTATGGGCCAAGGAAGGGATGATGAAATCCCTCATCTTACGTGAAGTTGGATATTGCCCATAGAAAAGAAAATAAGATGAAATGAATGCAAAACGAAAATTAAACGTGTATCAACAATGCAACTATAAATGAGATTTTTATTTTAGTATTTGTTTGTTTTTTATAAATGCAAGCAACCAACAATGTAAGAAAAATGAAAAACTGGAGATGAGAACATGATAACAGAGTGTGCATAATTATTAGCAATTTTATTTTAAAGCGGCAATATTTTTTATAGCAAGTAATCAAAGTAGCACAATTATTTAACAAGCAGCTTTTTTTTTCTAATTTTGCAACCTGAAAATTTTAAAAATAAGAGATATATGATTTTTTTTTTCCTCTTTTTTTTGTTCATTTTACATAAATCAAGCTACGCTTCAAATTCACACACCCCGACCCAAAGACACATGGCCCACTTAAGCAACATGCTTAAATAAAATAACAATGCTTAAACACTGAAACCTTCCTCAACCACAAAAAACGCAAATACACAGATTCTATCCCCTCAATTCAAAAACTTCATTACCCAAATCAAAATTTTCGAATAAAAATTCTATCTTCAATGGTCGCGGGTTTGCTCAAACGAGGTGTGGCGATTTCGGCAAGGGTGATTTGCTTGATTTAGGGTTGAATTCAATTCAAGTCAATTGGTTAATCTGGGCTCAGATGCGGGTTTGCTAAGATGGTGGTTGATAGGCAGGTGTTGCTGAGATGGTGACGATGAAGAAGTTGTAATTGAGGAGATAGCAGTTTGAGTTGGTGATAGAGTTTGTGGAGAGGTGGAGTAGTTTACAGCTTTGTGATTAGTTGTGGCGATTGTTTTCCAGCTATAAGTGGGGAGTTTCAGGTAATGAATGTTAGGAGGAGTTGCTGCAGTGAGCGTTTGTGGTCAGGGTTGTTGGTATAAGGAGGTGACGTGTTACGGTGAAGTTTGGATATGGGTTAGGTGAGTGTTTTGTGGATGGTGGAGCAGTGGTTCAGGGAGTTGTAGTTGTTTGAAAGGAGGGTGGAAGTGATGCATCTTGATTGGTGAGGAAGTGATGTCGATGGTTATGAACAAAAATGAAGGCAAAAGTTGTTTCAGGAGATGGTGATCTGAAGTGGAGGAAGGAGTGTGATATGTTTTAGTTGTTTGGCAATGAAGCTAAGGAGGAAGGGTAGGGAGATGGGGCAGTGTTGTAGCTTAGGCTGGGAAGAAGGTGCTGTTTATGACAATTGTAGGAGAACTTGCAATGTTGAAATATGGGATTGGGAGATGTATATGTGAATTTGCGGTAGTGATGTGCAGCAAGTGTGGTTGTAGTAGGAGATTTGTGATGGAGTCATGGATGTGTTGAAGTGATGGGTGAATAAGCAGGGAGTTTGGCCGAGGCAGTGGTGATGTGCTTATAGATTATGGTTAGACGGTGGTGAGGTAGCTGGTGTTAGTTGCAGATTGTGGTGGATGGAGATAGTGGCATAGGAGTTTGTTTGGGAAGGAAAATAAGAGCCAATCAAACGAAAAGAGAGTTAACTATTTGCATAAAATGAAATTAAATTGATTTCTTAAATTAAAACTAACTGCGAACATGAAATAAAGAAGCATCAACTAAATAAAAGAGCATGAAATGGAATAGCATAATAGGAAGAAAACCGTGTATACAACAAAATGAAATAAGAAGAGTCTTAAGAAGCTATTTTATTTATCATTGATTTTATGACTACAATTTGCATAAAAAGAAGGAGATTGTTACGTGAAACATAAATGAGTATTTATACATGTCTAAAACTTTAATTCCATTTTTAGGAAGCTACCAAAAGTACCCTTGAGTTTACGTAGCCTTCAAGTAATCGTTAGGGAATTAATTAATCCTTATTAACATGTGCTTTTGCCTTTAAATCTTTATTAACATGAGCATGTGGTTTTAATTATGGTCCATTAGTTACTGGGCATGTGGGCTTCTCCATTTGCATGAATTCTTTTGTTTATTTCTTCCTTTGACTTTGAACATTTATGCATGCATATATCCATGAAGCTTCATCCAATTTGCACTCAGTTTCCTACAAATAAAAATAAATAAATTTCTCAAAATTAATTCATGCACAAAATTATAATTTTGCCCTCAAATGAAGATGAATCAATGATGATTTGAAAACAATTTGGATTTTGGTTTAAACATGTAAAATCATCCTAACATGCTTTTTATTTTAACAAAAGGATTAAATACGAGAGTATAAATATACACTTTTACATGCACATCAGTTCGCAAAGAGATTTTTGAAACAGTCCAGACTTCATACCTCCCGACCTATGTGATGTCCATGACGAGCCTATCTCAAGGACCTGCCGAGTCGCTGAACGGTTTTCTAAATAGGTTCAACATTGTAGTTATCGAAGTAAATAATCCTAATGAGAGTATGGTTTTGATGACACTGGTCTGAGGCATACATTTGGAAATGGACTTTGGGAAATGGCCGAAGATGAACTAGCCAACAACTATGGAGGAGTTGCATTAGAAAGCTAACTGATTCTTGCGTTTGGAAGAAGCAGGTTAGGTTATTGGGAAGATTGGTGATGGATAGTCGAAGGAAGTAATTCAAAGCAATGTTGCAATTAAACAGATCGGTGAGAGCTTCAGTAATGTGGCTGTGAATGTTGGGAATTCCAATAACTAAAGGAAAAGGAATCATGGCACTGTGCAGTTAAGGCCCTGCTATTGCCCCCAAAGTCCCTACTATAGCTTATAACGCTCTTCAACCGCTACGCTTTTTTAATGTAGCGCGGTTAAATGGTATATCCATTTTAAGCCCCATTATTTTCTACTAAACCCACTAAATCAAGGCTTTTTAGCATCTGTTTTAGCAACATTAATATAAAATGATTGATTTGACTAGTTCACTTTTGAATAAAATCAACAAAGTTAATCTGAAGACATAATTTTAAGGTATAAGTTCACAATATAAGTTAGAATCTATTATAGTAACCATATCTAGATTGCATAAATAATGATATTCTATGGTCTTGTTATATAAGATTAAAATATTTCCTTTTCCTGCACAAATGATGTGAGAATGAGCATAAATTAACTTTATATATTTTGTTTTATATATAATGAATTTTCTTGCATCTTCATTATTTTCCACTATATCCCTGCTTTATCTCTGCTATAAAGTTTTGCACCTCCACCGCTATGGAACCATGAAGCGCTTTAACTACATAGCGCTAGAACAAGCGGAATGATGCCAAAAAGCATCCAAGGAATATGAGGCCAGACAAGTACACACCTCTGAATAATACACTTGAAAACATATATTGACACGCAAGGCATGGAAAAGGTATAAGAAGCCGTCTAATAGAGAGGCGACTGGGGAAGAAAGATGCTTCGATAAGTATTGTCACTTTCATGAAACTAATTAGTCAAAAATTTAGCCTAACATTTAAATATTTTGGAACATATGAAATTTAAATAAAATTGCAAAAATATAAAGTTCGAAAATATATGTAACCTTCTTTATTTGATGGCCAATATGCAAGAAATACAAGCCATCTCCCTTTGTTCAAATTTAAAAATCAAGAAAGGAGTAGGTTTGCAAATTCATATTTCTAAAGGTCTTTTTGTCCAAAAGTGCAAGCCATCTTCTTCTTCGTTGGCCATTATAGGAGATCTCTAGCTCTTAAGGGAGCTTCAAAATGTGCAACTCTAAAATTTTGATTTGTACTAAGAGAGAGAAAGGAGAGAGATACGCCTTTTTAGGTGGGGGTGGGTCTCTATTTATAGTGGTTGGATAGTAACATAGCTTGCTTGGATTGTGATCGAAGTTGACGTAGATTGGTTACTTGGCAAGATGGATGGTCTGAAACGATTGGTGACTTGATGACTTGGAAAGTTGACATGGATTACTACAGTATTGTGATGGATATGTGACTTGGTAAGATGGATTGTTAACTTGGTGGCTTGGACAAGTTGACACGGATTGGTGACTTGGCGAAATGGATGGTCTGAAATGATTGGTGACCGCATGAATTACCATATCATTTAGATAATGGCAAGTTGACACGGATTGATGACTTGGCAAGATGGATTGGCAACTTTGTTTGGAAACCATTTGATGTGAAAACCAAATATATATGCTTAGTAAAGTAGGATTGTCTGAAAAATGAACTTTTTGGAAGTGAGGAAATTTACTCGAAACCTTTTAAAAGTAGCTTTTATTAGAATAAATTGGTGTCTTGATAAGATAGAAGTTTCTGAAGTTTTGGTGAAACGCATTTTATCCTTCGTCTATTTTTAGTTTGGTTGTTCATCAAACCAGGAGTTTAGTGGATTATCCTTCTTTGGACGGTTGTTTTCATATTCCTTGTTTGACCATGAATTTATGTGTGCCTTGGTTGTCTAATTCTTTTCTGTTTTAAAAATTATTATTTGAACAATATTTTGTTTTGAAATTTGTTTTTGCTTAATTGATTTAAATTTTATGTTATAAGTTTGGGAATTGAATACACTATTACAAATTATTTTGAAACAAATTAGGTCGTTATTTATAGTAAAATAAAAGTTAATTCATTCCAAGATTTATGTATGGACTTTTATGTTAGATCTTAAAACTTTTATTTTAAGTTAACAATTTGATCTAAGATTGTTATTTTGATTGAATGTATATATATTTTAAACTAGAAATTAATCGAATACCCATGTTACACTTTGTTTTGAATTTAAAACACTTATTCAATTATTGTATACATATATGTGCATATATATATATATGTATATATATAAAGTATGAATATGCATATATATAGAGTGTTTTAAATTCAATCTCCTTCCCCCATTCCTAGGAAAATTGAAACTCGATCTCTTTCTGCTAAGAGAAGAAATAACTCCTCCTCTCACCAATAACATTTTATGTATAACAAAATCGCTGCATGGAATCTCAGAGGGGCACATAGTAATGCAAAACTTGATCAGGTGAAAAGCATCATTTCATTCTATGACATTTGCCTTTTTGGAATGCTTGAAACCAAACTCAATTTACCTTTATCCATCAGAGCTGCTGATTACATTAATCCAAAATGGAAATTTCATCATAATCTTGATATAGCTACATACGGGCGTATTCTTATAATCTATGATCCTGCTGTAATAACCCTAAACCCAATCTTAACCACAAGACAGTTTATTCACTTTCATGTCCAAGAAATTCAAACATCAATCTCCTCCTACATCACCTTTGTATATGCTGATAACTCGGTGCCTTCAAGAAATGCTTTCTTCACCTCCTTGCCCCCACTTCGACAATCTTCTCACCCATGGCTTGTTCTTGGTGATTTTAATTCATGCCTTGAGCTCTCTGATAAATTTGGAGGTAACCCTCTAACCCCAAGAGACATTGCCCCTCTCAATTTGGCTGTTGCAGAGGCTGATTTATTCACTGTTAATAAATCTGGTGCAAAGTACTCGTGGAATAATCGAAGTCGTAGTGGGGTTCGTACCTTCACCACTATTGATCATACCTTCATCAACTTCCAAGCCTTAACTAGATGGCCTACCATATCTGTCTTCCTCCCACAACCTATATTATCTGATATTTCTCCTTTGATTTTATCGCTGGGTCACCATTCTCGAAAGGAAAAGAGCAGTTTCAAATTTTTTAATGCATGGCTCAAGCATGAAAACTTTCTCACCTTAGTTTCTCAAGTAAATACTGATTTCAATTGCTTTGGTAACCCTATGTATAAGTTTTGCAGGAAATTGAAAAGGATAAAACAGGAGATCAAGATGTGGGCCTCTTCCACCTTTGGAACTGGTAACATGCTATCAACAACTCTTAAGGAACAGCTTCAGAAACAGCAAGATTATATGATGGACCACCCCCACGATGAACAAGCTGCTGCTGAAGAAGCCATTTTATTCAATAAAGTTAATAATGCTCTCAACTTGGAAGCTAACATGAAGAGGCAACAACTGCACAATAAGTGGATTGTTGAAGGTGACAGGAATACTAAGTTCTTCCATGATGCATTAAAGGTAAAACATGCTAGAGAAAATATTTACAGAATTCATGATGAACATGGTGACTTATGTACAACTGCAGATTCAGTTGATAAAGCCTTTGTTGAATACTTCACTAATCTCCTTGGCAATACTTCTGGTTTTTCACCTGACCTTGATCAAATATCATCTCTTGCCTTGCCATGTATTAGTTCTCATGAAGCTACCACTCTTATTAAGCCTGTTACAGACGAAGAAATCAAAGACACCCTATTCTCAATGAACAAACACTCCTCTGGTGGTCCAGACGGCCTTAACGTAGTCTTCTTCACATCAACATGGGATGTGCTTGGTCATGAATTTTGCCAAGCAATACACAATTTCTTTTCTAAATGCAAACTTCTACGTGAAGTGAATAGCACTAATATTGCATTAATTCCAAAAGTCACACCTCCTACTAGTGTTACCTCTTTCAGGCCTATCTCCTGCTGCAATGTGATATATAAATGTATCACCAAAATTCTAGCCACTCGTCTGGTTAATGTTATACCTTCTGTTGTCTCAATGAACCAGGCAGCTTTCATACCATCGAGGAATATTCTTGACAATGTGCTCCTTGCACAAGAGCTGCTTAAGGGATATGGCAGGAAAAATGTTGCCTCTGCGGCAGCACTTAAAATTGATATTTCAAAGGCCTATGATTCTATTCACTGGACTTCTATAGTTCGAATTATGGCACACATGGGATTCCCTAGAATTTTTGTTTCTTGGATATATGTTTGTATCTCCTCCCCTACTTTTTCTGTTGTTATTAATGGAAGACCAGTGGGCCTTTTCAGTAGTAGCAAGGGCATACGGCAGGGACATCCTATATCTTCTTATCTATTTTTGTTGGTTATGGAAGTATTCACTGTTATACTTAACACTAAATACACTCAGAAACTAATAAAGTACCACCCAAAGTGCAATACACTACAAATTAACTCCATAATGTTTGCTGATGATGTGATGTTGTTTACTAAACCTGATTTACCATCACTGTCTGCCATTATGGATGCATTACAGTCCTTTTACTGTATGACAGGCCTTACTATCAATTATGCAAAGTCTTCCATGCTTGTTGTGGGAGTTAGTGATGCTCTGAAAACTGCACTTTATCAACATATTGGCTTCTCATGCATGGATAACGATATGAAGTATCTTGGTCTCCCTCTAATCACTAAGAGAATTACAAATGCTGACTGTTTTGCATTATACCACAAGATTACTTCAGTTATGAGTGCTTGGGAGAATAGAAAACTAACACAAAGTGGTAGACTAGTTTTAATCAAAACTGTTGTTTTTTCATCTCTGGTCTACTGGGCACGTTCAATGATCCTTCCTATGAAACTCATGCAACTTGTAAGGTCGGCTATGATTAGATTCTTTTGGACTGGAAGTGTTCATAACAAGAAGATGATGCCTTGCACCTACACAAAAATTGAAAATCCTATGAAGCTTGGTGGTCTTGGTGTTATTAACCCTAGGAGGTGGAATCAAGCTGCAATAAGTACTCATTTTGATGCCATTATCAACAAGAAGGATACATTATGGGTTAAATGGATATGGCAACATTACATTAAGACCAAATATTTCTGGTGTATGGACATATCACAAAATAGCAGCTGTATTTGGAGAAGCATACTGAAGCTAAGACAAGTTTATCTCCCTATTATACAATATCATTTTACTGCTAATTATATGGTTAGCTTTTGGCATGAACCATGGGCTTGCAAGGGCCTTATTCTATCTCAAGTTTGTGACTATCAGCAGATTCAACAATCTGGAATATGTAATGATGCAAAAGCTAATGAATTCATGCATGAAGGGAAGGTGCAGATGCCACATACTAGTAATCAACTGCTCAAACTCATGTGGAAGGACATACAAGACAAATATAGTAATACTCATCATCATGATGCTATAACATGGGACTTGAAGGCACATTGTGTTCACAGTGTGTACAATTTTTGCTCTGCTTTCACTCCCCTACCTGCAACAAAATGGTACTCAGTCATCTGGTCGAATGACTCTGTTCCATCCCAAAATTTGATGATGTGGAAAGTTTTAAACCATGCTCTGCTGACCAGAGGAAGATTAAACATTATAGGGTTTCCCTGCTCCCCTATGTGTTTGTTTTGTGAAATGTATGAGGAGACTGCTGATCACCTTTTCTTTGATTGCCCTGCACTCAAGAGCTTGATCAACTGCATTAGTAGCAATTCTGGATATAATCTATCTTCTGGAAACTCGAGTATTGTGTGGAGCATCATTTATAAGGCTACGAGATGGAGAAGTGCACGATCTAGAGTGTTGGTTGTTTGTTTGAAAATTTACATGAGACTCATATGGAAGGAGAGGAATGCGATTGTATTTGATATGCAAAGGAAGAAACTGGAGGACCTATGGCATGAAGTTAGGACTGCCATTCACTTGCAATTGAAGACATGCAACAGAGATTATCCTGACAATTTAATTATTAGATGGGCTTGATTTTTGTTGTTTTTTCAATTGTGTTATTTTCTGTTTTTCTTTTTCTCTCTTCCTTACTCTTTTTTCTTTTTTCTACTTTTTTTTGTAACTTTTTCTGTGTTGCAATAAACTGGTAGGGGACCAGTCAACCCCGCTGGCTTTGCCAAAAAAAAATGCATATATATATATATATATATATATAAGTTTTTAATTCAAATTTTATAAAATGGACTTTTATGAAAATTACAATTTTGATTTTAAACTTCCATTAATTCAAACTAGTTTTAAATTGTGTTCTTCACTTCAGAAGATGTCAAACAACCAAAATCAACTTTAGTTGACAAATATACATACATACATACATACATACGTACGTACGTACGTACGTACGTACGTACATACATATATATAATTGTTGTTTTGTTTATAAAAAAATTATGGACAAAGAAAACATATATTAAGGGAATCATTAACTATGCACACTTCTTATATGTTAAACTTACACAATTATACCGAGTATACTTGGATATACTTACATTTCATGCTATGTTTAAATTGATCATCAATGATATTAAAAGAATCATTAATCTAATCAAAGAGAAAAATGAAAGGTTTCTCTATCCAATTAATTCTATTTATTCCCTTAATTGATTTCATATGTTTAGAGAAGGAAACAAAAGGTTTACTTCTCAAATTAACTTTATTGAGTATCTGTTACACAAAAGTAGGCCTGTCAACGGATGCAAACGGATGCGGATATGGCTATATCCGCATCCGTATTCGAAAATTAAAATCTACATCCGATCCGCATCCGATATGCGTGGATATTCAAAAATTAACATTCGTATTCTCATCCTTGGATATTTTCGAATATCCAAAAATATCTACATCTGAAAAGAGGATGCAGATATTTTCGAATATCCGAAAATATCCGAAAAACCACATTCGAAAACTAGATTGAGAATTATGATATAATGAAAATTTTGATCAAAAAAATTACAATTCATAGCATTCAAATAACAATCAATCGAAAAACTAATATACTTCGGCTTCCAAGTTAACAACAAACAATCCACACAAGATCATAATAGAGTTACAAAATGCATAACTAATTAGCTTATACGATTTAAACAATTAACCATAAAACCTAAATAAAAATAGCTAAGGTGACGAATAAACATCCGATTTCTTTGCAAAAGTGAAGAATAAACATTCAATTCTTTGTTCTATTTTCAAACTCATGAGTTTTCCACACGATCCTATAAAACAAAACATAGCAAAAATATGATTCAATAAATCAAACTTCAAACTCATATTGTATTTTGCACTGGAAGTGTTGCTGCTAGTGCTGCAGCTACATCACCAAGTGCTGTTGCACTTGTTGCAAGTGCTACTACATTTGGTGCTGCAGCAGCAACAACACCAAGTGCTGCTTTCAAAAAGTGCTGCTGCACTTACTGCAAGTGCTGCTGCAGCCAGAAAGTGCTGTAGCCAGATATATGCACATAACAATAAAATTGCACAAATGTCATGAAATAAAACTGCACAAATACCATGAAATAGCACAAAAATGAACATGTACAAAATCACATAAAACGAACTTATTTTTATAATAGATTTCAGACAAATCCTAGTTGCGAAACAAATGATGGTCTAGAGTGATGAAATCGAATTTCATTCATGTTCAAAAAAAGCGTGATCATCCCAAATTGCCAGCAAGCTTCATTGTAGCTTGCTAATGCAAAATGCAAATATAGATAAAAACTGACATTCCAGTGGAAAAATTATCACAGTTTTGGACACACCACTACTTATTTGCCATAAAATTGTTTACTCTTGTTTTTCAGCACTTTCACTACTTGGACAGTTGTAAAAAGTACCTTCAAGAATTTACTTCCACTTTGATGCCAAATTTGCTAATAACTTTTGGCAGACAATATATAAGAAGATAAGCCAGTTAGATTACTTTAGTTAAGTGGTTATAGTTGTTTGGTTCAACTTTGTATAGAAAGCGTTTCTTTCATATTAAGTTGCTATAGTTGTATGCTGCCACACATTTACACATTGCAACACTCAGTTTCACCAGGCATTGCACATTGCAACATGCAGTTGCACAGCATTGGATGCGGACAAATAGGCATAGGCAACTGAGTGCTACACTCAATTGCAATTGCAACCGAGCGCAGGCAACTGTGTGTGACTCTAATTTGCTAATGCAACCATGTGTGGCACTTGATTGCCAGTGCAACTGATAAAAAAGCACATTGCAAAACTTTACATCGTTATAATAAATCCTTTACCGATGTATATTCATCTATTTAATGTATATCAGATGACAACTACAAATTCCAGTAAACATGAAATTAATGCTCATAACTCTTTAACATACGTATACTAAATTTCTGGCACGGAACACTCAGATGTCTCTTTATTCTGCAGCAGCACCAAGCACTTTATGTTTCTGCTGCAACAGCACAAAGCACTTTATGTTTCTGCTGAAGCAACACATAAATGAAAAAAAACTCTATATTTTTACCTTGTGTGATGGATAGTTTATGGTAGGGCCGATGCTTCATCTACAAGCTCTATATCTTTACCTATTAAATAAAAAGACTGATTATATTAAATGTTTCAAATTCTAAAATAATTTTAGTATGTAAATAATAACTAACCTTTGTACGATGGTAACAAGTCCTTAATACAACTCAATGCATCCACTATGTCAGGAGACAATGAGGATCTATTTTCGGTAGTCAATCTACCACCGCTACTAAACGATGATTCAAATGCTACGGTAGAAACGGGAACGACTAAAATATCACGAGCAATCTTTGCAAGAGTAGGAAATGCAGGAATTTTTTTTTTCCGCCACATTAAAATATCAAAGTTGTCGTCATCCTCATCCATCGGCAATACTTCCATATACTTGTCAAGCTTGGTCTTTGAAATTTGCAAACTTCCAGTTTTTTGTTCTCTATAATTCTTCCCCTTAAGATCCATTTTTGTTCTCTTTTTTAAACCATGATTAACGTTATCATCCAATGCACAAGAATAAGATACATTTTTATAGGATCCACTTTCTTCTTCATAAAAGAGATCTCAAACAATCATTTATTTTCCTAACATGAACTTGTGCATCTTCTCCATAAATCAAATCATAGAAAAATTCAATGTAAGTCATTCTATAATGAGGATCGAAAACCATTCCAATACTCATCATTAAATTGCAAGTCTTCCAATATTTCTCAAATCTAGCTCTCGTCATTTGTGCGATGGAAAAAATATAATCATGCTCACTTAACTCCTAACTAGTAACACTTTCATAAATATCACACAAGCTTTTAAAATACAAATTCGTTGTTGGATATTTAACACCTTAAAATTTGAGAGTTACATCATAAAAGATTTTCAAACATTCACAAATTTCTTTTCCTATCTCCCATTCTTCCCTAAAAGGAAAACTTATATAATCTGTAGTTAACTCAACTAATCACTCAAATGCGGGACCCACGTCAATCGCACTTTCAAGGATAAGGTACATTGAGTACCATCGCGGTGGAACATCATAAGAAACACCTTTTCCACCTAATATAGCTTTTGCCAATGCGTTTTCCCAATTTTGTTTTCTAGACTGTGAAGACTTTGTGAAATTAACACTTTCTCTTATCTTTATAACAAGACCATATACGGCTTTTAACCCATCTTGCACAATTAAATTCATGACATGAGTGCAACAACGCATATGAAGCAAATCACCATTTGAAATCAAGATCCCTTTACCATCTAACCATGCCTTGAGATCTCTTATCATGACATCATTATTAGACGCGTTATCGACAGTAATTGAAAATAATTTCTTATCCAAACAATTTTCTTTTTTTTGCAATTTCCATTCATCATCAATGTAATGACAAGTTATACAACAATAACCTATATTCTGATGGTCAGATGTCCATAAATCAGTAGTAAGACTAACATGAGAAGACAAACTATCAAACATCTATTGTAATTCAGTTCTCATATCAACATAAAGTTTCAACACATCACAACGAACTGTATTTCTAGAATAGAGCTTAACGGTTAGATTAATACTCTTAACAAATTCTTGGAGGTAAACATGTTTAGTCATATTGAATGGATAATCATGTTTGGCAATCATACGAGCAAAATACATTCGAGTCCTACTTTGATCAAACTTCCAACTAGCTCATTTGAATGGTTTATTAGGAGACTTTTTAGTAGTCAAAAATTATTGTCCGGATACTCTTTTATTGGTAGTATTTTTGGGACAAACTTTTATATGATTTTTCAAATGTGTTTTTTCTAGTAAAGTGGCTCCATTGAATATCCTTAACAATGTTTACAAGTTGCCTTAACACAATTACTACCCTCTAATACTTCTCTATCAAAATCTTTTCATACCTCGGGTTTGAAGAGTTTTATATTCAAAGGTGCATATATTTCTTCATTAGCTGGAATAATTTGAGTTGGTGACGCACTAAAGTCCGTGGTTTCTAGCACAAATATGTTATCTTTGTCTTTGACACAAGAATTTGATGCAGCACATGCAACAGATTTACCGCTACAATTTGACGAGGTGTTTTCATTTTTAAAAGACTGTAAATATTCATAAAACAATTTTAAGGAAGATTAAACAGATTAATTTCGATACTTTGTAGCATGTATAGCAGCAAATAAAGAAACATACCAAATGGTAAAGATTAATTTAGGAAAAAATCTGTATTCAAATGCTTTTGTTAGTACCATGTCCAAACATAGGTTTTGTTCATACCCAAACAAAATAAAAACTCACATATTTAAGCAAACACACAAAATTAGGCCGATGGCATGCAGTAATAATGTGATTGTCGGGAAATAAACTTATATCCTTTATATCTCTATCGATAAGAATATTTCTTATTATGACTGCTTTTTTTTTTCAGTGATCCATGATTTTGTGTCTAGTTGCGTTATGCTTTCTATTCCTTTTTTACTTACCAGTTTAGTTTGTTCCTTCATTGTAGGTTTGTAGAGGAACTGCAGTTATGCTTGTATCACCAACTTTATGTCTATATATTTTGTCTAAATATTTTGTATTTCTCGAATTTTATTCTGGATTTTTTTCTTTTGTACCTAAATGCATCACTCAATTAAAAAAATATAGATATTTATATACTCTCTGTCGCATTTAGAGGATTAAAATTCCAACTGTATGTCTATATATTTTGTATTTTTTGAATTTTATTCTGGATTTTTTCTTTTGTACCTGGATGCACATTTGTCTGCTTACTAAACTATTTTTATTTTTTGTGAGCCACTGAAGAAAGATATTTTATTTCTCCATTGTGTTATATGATCTACCATGCCCTCTTTTCCCAATTGCAAATGTTCCCATAAGGTTTCAGGGTAAACTTTGATGAGCTGACAACTTTTGGGTAATGAAAATTAGAAACTTTGGTCACAACAACCAGAAATATACTTCTAATTGCCTAATAACATTCTACTAAATTTTAAATAAAAGTACAATATCTCAAAAAAATAGTGAGTGTAAATATTTACATATTAAAACTATTTTAAGGTTAAACTAAAATTAAAACCAATTTCTAACTAAATACAGAGTACTTAAAATGTTAAAATAATCAATTAAATTTTATGAGAATATAATATCTAATTCAAAAAATATTAATTCGATTTTTTTAAGGAAAATTTTAAGCAACTCATCCATGAAAATAGGATAAAAAAAATTCTCTAAACTAAACAGATGCAGGCTAAATAAAATTAAAACAGAAAACACGTATCTGAGATGAGAGTAACAAGCAAGTTGAAGTGGTGGATCGAATATTCACCTAATTGTTGAAACAGAAGCCGAAGCGGCGAGGCGGAGCTGCGATGTGAGTGATTTCGAATCAAGGCCGGAGCCGAAGCTGCGAGGTGAGTGGTTTCGAACCAACAACGGAGCCGAAGCTGCGAGGCAGAGCGATGTCGGAGTGATAGGCTGTTTCGTCGATTTAGGGCTATTATGATTTAGGGTTTGATATTTCTTTTATTAGCGGCTGTAAGAATTGAGATGAAATAAGAAACGAAAATGAATTGATGTTTGAAGCGAATACCGTCTGCCTACTTTGGGTTTGTTTGTTGGGCTTGGGCCGTTGGCCTTTAATTTCCAAATAAATTTTAACCATAACTTTTGGCTGTCTTTAAATAATAAATCAATAATAAAAACAATTTTTATTATAATTAATTTCGGTTTGGATGGATGTTTTTGGGATACGGGTATACTCATATCCGCATCCTCTTTTCGGATATCGAATAATATCTGTATTTTCGGATACGGACTCGGACGGATTTTGGAATTTTTGGGTATCCGTTGACAGGCCTACACAAAAGGGTGTATTTGTCACATTCATACATTTAAATTTATGTAAAATTTAATTTCTTTCAAACTAATTAAATAAAATAAAGGATTTTTAAAACCACCTTTTAGATTAGATCTAAAATCCTTTTAGACTTCATAGGACCAATAAATCTAAATAGGGAAAAAAATTAAATCTACATATTTCACCCACTTTCGACTTGCTCTATTCTAACAATATATGCATGTTGTATTAGAAATTGATACTTAGGATAATGGTTGCAAGTGGTTGATGGTTGAGTAGATGATTGTAGATATTATTTTATATATTTACAAGTTGCATTTTTAGGTCCCTAGAGATTTAGGAGATGAAATCCTTTTATGGGAGAGAATCTAACACCCTAAAAAAAATTAACTGAGAATTTATTAAAAGAAATTAACTAATTAATAGTAAAATAAAAAATGAAAGTTACACCATTGTGTTCGTGGTGATTTGTTGGACAACTTTCATATATAAAGTTTCGTAATCGGATTTCAAACAAAAAAGTTATTAAAGTTTAAAGATTTGAAATTAAAAATAATTTAAAAAATATTAAAGGAAATAAACTAATAAAGGAAATAAATCAATAAAGAAGTCAACGTTAATAAAATAGTATTAACCGGTCAACAACTATTGTAGGACAGGTTAACACCTAGAAGTTGTCCACCTCTTATTAGTCGGTCGACCGGTCGATGTGTATCGGTTAGGGTTAGCTTAGGCCTGAATGTCTCGGATTTTATAATGTTAATCTAACAGTTCCTATTTATTCCAATGGCCATAAATAGGGACAACCCTCCATTGTTCTTATTTTGAAACCATGTTCTAGCCAACAATAGTACGTTCCAAAATCTCTCTATCTCCTCCAAATTATAAATCAAAATAAAAAAATAAAATTCAAAATATTGTCAAAAAAAGGGAATCAAAAAATAAATAAGAAAAGGATATTGCAAGCTAAGTATGAAGGAAGCTTTAAAAGGTAAGTAGGTTTACTAAAACATATTGTCTCATAAGTAATTGAATTTGTTTATATTTCTACTTGATCTGGAATTGATTTCTTTTAATTTAAGATAGTAGTTCTCATTCAAAATTCATATTAAATAAATCAACCTCATTTATGTATAAACAGAAAGGGAAATATGAATTTTTGTACAGTGAAAATTAGAGAATGTGAACTAGATTAATTTCCTTTAGATCATATAGATCCTTTTTGATAAGCATTTGGATCAAATAAATAAAGCGAAGTTAACTAATCTCCTATGTACATTGATTTGATTTTGAGATTCAAATATATATAAAACTTAAGTTGAGATATATAGTGATTTTGTATAAAACAATGTAAATAAACACATATCGTAAAATTAATATTATGAATTTATGTAAACAAAATTATTGATATGTACAAAAATCTACACGAATCGCAAATGAGGCGAGCGATGAAAATCTAGTAAGAGTGAGTTTAGAATTAAAGGTATAACAAAATGTAGGATTAGCTGGAATAATTTACATTAGTATAACAAAATTTATGGTAGAAGTATAATAAAATTTACGTTAAAATAATTTCACCGATGGGATTAAAATCCGCCGGTCGATGGCTATTCTTAGCTGGTCGATCGCTACGGTATATGCAGTAGACCGGTTATTAGCATAAGACGTTGGTTGAACCTCAGCTTATGGCCTAACTTCAATATATATAAAAATGGCATAAGTATAGGAAATTAGTTTCCACTCTCTTAACTTTTGGACGCCACAGAACTGAAGCAAATGTGTACTCGGGCAATTAGGCTCGAACATCGTTTATCACGAGGGCGTATTAGGTATGGGGCAGTTTGATTGCGATCGTGTGCTGAGCACACGACACCAACAGGAGGTTCGTCGGTATAACCAGGCAATGTGGCCTAAACATTGTTTCTAGATACCCGATGCGTGCATCGTTATGGCACTAAGGGAAGGTTCCTTAGGGTAAGCCGGCAGTTCGGCCTAGACACTGTTAATGGATGTCCGACACGGCTTATAGTTACAGAACTAATGAAAGTTTTCTCGATGTATGCAGGTAATTAGACCAAGACATCATTTGTGTATGTTTGGCGTGGTGCATAGGGGATGTTACTACTGAGATTGTTGACACGGATGCATAAATAGGCCCTAAGTCATCGAGGTAGTAAGTTTGATGCGAGCCTGTTATTGCAAGCTTCGCTCAGTATGTAAGCATGATATATATAGTTGTTACTTAGGTAATGCCAACCCAATAGTGACAGGAAACTAATCTGTGCGATTTTATGCTCGAAGTGGTTATAGAGATTATTAGTCGAACAGTTGTTCGTCCCTTATTTATAAATCACTACAAGATGCTTCAGATGTATGTGTAATTAGAACCATGCTCCTTGAGTTAAGGTGGCCAACCCTAGGTAAGTAATTCATAAACACAAAAAAGACACCATGGGTCACATAGGTTATGAATAAAGTTAATTCATAGGTTATGAATAAAGTTAATTTCTTGTGAACACAATACACTAGCAATAAAATTCATTCACCGGGCCTATTCATTTTGTTCCCTTCCCCAACCATAGGCGGATAGGGCAGTAGGAAAATTGGCCCAAGCACAATACGTGAAGAAAGAAACTAGGTATTGAAGTTATATTACTTTTAGTTACTCCCCATGTACTATTTATCATATTTTATTATCAATTAGACTCTATGTTGTTATTTTGGGAACTTTGTATATGGGCTATGCATTATTGAGAATACTATCTGAGATGTTTATTTTCAGTATTTATAATTTATTTTTTTCCGCTATGAGATATGGAAGTGTAGAATGCTTTAAATTTTATCTTAGTCTTTACATCATGTAGTTTTTTTACTTGGTGACTCATACTTTTGGGCACAATGCGAGTTTGAAAGTCATTTTAGACATTGAATCAGTGTGTCTAGAGGTATGGATTGTCACATTTATAGTCGAATTTCTCTACAATAGTCGCGAACATATCTTACAATAGGTAATAAGTAAAATCTGAGCTTTTAGGTGTAAAGAATGTGTAAAAATTAACAATAATAACCTCTTGGTACTGACATGTTTTGGTCGATGCCAATGTTTTTTTGCTTACTCATTCCCATAATCCTATTATGTATTTGCTAAGTCTTCAAGCTTTAGATCTTTGTTGATAAAATTGCTTATCAAAAATGTTGATACCGACATGTTTGTCCATCCAAAATTTGTCGTTTTCTTCATTGTGAAAAGGAGCATCACTAGTAGCTTAAAGTGGGTCCCACCACATTTCAAATCTCTTGATATCAATATTTTTGTACTTGTAGCACCCTATAAAAATAAATAGGAAATTAAGAAAATTAATTAATTAATAATAAGGCTAAAATGGAAACTAATCAAACAACAGAAATTGGCCATGAAAGTTAACCTATCATGTTCGTGGCAATTTTTTAAGCAACTTTCATATATAAAGTTTGGCGATCGGAGTTCAAATAGAGAAGTTATTGATGTTTGAAAATTTTGAATCAAAATAATTCAAAAAAGAATTAAGGAAATAATTAAAAGAAAATCATCGTTCAAAATTAAACACTAAAGAACCGTTAACATTAACTTAATAAGGCAATAAATATAAAATTAACATTAATGACACCGGGTGACACCCTTATTGGGGCCGGTCTACTGCCAGTAGTCAACCACTCCATAAGACCGGTTGACTGGTGGTTGTAAGAGGGATAAGGTTTTTCTAGGCCAGAATAGCCTGTATTTAATTAAAAAAATTCTGAATCTGATGGTTATAACGCGTTCCAACCACTATAAATAGAAGCTAGTCCCCTCACTTTTATTCACGAGAAAAATAAACGCATTAGCGAAACTCTACCAATTTGTTTCACTACACCAAACTTCTTAATTCAGTGACAAAGTTACACACAAGCACACACACACACACATATAGACACATATATACACACACACATTCATATATTCAAGGTTCAAGGATTAGGAAAAGTTAATTAGGTTAAAGGAAGAGGGAGAAAATTGGAGGAAGGAATAGGTGTTAACACGGGAGAAAATCCATAAAAGATTCAAAGAAGACTAAATGTGAGTGGAAATAATAGTTTTTTTCTTCTGTTTAGTGGTTTGTGCAGTTAATATTTGAATTTGTTTATTGCCTAGGAAATTTTGTGTACAAAAACTTTAACTCTAAAACCCTAAAATCGCCCCCCAATAAATTGTTAATTTTGAAATTTCTTTGAATCTTATTTTTTTAAAATATTAATATAGTAAAATTTAATCCGTTATTATTTGAAATACGAATAGTTCATCTATTCAACTTTTACTTTCCATTTTGTGTTTGTTATGATAAAGGATTCTAAAAAGAATTTGGAAAGAGTGTATAAAGCATGGATTTTTCTCTCATCTGTAGTTGGCACCACCTACTTCCGTAATGAAAATAAATATGAATGCATTTTCATTTCAACCTTGTCCATTTAAAGTCCAATAGAATATAAAGGATTTAGATTGTAAAGTATTGCTCCTTTGAAAAAGAGGCGTTAATTTTACTACGTTCGCGTGAAACAAATTGGATGCTTCGATTCCATTCTTCTAAATATATATATGCAAGTCTGATCTAATTAGCTAATTCAAATTATGATTTTAGCTATTGTGAAAATCATTGTCTTGGACTCGGGACTTGTATGGATATGGAAATGCGACATTTAAATCATCATAACGACCTAAATAGGAAGCGAAAATCTTAGTATATAAATACTTTTACACACACCTAGGAATATTAAAAAAAGCTGGTTAGATAGAAATTAACATTAAGTATAGATATTATATAACATATAATAATAACACATAAAATACGCAGTTTAGTAATTAACAACAAACCACGTAAAAAGGGAAGTTGAGAACAAGCATGGAAATTAACCCATAATTAAAAGGTGAAATAAGGAGTTTCCTTTATATGGCCTAAACACGAAAATGCGGATGAGGTATATTATAATATATATTATACATATACGTTAGTATGATTTTGTAAGGTTAGAGAGCAGAAATATGACTAAGTTACACTGGTGCAAAGTTAGTTACAAGTATATAGAAGTCTACCCAGCTATTCTAGCTACTAGCAGTGTGACTTTGGAACTGATGTGAGGCATCGCCGATAATAAGTACCTACGATGGATGCGGGTTTAGTCTCGATTCTATAGGTTAACCTGCTCAGCTAATCTGGCTACCACCGTCTATGAATGGTCGGACTAAGATGAGATGTCGCATTTTAGGTTACGGATATCACAGGACGGGCCTGCTTCGAGGTTAGAGGTATTAAATGGCTATTGTTGGGTCTGCTTCCTTCCCATTCAAGAAGTATTAAATAGTTGGAATTATCTTTTATCTGCGGTTGTGGAAATCTTAGGAGGGGGTCCATTTTAGGGTTGAGGTATTAAATAGCTATCAGAGGGTCCGCCTCCTCCCAATTTAAGACATATTAATTGGCCTTATGGGATTTCTTACGATGTCACCTTTGAAGAACCAGAGAGGGGTTCGCCTTCGGTATATGTATTAAATAAAGGGAATCTTCCTGGAGTTTTGGTATTATATGGTCAAAGTCTGCCTATATCCCATTAGAAAGGTCTTAAGTGACTCGGGTACTTTCTCTCGCATTGTTAGAATATGATTTACGAAAAAGGGTTGTTGGACCTAATAAATATTCCATAGTTGGCCCATGTTATAATTAGACTGGAAATGGCCGTTGTTCTGTTGTTAGAGATACGTTATGAAGTTAGACTAGAAGAGCCGTTGCTTATAGTTAGAGATATACTCGGAAAGGTATGGTTAGAAATTACATAAGACATAAATTTGAATGGTACTGCCTAAATACTATTATTGTAATACTTGATACTACCATACACCGGGTATTGTTGTTCTAATCCATTCCCATTACAACCTATAAGTTAGGAGGAAGCATTGCTGACGTTGAAGTGCAAAAAAGGCAGTGAAGGCTGGTAGTAGTATAATTATTTATTTATTTATTTATTTATTTATTTATGTTTATGGTTTATTTTGATGTTCCTAGATTTAGACTTGTTGATGTTCTTATTGAGACATTGTGTTATGGATATTTGGGATAATTGTCGAGATTTGAAAATTATGAATGAGTGTTTATTATATTATTATATTTTATACCTTCCACTGTGAGATTCTGAAAGCATAGATAGATAACTCTGTATATTGTTTATTTAATAAATTTTATTAACCAACAGCAAGCTTTTGAATTGACTCAAAGGTTTGATTATGCTTTTATTGGATCAAAAATTTGGCTCGCTCCAAGGAGGGTTATTATAGGACTAGTGTGTAACAACTGATTCTTCTTTATGCAAAATTTTGGATCTTTACAATTGGACCACCCTTTTGGACTGACTCCATCCATTAGGCTAGGCTTGTAGTTAGGGAGGAAGAATACTTTATTATTCAACCACAAGCATAGATACTACTTTCCTAGACATCTATCAGATAGGTAGGCTTAATCAGTTGGTCCTAAAGTTGCTAATTAGATCGCATAAATCATTTGGGCTCGGTCAATATTAAGAAATCGGGCTAGTCTATAGCAGGTGAAATGAGTAGATTTCAGAACACATCTCCTATTCGGATCATAGTGTGCCTATGAAGTCTAATGTTTTCACTAGGTCTGCGACGACCAAGAATTTTGGACATTTGAAATTGGAATATTTAATTGATTTTAAATATTTAAATGGTTAATTTTAACTTAAATTTCAAATATCTCCATTTATTGGATAATTAAATTATTGAATTTAATAAGTGGAAATTAGGTAAAGTATTGAATCTGGAATTTAAAAGCTTGTTAAAAATATTTCAACGGCTTATAAAATTTAGTAATACTGAAGATAATAGAAGTGTTAAAATTGAATTTTAAGGTGATTTGTTCATTTTTAAAAATATATAATTTAAATTGACGTTTAAAAATAGCCTTCCAAGGCACAGTCTCGGATTTCGACAAAACCAGTTCCATTGGATCTGTAATAGTGTATTATTATCGGATTTCAAATTTCATAATATTTGGAATTGTCGTGTGATCATACGGTAGGTAAACGCGCTAAAATTCATATCGAAATTTAATATAAATACTAGTCCAAAAAGCTATCTTCTTTATACGATCGAGTTAGGACTTGAAACCTTTTCCGTTGCATTCGTAATATGGGTATAACATTATAAACGCCAGCGGCATGCCTCGATAGGGGTTCGAGATTGTAAGTTTCATTTATCGTGACGATTTGAATTTAATTATATAATTTATATATTTGTCAATTCCCAGTTGCATTTACTTCACATCAGATTTTTCCTTTCCATTTCAAATTACTGTTGCTTGTTGATTCGAGCACACCAGTATCTAATCTTGTCTCCCATTTTCTTTTAAGAGCACGCAAAGCAGATATATTAGCTAACAAGAAATGATGGCCGAACAAAATCACAAATATAAATATCCGATTGCAAATGAAATCTCCATCCCTCTTCCTCTTCAGTTTATTCGCATATCGAAAAAATGAAGGCATACGAAATCAAATCTCATTTCGTTCAAACGAAATTATCTCGTATATCTGTTCAAACCCAAATCTTTATGCTCGAATGTAAACTTTCAATCTATCGGAAAGTAATGGCGGATGAAATAGATTGCGAAGGCAGGGAGGCCATGTCTGGTCATAGTTACGGCAGTGACGCGCAAGGTGATGTCGCGATGGAGGGAGGGGTTCGGCCTTGAATGTAGGCGCGTAGAGTTCGCCGAGAAGCTCGGAGTAAGGGTCGTTGTTAGCTGACGAGGCAACGACGGCGGGTGGAGCATTGGGAGGTTAGGGCTTGGGATCGTGGTCGATTAGGAAGCCACTGACATTCGATTTCAGAGTTCGGGCTCTAGACTCATGGTCGGCAGGCGATCTGCAAAAGGGAATCTTTGAGCGGCAGTCGGGGCTTGTGTTTCGATAAGGCAGTGAAGGTATTTTCAGTTTATTTTATTAAATTATATATGTATAGATAAGGGTTTGAAAAAGAATATAGTAGGGATTTAGAATGTTGAAGAGTTTTTAATCTATGTAGATTATTGTTTCACTATATATATATATATATATAGTTTCAAAAACATAAATTTACTTATACACAGATTAAACCTACTAATTGATTTTTAGAAAAATGTATTATGGTGATCTACTCGGTTTATTAACTTATTAAACTATTTTAGTTACTAAAAATTATTTATGATAGGAAATAAGTTAAAAATTTAAAATTTTTAGTTTAAATAAAATTAATATACGTTATGGATTGTTCGATGATTAAAATATTAATGCACCATACAATGTTTGTATAAGGTCTGAAATCATAAAGGAAATAGCCGGTTTGGATCGGATTGCAAATTAAAGGTCAAACATGAGTTAATCTCACTCACATCTGGATTATCGATCAATTTAAATAATTTAAATTTAAATTATTGGTTGATTGCTTGAATCGGTAGTTTATTATCAATTTGGATGTAGTATTATATATAGTAGTATATAAATATTGGAGTGATTGATTCCCGCATTATATAGCGAATGAGACCCTATGCGCCCCGCATAATAGCGGATGACCCTATATACCGCAATATCCCTCTCGATGTGGGATTTGTATTTTGATATTATGCTAACATCTGTGGATGTAGGGAAACAGGTTGGAGGGATCCAATTGGATTCCTCATAATGTTTGAATTTATTTTCATATTCGGTGATATGTTTTATTTGATAACCTGTGATAAACTGTATGGATTATATTGGGAATTAAAAATATTGAATGCTATGGTTTGACTGAATATATTTTGGGTATATTGAGATATCAAAATATAAAGATTGGATTTTTGAAAGAAATAAAAAGAAAGGATTTTTAAGTAAAATCAATATAGTGAAATTGGATAAATTAAAAGAATGAATTTGTAAAAGGATAAAAGCTTGATTTAAAATCCTATTAAATAATTCCAAATATGGGAAAAGAGATTTTTGAATAAATGGAAATAAATGAATTTTGAGGACTTAAGTGGTATTGTTTAAAAAATTAAAGAATTTATTTTTTTAAATTTAGGATTTAAATGGTTTGAGAAGAAATAAAAGGAGAATTTTGAAATAAAGTATGAAATTGATATTTTCAATTTTAAATAAGATTTTAAATCGTAATAAAAGGAAGAATCTGATATTAATAGGTTTTGGAATAAATTTGGGTAAGTAAAAGAATTTATTTTAAAATGGAGTTGATTTTGGAAATCGATTTGGAAACCTGCTAAGCGTTGGAGCTGTGATTAAAAGAGAATGAGATTATGGAATTTATAAACTGGATTCATAAATAAAGTGAAATATTTATCAGTGAATAAATTTGGAAGTATAAATTCACGGTGAGAATTTATAAGGAGATGGGAAATTTGTTTTAAAAATAAAAAGGTGGTTTAATTTTTTAAGTGTTGAAAGAAATTTATGGGTTTTGGACATAAGTTAAACTGAAAATAAATCGAGAAGGATTTATAAATGATTACACGGTTGTATTGGAACGGAAAGTGTATTTTCCTGAAAAGCCAAGTATATTTTCAAAGAAAGATTTTCAAGTATAGTTAGAGGTTTTAAAGTGGTTTTAAAAGAATGTTTTAGAAAGAAATTATTATTTAGTGGTTTTAAAATTTTTAAAAGTAAATATTTATTAAGTTAATTATATAAGTAAATTATTTTAAAGGTTTAATTAGTATTATGATTTAAAAGATAATTATTTAACGTTACAAAATAACTTTTATTTTAAAATTAGTTTGGCTTAAATATTACATAAGAAATTATTATAAAATTTCATAACTAGTATTTTAAATAAAGTGTTTTAAGTTGTTTTTATTTTAAGTGGATAAAGTGATTTAAACTATTTAAAAATCTAAAGTATTAAGACTTGGTGATTTTAAGTGGAAATAGCACAATTGAGTGGAAATTTAATCCGTGAGAGGAAAAATGATTTGTTTCAAAGGGTTGAAGTGTAGGAAATCTTGCGAAGATATTTTGAAATGAATAATTTGGAAAATTATTAAGGCCTGATGGTTGTTTATGGATGTTATACGATAGTTAAATAACCGACTATCAATATTGGCCAATGCGCCGATCGTTTCGAAGAGACCGGGATCGGGATTAATTTTCCGAAAACCACATCGATCCGGTTTGAACGTTTTCATAAGGAAGACAAGAGCTTGGAGTCGAAGATGGAGCAGTGAAGTGCAAGGGCTAACCACTACTAATCCTGAGGATGATTCCAAAATGGATGTAGTAGGAGTAATGCCTTCGGTTCCATTTGGACCGGGAATAGACTTGTATGGACGAAAGCTATCAGAACATCGTCAGGTGGACGATGAGCATTCTAAGTGTATGTGTTCTAAAATGGTAACACATAGCCTCAAGCCTCATCAACTGAGAATGGCTAAAACAGGGGAGGTGCAACAAGGCTAAGTGGCTAGCAACCAATTAGGATAAGGTCATCCCTGTCTAGATGTCCCTTTTTATTCGGCTGTGTGGATGGTTGCTGATCCCAACCGCGGGGTGATCTTATTCGGCCTGTCCAGTAAGGGGTAGCTCCTGTCTTGTATTTTAGGGGATCAGGAGGATCCTCGGTATGCTGATCTAGGCTAGGTACTGTAACGTGCGGTACCCTAGTAGACCTGCCGTTGTATCGAATCCAATCTCCAATAAGCGACTTTACGGTTTTGATTGTAGAGCCTAGTACAGTTGGAATTTAATGAATGTAACAATTTCAGCTATTTGAATAAGTATTTGTACTTAGACACTATTATAATATCAGAGGATTTTGATAAGAAACGTTTTGGTTGTCGAAAGGTAAAAACTCTACATTCTTATTTGTGGTGTGGTCTTATGAGATACCTTTGATTTTAAAGGATTTCAAAAGCTTTAATAACCCAATTGATTGTATTTTCTCATGCTAGTTTTCCAGACTGACTTGGGTGTTATTTTAGAATAATGCTCGAGTCAGTCTGAGTATTATAGGATACAAATAGGATGTTGTGGACTCAGGAGATGCGTTGGATGGTGAGACGTATCACACGTACTAGGCTTATGTTCCGCTGTGCAGTGTAACTGTATAGATAGTTTTTGTGAGGACAAGTTATGATAACTGTCCAATTGTGTGCTACGGATTGTGTTGTACTCTGATGATTATAAGTATTATACAGTTATAGATTCTTTTGTATAAAAATCTGTTGTTATATACTATATGTTGTTCCGCTGCGATTGTGAGATTCTGATGCTGTTTTCTATTTCTTCTTCTACCTCCTTCTTCTTTCCCTTACGGTTTGGTTTTTTGGCATTCGATTGTTCGGCATTAAATCAGTGGACGTATTGATGTCGATTTTCGGGCGTCGAAAAATCAAGTTGTGGCAATTGGTATCATAGTAGAAGGTTGATCGAGAACCTTGGCTCTGGTAGGGATTACTCATTAGTGATAGGATCTGTGGTACTCTAGAATGAGTTTGAGTGTATTAATAGATATGAGCGCATATTTGTTAGTGAATATAAAATTGTTTTATATTGTGTTGATTGGTTTATTGAGTAGCTTATGGATTTTGGTCAATACGAGTAATTAATGTTATTGATAGGGATCTCTGAACATTTGAATTGAACAATTCGACATAATGTTTTTATATAGGGTAAATGAAATACTTTTGCCTAAAGTTATTTTTATATATGAAAGAAATAATTTTCAAAAATAATTATAGTATATATGTTGCTTGATTGTTAGGAAGTGATAATATTAAATTATTATCATTGTTGTGTGGAAATTGAATAAGAAATTGAAGTCATAACTAAAAGCTAAGAAATAAATTCATATACAAATGGAATTCATAAATGTGAATTAAAAATATGATTCATAATTTGAAATAGAATAAAATTCTAGAAAATATTTGAATATAGATTGAAAGGATTTGAAATTCTAAAATTTGGAAATTTTAATTTCATTTGGGTTTGAAAATGATTTTCAAAGGCTTTGGAGGAATAATACTGATATTATTCGGAAATATTTTTGAATTGGATATGAAATCTGCGAGATTTATGATTAAAAATATTCGAAATGTTTTGAAAAGAATAAAAGCATTGAACTCACTACGATCGTTGAAAAATAATTTCGGTGATGACTACAACACCATCGATGTTCATTTTCGAGTTTCCAAAAGAGGAATTGCTACCTAAATGTTTTAAAATGAAGTTGCTGGCAAAGTTGGGTTAGGTTTTGATTCAAGGAAATAATTTGGTATACCAAAGGATTTTGGATATAATTGATTTCAAAGGTGATTTTGAAATGGTGAGAAATTGTTTAAACTCTGGAAAGTTCATTAGAAATGTTTATAGAGACATAAATAGGTTTGATAACTTATAAAATTTGAAATTTGTTAGGATTAAAAAAATTTAACTTAAGAAGAGTTAAATTAAAGGAAGTTTGAAATCAAATAAACCAATTTAATGAAGTAAATTAAAAAGATTAGCGAATGGGATGTAAATAAGGTAGAAAACTTATAGAAGTTTAAAAATTTGAATGGAAGTGGAGTGTAACTGAATGAAGTTAAATGAAAGGATTTGAGGAAGCTAAATGGAACGGGCATTGAAATAAAATTTGTTTAGTTGGAAATAAATTGTGAATGGACAAACTAGTTTAAATTGTAAGTAAATGAAATTGAAATTGAATATTAGAATTTAATTTGAATTATGGGAAATTAGTCAGGTTGGACTAAATAAAACAAAGTATTGAAATTAAATTTAGTAAGTAAACTAATTGATTTAAATGGTAAGCAAATTAATGGAAATTGAATATTGGGATGATATTTAATATAAATTGTGTTAAGTAAAGTGGAATCGAAAAATTAATTCGAAGAGGGCTAAAAATAATAAAGGTTTGGAAATAAAAATAAGTTGAGATATAAATAAATTAGTAACGGAATTTCGAGATATTTATATCGATCCGAGTTGGGATTTTTCACTTGATTTTCGACGGCGAACCCTGAATATGGATTTTTGATTGATTCTGGAAATTCTCTATCATAGTTTATGGCTATGCAAGGAGAATGACGGTTTCTGTAACGTTTTCGATTTTTTGTTGCCGAAAAACAGCCGAAAAGTTAGGGTTTTAAGAAAAAGAGAAAGAGAGAAGAAGAGGGAAAAAGAAGATAGAAAATAGGGAGGAAAGAAAATAGAAAATAGAACGGAACAGAAAACAACAGAACAATAACAGAATCTCACAATTCGCAGCGGAACAACATATAATAATAAATGAATAATCTTTAAACAAAGAACTATATCTGTTATTACATTTTATTCATTACATTACATCATCATCAGAGTGTATAACAACAAACAACAACAAACAGCGGAAAAGAAATACTATATACTAGTGATACGCCAATGCCATCCATCTTGCTTCCAGCAACTCCTGAATTCCCGAATATCCTGATAAACCTTAACTCTTGACTGCCCGTGTGGAAATTGGTGGGCACCCAGAGTTTAGGAAGGAAAACAATAAACTCCGAGTCAGTCATGTGACTGGTGTGAGAACTCAAAACAGTTTATTTATCTTTAAAATTAAAATAGAGGAATATTTTTAAAGTCAATTCGCAATGCTTTTAAAAATGAGACTACCATAAGGCCTCCCGCACACACACACAATGCAAACGCAGAATCGGAGGAGATTTCTCCTTATGATAGTCAAAGATGCTTGATACGTATTAAAAGAACATTTGATATTATTACTAGTGCATAGTGTAGGAAAAATTCATTTCGAAAGTAGAATATAAATCTTAGCCAACATACGACCATTATCGTATGCCTACTATAGCTACCATCTAAACAGTGGTGACCACCATAAGTAAATGGCAGGTTCTACAACTAATACCGTACAGGGTTTCGTATTGGGAATTGGATTTCCAACGAATGATCAGGCCAAGGAACTTCCCATTGCCACATGAGAACGCCTCTGGATGGACGTCCCCGAGAACCAAACCGGATCTCTGCCAACAGAAGGCCGGGTTACCCCTAACTGGGTAACAACTGACACGAGTATGACATCCCCCGGTCCTTTGGGACCTTTAACCGAGCGCTCGTCATCAACATCACACCAAATAATAAGTGTTTCAACATGAGTAAGCATCTGGGCTCCATACTATGATACCACCCTTTTCCAGAAGGAAATGCACATACCCTAAAGGGAGCTACCCCTCATAACCTTGCCGCATCTTTCCTGTTTTGACCATTCCCGGGGTGTGAGGCTCGACGAAGCCTCGTCCACAAAAACATACTTTATACAAAAGCCATGCTTTGGGTCAACAAATGATCATAGAAATGATCACCAAGATAGACGATCAAATAAATGATCCTATCACAAATAATCAACACAATGATCATTTCACATCAACACTCAGCATGTCACATTACCAAATTGGGAATATATCGCTGATAACCTTCAACTACATAACCTCTGAGCTCGTACGTCTCAGAGAAGGGTGTTAAGATAAGAGAATAAATTCTCCGCCACCAACAGAAATATATTTGAAAGAAATCGGCTTTATATCTCAATTTGCAATGTCAGACATACAATCCATACAAGTCTGTTCCGGGCTCGAACAGAACCGAAGGCACTTACAAAGAAGTCCTTGCAATCCGGATAATCTCTAATCACGTCCGGACTTCCCATCACATAGGGAGTCTCTATACCGTAGCTAATCGGTGCAAAGACAATCGACGAGTTGTCCTTTCGCTTTCAAAAATATCCGGTCTTCAACACCGGTCATCAATGCTATCCATTACGTTGTATCACTATTCGGAATGGGTAATCCGAATAACGAGCGCAATAATTTAAAAATAAGTGTGGCATTCAAATCCAAGCAAATCACAACAAATACCTTTCAAAGGTAAATATTGATATTCGGTTATTGAACTATCAACGGATATGCACGACATCACCAGATTCCAAAAAATTTTACAAATTATTTATTTCCCAAAAATATCTTTACTAGATATATAATTTTCACACTTCAAAAATAAATCAATATTTATTTTTAAACAAATTTCCCCATTCTTTTATAAATTCCATAGTGAATTTTCATTCTAAAATATCTATGAATATACGATTTCAATTATTCATTTTCAATTTATCTTCAAAAAGATAATTCTCAAATATTCACTTTATATAGGAAAACATTTCCATACTTATTTATTCATAAGTAATTCACAAATTTTATTTATTTTCAATACTTGGAAAATATTCAATATACTTAAATCGAGATTAAGTATATATTTCATTCTTTAAGGAAATCATTCTCTTAAACATATTTATTTGGGCCAAAACGAATGTTGCGTAAAACATCGTTATGACGTCCCAAAATCACTAGTATAGGGATTCGAAATTAAAATAGATATATAAATCCCAATACTATACAAAATATTTTCTTTCGGAAATCATTTATTATAACAACAGTGTTATAGTCCACCATTTCCTTCTATTTCTCGAAAACGTCTATTTCAACAATAAATGTTGAAATCTATGGTTTCGAATCTCAACACGTTTTGAAAACATCGTTAGATCGTTTTAATTCTATTTAAAACATCACATTCAAAACAATTTCTTTAACATATTTTTCACTATTCAAAAACGTGAAGATGCTCTGTTAACAAATTTCATCCTTTTATTCATTTTATTTCACAGGATTATTCACAGTCAAAAACGTGAATATAACTCCATTAATAGGTTTCAACAATTTACTTATCAAAATAAGTCGTTTGCGAATTTATAAAACAATGTTTATAAATTCCATTTCTATTTATTTTACAACAACTTCCTTTATAAATTCCTTTATTAACCTATCTCAATTCATATCTCAATGATATACTAAAAGTTCATATTATAAGTGAAATACTTATAATTTATTTGTTTGCAAAATCGTTCCTTTGAACTTCCCAATTATAAATCTTATAACTTATAAGATTCAATTATTTATCCAAAACCATTCTTTTAATAACTTTGCAAATTTTATAAACCTACTGCTTATAAAATTCCTTTCATAACTTCACCGTTTATAATTTTATAAATTTCATTCAATTATGAAATTCATTCACAATTCATTCTAACACTTATAAAAACTTGTTTTATAATTCCAATACTTTAATTTATAAATATCAATTTATAAATTTCTTATATAAATCACCATTATGATTTATTAAATAATCAAATTTCATAAATCCTAATTTTAAACTTTTTATAATAAATTCAGAAATCTCGATTTACACTATTTTATAACATTAAAATTTATACGTTTATTTACTTAATATGAATCAATTCCAAAATATTTTATAAACGTATACTTTCAAAAATCACTTTAAAAACATTTTAAAATTCCAAAATTTGGTCCAATGATGCTACATACCAAATAGTCAATCACGACATCCAAATATCATATATCGATATGATAATCAACGAATATCAAAATATTTGTAAATAAATCAATACAGTTGAGAATCCAGTTGGATCCCTCCAACCTGTTTCCCTGCATCCACAAACATTAGCATAGTACCAATTTCGTTCCAGTACGAAATTATCGCGGTATATGGGATTTAAAATATTATCCGCTTAATAGACGGCGCAATAGGGTGTCATCCGCTATACAAATGCGGGAAATCAATAACTCCAATATATACATATGCCAATATATATATATATATATATATATATATATATATATATTGCTATTATATATAATACCAATTTCACTGTTTATGAAATATTCGCGGTATATGTTTTTAATAAATAACATCCGCTTACTAACGGCGCATAATGTCTATTTTAACAATCAATAGATAACAATCATCATTCAAACATGCATTCAAATATTTTAAATCTAACTATTTAAAATTAAAATCGAAACCGACTCGATTGAGTGAGAAGTTCTCACCTTGGTTTTCAATTTCGTTTTAACGATTTATTTCGAATAAAATTAAACGGACGTTTAATTTTACCCGAAATTTTCACTAACTCCAAACGACTCCAATCTAATTCCATAGCGTAGTGCTCGTCCATACGATTCCAACGCAACTGGTTTCGTGCGTTTTCGACCTCGTATGAAAAAGTTATGATTTTTACAAGTTTACACGATTTTATATTTATAAATTTACAACAAATTTTATAATTTTAAACCTAACCTAATCTAAGCCATTGGATCCACTCACCCCACATCATGACCGTGCAATTCCTTCTCCCCCAAACTCACACACGTCCTCTTCCAGATGATTTACGTGACCAAGAACCCAAACTCACGCCTATAACCCTAATAGCCGCTACCTCCACATCGACTTCCAACACGATCAGATTGCGCCATTTCGAAGATCCACTCCAACCCAATGCTCGGCCAAAAAGACTCAGAGCTCGGCCTCCCCAGTGCGTAGGAAAACGCGCTCGAACGCACGTCTTCTTGAGCAATTTGCCGACAATCCCCTCAACAAAAATCGATCACAGCCGTATGAAATCGAAGCTCTTGATACGCTCTACGTTTTACTAGTTGAAAGATTCTTGAAATATTGTGTAGATTGGAAGATTATTGAGGGAGAAGAAGGTGAATTCTCAGCCATCAAAATAGATAGTGGCGGCTGAAGCAAGATGACCTAGGGTTTGTGCAAAGTAGAAGTTATGAGGGTCTTTTATAGAAAATTTCACCAATTACTATTCACCCGGAATTTCCGAACTCCAAACAAAGTGTGCCGGTTGGCGTTTTTAAGGTTTACCCCGCGTTTCGGACACAATGGAACATGTTTCTGGAGCTAATTCGGTCATCTGTGCGAGTTATGGCAATAAACGTTCAATTTAAATTAAACCGATTTAAACGATTTTCTAGGCGTTTTAATTTGTACCGGACAAACGGTAAATCCAATTGATACGAAATTTGAAACCATACAATAATATCACATTACGGATCCGATGAAACTAGTTTCGTCGAAATCCGAGACTTTTGAAAAATGGCTATTTTAACTCGCTAAATTAATATTAAAAACAATTTCGATGCGTTTCGAGCTGCCACGATCAAACGATAACTCCGATTGCTACGAAAATTGAAATCCAGTAATAACTAACTATTACGGATTCAATGGAACTAGTCTCGTCCAATTCTGAGACTGTTCGAAAATTGGCTAATTTCACTAGTCGATTTTAATATTAAAATATTCAATTTTCACAAATTAACTTTTAATTCGATTTTAAAAGTTCTAAAATATCATTCTAACTTCAATATGATAAAATAAAATTTTACAACTCATTTACAATCATATTTAACTCAATTTTCAATTATTTCCATAATTTCACATATTAAATTATCGATTTAATTATTCAATAAAATCCTATTATTCGAATTAAAATTTATTCGACTTATAAATTCACTTTTTTAATATTTAAAATTAATTAAATATTCAAATTTTAATTACTAAAAATCCTGGGTCGTTACAATCTTCCCCCCCCCCCCAAAAGAATTTCGTCCTCGAAATTTCCCAAGTAAGAAAAGTTACAGAATCTATTAACTTTCCCAAAACAAATTTAAACTTCTTACAATAACTTTACTAAGTTTTCCAAATCATACTTAGTTATCTTTTCAAAACAACTACTATTGTTTAACTTTCAATTCCAAATCAAAGTTAAAGTTTTCAAAAAATTTCGATTTTCTCAAAAATTTTCTAACGCCTTAAATTTTCGGAAAAATTCGCCATAGTCTCCTTTGCGCGGCTCGATCCGAAAAAAAATGACAGTATATATATCACAAATATACATCTCATCAAGTAATGAGGCATCCCGAAGGGAAAAATGTATAAAAGTACGGTATTTAATCCGAGATATGTACCTTATATTTTATTAGCGAGCATATACGGCTAATATAGCGCGAAAGCGAGCTCCAAATGCGAAGCAAACGCGATCCGCACCTACTAAACACTCAACAAACAACATGAGAATCATGTATATAGACAATAGTGTCGATATACAACATAATAACTATATATGCCAACATAGCAAATGCAATAAAAGCAATATATATTCAACCATCAACCAACTATCATCCATAACCGATAATTATTCATTCATATTCTCATTAATATTCAATGAAATAGGTTTTTTTAATTTAATCACATTTGATTCATTAACAGTGGATGTTTCTAACATTTATTTTCAATTAGTTTATATTCACTAATTCATATTCAAGTTGGTTCACTTCCAAATCAAATTCAATTCTATTTAAGATTCATTTAATTTCCAATTGAATTTCAATTACTTTAGCTTCCAATTTCATTAACTCAATTTCATTAACACTTAATGAATTATATACAATCAACTAACAATCATATAACAATCAATGTATATTAATTACAACCAAATTCCTTTGCTTATATTCATTCAATTTGGTTTAACACCTTCACTTTCAATTGGTTTAATTAAATGATTTTTTATTCAACTATTCAACTTCTAATAACATTAGATTTTAAATGAATTAACTCTTATATTCATTATTCCATATCAATTATTTACATTTAATTGATTTAACATTTAATCCATTAATTCAATTCAATTACTAAAGTTGAATTTCATTTATATAACTTTAGTTCACATTTATCACTTAACTTTATTATTTTACTTTGATACTAATATCAACTTCATTCAACATCTCTTAAGTTATACTTCATTTTATAAACATCACTTGGTTTTACATAATTTAAATTTCCACTTATAAATCAATTCAGATTCCAAATTCTAAAGTAAATTTCCATTTAACTTTAAATTCATTTTTATTTCAACTCATATTGATAAATATATTCATATAGTTTCACTTCTCATATATATAAGTTTATCTCACAATTGTAAATCACATTAATTATAATTCAACTCTTATAATTCTTTTTACTTATACAATTATTCTTTTATTTAGATTATTCAAACAACTAAACAATCAACTTATATACACTTTAATAATTCTGAAAAATTATTCCTTTACATATAAAAATATAATCAAGGTAAAATTATTTCATATACCCAATTTAAAACAATACTGTGCCGAATTGTTCTGTACAAGTGTTTATAAACCCCTTCGGCATAGTTGTGCATACCGTGCTGACGAAGGTTCATATGCCACTCAATAAACCAATCATCACAATATAAAACAATTTTTATATTCACTAACAAATACGCTCTCATAGCTATTATTACACTCTAACTCATTTTAGAGTACTACTGACTCTATCTCTAATGAGTAATACCCAACAGAACCATGGTTGTCGCTTAACCATATGCTCTGATACCAAATGTAACGTTTTCGATTTTTCATGCCGAAAAACAGCCGAAATGTTAGGGTTTAAGAAGAAGAGAAAGAGAGAAGAAGAGGGAAAAAGAAGATAGAAAATAGGGAGGAAAGAAAATAGAAAATAGAACGGAACAGAAAACAACAGAACAATAACAGAATCTCACAATTCGCAGCGGAACAACATATAATAATAAATGAATAATCTTTAAACAAAGAACTATATCAGTTATTACATTTTATACATTACATTACATCATCATCAGAGTGTATAACAACAAACAACAACAAACAGCAGAAAAGAAATACTATATACTAGTGATACGCCAATGCCATCCATCTTGCTTCCAGCAACTCCTGAATTCCCGAATATCCTGATAAACCTTAACTCTTGATTGCCCGTGTGGAAATTGGTGGGCACCCAGAGTTTAGGAAGGAAAACAATAAACTCCGAGTCAGTCATGTGACTGGTGTGAGGACTCAAAACAGTTTATTTATCTTTAAAATTAAAATAGAGGAATATTTTTAAAGTCAATTCGCAATGCTTTTAAAAATGAGACTACCATAAGGCCTCCCGCACACACACACAATGCAAACGCAGAATCGGAGGAGATTTCTCCTTATGATAGTCAAAGATGCTTGATACGTATTAAAAGAACATTTGATATTATTACTAGTACATAGTGTAGGAAAAATTCATTTCGAAAGTAGAATATAAATCTTAGCCAACATACGACCATTATCGTATGCCTACTATAGCTACCATCTAAACAGTGGTAACCACCATAAGTAAATGGCAGGTTCTACAACTAATACCGTACAGGGTTTCGTATTGGGAATTGGATTTCCAACGAATGATCAGGCCAAGGAACTTCCCATTGCCACATGAGAACGCCTCTGGATGGACGTCCCCGAGAACCAAACCGGATCTCTGCCAACACTAGGCCGGGTTACCCCTAACTGGGTAACAACTGACAGGAGTATGCCATCCCCCGGTCCTTTGGGACCTTTAACCGAGCGCTCGTCATCAACATCACACCAAATAATAAGTGTTTCAACATGAGTAAGCATCTGGGCTCCATACCATGATACCACCCTTTTCCAGAAGGAAATGCACATACCCTAAAGGGAGCTACCCCTCATAATCTTGCCGCATCTTTCCTGTTTTGACCATTCCCGGGGTGTGAGGCTCGACGAAGTCTCATCCACAAAAACATACTTTATACAAAAGCCATGCTTTGGGTCAACAAATGATCATAGAAATGATCACCAAGATAGACGATCAAATAAATGATCCTATCACAAATAATCAACACAATGATCATTTCACAGCAACACTCAGCATGTCACATTACCAAATTGGGAATATATCGCTGATAACCTTCAACTACATAACCTCTGAGCTCGTACGTCTCAGAGAAGGGTGTTAAGCTAAGAGAATAAATTCTCCGCCACCAACAGAAATATATTTGAAAGAAATCGGCTTTATATCTCAATTTGTAATGTCAGACATACAATCCATACAAGTCTGTTCCGGGCTCGAACAGAACCGAAGGCACTTACAAAGAAGTCCTTGCAATCCGGATAATCTCTAATCACGTCCGGACTTCCCATCACATAGGGAGTCTCTATACCGTAGCTAATCGGTGCAAAGACAATCGACGAGTTGTCCTTTCGCTTTCAAAAATATCCGGTCTTCAACACCGGTCATCAATGCTATCCATTACGTCGTATCACTATTCGGAATGGGTAATCCGAATAACGAGCGCAATAATTTAAAAATAAGTGTGGCATTCAAATCCAAGCAAATCACAACAAATACCTTTCAAAGGTAAATATTGATAGTCGGTTATTGAACTATCAATGGATATGCACGACATCACCAGATTCCAAATAATTTTACAAATTATTTATTTCCCAAAAATATCTTTACTAGATATATAATTTTCACACTTCAAAAATAAATCAATATTTATTTTTAAACAAATTTCCCCATTCTTTTATAAATTCCATAGTGAATTTTCATTCTAAAATATCTATGAATATACGATTTCAATTATTCATTTTCAATTTATCTTCAAAATGATAATTCTCAAATATTCATTTTATATTGGAAAACATTTCCATACTTATTTATTCATAAGTAATTCACAAATTTTATTTATTTTCAACACTTGGAAAATATTCAATATACTTAAATCGAGATTAAGTATATATTTCATTCTTTAAGGAAATCACTCTCTTAAACATATTTATTTGGGCCAAAACGAATGTTGCGTAAAACATCGTTACGACGTCCCAAAATCACTAGTATAGGGATTCGAAATTAAAATAGATATATAAATCCCAATACTATACAAAACATTTTCTTTCGGAAATCATTTATTATAACAACAGTGTTATAGTCCACCATTTCCTTCTATTTCTCGAAAACGTCTATTTTAACAATAAATGTTGAAATCTATGGTTTCGAATCTCAACACGTTTTGAAAACATCGTTAGATCGTTTTAATTCTATTTAAAACATCACATTTAAAACAATTTCTTTAACATATTTTTCACTATTCAAAAACGTGAAGATGCTCTGTTAACAAATTTCATCCTTTTATTCATTTTATTTCACAGGATTATTCACAGTCAAAAACGTGAATATAACTCCATTAATAGGTTTCAACAATTTACTTATCAAAATAAGTCGTTTGCGAATTTATAAAACAATGTTTATAAATTCCATTTCTATTTATTTTACAACAACTTCCTTTATAAATTCCTTTATTAACCTATCTCAATTCATATCTCAATAATATATTAAAAGTTCATATTATAAGTGAAATACTTATAATTTATTTGTTTGCAAAATCGTTCCTTTGAACTTCCCAATTATAAATCTTATAACTTATAAGATTCAATTATTTATCCAAAACCATTATTTTAATAACTTTGCAAATTTTATAAACCTACTGCTTATAAAATTCCTTTCATAACTTCACCGTTTATAATTTTATAAATTTCATTCAATTATGAAATTCATTCACAATTCATTCTAACACTTATAAAAACTCGTTTTATAATTCCAATACTTTAATTTATAAATATCAATTTATAAATTTCTTATATAAATCACCATTATGATTTGTTAAATAATCAAATTTCATAAATCCTAATTTTAAAATTTTTATAATAAATTAGAAATCCCGATTTACACTATTTTATAACATTAAAATTTATACGTTTATTTACTTAATATGAATCAATTCCAAAATATTTTATAAACGTATACTTTCAAAAATCACTTTAAAAACATTTTAAAATTCCAAAATTTGGTCCAATGATGCTACATACCAAATAGTCAACCACGACATCCAAATATCATATATCGATATGATAATCAACGAATATCAAAATATCTGCAAATAAATCAATACAGTTGAGGAATCCAGTTGGATCCCTCCAACCTGTTTCCCTGCATCCACAAACATTAGCACAATACCAATTTCGTTCCAGTACGAAATTATCGCGGTATATGGGATTTAAAATATTATCCGCTTAATAGACGGCGCAATAGGGTCTCATCCGCTATACAAATGCGGGAAATCAATAACTCCAATATATACATATGCCAATATATATATATATATATATATATATATATATATATATATATTGCTATTATATATAATACCAATTTCACTGTTTATGAAATATTTGCGGTATATGTTTTTAATAAATAACATCCGCTTACTAACGGCGCATAATGTCTATTTTAACAATCAATAGATAACAATCATCATTCAAACATGCATTCAAATATTTTAAATCTAACTATTTAAAATTAAAATCGAAACCGATTCGATTGAGTGAGAAGTTCTCACCTTGGTTTTCAATTTCGTTTTAGCGATTTATTTCGAATAAAATTAAACGGACATTTAATTTTACCCGAAATTTTCACTAACTCCAAATGACTCCAATCCAATTCCATAGCTTAGTGCTCGTCCATACGATTCCAACGCAACTGGTTTCGCGCGTTTTCGACCTCGTATGAAAAAGTTATGATTTTTACAAGTTTACACGATTTTATATTTATAAATTTACAACAAATTTTATAATTTTAAACCTAACCTAATCTAAGCCATTGGATCCACTCACCCCACATCATGACCGTGCAATTCCTTCTCCCCCAAACTCACACACATCCTCTTCCAGATGATTTACGTGACCAAGAACCCAAACTCACGCCTATAACCCTAATAGCCGCTACCTCCACATCGACTTCCAACACGATCAGATTGCGCCATTTCGAAGCTCCACTCCAACCCAATGCTCGGCCAAAAAGTCTCAAAGCTCGGCCTCCCCAGTGCGTAGGAAAACGCGCTCGAACGCACGGTCTTCTTGAGCAATTTTCCGACAATCCCCTCAACAAAAATCGATCACAGCCGTATGAAATCGAAGCTCTTGATACGCTCTACGTTTTACTAGTTGAAAGATTCTTGAAATATTGTGTAGATTGGAAGATTATTGAGGGAGAAGAAGGTGAATTCTCAGCCATCAAAATAGATAGTGGCGACTGAAGCAAGATGACCTAGGGTTTGTGCAAAGTAGAAGTTATGAGGGTCTTTTATAGAAAATTTCACCAATTACTATTCACCCGGAATTTCCAAACTCCAAACGAAGCGTGCCGGTTGGCGTTTCTAAGGTTTACCCCACGTTTCGGACATAATGGAACATGTTTCTGGAGCTAATTCGGTCATCTGTGCGAGTTATGGCAATAAACGTTCAATTTAAATTAAACCGATTTAAACGATTTTCTAGACGTTTTAATTTGTACCGGACAAACGGTAAATCCAATTGATACGAAATTTGAAACCATACAATAATATCACATTACGGTTCCGATGAAACTGGTTTCGTCGAAATCCGAGACTTTTTGATTAATGGCTATTTTAACTCGCTAAATTAATATTAAAAACAATTTCGATGCGTTTCGAGCTGCCACGATCAAACGATAACTCCGATTGCTACGAAAATTGAAATCCGGTAATAACTAACTATTACAGATTCAATGGAACTGGTCTCGTCCAATTCCGAGACTATTCGAAAATTGGCTAATTTCACTAGTCGATTTTAATATTAAAATATTCAATTTTCACAAATTAACTTTTAATTCGATTTTAAAAGTTCTAAAATATCATTCTAACTTCAATATGATAAAATAAAATTTTACAACTCATTTACAATCATACTTAACTCAATTTTCAATTATTCCATAATTTCACATATTAAATTATCGATTTAATTATTCAATAAAATCCAATTATTCGAATTAAAATTTATTCGACTTATAAATTCACCTTTTTAATATTTAAAATTAATTAAATATTCAAATTTTAATTACTAAAAATCCTGGGTCGTTACAGTTTCTAATCAAGAGACCAAATCTGAGTCCACACTAGGGAGTCGGGCGAACGATACTTGTTCGGAAGTGAAGTTGTGTGATCGAGTGAGCGATCGGATTTGGTATTGTATATGGATGATATATATGCATCGTATGGGCTTAATAAAACAAATGTGGAAATTTTTGAAAAGAAATGAATAAAATGATTTTGAATTCTGTGATTGGATATTATTGCTTAGTAGAATATAAGGTGTTTTAATAGCAAAGGAAAATTGGCGTTTTTGATTTCGAAAGATAAATTGAATTGCCCGACAAAAGGTATGTATTTAAATTGTCGTATGAAATTTAATGGGTTTCTTATCTGGCCACTTAGTATTTTATTTTCTTTTGACATTTTGGGGGCTCGTAGAGGCACTTTGTAGTTGTACCAATCTAGCCGCGCAAAGGAGACGCTGGTGAAATTTTTCGAAAATTTAGGGAGTTAGAAAATTTTTGAGAAAATTTTGATAAGTTAAAAAGTTGGTTTAAACTACAATTTGAATTATCAAGGAAATAATATTATTTTTAACAGATGGGTGAGTTTGGAAAGTTAGTAAGGGTGATAATGTGACTTTAATAAAAAGATTGTTTTTGGGGAGTTATTGAAAAACTGTTTGGTTTGGGAGGTTGTTAAAAATTATTCGGATTGGGGCAATAGTTAACGGGTTATGGATCATTCTTCTTAACTAGCAATTTCGAGGAAGAAATTATTTTAAGGAGGGAGGGATGTGACGACCCGGAATTTTGGACATTTGAAATTGGAATATTTAATTGATTTTTAATATTTAAAAGGTTAATTTTAACTTAAATTTCAAATATCTCCATTTGTTGGATAATTAAATTATTGAATTTAATAAGTGGAAATCGGGTAAAGTATTGAATCTGGAATTTAAAAGCTAGTTAAAATATTTCAATGGCTTATAAAATTTATATTGGTAATATTGAAGATAATAGAAGTGTTAAAATTGAAATTTAAGGTGATTTGTTCAGTTTTAAAAATATTTAGTTTAAATTGACGTTTCAAAATAGCCTTCCGATGCACAGTCTCGGATTTCGACAAAACCAGTTCCATTGGATCCGTAATAGTGTATTATTATCGAATTTCAAATTTCATAGCGTTTGGATTTTTCATGTGATCGTACGATAGGTAAACGCGTTGAAATTCATATCGAAATTTAATATAAATACTGGGTCCAAAAAGCTATCTTCTTCATACGATCGAGTAAGGACTTGAAACCTTTTCCATTGCGTTCGTAATAGGAGTATAACATTATAAACACCTAGAGGCAGGCCTCGATAGGCGTTTGAGATTGTAAGTTGCATTTATCACGACGATTTGAATTTAATTAAAAATATATTTTATATATTGGTCAATTCCCAGCTGCATTTACTTCACATCAGATATTTTCCTTTCCATTTCAAATTACAATTGCTTGTTGATTCAAGCACGCTAGTATCTAATCTTGTCTCCCATTTTCTTTTAAGATCATGCAAAGCAGATATATTCACAAGTGGTAAATGATGGTCGAACAAAATCACAAATATAAATATCCGCCTGCAAAAGAAATCTCCATCCCTCTTCCTCTTCAGTTTATTCGCATATCGAAAAAATGGAGGCATATGAAATCAAATCTCATTTTGTTCAAACGAAATTATCTCGTATATCTGCTTGAACCTAAATCTATCTGCTCGAACTTAAACTTTCAATCTATCGAAAAGTAATGGCGGACGAAATTGATCGCGAAGGCGGGGGAGGGGGGTGCGGCATCTGGTCATAGTTGCAGCGATGGCACACGAGGTGATGTTGCGATGAAGGGAGGGGTTCGGCCTTGAATGTAGGTACGTGGAGTTCGCCGAGAAGCTCGGATGCAGGGTCGATGTTGGATGACGATGCAACGACGATGGAAGGAGCATTAGGATGTTAGGGCTTGGGAATGTGGTCGATTAGAAAGCCACTAGCGTTCGATTTCAGAGTTCGGGCTCTAGACTCAGGCGATCTGCAAAAGGGAATCTTTGAGCGACATTCTGGGTTTGTGTTTCGACAAGGCAGTGAAGGTATTTTAAGTTTATTTTATTACATTATATATGTATAGATAAGGGTTTGAAAAAGAATATAGTAGGGATTTAAAATGTTGAACAGTTTTTAAATCTATACAGATTATTGTTTCAATATATATATAGTTTCAAAAAGATAAATTTACTTATACACCGATTAAACCTACTAATTGATTTTTAGAAAAATGTATTATGGTGGTCTAACTCGGTTTATTAACTTATTAAACTATTTTAGTTACTAAAAATTATTTATGGTAGGAAATTAGTTTAAAATTTAAAATTTTTAGTTTAAATAAAATTAATATACGATTATGGATTGTTCAATGATTAAAATATTAATGAACCATACAATGTTTGTACAAGGTCTGAAATCATGTAGGAAATAGTCGGTTTGGATCGAATTGCAAATTAAAGGTCAAAGGTGAGTTAACCTCACTCACATCTGGATTATCGGTCAATTTAAATAATTTAAATTTAAATTATTGGTTGATTGCTTGAATTGGTAGTTTATTATCAGTTTGGATGTGGTATTATTTATAGTAGTGTATATATATGTTGGAGCGATTGATTCTCACATTATATAGCGGATGAGACCTTATGCGCCTCGCATAATAGCGGATAACCCTATATACCGCGATATCCCCCTCGAAGTGGGATTGGTATTTTTATATTGTGCTAACATCTATGGATGCAGGGAAATAGGTTGGAGGGATCCAACTGGATTCCTCATAATGTTGGAATTTATTTTCATATTCGGTGATATGTTTTATTCGATAATCTATGATATATTATATGGATTATATTGGGAATTAAAAATATTGAATGCTATGGTTTGACTAAATATATTTTGGGTATATTGAGATATAAAAATATAAAGATTGAATTTTTGAAAGAAATTTAAAGAAAGGATTTTTAAGTAAAATAAATATAGTGAAATTGGATAAATTAAAAGAATGAATTTGTAAAAGGATAAAAGCTTGATTTAAAATCCTATCAAATAATTCCGAGTATGGGAAAAGAGATTTTTGAATAAATGGAAATAAATGAATTTTAGGGAATTAAGTGGTATTGTTTAAAAAATTAAAGAATTTGTTTTTTTAAATTTAGGATTTAAATGGTTTGAAAAGAAATAAGAGAAGATTTTGAAATAAAGCATGAAATTGATATTTTCAGTTTTAAACAAGATTTTAAATCATAATAAAAGGATGAATCTGAAATTAATGGGTTTTGGAATAAATTTGGTAAGTAAAAGAATTTACTTTAAAATGGAATTGATTTTGAAAATAGACTTGGAAACCGATTAAGTGTTGGAACTGTGACTAAAGAGAATCAGATTATGGAATTTATAAACTGGGTATATAAATAAAGTGAAATATTTACCAGTGGATAAATTTGAAAGTATAAATTCACGGTGGGAATTTATAAGGAGATGGGAAACGTGTTTTAATAATAAAAAGGTGGTTTATTTTTTAAGTGTCGAAAGAAATTTACGGGTTTTGGATGTATATTAAACTAGAAATAAATCGAGAAGGATTTATAAATGATTAGACGGTTGTATTGGAATGGAAAGTGTATTTCCCTGAAAAGCCAAGTATATTTTCGAAGAAAGATTTCCAAGTATAAGTTAGAGGTTTTAAAGTGGTTTTAAAAGAATGTTTTATAAAGAAATTATTATTTAGTGGCTTTATAATTTTTAAAAGCAAATATTTATTAAGTTAATTCTATAAGTAAATTATTTTAAAGGTTTAACTAGTGTTATGATTTAAAAGATAATTATTTAATATTTATTCCTTATAGAATAACTATTTTAAGATTAGTTTTGGCTTAAATTCTGAATGAGAAATTATTAAAAAATTTCATAACTAGTATTTTAAATAAAATGTTTTAAGTAATTTTTATTTTAAGTGTTTTAAAGTATATATTTTTGGATAAAATGATTTAAAAACCTAAAGTATTAAGACTTGGTGATTTTCAGTGGAAATAAAGCAATTGAGTGGAAATTTATTCCGCCATAGAAAAAGTGATTTAAAAACTATTTTCAAAGGGTTGAAGTGTAGGAAAATATCTTGCGAAGATATTTTGAAATAAATAATTTGGAAAATTATTAAAGCCTGATGGTTTTTTGTGGATGTTATATGATAGTTAAATAACCGACTATCAATATTGGCCAATGCGCTGATCATTTTGAAGAGACCGATTAATTTCTCAAAAACCACTTCGACCCGGTTTGAATGATTTCATGAGGAAGACAAGAGCTTGGAGTCAAAGATGGAGCAGTGAAGTGTAAGGGATAATCGCTACTAATCCTGAGGGTGATTCCAAAATGGATGTAGTAGGAGTAGTGCCTTCGGTTTCGTTCAGACCGGGAATGGACTTATATAGACGAATGCTATCGAAATATCGTCAGGGGGACGATGAGCATTCTAAGTGTATGTGTGCTAAAAAGATAACGCATAGCCTCAAGCCTCATCAACCGGGAATGGCTAAAATAGGGGAGATGCAACGAGGCTAAGTGGCTAGCAACCAATTAGGGTAAGATCATCCCTGTCAAGATGTCCCTTTTTATTCGACTATGTGGGCAGTTGCTGATCCCAACCACGGGGTGATCTTATTCAGACTATCCAGTAATGGGTAGCTCGGGTCATGTGTTGCAGAGGATTAGGGGGGATCCTCTGTATGCTGATCTAGACTAGGCACTGTGACGAGCGGTACCGCAGTATCCCTGCCATTGTATGGAATCCAATCTCCAATACACGCCTTTACGGTTTTGATTGTAGATTCTAGTATTGCTGGAATTTAATGAATGTTACAATTTCGACTATTTGAATAAGTATTTGTAGTTAGACACTATTATAATATTAGAGGATTTTGATAAAAAATATTTTGGTTATCGTAAGGTAGAAACCCGGTATGTTTATTTGTGGCATGGTCTTACGAGATAACTTTGATTTCAAAGGATTTTGAAAACTTTAATAATCCAATTGGGTGTGTTTTCTCACGCTAGTTTCCAGACTGACACGGTTATTATTTTACTATAATGCTGGGTCAGGCTAGTATTATAGGATACAAGATAGGATGCTGTGGACTCAGGAGACGAGTTGGATGGCACGACGTATCACACGTACTTGACTTATGTTCCGCTGTGCAGTGTAACTGTATAGACAGTTTTTGTGAGGACAAGTTATGATAACTGTCCAATTGTGTGCTATGGATTGTGTTGTACTCTGATGATCGCAAGTATTATACAGTTACAGATTCTTTTATATAAAAATATGTTGTTTTATATTATATGTTGTTCCACTGCGATTGTGAGATTCTGATATTGTTTTCGATTTCTTCTTATACCTCCTTCTTTTTTTGGTTTTCCGGCATTCGATTGTTTGGCATTTAATACATTGGACGTATTGATGTCGATTTTCGAGCGTCGAAAAATCGAGTCGTGATAAGGTCCAGTCTAGTTATTAAACTAAAATTATGTTTTAATTGGCATTATTTTGTATTTGTTAATTATTCATATTAATTACTTCAACTAAAAGGTTAATATGAATGTAGCATCATCCAATGATATAACAAGATAACATATTATGATATATAAACATGTGTATAACTATACATATACATATAGATATTGGGATTTATATCAATTGTATATACATATATATAATTATACTCAAATATACATATGAAAATTGCATATGAATATTGGGAATATAAATGCTTAAGTACATACATATGTTTGAATATACTATAATATGTGTATATGGTTTATATACATATATTTATTGTACCGTATGGGTGTGTGTATGTATGTATATTGATATTCTTTTACCATATATATATATATATTTAATATATATACATACATAAAATTATGAAAAAAAATCGATCAAATAAAACAAATAATTTCAAAATAAGAGAATGGTTGATTAGAAGTGAAGAAGGAAATAAAGTTTCATATTAAAACCTAGATCTAATCAAATCATAATAAAAAATAAATAGAATAAGGTGCTATTTTAAATTCTTTCTCTACAAACACTAATTAAACCATAAAATTCCATGCTTAACCATAACAAAATATGTATTTGCTCAAAGGTTGTGCGAACACCCCAATCCAATTAAAAACAAGATGAATTCAAGGAAAAATAAAATTGAAAATGAGGATAGAAATTTTTATAGTTGCTTGCCTCAATTCGATTGCCTATGTCTATTAACAACTTTTTTTCAATTTACTTTCACGATAACAACAACAAATATTATGATTTTGGATCTAACAATCATTTAGAACAAAAAAGGGTAGAACTTAGCTGCAAAAATACAAAATAAAATCCAAAAGTCCTCCTTTCATTATTATAGGAGGCGTATTTATAATCGAATTCTTCCACAATAGTCCCCAAAGGACATTAGAACATGTAAGAAATTGATTTGAGCTTTTAGACATGAAAAACATGCAAAAATTGACAATCATAACATCTTGGTATCGATATATTCTGGTTGGTGCTAGAGGATATTTACTTGCTCATTTCCATAATCCTTCTTCATATTTTCTTAAGTCTTCAAGCTTTGGATCTTCATTGACAAAATTGATCATCAAAACATGTTGGTACGAACACGTTTTTTCCATCCACAATTTATCTTTTTCTTCAATGTAAAAAATAGCACCACTAGTAGCTCAAAGTGGGACCCTTACATTTCAAACCTATCGATAATGACATGTTTGGACTAGATGGTACCAGCCGATTACGCTTTATGCAAAACTTGATCAAACATTTGTGCTCCATTTATTCATCATTCCCGACATCTCCTAAGCTTCTTGACCTTGCTTTGTCATCTTGATGTCTGGATCCATCGATATGTCGCTTAGTCCAAATGTCAGGTAACGTTAACCGAACATCAAAATCACAGATCTAAAAATAAACATTCAACATGCAAACTATATTGTTAAAATAAATTATTATCAAAATTAATATTTTATTTTAATAATGAAATTGAATTTTTTTACTAAACATTATATATGTGCATGTACACATATGTAAATTATAATTTAAGATTTAAATCTCAAATATAGATAATTTACTAAACAACAAGACATTTGGTTTATTGATTAAAGTAAAATTTAACTTAAATAAAAGAACCAATTTGATATTGATTTGAAATTTGGATAAAAAAATAAAGCATATGAATATATTCATACATAATTTACTAAACTTGAAACAATAAATCCATAGCTTTAGTTGAATTAAATTAACAGATTTAGATTTCTAAGAAAGTTAAATCTACATTAACTGATAATTCCATATCCAACCAACAACATAAAAACCAAAAATAATTCAAACACAAATTAATTTTACAATTGAATTATAATACATAACAAGTTATGAATTTAAAAACAGTCAATTCAATATACACGTATATGTGAATTTTTGTCGGGTATATACATCATGAATAAATAAAATAAAATAATTGAGCCTGAAAAGTCTTACCTTTTGTATCACCTTTGTTTGTGATTTTTCCTCGGATCTCAAGTTGATCCACAGCTAACTTTGCAAGAGAAGGATGAACCACTTATTTTTATTTAATGTTTTCATTTGATTTAGAATTGAAATTTTTTGGGATTGTTTCATGATATTTTCGTCCAAGGATGGTGAGTAAGAGATAACAGAAAAGTGAATCAAATGAATAAATAAAGCAAATAAATTAGTGGATTTGTTTTTAATTGAATGAATAAAACATTTATCATTCTTTTAATTAAAATTCACTTGTTAATTCCCATAATTTTCTCTTTTTCTCTACCCTTCTCTTTTCGTATGATTTGGCTGGCCATACTTTCAATCAAATGATGCAGAATTTCCATATATATCCCTTTATGTAATTATCTTTATTCATACCCGTTTAAAGTTACACCGATATCTTCTGTCGACGAATACAAATATTACTTTTATATATGCATTTAAATAATTCCAAACAACTTCCAAACACTAAATAAATCAAATAAAAACTAATATTTCTCAAATATTAATTAATTTACAGCATTTCATAAATTAATTAAATCATGTGATTTTCTGGAGAATTCACAAATACGTCTCAATGACTTTGAGGTGTGAATTCTGTCAACGATTTATTTTAACAATCTAAATATCAATGTTCATACGTCATCTTAGCTATTAGTGTGAAAGTTTGGCCGAATTTACCATTTACAGACCTTTTTTGGTAAAATCATATGTTACATTTTCTTTATTGGTGCCTTTTAGTAATGATTATTTACACACATTCTCTTTGCCAATATAATCACTTTAGGACTTATGTAATTTGGTTTTGGTTAAAATTCCAATGTCTTCCTTATTTAACTCAGTTAGTTCATAAACAATTTCTTTGGTTCAATAATAATACTTATTATTAACGTACTACTTTGGCCATGCACTTTGACTTTAAGTTGACTATAGTTGGCCACGATACCAACCTCATATGACTAGGAGACAAATTCTTTATTGAATAATGTTCCATACCCAGTGCTTTAACTTAGACCAAACTATAGCCATTTGATGAACATTATGCCATGATTTAACTATAATCAAAGAGCTGGATCCATATTGAAGTTTAACAGCATTCTTAAGTCAAGAGAACTGTGTAATATCATCAATTTGAGATTTCCTATTTGACCTTAGTTATTATTAACCAACAAGATTCTTAAGTGAGTCATTTCATAGTTATCCAGTAACTATCAGTATGTAGACCCTTGATGCCTCCAACACCATGAGTAATACATTGCCCTACATTTGGAGAGTGTTATGTACTCTGATCTCGTCAGATGTATCGAGTCCTTTCTCAAAACATCTTGACCTAGAATATTTAGAATAAAATGTTATTTTATATTGTAATTAATTACTCACGGTTGCAACTGGTTAAAACTACAATCACACAACTTTTCATTTACGGGTTTTCTTATTCATATACAGTAATTAACCACTTAATCAGCTATTACTATATAATAAAGTAAATAATATAAATCAAATACCTCTATTATGAACAAGAATGGTAATAGAGTTGGATATATGTAACAAATTATACAATTACCCTTAAGGCGTACTCTTAACTCTATCAACAATACTATTGACATTTTCCGTACCAACCGAGACATTTTCCGTTTCTTCCGTTTGTTGACGGAATAACACAAAGTGTTACGTACTCCGTACCGCTAGCCCCAGAATTCCAATAGATGGAAACCGGAAGAAAAGAGGAATTCCGTTTTTCCAACATGAAACATTAAATGCTGAATATACAATAAACACAGCAAAATACAAAACCATTAATAAATTTATATCCCAACAAAAGAATACATGGTTACAGCTTCAGTATTTCATCAAATGTCTTAATTCATAATGCTGCAACATAACCAAACAGTGACCAATGTCTAATATTCACATATCCTAGTACATTCAAACCCGAATACACTGAAACAACACAAAATATTTACTAAGCACAAACAGCAAATATTTCAATGACAGATCAAAAAGCCACATCAGTACTACTCACAAAAACAAATACAGAAATACAGCAATCACACAATAACGAAATGAAAACAAAAATATCTATAGGGAAATAAACAAAAACTATATAAATGGGAATACAGAAAAAGCCATAAGAAATAAACCGTGCTTGAATTTAGATTTGAGACTTATGTAAATAAAATAACGCAATCTAAAAATTGAAGTAAATGAGCAAAAAGTAAACCTCGGAGTTAGATAGGGTTAGGGCTTTTAACTATATCATATGAGAGGGATGCGAGATGCGGGTCAGATCAGATCGAGCGCGGATGATTGGGGTGAAGAAAATTAGGGCTGGGGATTTTAAAGCAAGGGGTGTGAAGAAAATTAAGGTTAAGGAACGTTTAATTAGAATGGCGTTTGAAATTGAAAGCTGAGAGAGAAAGAAATGAAGCTGATTAGTTAGTATATTGTTATGGGCTTGGCCCATTTGATGGATCTTACTCAAACATATGGAAGGAAGATATTTCCTATGGAAATTCCTAAAAATTTCCAGGGTCAAAGGGAAGGTATTCCTTCCAGCTTAGTTTATTTTGGAAAAAACGGAAATTAGAATTTTAGGAAATAATCGGACGGAAATTTGTGGAAAACGAAATAACGGAGAAAAAACCCAGCCCTACGCACAACACTACCAACTTCCCCTCCTTGGCCTCACATCCACCACCCGTGCGTCCAGATCTGACAGGCCATCACACTTCACATCGGCCACAAACCTAGGCAAGCCGAGCCTCTTTGTTTTAAAAAAAAATAAGTTATGTATATATATAGTTTATATGATGATGACCTGTTATGTATATATATAAATATGCATAAACAAGTTTCGACATATATCTTATTTTCTATTAGGTTTGTTTATATATATATATACACTTTAAGTTAGTTTTACTTTAGCTTTCGTCTGATAGTTATATACATTTTCTTTTGGTTTTGGTTTATAAACAATTATTATTTATGGTTGTATATGCATTGAAATTTGAGTATTAGTTTTCTTTTCTTTCACCTTGCTATTGTCTAAATTTTATATAAGTATATCTAACAGTTTCATTTTATATATTTAATTATAATATATAAATATTTATATTGCTTTTATATATATTTTATAGTTTATTTTAAATGTTTAGCAAACATATTATTGCTCGAATCTATTTTTTTCAGTTTATACAGAGTATTTTTAAATATCACAATACTAGTATATGCCCTGTGTATATGTAGAGCTATTATATATATGTTAATTATTATTTTATTCTTTGGGATAACAGTGGTTGCATAAATATTTAGAAGCTGCATTATATAATCTTTTTATACATATTTGTTGACTAGTGTAAAGTTTGTACGTGTCTATATATATATAGTATATATCAAAATATTTAGTTACATGTGTATATCTATGCTGTAGAGATATGAGTAGGTTGTTATATGATAATATGTTGAGTTGTATATATATGTTCCCTTATGTATTGCCTTCGTTTCTGTATATACATATATTATTTCAAGTTACTGTGTAAAGTGTTTCCATATATATATATATATATTATATTACAAAGCTATTATATATGTTTTGTAAAAGAAATTTTTGCACTTGTATATTGGAAGCACAACTGAGCTTCCTTCTTTTGCAGTATTACAGGCATACCATATTATATGTGAACTTTATATATATTTATAATCTATTAGTGGGTTAGGATATATGGTTACATTATAGATAGATACAAATTTAAGCCAGTTTGTCTTGGTATATAAGTTAATATAAGTTTACCTGATTGGTTTAAATCTATCTATATACTATTATAAATCTGAAGCTTATACATTAGTTTGTATATAGAGTTTGTAAGTTATATATGTGTGTGTGTGTGTGTGTGTGTGTGTGTGTGTGTGTGTGTGTGTGTTAGTACAAGTTTTAATCTGCTTATGCATTGATTTAATAAGTTTTTGATTGTTCTGTTTATATATGTAATATATATAAGTATAAGTTTTTATTTCAAAATATAATGTATATATGTTGATTTTTTTATGTACTTTATTTTAAAACTATTATTTTTGAAAACCACATATATTAAATTTAATATATGTTAAAAATTTAGAATATGATTTTATATATAAATAGATATATATAGTTGTATATATGAATTCACTTACACTATTTATCATCATCGATCCAGTCCAGATTTGATTTCATCGATCCTTATTTATCAGCTTTGCTCGTCCTATTCGCGTTCAGTTTAGCTTTGCTTTGGATTTTTAACTCATCTCATTCTCGTCCATATCTAGCCTCGAAAGATGAACAATCACTCACGATTAACTTTCTTATATTTATTAAAAATGATTTCAATTGAAACGACAATTGAAATATGCTGCTGTTAGTTATTTACATTGTTATATATATACTGTTATCTATATCTGTTTACCTGTGACATCTGACACCATTATCTATTATTTATATTGATGATATATGCCTGTTATATTATTATCATATCTGTTATCACTCTGCAAGTTCTCTGTTAGTATTGAATTCACTATGGGTTGAAATAATACATACCCGAACGATCTGTAGAATATGAGAAAATCATTATGGATTGAAATGATAGACCCTGGCGATTTTCATTGAATTGAATTAGGGATTGCGGGTTGAAATGATATATACCCATATATATATATATATATTTAAATTGCTGATTGAAATGATAAATATCCGTATCACTTGACCATATAATAGAAAACTATATGCAGATGCCGCTGATCTATATATAAATATTTTGAAATTATTTCTATGATTTTTGGAAACTAAATATACGATTTTATTTAAATATTGATTTTAATATACATAAATGTTATTTTATATATAGTTAAAATTTTGATTTTAAGCTACTTATAAATTTTTTTTGATATGAAATAATATTAATAATAAAGTATTATTTTATTAAAATATAATATGGTTATGTATTTATTAACTTATATTTTATTATGGAGTTTATAGTGATTTTAATAAATTAAGGTTGGGAAGATAGATTTGAAGTGGTATTTAATTAAGAATTTATTTAATTAAATTGATTTGAAACTTATTGGATTTGAGATTCTTAGAGGATATGATTTTTATAACTTGATTTTGGTTTAAGGTGAATTAAATGAATATTTCAAGTTTAAATAAATTAAAGGAAATATTTAGTTATTTGTAATTTGGGGTTTTATGATATTGGATTTATTAAGTAAAGGTTTCAAAACTAAATAATAGAAAATTGAATTTGATATATATATATATATATATATGAAATTATCAAATTTAGTTTTGGAATTATAGAATATTTAAAGCTTTGAAATATATATTTTGAAATGGTTTGTTTGTGGTTCAAATCTGTATTTGAAATCGATATAATTTTGAATGGTATATTTAGAAGCTAAATTGGAATTAATGATTTGAGATCTGATTAAATTTGAATTTGGAATTCGAGTTGATTTGGAGTTAATTTTTGAAATTTGAGGAAAATAATTTTATCGTATATACTATTTTAATATTTAAATTGGTTAAGTAGGAAGTATTATGATTTCCAAAGTGTTTTGATTTAGAAAGTGTTATAACTTTGAAGTACTAAGATTTTGGAAATGGATATATTTGAAATGAAAATGATATCATGTTTGGTTTTGAAATGGAAATGATATCGTATTGATACGGTTTTGAAATGGAAATGATATTTTGGTTTTGAAGTATAAACTATTCTGAAATGACCGCGGTGTTATAATAACGTTTGGTTGTTAAAGAGACCGAGATCGAAAGTTGTCATACCCTCTACCAACGTCGAAAACCACTTTAACAACCGTGTACGTGGTGGAGATTCCAGAATGAAGTAGAATGGTGGCGACGTCCTATTGAGGTATATACGTGGACCCAACTCCTGTGAGATGGCATACAGTGGCTAAAGCAGGAGCGATTCTCGGGCCAATAAGGTAGCTCCTCTGATCGGACATACTCCTTCGATATTATATCCTGACTTTGTGATTAATTTGGTGTCGACTTTTGATTTTTTTGATTTGGGGGTGTGGCTCGAGGTGGGCGGTAGCTGCGGCTATGCGTTACCACCAGCCCAGATGCGTAATTGGTACATCTACCCTGGCATTACCTCGTTGTGCTGTGTCACCTACCCTAGCGTGTCTTATATGATTTTGTTTTGTACCATACCTATGGAATGCCTTTTGACGACGCCCAGTATGGGGGAGATTACGATACTATATAGACAATGGGAATATATAAAATTTGTTAAGGTGGAAAATATAAAGCCTTAATGCTATTTTCAAATATATTATACTTTACTTTAAACATTACTATAATAGCGTATATTACTATATAGTAGATAGTTTAACGGATCCTTAGAGGATGGTTATCCCAAACATCCTTTGAGTTACTTGTATTTCAGTTGTTATTTCACTTGAGTAAGATTTATTAATATTATAATGTTAATCCTGACTTGAGTGTTTTGTGTTTTGCTTTATGCTCGGGTCAGACAGAGTGGTTCGGCTTTTGAGACTCACCTTTGGAGTTGGGGCTTCGCTTGGAGATCCGGCTATTTATCCAGCTTTCAAATATTCGGTTGATTCCAGTGATGTATTCTGATCTTGTATTTGACTATTTTATTTGAGACTTCCATTGTATCTTATTTAACTCTGTTATATATATAGTAGCGTCATGAACTACTATTCTTTTGTTTCCGCTGCATTATAGTTATAGTACTCTGATTCTGTGATTCTGGGATTTATTTATTTACTGCATATGCTGAGTTTTGCCAAATATAAATTTAGCAATCTGGTATTTTGAGCAATTCAAATCTTCCATGTATGGATGCCTATGCACTTGGAGGGTGCAACATGATAGGGGGTTCTCGCATTTGGTTTGGTAGCAAGCAGATGACTCTTACTCATGCATGTCCGTGCGAGGGTTGGTGCAGTCGAGAGGCTGGCCGTAAAGGCAGAACACATGTACCAATGTATGCTACGGTGGGCGTTACCCCACTGGCAGGTGGTCCGTTACATTTGGTATCAGAGCTTTGGTTTTAGGCAAAACTCAACATATAGGATAGATTTAATTATGGAATCACTTTCGTTCAAGCTTGAATCCTTCCTCTTTGACTCGATTTCCTTTGAATTTGGGAAAGTTTCCCTCGGTCCCAAAATCCATCCTTGTCTCTTCCTATTCGTATTCTGGAGTAACCCATAACTCCACTTCAAACGATCTCTATAATAAATCGACGGTCTTGCCAATCTTCGAATGATTTATAAAGGGGTGAAACTCCTTTACAATAGGCATTGATTTACCGGAGATTTCTGTATCCTTGGTTTACGATGCTATCTATCTACTTCTATGCCTGAATTCTATCTTTTGCAATCGAATGTCGATTTGCCTTGAAATTCTACATCGATCTTATTCTTGAAGTCACGATCGACCCGGTTAAGGTTGCCCGCGATTTATATAAACCTATCTATATTTTTATTTTGCTATTTAATCATTTTACCTTCATCACGAGCCTATCTTTCTTGTTAGAATTCATTTGAATTAGGGTCCCTCAAAATTTGAATCTCCATCGTTGCTTTGAAATCCATTCTTGTATCGTCGAGCGAGGAAGTGTATTTGTAAATTAATATTAAAAATGTTATATATATATATATTGTGTTGTTTGAGTTGTTGATGCTGATTAAGATTTTCAACCGGTTCGTTTGATCAATGCCATCGATAAGATTTTCAAAACACTTGAACATAGCAAACTGACACAATATTATTTTCAAATTTAGTAAATAAATGAATTTTGTGTGATTATATATATATATAAGCAAATTTTATAAAAGATAATTGTTAAAAGAATTGGTTAACAATATGATAACATTTGATTTTCAATTATTGTTTTATAAACCAATGACTATTACCACATGATTAAATAAATGGAATTATAAAAACATGGTTTATAAATTGATTTGGAATATAAATGAATATAAAGTACAAATTGAGAATTTAATTTCTTGTGATTTCAAACTTAAAAGTTTTAAAAATGTATATTAAGTATTTTCGAATAGAAATTGTTTCTAAAGAATAGTTATAAATCGTTGCTCTCCTCTTTTGTCTTTGGAAAATAATTTCGGTGATGAGGCCGCATCATCGACATTCATTTTCGAGTTTCAGAGTGGAGAGACCATTTTGTAGCTTTGCTATAGTTGTTTTGAAAATAAATTGATTTAAATTCGTGAGTATGACTTGATTTATTATAGGTATATGATTATAGATTTGATTTGATATATAATATATATTTATCTCTAAACGGTTTGAAGTTAATCGAAAATTTAACTCTTAAATTTATCTTAAAGGTGATTTCAATTTTAAATTGAAACCAAAATTTTGAATGAATAATTAAATTTGAAATAATTTAGTTGGGAGAAAGGTTACTTGTATAATACCCAACTTCATTCTAATATAATTTACCTTAATTATTCAGAAGTTAACTATGTAACTGAAGATTATACAATATAAATTGATGTTAAAGGAATTTTTAAACAAATTTGGGTAGTTATAATAAGTGCAAATATACTTAATATATGGAATAGGATATATTAGGTGGAATAAATATATTAATAATTTGGAATAAAGAAGAATTAAATGTTTTGAATAAATTATGAGTATAATAAATGACTATACAAATTTATGATTTTAGAAATTGTTGATTTAGGATAATTGGATAATAAGATAATAAATAAATATAAGATTAGAAATGGTCTGAATTTAACCTAAGTGAAATCAAGTGGATTAAACCAAATTATTGAATATAAATTAATTTAAATTTAAATTTATATGGTTTTAAATTAATTGTTTATTTTGTTTACAATTTGTTTTCTTCTGGTTGTTTATTTACTCCTACCTCCTTTCTTTTCGGGGACGAAAAGTTTTAAGTGGGGGAGAGTGTAACAGCCCATAAATTTTAGTGGTTTATTTATTTAATCAATTGAATTTTTGTGAAATTTAAAATAATAAAATTTTGAAACAAAAATTTAATATTTGAAATACGTATATTTAAATATAGCAAATGGTAAATTTTCAATTAATAATATGGAAGTTTATTTTCAGTTGTGTAATTTTATTTCAATTTAAATCAGTTAAAATTGATGATAATAAAATATTTTCCAAGCCTACATATTTTTATATAATAAATTTGTAAATAATCTTCTGAGTGAGACGTCATATTTCGTTTAACCAAATTCGAACTTCTATAACTCCATTTATCTTATTTTCTGCTGTTTAGCGGCATTTTCGACAACAGAAATTTAAATTTTTATAACTGGATCGTATTGCTAATATTTGCGTATCGTTCTGTTCGCCTCATCGTGCCGATCCCCGTGGTGTAGTAATTTCTGTGTTTTGGAGCGTGGTACGTGATGTAACCGACACAAACAGGTATCGCATCCGTATCCGTGGCTTTTAGATTTCTCTTTACCCTTTCAAACTGAAACCGTGATTACCGAGCAACGATTAATTGGCTCTAATTATTTTGCCCGAATCAAAGTATGGCCATTGATTTTACATCAAATTTTGGTGTATATTCTTCAGTAGTGTGCTGGTACGTTTACTTTTTCCTTCTTTTACGCTTCCTTTCTTTCTTCTCTCCTCCTATCTCTTTTCTCTTTTCTTCCCCTCTGTCATTTTATCCTCCACAATTTTTTTACCGTCTCACTCCTCTACAAAACCCGTGCCATCTCCTACCTGACACGACGAGCACCCACGCTAGACCTTCTTCCTCTCCCTTACATGCGACAACCCACCGAGCCTTCCACCTCGCTGAACCACACCCAGACCCGCCTTCATCCACTCACCACCCATACGCCTCCCCTCCCTCTCACTCGATCACGTCAAACTCCCACCGAGTCTCGGCAACACAAGCATGCACAACACCACCAACTTCCCCTCCTCGGCCTCACATTCACCACCCACGCGTCCAGATCTGACAGGCCATCACACTTCACGTCGGCCACAAACCCAGGCAAGCCAAGCCTCTCTATTTTTTTGTTAAAAATGTTATGTATATATATAGCTTATATGATGAAAACCTGTTATGTATATATATAAATATGTATAAACAAGTTTTGGCATATATTTTATTTGCTATAAGGTTTGTTTATATATATATACACTTTAAGTTAGTTTTACTTTAGTTTTCATCTGATAGTTATGTATATTTGCTTTTGGATTTGGTTTATAAACTATTATTATATATGGTTGTATATGCATGGAAATTTGAGTATTAGTTTTCTTTTCTTTCACCTTGCTGTTGTCTAAATTTATATAAGTATATCTAACAGTTTCATTTTATATATTTAATTATAATATATAAATGTTAATATTGCTTGTATATAAATTTTATATTTTATTTTAAATGTTTAGCAAACATATTATTGTTCGAAACTGTCTTTTTCAGTTTATACAGAGTATTTTTATGTATCACAATACCCGTGCAGTTAAAGCGCTCGGCAGATTCAAAGCGGTGGAGGTGCAAAAAGTCATAGTAGGGATACAGCAAGGATATAGCGGGATATAGCGAATAGCTCTAAAATAGCATATAAAACTCGTACTTAATGTTTTTACAAATATATAAATGGTAATTAAATGAAAAATTATCATTCAGTTGAATTATAATTAATACATAAATGATTTTAAATAAAAAAACATGTGTGAATATACTTTAAATAAACGTAAAACTGTTATATAACATAATTGAATTTAGTAGAATGTTAGAGTATTTTCATTTCTGAAAATATATTAAAAATTAAATCAAATAAACTAGTTTCATAATTTTTATAATGTATAAATGCAATTTTTTAATTCATTTTATTAAAGAAGATATAGCGGAAATAGCAAAATATAGCGGGAATAACGGGATATAGCGGAAATAGCGTGGATTAGAGCGGAAAGGCTATATTTTGGGGCTATATGGAAAAATCGCAGTGGTAGAAATCCGCTATGAGACATTGCATGGTTATAGCGGGGTAATAGCGGAGCATTAAGTACACAACACAATACTAGTATATGCATTGTGTATATGCAGAGCTATTATATATATGTTAATTATTATTTTATTCTTTTGGATAACAGTGGTCGCATAAATATTTAAAAGATGCATTATATACTTGTTTTATACATATTTGTTGACTAGTGTAAAGTTTGTACGTGTCTATATATATAGTATATATATTAAAATATTTAGTTACATGCGTATATCTGTGCTATAGAGATATGAGGATGCTGTTATATGATAATATGTTGAGTTGTATATATATGTTCCTTTATGTATTGCCTTCGTTACTGTTTATACATATATTACTTCAAGTTACTGTATAAAGTGTTTCCATATATATATATATATACATACATATATATATTATAAAGCTGTTATATATGTTTTGTAAAAGAAATTTTCGCACTTGTATATTGGAAGCACAACTGAGCTTCCTTCTTTTGCAATATTACAGGCATACCATATTATATGTGAACTTTATGTATATTTATAATCTATTAGTGGTTTAGGATATATAGTTACATTATAGATAGATACAGATTTAAGCCTGTTTGTCTTGGTATATGAGTTAATATAAGTGTACCTGATTTGTGATGCCACACCTCTATACTCACGCTAGCCAATGACACTACGGAGTAATGCCGTCAACTAGCGTGAAGAATAAGGCTGTTGAGGAGCGACCATCCATGTAATTGCATTGTGCGAGCAACGGTATGTCAGATAATATAACAAGAGGAAATCCAAAACACCGATACAAACTCAAAGCATCTACACAGTGGCTATATATGATCTTTAGAAACAAATATAGAAATAAGCATAACACAATCAGTCGCAGATATCCATATCACAAAGGCGGAAATAGATATGAATATATAACACTTAGAAATTTTTATCAGAGTAGTGGTCAAACAAGATCCACAGTATAACAAAAGAATAGATACAAGTGCTAGACAAAAGAATATGTATACATCAAGGAGTCTACATCTCTAGTGTATAGCAACAAAAACTACCAATCTAATGTAGTTAGGCAAAAGTCAGATAATGATGATCCCAGATAAGGAGTCGAGCAGAAGCACCTGTAACATCTCGGTCTGACCCGAGTATTATTTAATAAGAAAATAATAAACGGATCAGTCTAGCTATAAATATCAGATAAAGTGAAATAGAATAAGAGATATGACAAAAAGTATGATAACTATAAAGCCATAGTGTGATAAGTATGTAATTGAAAACCAACCAGAGATTAATCAATATCACAAAAATCTTCTCAAATATCAAAAAGAATGTCATACTCTTTATTTTTATTCACCAAGTCACAAATATTGGCAAACCTCTCAATGCCAATCGTAAAAGTTGTTGAAACTCAAATTCACCAATGCACAAATATTGATAGAACCTATCAATGTAATCACAAAAATTAGTGAAATACAAATTCTTGAAATCATCAATAGAAATCCAGAAATCACAAAAAGGGGGAGGCCTATCACAAAACGGGAGCATGAAAACTCACCAACACGTGTATCACAAAATGGAACGCTATTCCATGGTTGCTAACCATTTATTTTGAGCTGAAGCTTCACAAAACGGTCTGAAGACCATGGGTCGCTACCCCACCAATTTTGAGCCGAAGCTCCACATAAACGGGGTTTAGGTTCCCTCGCAGACAAAGAGACATCGCACATTGCTAGTCTAAATCACAAAATGATCATCATCGATCATCAAAAAGTGTCAATTACACTAAGCTAGTAAATAGATGAGTTTAGCTTCATGTCCCATAACCACTTGCTTAACTTAAGTATTTACGAACAAATTGTAAGTCTCCATTCGAAAGTTGTCACAAAAGTTTCAATCGAATGAGTCTAAGAATTAACCGATAAAGTAAACGCAAGCGTTTCATACCACTTGTTTTGTAAAGTCGTTTAATTGGATTTCTCGAACGAATGAGGTAAAGGTTTGTATATATTAATAGAATAAAAATTGGTTTTATAAAGGACTTTGTATTAAAAATAGAGTTGAAATCATCTTTTGAGAAAGAGTTTGAATATTTACTACTAGTATAGAAACCTTTGCGTTTTAAAGTGACAAATCATAAAGATGATTGTAAGAACAATCAATAACCAAAATTTCACGATCAAAGATGTGAATTAAATCCAAAGAAATCGATTCCAAACCCATCAAAATGGATATACTCAAAAATTCCAAAATAGAAGTCATCAAGGTTGATAATAAATGATAACAACAAATCAAAAAACCATGAATCGATAGAAATTGGAATTTCAAACAAAACAGGCTAAATAAGCAAAAGCAAGCAGGTCAGTCGACTGACTGCAAAGGCCAGTCGACTGATCCAGAAACTTGGAAGTTTCATTTCCTGTAGTCAGGCGACTGATTACAGAGGCCAGTCGACTGATTGCAGGTAACAGAGACTTCCAGCCTCTACAAGCAGTCTTAGGAACCCTCATTTGCTGCAGCCAGTCGACTGACTGCAAAGGTCAGTCGACTGACTAGCACTGGGACTGTTTTTCAGCCTATCAAATGAATAGCAATCACAAGCCAATTCGCGATTGGAGAGCAATGGGCGCTAGGGGTTTATGTCAATCGACAACCCAGCCCTATAGGCTCTTCGATGCATCACCAAAAACATGTTCAAACAACAAAGCTAGGATTTTTAAAGATTTGACTTCAAAACACCAAAAATTGGAACATTCATAAAACCAATTCAATCCAAAGCCAATGAACATGGAATAGAAGTTAGGAACTCATACCAAACAACCAAAGATAGTTATAGACCTAGATGTGAGCTAAAAATCTCACCTTTTGCATAAAAACAAGGAAGAAGAAGCTATAGAGCAAGATAAAAACAACCACTCCTCAATCCCAACCCAAGAAGCTTGAATCTAAGCTTAAAAGAAATTTTTTTCCTAAGTTAGACTTTAGGAATTTATGAAATTGAAGGTAGAATGAGTTGGAGAAGAAGAAGAGGATGCTTACCAATAGCTTCACTTTGAATTTGGAGTTAGAACTTGGATTTGCAATGGAACTAGGGCTTAGGAGTTCTAATTCTCTTTCTCTTCCCCCATTTTTATGAAAGCTTGAAGGTATTAGGAAATGAAAGTGAATGAAAAGAAGTGGGGGTGGAGCTAGAGTTAATAGTTTAGGCTAACCCAAATCCAAAGTCCAAAGTGCATAGGCCAAATTTTAGCTAGCTCCAAACATATCGAAGTTTATACTCAAAAAGGTCGCAAACGGCGTTTTGAACTCAATGGGAGTGGTCTCGAGTCCTAATTTGATCGTATGTAAAAAGTAGCATTTCGGACTATAATCCGACTAACGATGCTGTATTTAAATAAAATATTTAAATACACAACCGTAAAATATGCGGGTTGTTACAGACTCCCCTCCTTAAAGAAATTGAGTCCTCGCAATATTTAAGAAGAAAATAAAAAGTAACAACCATAAAAGCATATCAACACAAAAGAAATTTGAAATAAAAAGTTCACCTCAAAGGGCACGAGAAAATAAGTCCGGATGTGTTCGCTAGATGAATTCTCTAGATTCCCAAGAACAATCCTTAGGATTTGAGGACCATTGAACCTTCACAAGAGGGACATCTTTATTTCGAAGGCGTTTAACCTTCGATGCAATAATACGAATAGGATGTTGCTCATAAGTCAAATAAGGAGAAACTTCAATTTCTTCCACAACGTCGGGCTCAAGAATAGAATCAGAATCTCGAAGGCATTTTCGTAATTGAGAAACGTGAAACACGTCATGAATAGCTGAAAACTGTGCCGGTAATAAAAGGGATAAGCCACAGAACCAATATGTTCGGTATTGGGAAATGGACCAATATATCGAGGTGCTAATTTTCTCGATCGACTGAAATGCACAACACCCTTAATAGGTGAAACACGAATAAACACAAAATCTTCCACAGAAAATTCTAATTTCCTTCTTCGGTTATCGGCATAGGATTTTTGCCTACTTTGAGCTTCTTTCATCCTATAGCGGATAAACTCAATCTTTTCTGTGGAATCACGAATAAAGTCCGGACCTAATACCAACTTCTCACCGGCCTCAAGCCAACAAGAAGGAGATCGGCATGGCCTTCCATAGAGTGCCTCAAAAGGCGCCATACCAATACTAGATTGGAAGCTATTATTGTAGGAAAACTCAACAAGAGAAATATGATCTTCCCAATTTCCACCAAAATCAAGAACACATGCACGAAGAAGATCTTCAAGAGTTTGATTCACACGCTCGGTTTGTACATCGGACTGAAGGTGATAAGCGGTGCAAAAATTAAGCTTTGATCCCAAAGCTTTTTGAATACTCTTCCAAAATCCACTAGTAAACAATGGATCATGATCGCTAACAATAGAAGTAGGAACTCCATGTAATCTAACAATTTCTTTAATAAAGTGTTTGGCCAAAAGAGGCACGGTCTGATTGAGCCGAACGGGAATAAAATGGGCGGATTTTTTAAGTCTATCAACTATCACCCATAAGCTATCATAACCCGAACGAGAACGGGGAAGACCGTCCATAAAATCCATGGAAATTTGGTCCCACTTCCAAATTGGAATGTCCAAAGGTTGCAATAACCACCGAGCCTTTGGTGCTCGGCTTTAACAAGTTGGCAAGTCATGCAACGCCTAACAAAGTTAGCAATATCAGATTTCATCCCATCCCAATAATAAAGTCGCTTCATATCCGCATACATTTTACTATTACTGGGATGAATGGTAAATTTAGAACGATGAGAATCTTCTAAAATATCTTTATGAAGATTACTAATATTTGGTACGATAAGCCTACCAAATTTTCGAATACCGCCACGAGAATCAATATCAAAGTCTTTCAAACCTTCAATATCAATTTTATCCCTAAAATTTTGGCTAAGAAAAGCCAAATCGGGATCTAGCTTTTGAGCTTCATGGATGTGGTCTAAAAGAGAAGGATGAGCCTCAAGGCTACATAAAACGGAGATGAACATAAATCGGATTCACGATCTCGAATCTCACAAGTGGATAAAGTCTCGAGATCATTCCACTCGGATATCATCATAGAAATAACCGCTTGTTGCTTACGACTAAGGGCATCGGCAACACGATTCCCCTTTCTAGGAGTGTAAAGAATATCAAGATCATAAGATGCAAGGAACTCGAGCCAACGTTTGTTGACGCAAATTAAGCTCCTTTTGAGAAAATAAATACTTCAAAGATTTATGATCCGTGTAGAGAACAAATTTTTCTCCCAAAAGATAATGACGCCAAATACGAAGGGCGAAAATAATAGTCGCGAGCTCTAAATCATGAGTGGCATATCTAGTCTCGGCAGGCTTTAATTTCCTAAAAGCATAAGTAATAACGCGTTCTCTTTTCATAGGAACGGCTCCCAAACCAACATGACTAGCATCGGTATAAACAATAAAATCTTGGTTCCCTTCGAGAATCACAAGAATAGGAGCATCAGAAAGGAGTTCTTTTAATTTCTGAAAATAAGCTTCACATTTGTCTGAGCAAATGTATTTAACTCCTTTCTTTGTCAAACTAGTAAGAGGCATGGAAATTTTAGAAAATTCTTTGATAAAACGACGGTAATAGCCTGCCAATCCAAGAAAACTACGAATTTCCGTCACACTCTCCGATTACTTCCAATTTTGTATCGCTTCAATCTTTGAAGAATCCATGGAAATTCCGGATTCAGAAATAATATGGCCGAGAAATTTCACACGAGATTGCCAAAAGTGGCATTTAGAAAATTTTGCTTCAATTGATTACTCCTAGGAGTTTCCAACACAATCCGAAGATGCTTTTCATGCTCCTCCTCGGTTTTAGAATAAACAAGAATATCATCTATAAAGATGAGAACAAATCGATCGAGGAAGTCTTTGAAAACTCGATTCATAAGGTCAACAAAATAAGCTGGAGCATTCGTTAAACCAAATGGCATAACAAGCCATTCATACGATCCATAACGAGTATGGAATGATGTCAAAGGAATGCTATCCTCTGCAATACGAAGCTGATGAAAACCAGTTGCTAAGTCTAATTGTGAAAAGACTCTAGCACCACTAAGTTGGTCGAATAAATCATCAATCTGAGGTAAACGATATTTATTCTGATAGTAAGATCATTAAGCTTGCGGTAGTCAACGCAAAGCTTAAGTGTACCATCGGATTTCTTCACAAAAATAGCAGAAGCTCCCCAAGGAGAGGAACTAAAATGAATAAAATGCTTCGTCTCCAATTCGGATAATTGTTTGCGCATCTCCTCATTTTCTTTATTGGACATACGATAAGGAGGCCGAGTGATAGGTAGAGCTCCAGGGATTAGATTAATTCTGAACTCAATTGCTCGCTTAGGTCGTAATACTAAAACAGGCTCAAATATGTTGGAAAATTCACGAACAACTTGAATAAGAGAAATGACATCTTCTTCATCATCATTATTGTTATCATGAGGATTTAGAGAATATAAAGATGCTGCCAGGTTGGAATCCGAATCTTTAAGAACAATAGAAATCTGCTTAACAGATTGAGGATGTCAAAGATGAATAGTCTGCTCAGGACATAGGATATGGGCTTCATAACAGTTAAGCCAATCCATTCCCAAATCATTCCGAAGCCCAAGTAACGCATGACATGCAAATCGGCTCGAAAAGAAAAATCACACAAAATAATCTCGACATCTTTACAAAGTAAACTAAGTGTTGCGGATTCACCGACCAGATTTGCAATTCTCAAAGAAGTCATTAAAGCAACAACACTTAAAGAAAAAGTATCAACAAGTTCTTTTGATATAAAAGAATGGGACACACCCGTATCAAAAAGAACTCGAATAGGTTGATCACGAAACATAATAATGCCATCAAGGATAGAATGAGAAATACCTTGACCACGAGAAGTGTTATTGGGGGTTGCACAACATTAATCTTTCCCTCCTTTTCACCTTGAAGTTTGAGACATGAAGACAAAAGATGACCGAAACTTTTGCAATAATGACAAAAGAGAGGTTTCAGACATCTATTGGCATAATGGTCCTTCGAACCACAATTATAGCATTGCGCACTACTAGGGGTAGGAGTCTTTGCTACCGAAGCTGCTTGTTTTCCTTTCTTGTTGAGATTAGGGCCTTTGAATTTAATAGGCCTTTTCTTGTTGTTGTTGAAGTTTGGTTTGGTACCCACAAATTCAACATTAGCCTCTTTATCAACCTCTTCGAGTCGTATAGCGATATCAACAAGCTGATCGAAAGCAACCTCTAATTTCAGAAGTAATGGCTTCTTGAGATTCTTATTCAAGCCGTAGACAAATCTCTGATTTTTCTTCAATGGGGTGTTTATATACTCGACCTCATAATTAGAGAGAGATTCAAAAGATGCGACATGTTCTGCCACAGAAGATTCACCTTGAACAAGGTCTATAAAACGACGGGCTAAAGTCACTTTCTCAGCTTCTGGTACAAACTTCGATTGAAATCTTTCTCGGAATTGCTCCCAAGTAAGATCCACTTCAATAGTTTCAGAAATCAGAAGTTCGTACCAATCTAATGCTCTTTCTTGGAGCATACTAGAAGCCACTTGGACTCGATGAAGACCAATAAGATTCATGCGAGAAAAGATGCGATCGCATGTTCTAAGCCAAGCTTGGACTTCAAGATGATTTTGGTACCCTTGAATGGCTTCCCACCCAAGTTGGTATAATCACTGTACAAACATGAAAACCAAGATTTAGGGTGAGTAGGCTCTGGAATGGGTCCGGCAGCTTGAGCATTCTTTACAAGATCAAGAAGCTGTTGGGCAGACATAAATACTCCATCCTGGGGAGTAGCACTAGATTGACCGACGCTGGGACGACCTAGTCTAACCATTTCTCTTCTTTAAGAAAGAAAGAAAGAAGAAGAAAAAGGTTAATCTAAGAATGAATATCAAATAAATCTTGATTGATAAAGCAAGGCATCACAAAGAAAATAGGATAGAATGGGTCCAATGACTCGAATAAAATCCTAAGGCACGACTCCTAAGATGGACTTAGGACGATGATCCTTGTTAAATTATTCTACATTGTTCCGAAGTTTAGCTCTGATACCAAGCTGTGATGCCCCACCTATATACTCACGCTAGCCAAGGACACTACATAGTAATACCGTCAACTAGCGCGAAGAATGAGGCTGTTGAGGAGCGACAATCAGTGTAATTGCCTTGTGCGAGCGACGGTATGTCAGAAATATGACAAGAGGAAATCTGACACACCGATACAAACTCAAAGCATCTACACAGTGGCTATATATGATCTTCGAAAACAAATATAGAAATAAGCATAACACAATCAGTCACAGATATCCATATCACAAAGGCGGAAATAGATATGAATATATAACATTTAGAAGTGTTTATCAGAGTAGTGGTCAAATAAGATCCACAGTATAATAAAAGAATAGATACAAGTGCTAAACAAAAGAATATGTATACATCAAGGAGTTCACATCTCGAGTGTATAGCAATAAAAACTACCAGTCTAATGTAGTCACAGATAATGATGATCCCAAATAAGGAGTCAAGCAGAAACACCTGTAACATCTCGATCCGACCCGAGTATTATTTAATAAGAAAATAATAAACGGATCAGTCTAGCTATAAATATCAGATAAAGTAATATAGAATAAGAGATATGACAAAACCGTAAGATAACTATAAAGCCATATTGTGATAAGTATGTAATTGAAAACCAACCAGAGATTAATCAATATCACAAGAATCTTCTCAAAGATCAAAAAGAATGTCATACTCTTTATTTTTATTCACCAAGTCACAAATATTGTCAAACCTCTCAATGCCAATCGTAAAAGTTGTTGAAACTCAAATTCACCAATGCACAAATATTGATAGAACTTATCAATGTAATCACAAAAATTGGTGAAACATAAATTCTAGAAATCATCAATAGAAATCCAGAAATCACAAAAAGGGGGAGGCCTATCACAAAACGGGAGCGTGAAAACTCACCAACACGTGTATCACAAAATGTAACACTATTCCATGGTTCTAACCATTTATTTTGAGCCGAAGCTCCACAAAACGGTTCGAAGACCATGGGTCGCTACCCCACCAATTTTGAGCTGAAGCGCCACAGAAACGGGGTTTAGTCTCCCTCGTAGACAAAGAGACATCGCACATTGTTAGTCTAAATCACAAAATGATCATCATCGATCATTAAGAAGTGTCAATTACACTAAGCTAGTAAATAGATGAGTTTAGCTTCATGTCCCATAACCACTTGCTTAACTTAAGTATTTACGAACAAATTGTAAGTCTCCACTCGAAAGTTGTCACAAAAGTTTCAATCGAACGAGTCTAAAAATTAACCGACAAAGTAAACGCAAGCATTTCATACCACTTGTTTTGAAAAGTCGTTTTATTGGATTTCTCGAATGAATGAGGTAAAGGTTTATATATACTAAAAGATTGAAAAATGGTTTTATAAAGGATTTTGTATTAAAAATAGAGTTGAAATCGTCTTTTGAGAAAGAGTTTGAATATTTACTACTAATATAGAAACCTTTGCGTTTTAAAGTGACAAACCATAAAGATGATTGTAAGAACAATCAATCACCAAAATTTCACGATCAAAGACGTGAATTAAATCCAAAGAAATCGATTCCAAACCCATCAAAATGGATATACCCAAAAATTCCAAAATAGAAGTCATCAAGGTCGATAATAAATGATAACAACAAATCGGAAAACCATGAATCGATAGAAATTGGAATTTCTAACAAAATAGGCTAAATAGGCAAAAGCAAGCAGGTCAGTCGACTGATCCAGAAACTTGAAAGTTTCATTCCTGCAGTCAGTCGACTGATGACAGAGGCCATTCGACTGATTGCAGGAAACAAAAACTTCCAGCCTATGCAAAATGTCACAGGAACCCTCATTTGCTTCAGTCAGTCGACTGACTGCAAAGGTCAGTCGACTGACTAGCACTGGGGCTATTTTTCATCCTATCAAATGAACAGCAATCACAAGCCAATTCACGATCGGACGAGCAATGGGCGCTAGGGGTTTATGTCCACCGATAACCCAGCCCTATAGGCTCTTTGATGCATCACCAAAAACATGTTCAAACTACAAAGCTAGGATTTTTAAAGATTTGACTTCAAAACACCAAAAATTGGAACATTCATAAAACCAATTCAATCCAAAGCCAATGAACACGGAATAGAAGTTAGGAATTCATACCTAACAACCAAAGATAGTTATAGACCTAGATGTGAGATAAAAATCTCACCTTTTGCACAAAACAAGGAAGAAGAAGCTGTAGAGCAAGGTAAAAACAATCACTCCTCAATCCTAACCCAAGAAGCTTGAATCTAAGCTTAAAAGAAAAACATTTCCTACGTTAGACTTTAGGAATTTCTAAAATTGAAGGTAGAATGAGTTGGAGAAGAAGAAGAGGATGCTTACCAATAGCTTCACTTTGAATTTGGAGTTAGAACTTGGATTTGCAATGGAACTGGGGCTTAGGAATTCTAATTCTCTTTCTCTTCCCCCATTTTTATGAAAGCTTGAAGGTATTAGGAAATGAAAGTGAATGAAGAGAAGTGGGGGTGGAGCTAGAGTTAATAGGTTAGGCTAATCCAAACCCAAAGTCCAAAGTGCATAGGTCAAATTTTAGCTAGCTCCAAACATATCGAAGTTATACTCAAAAAGGTCGCAAACGGCGTTTTGAACTCAATGGGAGTGGTCCTGAGTCTTAATTCGATCGTATGCAAAAAGTAGCATTTCGGAATATAATTTGACTATCGATGTTGTATTTAAATAAAATATTTAAATACACAATCGTAAAATATGCGGGTTGTTACATGATTGGTTTAAATCTATCTACTTACTATTATAAATCTGAAGCTTATACATTAGTTTGTATATAGAGTTTGTAAGTTTATATATACATGTATGTATATGTTAATACAAGTTTTAATCTGCTTATGCATTGACTTAATAAGTTTTTGAATGTTCTGTTTATATATAATATATATAAGTATATGTTTTTATTTCAAAATATAATGTATATATGTTGATTTTTTTATGTGCTTTATTCTAACACTATGATTTTTGAAAACCACATATGTTAAATTTAATATATGTTAAAAATTTGGAATATGATTTTATATATAAATTGATATATATAGTGGTATATATGAATTCACTCACACCATTTATCATCATCGATCCAGTTCTGATTTAATTTCGTCAATCCTTATTTATAAGCTTTGCTTGTCTTATTCGCGTTCAGTCTAGCTTTGCTTTGGATTCGTAACTCATCTCATTCTCGTCGATTTCTAGTCTCGAAAGGTGAGCAATCACTCACGATTAACGTTCTTATATTTATTAAATCTGATTTTAATTGAAATGACAATTGAAATATGCTGCTGCTAGTTATTTACATTGTTATATATATACTGGTATCTGTATCTGTATCTGTTCACCTGTGACATCTGACACTATTATTTATTATTTATATTTATGATATATGCCTGTTATATTATTATCATATTTGTTATCACTCTGCAAGTTCCCTGTTAGTATAGAATTCACTATGAGTTGAAATGATACATACCTGAACGATCTGTAGAATAGGAGAAAATCATTATGGATTGAAATAATAGACCCAAGCGATTTTCATTGAATTGAATTTGTGATTGCGAATTGAAATGATATATACCCGTATATATATTTAAATTGCGGATTGAAATAATAAATATCCATATCACTTGACCATATGATAGAAAATTATATGCAAACACCGTTGGTCTATATATAAATATTTTGAAATGATTTCTATGGTTTTTGGAAAGAAAATATATGGTTTTGTATAAATATTGATTTTAATATATATAAATGTTATTTTATATATAGTTAAAATTTTGATTTTAAGCTATATATAAATTTGTTTTAATATGAAATAAGTTTAATAATAAAGTTTGATTTTATTAAAATATAATATGGTTATGTATTTGTTAAATTATATTTTAATATGGAGTTTATAACGATTTTAATAAACTAAGGTTGGGAAGATAGATTTAAAATTGATTTGAAGTGGTATTTAATTAAGAATTTATTTAATTAAATCGATTTGAAACTTATTGGATTTGAGATTCTTAAAGGATATGATTTTTATAACTTGATTTTGGTTTAAGGTGAATTAAATGAATATTTCAAGTTTAAATAAATTGAAGGAAATATTTAGTTATTTGTATTTTAGGGTTTTATGATATTGGATTTATTAAGTAAATGTTTCAAAACTAAATAATAGAAAATTGAATTTGATATATATATATGTGTGTGTGTGTGTGTGTGTGTGTGTGTGGAATTATCAAATTTAGTTTAGAATTATAGAATATTTAAAGCTTTGAAATGTATATTTTGAAATGATTTATTTATGGTTCAAATCTGTATTTGAAATTGATATAATTTTGAATGGTTTATTTAGAAGCTAAAATAGAATTTATGATTTGAGATCTGATTAAATTTGAATTTGGAATTCGAGTTGATTTGGAATTAATTTGCGAAATTTGAGGAAAATAATTTTATTATATATATACTATTTTAATATTTAAATCAATTAAGTGTGAATTATTATGATTTCCAAAGTGTTTTGATTTAGAAAGTGTTATAACTTTGAAATACTAAGATTTTGGAAATGGACATATTTGAAATGGAAATGATATCATGTTTGGTTTTGAAATATAAATTATTTCGTATTGATATAGTTTTGAAATGGAAATGATATTTTGGTTTTGAAGTATAAACTATTTTGAAATGACTATGGTGTTATAATAACGTTTGGTTGTTAAAGAGACCGGGAACGGACGTTGTCATACTCTCTGCCAACTCCGAAAACCACTTTAACAACAATGTACGCGGTGGAGATTCCAGAATGAAGTAGGATAGCGGCGACGTTCTATTGAGGTATATATGTAGACCCAACTCCCATGAGGTGGCATAAGGTGGCTAAAATAGGAGCGATTCTCGGGCCAATGAGGTAGCTCCTCTGATCGGACACAGTCCTACGATATTATATTCTGACTTTGTGATTGATTTGGTGGCCACTTTTGATATTTTTGATTTAGGGGTGTGGCTTGAGGTGGGCGGTAGAGGCTATGCGTTACCACCAGCCCGGATGCGTAATTGGTATATCCACCCTGGCATTGCCTCGTTGTGCCATGTCACGTACCCTAGCACGCCTTATATGATTTTGTTTTGTACCATACCTATGGAGTGTCCTCTAAAGACGCCCAGTACGGGGGAGATTACGGTACTGTATAGATTATGGGAATATATAAAATGTGTTATGGTGGAAAATGTAAATCCTTAACTCTATGTTCAAATATATTATACTTTACTTTAGACATTATTATAATAGCGTATATTAGTACATAGTAGATAGTTTAACGGATCCTTAGAGGATGGTTATCCCAAACATCTTTTGAGTTACTTGTATTTCGGTTGTTTTTTCACTTGAGTTGGATTTATCAATATAAGAATGTTAATCCTAACTCGAGTGTTTTATGTTTTGCTTTACGCTTGGGTCAGACTGAGTGGTTCAGCTTTTGAGACTCACCTTTTGAGTTGGAGCTTCGCTTGGAGATCCGGCTATTTATCCAGCTTTTAGATATTCAGTTGATTCCAGTGATGTATTCTGATCTTGTATTTGATTATATTATTTGAGACTTCCATTGTATCTTATTTAACTTGGTTATATATATATATAGTTGCTTCACGAACTACTATTCTTTTGTTTCCGTTGCATTATTGTTATATTACTCTGATTCTGTGATTTTGTGATTTATTTACTGTATATGCTGAGTTTTGCCAAATATAAATTAACAATCTGGTATTTTGAGCAATTCAAATCCGGCATGTGTGGATGCGAATGGTTGAAAATATCAAGATGTTACAAAGTCTAAATTATAATTTGATCTAGGCGGCTATAAAAGATCCAAAGCAAGTTCTTTGTTTATGCTTGAATAAAAATGAAATAAGGAAGGAGTATAATTTGGAATTCACCCCTTCTTAATTGGGGGTACATAATGATTTATAGAGCAATTACACCCTAAGATCTTCGAAACGTGGCATTCACAGACTTGGACGGTTGGGGTATTGCTAACATGTTACATTGTTGATGTGACACATGGCATAGCTTTGTTTTATTTTTCTAAAGATGATGTGGCATGGTTGGACCAACCAGGAGCTGCCACATAGTTAATGGGAATGCTTTTATGCTTGTTTTTAGATGTGCGATAGCAGCATTTTTAGGCTCTCCACAGCATTATCGCACATCATTATCGCTAACATGTGACAGATAGCTTGTTAATCCTTGACACTCGATACCGCTATTGCTAATATATGATAGCTTGTTAGTCTTAACACGCGACAGCTTTGTTTCTTAATATGCGATAACTTGTTAACCTTTGACACTCGATGGCTTGTTAATATTTGACGCTTGACGGCCTTTTTCCTTGATATGCGATAGCTTTTCAACCTTTTACATACGTTAGCTTGTTAATCCTTAACACTCTATAGCTTTGTTCCATGGTATGTAAAAGTTTGTTAACCTTTGACATTCAATAGTTTGTTAGTCTTTGGTACTTGATAGCTTGTTAATCTTTAACACACGATAGCTTTGCTTTTTAGTATGCCATAGCTCTTTATGACTAGTCGTTCAATAGCTTTAACATCTTTAGGATGCAATAGCCCTTTATCTCCTTGCATTCGATAACTTTGGTAACTTTGTCCCTTTGCATGCAGCATCGCTCTATGTTTTGACACTCGATATTTTCATATTTCAGTATGCGATAACATTAGATTTTGGTCTTCGTTAACATTGACTCCTTGAACTTCATAGCATTGTTGTTGTTGAAACTTTTAAGTTTTGGGTGTAATATTTATCCACCCCCTTTTAAAATAAGTTTTAATTACTTCAATATAAACAAAATATGCTTTTTCCTCGTTTACTTCTAAGCTAACTCTTGGTATTCTTTGGACATGCCTTTTGACCATGAAATATTAAATACTTTATATCAACAGTTGTTACTTATCTCTTTTGCCCTATAAATACCAATACTTCCATCTCTCTCTCTTACAAGTTCCTTTGAAATAGAGATTAAGATTCATATTTGCTCTCAAAACTCTTAAGCTCTCCAGATTTAATCTTTTAAGGTGACTTCTTCTCTTTGTTATCATTCTCTGTTCGCACTTGGATTTAATATGCTTTGGGACATTTCAATTTCATTTGGCATTCCTTTAACTAATTTAGAAAATTAACGATTTCTTGTGAGATTTCTTATTAATTATCCATTAAAAATTGAGTTTGATCTTTAATTGTTGCGAATTTATTTTATTAATTGTTTATGGATTCATTAAGCCTTTATCTATATCAAAATGTTTGACAACTATCTCTTTTAAGTTGAGATAGCTATTCTATTCTTAGACACTTTGCAGGTCATAAATTTTAACACTCCATAGCTTACAAAGTTTCAAACACTCAATAGCTTACAAAGTTTCAAACACTCGATAGTTTATAAAGTTTCAAACACTCGATAGCTTACAAAGTTTTAACACTCGATAACATACAAAGTTTTGTCGATTGATGCCTTTATGTTATATTTTAGGAATCAAAGTACGAATGAAAAGGAGAATATCAAAAAATTATACAAGCACTCGATAGTTGAGAGAAAAGCAAAATCAGTTGAAGAAAGGATTTATGTTAATTGCTAGTCATAAGTCACCGCATAGGAGGAGGTCGATTCTATTCTTCGATATTTTGGACTAACTGGAGTTAAGCCTAAGGCTCCTCGTCCTTAAGGGGGAATTAACACTCCATTGGAAGGATTCTTTGCTTTCACACCCATTCATATTTGGCATTCTTGTTACCTTTCATTTAACAATCTAATTAATAGAATCTTAGTCATTTTGAGAATAACGCTCATGCAACTCACTCATAATTCGTATAGCAACATTCGTTGTCTTCAAGTAGGATGTTGAATGGATGAATTAAATGTAAGAAACTCTTTTTGTCATGCTACTCTTTAAAAGGTTAAATATTAACTAGATGGCACTATTTTTCTCCTTTGTCCATCCAACAACAAATTAATTTCAGATACTATCAACAAAACAAGGGATTGAGGTGACCGATTCTTTTTTGTAAGTTGCTTTTCCCTTGAAATCTCTGGTTAACCTTCAAATGTACCCTTTTTAACACTTGAGAAAAGTTCACAAAGCTGCACGAGCTGATTAAGGCTTCTTACCGAGGATAAATTAAGGAAATTCACCATGATTTAACTATTTCACTGAGTCCTCGGAGAGGCACCAATGATTACTAGGCATGTTTAGCATACGCTATCTTACAGTCCTAGGTAATCACCATGTACTTATCATATTAGTTTCTTTATATTTTTAGAAAAAAACTTGTTTTCTAATGTTTTATTTACTTTATATATAAATGTTGGTCTAAGCGATCTAGCTAACTCATTAAAAGCTACAACAAGCCCTTCTTCCAAACTCCAACTTCTTTCTGCTTCTAAGACAGCTACCTCATCTATTGCTTCTACAATTAGTGACGCTTTTAAGCTATTAGATATCGAAAGCATTTGAGATCCCTCGACCAGTAGGAAGTTCCCCACGATTCTTCTTCACCAAATAAACCTAAGGGAGACCATTCGTCCACATAGGTTTCCCTTGTCATGTTTCTTACCTAGAAACTATTATTACAACTACACCTATTGATCCTCCTTTAGAAAGCCTTAAGATTGACATAGTGTAAACTCTCCTCCTGAATTCATTAGCGGACTTGCACAAGTCATTCGCGCTCGACTCTTCCCTTTTTAATAGCGGTATAAGAGTTTTATCTAGCTTTGACGATTTGTTATTATCTGATCTACATTCTTCCTCGATCTCAACTTTAAGAATTTTCAGTTACCCTACTGCTTTTTCCTAAGGTTTACTCCTAATCATAATCCAACAACTTGTCTTAGTATGCCCTATACTTTATCTTCTTTACAATTTTTGATTCTATATTCTGATTAAATTTTCATGTTTTAGGCTAGGAAATAAAGTTTTCTTAATTAAATGATCTTTTTCTACCTTCACTCAACAACTATCCTCCCTCCAGGAACTAAATTCAATTATGTACAATAACATTAACGTTCTTAAAACCGAAAATCGCGAGCTTCAAGCTTCTAATACCATTAGAAATTTTAAAGCCGCAAATATTCTTGACAGGGAAAAGAAAAGGTTAGAGTTATGGAAGAAAAATCAAAGGATATTGAAATCGATCTTGCGTCAACTAGGGAAGAGGCAAGGCATGCCTCGTCTAAAGTTGTCAGTCTCGAGGAAAAATTGGTGGGAAATATTTCTTTATTGAAGAAGTCAAATGCTTCTTTAAGGATCGTCAAAGCAAAAGTTTCTTCCGTTTCCACAAAAAGTCATGCCTTCTTAGAAAGACATGATGTTTTAAGGAAGCCTTGTTAATGGTTTATAGTGATAATATTAATCGATGCTTGGATTCAGCTTTTCCTTTTATGGACTCAATTGAACTGATTATAAAAGAAAATTTGACGCAATGCTTGACCGATTTCCCAAAGATTGTCTGAATTCAGAAATGTTGAGCCAGTTAACCTTGAATATCATTTAACTATTGATGCTCCTTTCCCAAACGATGATGATAAAGGAAATGATGAGGAAAATAGGGTTCATGATGAGCATGAAGAAGACAATGACAACAATGATGATGATGGCCAAGATGATTCACCACAAAAGGACAAAGAAATGGTGATGTTAATTAAGGAGGGGTGGATAAAGATGTCGATCATAGGCCTGTCCAAGATGGTGACCTTCCATCTCCTGTTACTATGCCCAGGACCAATAGAACTCTCTCATCAAAGGATCCTTTTGGAAGGTCACTTCCACCCAATCTAAATGCTTTTGGCCTTTTGTCTATTAAAAATCTCACTTTGGACTAAATCCATCTACATCACCTCCTCAAGTATTACATATTTTTCTTTTCAATTATAATTCTTTACATATAACCTCAGAATGTTTATTGTTATCATTAGGTTAAGAAGAAGAATAGGCTTTATATTGAGATTAAGTTGAATCAAACCAGTAATGAATTTTAAGGCTCAATAGAGAGAATGAGAGGTTTTGCAAAAATAAATGAGACTCTTAAAATGCTTCAAAATTTTAAAAGGATCCTAGAAAATGAGATGAGCACCTCTCCTCAAAAAATCTTGTTTTCATCAATCAAACTTTGTTAAGGAGGGTGAAGAGCTTACCACTCTTTTCTGGACATTTTTTGAAGATAGAAGTAAGTTAATAGACTTTCTTTACTTGGTATATACCAAATTCCCAATGATAGAATTCTCCTATTTAGGCAACGGCGATGAAGGTCTGATTCGACGTATTGATAAAAGATACCTGGACGAGCATAGTTAGGACCCCCATTCATGGGAATGTTGGAACCTCCTTAGAATCGACACTGCTCCAATAACCGCTGATTTGTTTCTCCCAAAAAAAAGTTGAATATAACAAGAATCGGTTTATTTTAAAATATCATAAAGGGTACCATTGTAATTTTCTTTTATCATATGATTGTAACTGGAACTTATGTTGTAACATACTTGTGATTTCTGTATATGGAATGTATAATTTGATTTAGGAATTCTAGTTAGACCCGACCTGACAAACCGGAACCTCACTCGATGGGTCTCATTTCTAGGCTGATCAGGTTTGTTGGGTCCAAACTGTTAATTTTAAAACCTAGACCTAATCTTACCCAAGGTTCGATTCGGGTAGGGTCTGTTTGGTTCGGGTCTGGTTGAGTAATAATAATAAAAATGCATATATTTAAATGTTTATTAGTTGGGTCGGGTCGGTTTAGGTCACATTTGATTAGGTCTTTATGGTAGTTTTCATTACCCAGACCCGACCCAAGACCAATTGAGTTTGGTTAGGATTCGGGTCTTCTTAGATAGATTTGATTCGATTTGCCGTTCTCGATTCCAATTGCCATCCCTAGCTTGTTCCTAAGATGCAGGTTTTCGAATCTTTAGCTATTACCACTTTGTCTCCTATCCCCACAGATGTTTTGAGTAGATTGGTTAGGTAAAGAGAACTTTTAGAGAAAGTTCTACCATAATTGAAGAATCCAACCAAGCAAAATATAGTTTTCTTTGTGACCTTCATTGCATATACACACGGTTTCTTAGTTTTGATTTTGGCTTCTTAGGATTCCAAATGGACTAATTTCTTTATAAATGTCCGAATGAATTATGCCAAACTGTAGTGCGGTGAACCTAGCCCTTCCTCTAAAGAATGGAATTATCTAAGCTTCCCTCCTATCAGTACTCCTTCTAGTGTCAAAATTCTCTTTACGACCACTTTTCCTATTTCTCCTACATCTCATCAGAAAATTAAGGATGCTTTATTAAAGTTAAAGAAATAACTATAAAACACATTTGATTTTACTTAATGTAATAGCATTTCTTGTAATTCATATTATTAACGAAGAATTTTATTTATGCCATTCGTTTCATTCTACTTTTTATCATGACTAGCCTAATTCTTATTTAATGTTCCGATTTAGGATAATGATCCTAACCTTTCTCAACGTCTTAGCTATATTCAATCTAGATTAGTTTCAAATATAGAAAATCATCAACCTTATTCCATTTTTTGATTATCCTTGATTGATAATGCTAAAGTAAACAAATGGTATGACAAGCACATGCGCTTAAAGTCTACCCGAAGAGCTTGCTAAGAACTAATTTTTGAACTTGAAAAGGGAACATCCTCCAAAGATAAAGGAATTCAGGAATTGACGAGAGACTTAATCTAGGAGCTCATCCTTATCAATCTGAATATGATACAAAAATTGCTCAACTTAATCAATGCATATTTGATTTAATAGTAGATTTTATGAAATTTAGATACGAATGTGAAACTTATGCATACATTTTAATTTAATGGGAAATTGGACCTCCTACTCCTACTCTAATTCATTATTCTAAGAGAACTTCTTTGCAAACATCCTCTTTGTCCCATTTTCATTTACCACGTGGTGGAAACCATATTGTTCCATCTTCAGTATCCCTATCTTTAGGGGATAATTCAAGAGGATTGGCTACGCTAAGCAGGTCATTTAATTTGAATGTAATCGAGAATTTAAGGAATGCTAGGATAAGAAGTTTTCAGATGATTTTTTTTAATCTTCAGTTTTAGATCGAATATTTAGAACATGAGAAGAATGAGCTTACTTTAAAGGTACAAAAATTAGTAAATTATAGTGTAGACTTATTCCATTAGATTTACCTAGTAAAGGATGTTAATAAAACTTATGAGCAAGCAATAGTTACTTAAATTGATTCAATTGTTACTCTTAATGTTATTCGTCAAAAAATAAGAAGTTAAGGAAACACCTACTCGCAACAATTCAGCATATTAGAAACCCTTGTTCTGTGGTGAAGGCTTTGATGAAAGAGGTAAACAAACATAAAGCTCAACTAGAATTGGTCCAGTTCTCTATTTTAAGGGTTCCTCACCTAGATTCTTTAGTAGATTATTTGATTGGGATCATCGTCACACTCAATTAAAAGACTCACTTTTCATTTTCAGGTTTAGAAAGAGACTATCAATTAAGAAAGCCGTAGCTATAAGTTATCAAATACATCAACACTACTTCTTGTATGGTTTCTCAAATGTTCTTAAGGACATAATTGGCCCTATGATTTTATATAAAAATCCAAGTTCAACAAACGAGATCCAATCCTGTATTTTGTTTATTTAACGGAAAGGATAGGGATTGGTGCACCAGCATCATCCTATTCCGCATCCCCCAAAAAGCTTATGGTTATCTTAATGATTCAAAAGAAATCATACACAAAAGATCATCGTTAGGCATTGTAGCAGCCCACCTCGAGACACACACTGACAAAGGGTATTATTGGGTAATACTGTCAATTAGTGTAGAGAATAGGACTGGTTAGGAGCGTCCATCTGTAAAATTGCTTTGGGCGAGTATCGAATGCATCGAATAGTATGACTATATTTTTTGTTCTTATAAGTGGTAATTCGACATATCCGATCTAGGCACAAAACAATAATACAGAGGTTTACTATAATTCAGGACAATACACAATATAATATACATCACAGAATCAGAATTCGCAGTGGAAATATATACGCATCAATATCTTCTCAAAAGAATGAGTCTACAAAAGAGAATACTAGACTCATATTTATATACAAATACATCCATAACCACTAACATGTCTCAAATATACTTAACTATAAAAGTCTGCATAAGAACAAACATATTTATATATATACAAGACTCAAGTGGTACATCATGAAAAATAATATCATCAATTTAAATTCCTTAAGCTAGCTCAAATCCAAAGCCATAGAGTCCATGTACCTGTCAAGTCTCGGTCTGACTCAAGCATTGAATTAACACTTAGGTCAGACTATCTCTAATTATCAAAAAAGGTAAGATACCGGTAACAATAAACTTACATAAGTGTCAAGGATAATTATCTACAAATTGAACCTTGCTAACATGATATTACTTCATTTAATTACTTCAGATTTATAGTTAATCTTATACTCATTTACAACAATTATAAACGTTGAAGCAACCACAATAATAAGTGCATATATAATCACATCCATGTATGCAAGAAATAGACCCGCACTTTGCAAGTCAATACAAGAAACATGCACTTCATATGCCAATACAAGAGGATGCACTTCACAAATTATAACTCGATAGAAAACGAGTATCACAAGATAGGTATGAAAATCCATTTAATCTGCTTAAATGGATTACTCAAGATAGATTCTGAAAATCGAAAAATAATTGCTATCTACTTTTGATTAGTAATTATAAGAGTGCCAAATAATATCCCATAAAATTAACTAGTGAAATAATAACATTTACTAAAAACTAGTAAATTCCACTCATGCAAATAAATGTTCATTCGAACAAGTCCTAAAATTAACTAGTGAAATAAACACAAGCGTTTCATACCACTTGTTTTACTAGATCGTTTAATTCAATTTCTCATTCAAGTGAGATGTGTATTTTTAAAATAAGTTACTAAAAAGAAAATCTAATAGGAAATAATAGTTTATAAAAGTTACTATCTATAGGAGAAAACAAGTTTAACTTCATATTTTTAACTATATAAAGCCTCCTTTCAAAACAACTTTGAAATTAAGGTTAATTTATATATCTATATTTTATTTAATTTATATATCTATATTTTATGAAATCATTTCTCCATAAATATATATATGTTTATACATATAACCATAGAAAGCAATAAATAATTTATATTTATATTTACTTAATGAAACTTTTTTAATAAACTAGATATATTTAATCTTCACAAAAACAACTTATTTTGAATTACTTCTAATTTGTTAAGAGCTTTGAAAACTAGTGCTAATAATAGCATGGTCGGCAATGAAAACATAAAGCGCCAACCTTATAGGAATAAGGGTCACAAATAAATTTTGGACTTTCTGAAAGTAGGCAACTAGAACATCACAATTACTCCATAAAATAGAGCAATTAGATCATCATTATTATACTTCAAAATAGTGCAACTTGACAATGCAAAACATCAAGCTAACAACCAAGACAAAAAAATCAACTAGAAAAATAGGAGAAAAGCCATGGCTTGGAGCTGCTGCTTCAGGCACGCGACCAGTCTTGTGGCATCGGTCGACCGGTGCCGCTGCTTGGAGCACACTCCAGCTGTGCACTGCACGGTTTCTTTCCATTGACAATTGATTTTGGGTTTCGACGACTTAGAGTTAGCATTCCTATCTCTATCTCCACACATGCGTTTATTCAATCCAACAAGCAACCATGAAATAGAGAGATAACATGGGTTTTAGTTCGAATCTAGTTTACTGTAAACTGGTTTTAGCACAATAGCAGAAGAAATTTATAGAGCACAAACAATAAATAGTAAACAATTAAAATATCGTTCAATAGTTTCTTATTCATTCGACATGCATTCCTAATTAGAGATAGTTGTGAGTTTTATCACCTTTCTTCTTTGAATTAGATAATAAATCACAACAACGGCTTGATTTGGCTTCACTAGAAGACCCTAGATTTGTTCAACAAAAACACCAAAAGAAAATCAATTTCAAACACTATAAAGTGAAATCAATTACACTTGGGGATAAAATAGGGTTCTATGACATATCTTTATTTTATCATAATTTTCTGCAATTTATTTTAATTTTTCCATGTTTATTTGCTTTCAACCTAGGTTTAGAGTTTTTGAGAAATCTGGTTTGAGAAAGCTTCTGTATTTTTTGAATGTACAGGAGATGTTTTCTCAACTTAGAGAAATTCTATTGGTCCCTAAATGGGCTGAAGCCACACAAAAGACCAAAACCCATTTTTAATTAAATTAATATGAATTAAATTACTCTTATCTTATTTTTTACTCAAATTTAAACACTAATTTAACAATGACTAAAACATAGAAAAATTAATATGAATGTTCTAAAATTAAGTTTACCAACAAATCTTGATAATTAGATAATAAAACAAAATTTAATAATCATTTAATCCTTTATTTTATTTTTATAGAAAACAAGAAATTTCTCATTTTTCTAAAATAAGAAAACATACACATTAATCATTTTAGCAATTATTTTTACCATTTTCTCTTTAAATAAGATTACAAATTGTTCATGGCAAAAATGTCACCAACAACCGAGTAATATAAAAGCACTATCAATCCAATAACAATTCTAATAAGAGAATAACTTAAGTTCACACATCACAGATTCAGTGTAGAAAAGTAAATGAACATGCGAATTTTATAGTGGTTCGGCAAATTCTGGCCTACATCCTCCCTAATAATCTTATTATTTATATTGTAAGAGTATAAATACAGTTGCTCTTGACCTAGAAAGTTAATGAAGGAAGAGAAAAGAGTGATGAAGAGTAGCCAGCCAAAGATCCGTAAATGAATGCCAAGCCTGCTGTATTTATATGAGAAGATGTGCAAATATCTCGCTCGAAATTTGAATCTGGAATCTCCAAGCCAGGATGACTCGACCCATAAAAATACCGACTGATCGCACCCTTATAGAGGGGCCAGCCCCGATCCCTCCTCCATGCCATGTGGAGGAGTGTAACCACTCATATGGGTCCTCCATGTTTCCTATATCTTGTTTCCAAAGTTGGTTCCTGAGCTGATGCGCTGTTCGCGAGTTATTGAGCGAACATCGTTGAGTTATGCTGCCAATTCGAGATTTTCATAGTCATATTAATCCGATCCGATCCTTGTTCAGGGGAAGTATTTCAATCTGATCCCTTGCTTAGGGAAAACGTTGATTCCATATTTAGCTAATTCCAGAGTGTCATTCGTTCAAATCCGCTCGACCATCATCGTAGCATTTTCTATAACTGATCTCCAAGCCTAATAATCATCTCTCTGGGCTTCCTCCCTTGAAGATCGTGAAATCTATATGGCCAAATCCATGATATACTATCTTGGTCAAAAGGCAGTATAACATTTGCCCTCTAAAACATGCCTTGTACTAGAATGGCGTGTTTTGAATCACAACAACTCCGAAGTCCAGAATCCATTGATAGTCATATTTTCCAATCCAAAATCAGATCCATTGCTAAGCCAAATTGTCATAAGCCATTCCATGCCCCCTCGAGAGTTTGCTATTGATACCCACGACTGCTCTGAGTCGATAGTCAATTTTGAACCCATCCTAAATCCATAACCAAGTCCATGATCAAACCGGATCGTTTACCAAATCCAAAACCTCGATCTTTCTGGATCATTAGCCAATTCCAATGTCTCGTCGGACCAATAGCCTGGTTTGTAGTCTCTTCGAACTGAGCATAGCCTTTCTGAGCACTTGCTGGACCCCATCTTTTCACTTTTCTGTGAAGGAGGAACAACGACGGGTAAGCCGATCATGTCATTCTACGGTGAAACGACATCACTTCCTACAGTCTGGTTTAATGTCCTTGAACATAGCGCAATGTCATAGCCTACCTAGGCTGATCATGGCCTCTCCGAACCCTTGCTGACCCCATCTAGTCTCTCCCCATGAAAGGAGGAACTACCACCAATAAGTACGAATCATGGCCTCTCCAAACCGAGCATGGTCTCTCTAGGCCCTTACGGACCCCACTCATTTTTCAACGAGAAGGGCACAACGATAGGTTGGCTAATCCAATCGCTCTACGACGAAGCAGCATAGTTCTTGCTTCTTCAGTCCTATCTCTTCAGTCAGGACATAGCAATTGATGGGGTATTATTCTCTGGCCTTGAACCCTAGTAAAGGACTTAATCCATGTAGAGTCCATTCTATCGCTTTTCAGTAAAGGGACTCCTACCTTGCATTTATTGCCCAGACGCTCCGGTCAAGACGACCACAACCTATTATTTATCATATTAAACTAAAATTAAGCATTTCAAATTCCATTTGTCAAACTATAAATTAAGAGTTCGTACATCCAGAAAACCAGCAAATCAAAAACAAGAAGAAACAAATTTCATAAATGTAAATGTTACGGTTTATCATCATCTCGGAGCATGCCTAAGGACCGACCGTGATCCCGTACATATGTAAGTGACTTAGCCATTTTATTCCAGAGTTTATTACTTATTCTATGCCATCTAAATTAAGAGATGATGGGCCGATGCCTCGATCCATGGCCATCTCCATTTGAGGCGGACGCTGGCTACTCCTATTCCACTGCTACAGCCCGAGTCCATACAATGTTGTAGCTGACCATTCCTTTCATATTCCTCAACTATATCCTTCAAGTGTCTACAGTTGTTTGTATTATGCCCATTTAGCTCATGGAACAGGAAGTATTTTCTTGATGGCCGCTTCGGTTTAGAAGGTTCCCTCCTTGCCGATCTATGGTACGGAAGGCGTCTCAAATATCCAGATAAATCCTTTGTAGAGATTCGATTAAATCCGAATAAGAATAGAATTTTGGTTCTCTTCTTTGTTGCTTCAATCTATTGAAGCCATCACCTTCTTTTATTTTTCCTTCATCCCTATCTGAATATTCTCTAGATGTTCCTCAGTCTCTAACTACGTTGACCTCTTCTTTATCGACCTTAGCATCTTCCTGCCGCAAGAACCTCTCGGCCTCATAATAAAACTTCCTGAGATCCCTTGGAGGATCCCATTCCAGTGACACCTTGAAATTCATGCAGTCAGCTATTCCTGATACTACTGCCATCAAAACCATCAATGGATCAGGCAGATCCATTGAAGTATACGCCACATTAAATCTCATTAAGAATTAGTGTTGTCAACATCATCACGCTCTTGGTTCTCATGATGTGGGCCTGAAATTGGGTCATGAATTTGTCTACCAACTCCGTCAAAGTTCTAGTAGAACCATTCTCCAATTGTCGAAACCAAAGTGCAGCTATACCCACCAAGTACAAAAGGAAACATCGAGCCATCACTTCCTCCGATGCCACTACACTTCCGTATGCCTCATATACCTCATCAGATGAATAGTAGGATCCGTTTTTCCATTATATGCCTCTGTGTAGATAATTTAAAATCCGATGGATTCCAAGAAGTCCTGATATTAGGAGTGAATGGACTCCTATTAACATCCTCCTCTCATAGCCTGCCTGATCATCTCTACAAACCTATCACTGACATCCAAAGGTAGCCTCCAATCATCATTTCTAACCTGGCCCCCAAGTCCATGAGGCAACCCCGGAATGTACTCCTCCGCATGAGCATCCAAATTATGATTCGCTCCAAACTTAATAAGATTGACCATATTTCCACTAGCATTCTTACCAACCAAACCCGGAGGCATTCCCCAAGCCCTTGGTGATCGGTGCTAACCCCTTTGGAGGAATCGATGTCTATCCCTCCTTGTTGGTTGAGGACTGTCTCTGGGTGCTCCACTCCATTCTCCTGCCTATTTGTTGATTTCCAAGATTTCGGTTCTGATTTCCACAGCTCCTGCTGCTGCGAGCTCCTTGGTCAAAATTACTATTAGCTCTAAATCCTTGGTCAAAATTATTGTTAGCTCCAAATCCTTGGTTTCGCACTCCAGTAGCTCCTACTGCTCTAGACTGTCCAATCTGCCCGAGGAAATTCTTCATCATCTCCTCTTACAGCATCATCATCCGTTCCTACATAGCATTCACCATTATTTCCATCTCTTCTTTAGTGATGTAGGAGAAGGTCTGATTAGCTCCAGCTCCTCAGGATACCTCCTGACTTCCTCAATGGTCACTCCTTTCTACTAATGCTCTTTATAAAGTTTAGACCATTGTTCCAAATCCGAGATCCAAACCTTTTCCAAATCAATGAGTGCGGGTATTCTCAATGAAAACACCAAAATGCTAATGCAAAAAGTGCCCACCAACACCTTAGTAACGTGAAAGCACCACCAATCCAATAAAAATATCAATCAGAGAGTAATATAAGTGTACAGATCATAGATTTAGTGTAGAAAAGTAAATGAATACGTGAATTTTATAGTGGTTCGACAAAATCTGGCCTACGTCCACTCTAATAATCTTCTTATTTATACTATAAGATTACATGTATAGTTGTTCTTGCCTTAGAAAATTAATGAAGGAAGAGTAAAGAGTGATAAAGAATAGCTAGGCAATGTTCCATGAATGAATGCCAAGCCCGCTGTATTTATAGGAGAAGACGTGTAAATATGTCGCTCAAAATTCGAATTTGGAATCTTCAAGCCAGGACAACCTGACCAACAAAATCTAGACCAATCACACCCTTATAGAGGGGTCGCCTTGATCCCTCCTTTATGCCACATGGTGAAATGCAACCTCTCCCGTGAGTCCCCATTTTGCCTACTTCTTGTTTCCCGAGTTGATATGTTGTCCGTTGAGTTATTAAGCAATCATCATTAAGAAGTGTTGCCAATCCGAGCAATATATAGCATATTAATTCGGTCTGATCCCTTGCTTAGGTTATGTATTCCGATCTGATCCCTTGCCTAAAGAAAGTCTTAATTCCATACTTAGCCAATTCCAGAGTGGCATCCGTCCGAATCTGCTCGACCAATATCCATAGCCTTGTTTATAATCGATCTCCAAACCTGATAATCATCTCTCTGAGCTTCCTTCTTTGATGATCATGAAATTTGTTTGGCCAAATCCATGATATACTAACTTGGCCAGAAGGTGGTATAACTCATATCATTTAGAAAACCCTAATATGCTTTTATCTATGTTTTGAGTCAATAATGCATACACTCAAAATTTATTTATATAATATACAAAAAGCTCTAATTATTCTCCAACCAGTTTTTAAACAAGAAATTTATTTCATAGAATTCAATATTTTGTTTTTTAATAAAATACACATATTAGAATTCTAATTCTAAAACTCTAATTTCAATTATTATTCAATTAAAACACTTAAATTCTAATTTCTCCAATTTAAATCTTTATTTATTCTATTTTAACAACACTGAAAAATCAGGGTTGTTACAGACTTCAACCCTTAGAAAAATTGCATCCTCGCAATTTTGAATTTGACGCAAAATATGTAACTAATAGATAGGTATTACTGCAATCATATTTTTTTTTTTCAAAATACATACTAGCACAAAAATACCCAAACATCCAAGAGACAAAAGTAGTCAACAATATAAAGAAGGTTCTTGCATTTACATTCAAATAAAATCTTTTGACTTACTTTTCAAAAGATTAAAACATCTTATTTATATACTTATCCAATTGTTCCCAAGAATTAGATTTATCCAATCAATTTTCAATTAATTGCCTCTTTTTATAAAAATTCACTTTTTTTTAAACAATATTTCAAATGGTCTTTGCTTATTCTTTTCTAAAAATAAATTTCCCCAAAAATTAATTTCTCCTAAAAATTTGATTTGTCCAAAAATTTGTGCTTCACAAATTATACCGTTTCAAAGCAAAGATTAACTTCTTTAAAAATTTATGCTTTATAAATTTTATTTCACAAATTATACTTCAATTTAAAACATTCTAATGGATTTACCATATTTTTTGAATCATACAAACACTACAATCATCATCCATCACGCTCAAGATAACAATCAGCACATCATCACAATAATCTAGCATGAAAGCAAGTTATAAATCCATCAAACCAATAGTGGCATGCACTTTGCAAATCTATACCAAAGACAGCGCTTCACATTTCGGTAAGTACTTCGTTTGCCTGCATAAACGTTTGAACTTCGCTAGTCTAGGGCCAAGGTCTATTACAAATGATTGCTCTTCGCAATTCTACTTGCACAGCACAAGTTTAACATAATTAAATGGACATCGAAAATCTACATATACATCGAAAGTCTAACATAAATGACTACATCTCGCAATTGTAACATATGTGATTAGACATCACATGTCTACCTATAGGTCTTGCACTTTGCATGTTTAACATCAATGAATGCACATCGCAAGTCTAACATAAATGACTGCACATTGCAAGTCTACCTGCACATCGGAAGTCTAACATATGTGATTGCACATCACAAGTACATCATTTGTGATTGCACATCACATATTTATCTATAGATCTTGTACTTCGCAAGTTTAACGTCATTGATTGCATATCGCAAGTCTACCTTCCCATTGCAAGTTTAACATGAATGACTATACATTGCATGTCTAGAACCAAGGCCTCTCACAATTGATTGTTCTTCGCAAGTCTAAGACATGCATTTCACATCATCACAAAAGTGTCAAATACCTTCTAAGAGTAATCATCCGAGTAACGCTCGTGCATCCCATAATCACTCGGGTTTACTTGAACATTTACTACAAGTCAGTAAGCTCCGCTTCGAAATTTTGCAACCAAACATCATCACAAGCATTCATCCATGACTCTTCTTTTAATTTCATCCAATTTAAATTTCTTTATTTGAGATTTATAATTAAAAAACTTACTTTTGATAAGAAGTTACTCCAAAAGAATTTTCCTTATATTGGAAACCCTGAACTATATTCTCTTAAGAATCTATTGGTCCCACGAACATCGAAAGAGAATACAACTCCAAAGTGTTAAATACTTCCTAATAATAATCATAAGAATTTAACCAAGGCATCCCACACTACCCAGTGAAATTCGAGTATTCACTAATGGGATAGTAAGTACCACTCAAACATTTTATTCAGTGAGTTGTACAATATTCGATGAAGCATTACTCGAGAGCATTTAAACCAATAGGTAACACTATGTCTATTATTAGAACTCCATATATTATAGAACTAATGTCCTCAAAATATTTGTCTTATACAAATTTATAATTTAAATTCCAAACTTTCTTTCAAAATTTAAATGATCTGATTTTGGATAAACCTCTTCCTCAAAATAATTTTTTAACTCTACATTCTTCAAACAATAAATTAACTTCCTATGGTACTCAAATACCGATCCAAATAAAAGATTTATCCTTTTGAATTCAAACTTTCTTTATCAATTAATTCCTTACTTATAAATTTCAAAATGAATTTACACATTTAATACATCTTCTATTTTAACTTCTGTTAAATTAAAACCCAAAATTATCATTCAATTAAATTATGAAATGATATACACAACAAAATGCAAGCCTCACAAACAATTTCTCAAATATCAAAGATAATATAACGATGTAGTCATATCATTTATTTATAGCAAATCGCTTTGCCAGATGATTGCGATGTTGATCATAACATCGACATCGCCTCGCTATTGGTCTTTGCTATTGCTAATACTCGAGGGCTGCAACCATCATCAAAACTAATACATATAAAACATCTTTTAAAGTTTCAATAAAAAATTCATACCACTAAAATTTATTCAACATGTGTATATATATTCATGAAAATCAATTTCTCTTCTTGATTTACTCTTCTAAAATGTTTTTCCTTTTGAAAATAATATTTAACTCAATTAATTTTTTATCCCCCTTTTAAATATTATTTTGAACCCTTGTAATACATTTATAAAATATTAAAACTCGAAGCACTGTGTCTGACTGTCTCGTCGAAGTGTTTAGGAATCCCTATCGATAAAGTTGATCAGGCACATCGATCAGAATTCTTAAAGCAATCGACGGGCAATTAAACACAAAAATTTTTTCCAATTAATTCATTATTAATGTATATATCTTCATATAAATGAATATCTATTAATAGAAAATTAAGAACACATCCATTCATCCATGCATACATCATGCAGTCAAGTATAAATAAACATCTAACTACTGAGCTTCGCGGAAACAGTCTATCGACTTCCGTTGTGCAACATGATTACTAATGGAGTAGGATGCTACTACACAACACCTAGCTTTTAAAATTATTTTATAAAAATTATTTGTAAATTAATTAAAAAATTTCACGAATACGTCCCACTAATTATTACTAATAATCATTTCTACTTCTATTTTAAATAGGATATAAAACCTAAACTCTACCCGACATACCCTTAGGACAGGACTCTAAGTCATTCTAGGCCACAATTTGTGTTTCATATATTCTATATTATTCTAAACCTTTACTCTAATATTAAATGTAGCTCCCCGTTCTAAGACCCACACTAACAAAGGGTATTACTGGGTAGTATTGTTTGTTAGTGTAAAGAATTGGGCTGGTTAGAAGCGACCATCTGTAAAATTGCTTTAGGCGAGTATCGAATGCATCAAATAATAATACTATGTTTTTCTTTTTTATAGGAAGTAATTCGACATATCTGATCCGAGCACAAAACAGTAACATAGAGGTTTATTATAGTTCAAGAAAATACACGATATAATATACATCACAGAATCAGACTTCCTAATGGAAGTATACATACATCAATATCTTCTAAAAAAGAGTCTATAAAGGAGAATACTAGACTCACATTTGTATCCAAATACATCAATAACCACTAACACATCTCAAATATACTTATCTACAAAGTATACACAAGTAAAACACACACACACACACACACACACACACACACACACACACATATATATATATATATACAAGGCTCAAGTGGTACATCATGAATAGTAATATCATAAATTAAAACTCCTTAAGCTAGCTCACATCCAAAGCCACTGAGTCCCTATACCTATCAAGTTTCAGTTTGACCCGAGCAATAAAATAACATCCAGGTTAGACTATCTCTAATTATCAAAAAAGGTGAGATATTGATAACGATAAACTTGCATAAATGTCAAGGATTTATCTACAAATTGTACCTCACTAACATAATAATACTTTATTTAATTACTTCATGTTTATGGTTAAGCTTGTGCTTATTTACAATATTCATCAAAGTTAAAAAAACCATGAAAATAAGAGTATAGGTAATCACGTCCATGTATGCAAGCAATAGACCTGCACCTCGCATGTTAACACAAGAAACATGCACCTCACGAGCCAATATAAGAGGTTGCACTTCGCAAATTATAACTCAGTAGAAAATGAGTATCACAAGATGGGTCTGAAAAATCATTTAATCTACCTTTAAACGGATTAATCAATATCGAGTTTGAAACATGACAATTAAGTGCTATTCACTTTCGATTAGTAATTATAAGAGTGTCGACTAATACCCCATAACCACTTGACAATGCTCGAATATTTACTAAAAGCCAGTAAATTTCACTCGTGCAAATAAATGTTCATTCGAACACATCCTAGAATTAACCAGTTAAATAAACGCAAGCGTTTCATAGCACTTGTTTACTATACCATTTAATTCAATTTCTCATTCAAGTGAGACGTGTGTTTTTTTAAAAAATTACTTAAAATAAATTTTAATAGGAAATAATAATTTATAAAAGTTGCTAGCATATAGGAGAAAACAAATTTAACTTCATATTGATAACTATATAGAATTTTCTCTGAGAACTACTTTGAAATTAAGGTTAATTTATATATCTATATTTTATGTAATCATTTCTCCATATATATATATATATATATTTATGAAATCATTTCTCTATATATATATAACCATAGAAAGCAATGAATAGTTTATATTTATATTTACTTCATGCTTTTAATAAACTAGATATATTTAATCTTCATCGACAACAACTTGTTTTGAATTACTACTAATTTGTTAAGAGCTTTGAAAACTAGTGCTAATAATAACGAAGTCAGCAATGAAAAAATAGAGCACCAACCTTGTAGGAATAAGGGTCACAAATGAATTTTGGACTTCCCGAATGTAGGCAACTAGAACATCACAATTGCTCCATAAAATAGAGCAATTAGATCATCGTGATTATACTTCAAAATAGTGCAACTTGACAGGGAAAAAATCAAGCAAACAACCAAAACAACAAAGCAATCAATGGGAAAAATGGGAGACAAGCCATGGCCTGGAGCTGCAACTCTAAGAACGCTACTGATCTTGTGGCATCGGTCGATTGGTGTCGCTGGCTGGAGCATTCTCCAGGCAGTGCACTGCACCATTTCTTGCCTCCGACGATTGATTTTGTGTTCCGATTACTTAGAGTTAGCATTCCTAACTCTCTCTCAGCACACACACTCATCCCATCTACCAAGCAACCATGACATAGAGAGATGATATAGGTTTTTGTTTGAATCTAGTTTACTGTGAACTATTTTTAGAACAACTATAGATAAAATTTACTGAGCACAAACAATAGACAGTAAACAGTTAAAATATCATTCTATAGTTTCTCATTCATTTGACATCATTCCTAATTAGAGAAAGTTGTGAGTTTTACTCACATTTCTTCTTTGAATTAGACAATTAATCACTACAGCGGCTTGATTTGACTTCACTACAAAACCATATATTTGTTCAACCAAAATATCAAAAGAAAACCCAATTTCAAACACTATAAACTAAAATCAATTAGGCTAGGAGATAATATAGGGTTTTATTAACATACCTTGATTTTATCACAATTCTTTGAATTAATCTGATTTTTCCATGTTGATTTTCTTTCAACCTAGGTTTAGAAATTTTGAGATATCTAGGTTGAGAAAGCTTCTATATGTTTTGAACGTATAGGTAGATGTATTCTCAACTAAGAGAAATTCTCTTTGTCCCTAAATAGGCTGAAGCAAACATAAAAGACCAAATCTTATTCTAAAATCATGTTTTCCACTTAATCTTGATAATTAGATAATAAGACAAAATTTTAATACTCATTTAACGCTTTATTTTTATTATTGAAAACATGACATTTTGCATTTTTCTAAAATAAGAAAACATACACATAAATCATTTTAATACAATTAACTTTATAATTTTCTTTCTAAATAAGATTATATATCATTTAGAAAACACTAACACGCTTTAATACATGTTTTGAATCTATAATGCATACACTCAAATTTACTTATACAATATATAGAAAGCTTTAACTTATTCTTGAAGAAATTTTTAAATATGAAATTTATATCATAAAATTCCATATTTTGCTTTTCTTATAAAATACACATTTTAAAATTCTTATTCTAAACTCTAATTTCAATTATCATTCAATTACAATGCTAAAATTTTAATTTCTTTAATATAAATCTTTATTTATTCTATTTTAACAGCACTGAAAAATTAGGGTTATTACAGGCATGCACCAAGCTTGAGATTTATAACTTAAACAATGAGAGAGATTAAAAAATTTGGTATTGGGATAAAAAATGTATTCCTCAAACTTGGTGTTCAATTTTTTAAATTTTACAGGGACTAAACCAAAATTTCCAAATCCATTTAGAAAGATAATGCTTCTCCGAATATAGAGCTACACATATGGTCAATCTTTCATGTTGTGCCCAAAATTACAAAAACAGATTGGCAAAAGGCAGGGCTGTCATAGAAGTGAAAATTGGAAAGGAAGCTATCAAGTACCATTCTAAAGAACCATCGAAGATCAATTTTCAAGAGACATCGTGAGTTGAAAAAATATATCCATCATGTGATGAGTTTGAAGGTTAAAAATAGAAGCCGTCATGATATGATTCTGGAAGCTATCTGTGATGATTATCGAAGCTATAATGAGGTAATGTTATAGAGCCATCATGAAATAAAGAATTTAGGTCATCATGGAGTAGTAATAATTTGAGAGGGTTGTTGTATTAATGATATAAGAATGCTATTGTAGGATGAAAATGTAAAGCTCTATTGATATGACTCTTGAGACAATCATGAAATGAAGCATCAAAATCATTGGGGAGAGAATCTTCAAGTCCTCAAGTAAGGGTATAAGGAAGCTGTTGCATTGATGATATATGAAAACAATCGGGTAGCGATTCTTGAAGCTATCGTGGTATAGTAATACGAAATCATCATATATTGATAAGAGCCGTCGAGTGTTATCCAAGCCATTGTATGCTAATTATCCAAGCTATTATGAGTTGATTATTCAAGATATCAAGCCATCGTGAGTTGATAAATTGAGCCATGGTGAATTGATCATTCAAACCATCGTATGTTGATTATCCAATATATCATGAGTTGATTATTCAGGCTTTCAAGCCATCATGAGTTAATAATTCAAGCCATAGTGAATTGGTTGTTCAAGCCATCGTGTGTTGATTATTCAAGCTATCATGAATTGATTATTCAAGCTATTAAAGGTTATGGCAAATGAATGGTCACCTATTAAGAAATAGAGCTATCGCATATTAATGTGAAAAGCTATTGCAAGAGGAAGTTATGGGCCTTCGCAAGTAGTGCCATTGCATGTTAAAAAGATTATAAGACATCATATAGTGATGAAATTCTAGTAGTGGCCCATATGAAGAGGTAATATATTAATATGAACAGAACTCTATGTGAAAAGCTTCAATGCACTACAACCGTTCCACCTTTGTTGATATCGTGGCTAATATGGTGGTCCTCATGAAATAATATAATGATAAGATGATGATAAGTGGCACCATCAAGACCATTCATCTTGCTAAGTCACCATCTACGTCAACTTTGATCAACCTATCCAAGCAAGTGCCACTCTCCAATCTCTATAAATAGAGACACACCCCCACCTAAGGAGAGGCTCCTCTCTTCTTTCACCTTAGTGCAAATCATTATTTTGGACTTGGTATTTTTAGGCTCCTTTAAGAGCTTGAGATTTCCTTTAATGATCGATAAAGAAGAAGATGACTTGAACTTTTGAACAAAAGGACCTTTAAAAATAGGAATTTGCATATTGAATTTATCCTTGATCTTTGAATTAGAACAAAGGTGATGAATTGACCATTAGACAATGAATATTGAATATGTACTTGAATTTTATATCATTTGCATATGTGAAAAGAATGGCTTAAACGTTGGACAATTTGAACATTTTGGATTTATATCATTTTGATTTTGAATATATTTGGACTTTAATTGAATTTTATTTATCTTAAAACATTTTGATATTAGGCTAAAATCATCTTAACATTATTGAAGCTTTCATTGAGAGTCGAACACAGGGACTTTACAAATGACCAATATGCCCTTGATTTCAAAAAAATTATAATTTTGAAAAATAAAGAACTTTTTTGTGAGTATGCTGGTCGATTTTTTTTGAATTTGATTATTTCAAAAAGAGATGTGAATGTTGTATTTTTTTAGAAATTTGAGTCCAAAAGTGAATTGTCGTGTATTGATTATTCAATTTCAACTCATGACGACTCTTTCCTTCCACCTTCATCAACTCACTCTTCCCTTCCACCTTATGATAAATTTAACTCTCACAAATCAATACACAACAACTTATGATAACTCTCACAATGACCATTCGTGATAGCTAGCTATAACACGATGACCGTCTTATAAGAAAACACATAAGGACTATCTCACAATGACTCATAATGATCCCTGAAGTCGCTATTGAATTATCAGCCCACAAAGCTATCGATCATTAATGCACCATGACTACCTTCGATAACTTGCTCCTTCACCATCAAATCACGACCATAAACCTACGACGATGCTCAGCTTGCTACAATAACTCATGAAGGCTTATTGGTTAAGTTATTATGACCATCTGTGGTTCAAGAAGAAAATTGGAAAAGAGTAAGGATAAAAATCGAAGTGCACCAATGGCCAACTCTCTAACTATCCCTATTTCTAAAAATACATGATGAAAGAGACTCAAAAAATTTATTATCTTTAAGATCAAACTCTTACAATGCCACTCCATCATCTCCTCCTCGTTGAAGAGATCTAGAATGGACGAGAAAAATGGCATGTAGATTAGGATTTTGATCGAAAAATAAGGTGATAATTATAAGAGAAATTCCTAAAAAACCTAGCTTTAAAAAATCGACAACTACGATCAATTTGAGTCTCTACCTCTCCTCTGTCTTTTGGTAACAACGCGATGGTCTATAGTCAAATGATGATGGTACGAAAATTCATGAGCAAAACCTGTTTCTAAAAATGTCAAGTTAAATTTAGATTGATTTGTGAAGAAATAAGATCATCGAACATCATAGATTGATTAAAATCGATGAGATTTACACGCCCATATAATCAATTTGATGAACAAAAAATCAGATTGAAATTTGTAAACGAACGGTCGTGATTGGCCATATCTATTCGTGAAAACCTAAGTGGGGGTAGCTTCCGACTAAATTGATTTATTGGAAAGATCTCAGGAAAATACGAATAGCAACAAAGACCGTTCGCTCATATCTATTCATATGTAAGAGAAATTGCAAGTTGAAGTTCGAAAGATTAAACAACGATAAATTATGAATTTCAAAAATTTAAGCATTCTGAAGTTCGAAATTATTAAATATGAATTGAAATGTAAAATAGAGTGTAGAGAACAATTGAGTTTTAAAAATAAATATTAAATAAAATTAATCTGTTTGAAAAAAATAGAAAATACAGCTTAATTAATCAACTTCAATAAAAGGTGTAAAGCGATAATAAACATACGAAACCTACAAAATTTATGAAACTATAAACTGTTTAAATTCATCGCAAGCATGCCAAGTAAGTGCTTATTACCGAGTCAAAATCCTCCTTGTATTATAAGTTAAGAATATATGTTGATAATTTGTATTAAAATTTTGTGATTTACTAATAGGGAATTTGAGTTTCTTTGTAGGTAAAGCAAGGATATGAAGCTATGAAATTCTAGATTTTTTTTATCATGCACAAACAATGAAGCTTAGGATATCATTATCTGCATAATTGTATTAAATAATGAAGCCAAGGAATCTATGTTCGTTATTTTTCGGTAATGATTTGAATTTGTTATTATTCTTGGTTGTAAATGTTGGACTTTATGCTTTTGATTCATGATAAGGAGTTCAAGATAGAAAAAGGATTATCAAATATTCGACAAGTATGGTTTATTAGAATTTAAGTTAGTATTTGTTGTTAAAATCCATCCTCAAGTAAACCTGCATTTCTAAAAATATACAGGTCAATCGACTTGAACCATCCAGTTAGTCAATGACCTATGCACATGCACATTTATATATTACACAATTCAGTCGAGTAAATATTCATGATCAATCAACTGAAAAGTGCCATATTCGAACTAAAGCTTTTTGTTTTAATTTAGTCGATTGATTGATCATATTCAGTCGACTGAATATGATATAACTATTATATTTTAAAAAGACACTTCTCTTCCTGAAGAGGAATCTCTTCCAAGAAGTGTTGCAACCATTTATATTCATCAAAACTCTACCAACTATTGTAACTCTTCGTTCATTATAAATATACATTCCATTGAAGATCAAAGAACTAACTTTTCTATTCTCTACTCTCTTGAAAATTCAGAATTTCTTATTGTTTAGAGTTTGTGAAATCACGCTTATAATTCTTTATTTCTAAAGCAATCGATACTTTCCTTATCTTCATGAACACATAAATATACATATTATACTCGAGGAAAAGATTATGGGAAGGGTGTACTTCATTCGACAAATCTATGTTATAACAAGAACACACAAAGTCAAGAAAACAATTTGTTTGTATCAAAGTCCTGTTCGGTTGCTTAGGCGGAAAAAATCCTATTCAGTTGCTCAAGTGGCCAAATTCCTGTTTGGCTGCTCAAGCATTATAAACCTATTACTTCAGGTTAAGTGAGGGTTTCTAGTTTAATTCTAGAAGGATTCTGGGACTAGACGTAGAACGGGAAGTTCAAACCAGTATAAAATTCTCCGGTGTCATTCTATTTTACTACTTTATTTGATTACTTTATGTACCGTACAAGTAGTTTAGATAATATTCATATTACACGATCCTTAGCTGCACTTCCATTTAGCATCAGAGCAGGTCATCTTATAACTATAACGCAATTATCTAATATTTTAGTAATATGGAACACAACACTGACAGAAGTTTTGTCGAAGGTCAATCAACTACGCGACCACCACTATTTAACGGGTTGAATTATAACTATTGGTCTACTAGAATGAGAATTTATATGCAAGCCAATGGTTATGATACTTGGTTACTCAAGAAGAATATCACATACCTACTACGGAGTATTCACAACGGTCTAACACACAAAAACTAGATGCTACTGCAAATGCCAAAGCTATGAATGTGTAATTTTGTGCATTAGACAAAAATGAGTTTAATAGAGTTAGCATGTGTACTACTACTTATGAAATTTGGCGTATACTTAAAGTTACACATAAAGGCACTAACAAAGTAAAACAAAGTAAGATTTCCATGCTCAAGAATCAGTTCTAGAATTTCAAAATGAAGCAAGATGAAACAATAAAGGAAATATATTCTAGATTTCAAGACATATACCATTCCCTCTTAGCATTTGGAGAAAAATATTTAGATTTTGATATTATTTCAAAAATCCTTAACTCTTTAACGAATGAGTGGGAACAAAAAGTCTTAACAATTGAAGAAGCTCGCGACATTTCAACTATAAAACTAGAAGAGTTAAGAGGAAATCTAATATCTTATGAAGTTAATCTCTAGGAAAAACGAGTACAGGCGCAAGACAAGAAGAATATAGCATTCTAAGTGAAAAATGATGAGTCAGATTCAAATGTGCAAGATATGGCATTTGTTGCTAAAAATTTCAAAAAGTTTTTGAAATTCAGAAAGAGCAACAAATTCAGAAACAACAAGAATAGCTTCAGCAATAATAATAACAACAACAACAAGCCATCGTCCTCTCCTCTTGAATGTTATGAACTCATAAGAATGGGTACATCAAGGAAGACTTTCCTAATCAAAAGAAAGAAAAATTTAAGAAGAAGAAAGACGGATCCAAAAAGAAAGTTTTCTCTATTACATGGGATAATTCAGAATCATCTTCATCATCAGATAATGACTGTAACGACCCATAAATTTCAATAATTAAAATAGCTAAATTTAATAAGATTTCGTGATTTAGTGTTAGAAAAAAATTGTAAGTCGTTTGGAATAATAATAACTAGAATGAAATGCAACAAAATATTATCTAAGTTAATTATTTATGAATTGAATGAAATCCCAAATCAATTGAAATAATTTGTAGTCAAAGGTAATTGAATGAATTTGTATTGTATAGGTAATTGTGACACTTGTTTGTAAATAATAAACTTATAAGTAATTAAAAGTTAACGGTGATAATTATTTAAGTTACCTATTCATTTAGTTAGTCGAATTGAATTTGTGAACCAATTGAAATTGAAATGAAAGTTCATATATTAGTTGAGTGCATTATCTCTAACTGTTGATTAATAATAATGTAGAGTTCATTTGATGTAATATAGTAAATCGACTGATAATGAAATTTTATTTAAAATCCAATATTGAAATCCGTCAAATATTGAACAATTGAATTGTTTAAATTTGATATTTGGAATTTATTGAATAATTTAATAATGGGAATTGAATAACCGTATAATGGAAATGGTTGTTCTATAATTTTACTTCGTTTCAAAAGTTAAATTTTATAAGTTCGCTTGAATATCTCAAAGGATAGTGATTTAAGAAAAATCAAATTGTTTAAATTTAATATTACAAATGTTTGAATAATTAAATTCCGAATTTGATATGATCAATTTGATATTGAAATTTAATATATGAAAATAGAGTGAATAATAGAAATTTGGTTTAATATGATTCAACTTGGTTTCCAAAGTGAATGTAAGTTATATTTGGATTTTAATAGAGTTAATAAGATTTTAAAATTGGAATTTATTGGATAAATTGAACAATGGGTTTAGTATGATTAAAAATGATTTGTAAAATTTTATTTTATCATATGAAAGTTAAAATGATGTTGTAGAACTTTTAAAATCGAATTAAAAGTAAATTTGTGGAAATTGAATATTTTAATATTTAATTATCGACTGGAAAATAGCCAATTTTTAAATAGTCTCAGAATTGGACGAAACTAGTTCCATTGGATCCGTAATAGTTAGTTATTATCGTATTTCAATTTTCGTAGCAATCGGAGTTGTCGTTTGACCGTGGCAGCTCGAAACGCATCGAAATTGTTTTAATATTAATTTAACGAGTTAAAATAGTCATTTTTCAAACGTTCTCGGATTTCGACGAAACTAGTTTCATCGGATCCTAATGTGATATTATTGTAAGATTTCAAATTTCGTATCAATTGGATCTACCGTTTGTCCGGGGCGAGCCAAAACGCGTAGAAATTCGTTTAATCGGTTTAATTTAAATTTGATCGTTTATTTTCGTAACTCGCACAGATGATCGAATTAGCTTCTGAAACATGTTCCATTGTGTCCGGAACGCGGGGTAAACCCTAGAAACGCTGGCCACTGCGCTTCGTTTGGAGTTCGGAATTTTTTTGATGAATAATGGTTCATAAATTTTCTATATAAACACCATTTACTATTCATTTTTTTGCAAACAAAAGCAAGCTAGGGTTTCAAAATGCCCAGCCGCCGTCTACAGTTTTGATGGCTGAAATCATCTCATCTTCCTCCATTAATCTCTCTCAATCCATGCAATATTTCACGAAGCTTCTAACTACAAAGTTGTAGAGCTTCACAAGCTCTACAAATCCATACGGTGATAATGGTCATCGGAGCAACGGGGTGATGGATTTTTTGTCGAGAAGGTCGGCCGATCGGTCACGTTTTTCTCAATATTGGTGTAGCCGAGCTCTGGGAGGTTGCAAGCGTGGGTGGCTCTGGTGATGGCGCTTCGAATGGTGGCGAAATGATGGAGTTTTGGTCAACGTGGAGGGAGCGGTTATCAACCCTAGTTGCACGGCTTGGGTTTGTTCCTTGCGTGAGCAACCTGGACGCGTGCTTGAGATGGAGGGAAGAAACAAAGGCACGGTCACGATTTGGTAAATGGATTTGCACGGCGTTGATTGCATAGTAGGGTTTAAATTAAAAATATAAGTTTATATTAATTTATATAAAAATTTGTGTAAACTTATAAATGACATAACTTGTTCGTACGAGGTCGGATTTTGACGAAACGAATTGCGTTGGATTTGTTTTGTCGAGCACTACGTAATGGAGCTGGATTGGAGTCGTTTGGAGCTAGTGAAAATTTCGGGTAAAATTAAACGCCCGTTTAATTTTATTCGAAATAAAACGCTGGAACTACATTGAAATCAAGGTGAGTGTTTTATAACGCTCACAACGTACTAAATATCTTTATGCTAGTTAAATTTGACATTATGAAGTGTTATGATTTTATTTTTCGTTGTTTGATAGAATTTAATTGTCATATAGGTTGTCATTTGAATTAACCGCTGAAAATTAAATTGACAGTTAAATTTAAATTGAAATTGAATTGCAATTAAATTACCTGACATTGATAACTATGAAATTGCCATGAATTGTATTGTCTATTGGATGATTTATTTCGATGGATGCTATTGGTTGATATTTAAATGTTTGGATGTTTATTTGCTTATACATAACCTGTTATGCATACATATGATACTGTGATTTAATTTAAGTAATATATACTCATCCCTGACATTTAATTGAAATAAATAATTACTTGGCCATAGGATAGAAAATTATATACGGACACCGAATTGGCTAAATTAATAATTTTTAAAATCGTCGATTTGAAATTTATTTAAATGTTTGATGTAAAAGTTATAAATAAAAATCGAATTTATAGAAATCGAATTTATCGAAAATGTGAGTTTGGAATGTTGAAATAAATTTTGGTTAAAGAAATTGTTAAATAATTTAAGTGGAGACTTTGGAATTTTAAAATCGGGATATGATTGAATTTTAAAATCGGGATATGATTGAATTTCGAAATTTGATTTGTTTTAAGATTGAACCTTAATTCGAGCTTTGAATATTACTAAGTAAAAGTAATATAAAAATGATATTTTGAAATTGAGCTTGGAATTGGATCATATTTGAAATTTGGATTTAAACTTGAATATTGATGGAAAATTTTGTTAAGGGTTATAAATGGATATTTTGAAATTCAAGCTAAAAATCGATATAAACTGAAATTGAATAAATTGAAGGTGAATGTAAAATTGAATAAATTTGAAGTCAAAGTTGACATTGTTTTGAATTGAAAGCAAAATTATATCGGTAGAATGGAAATTGAAATTGATTCGAATTGGGAAGTTATAAATTGAAATGGTTTGGTTTTGAAGCTGTTTTATTTTGTTTTCCAAATTACTCTATTATATAAACCATTTTTGAATACTTAAACTATTTTGATCTATTTTAAATCTACTTAACCCAATTTAAATTATTTTAAACTAATTTATCTATTTCAAATCCATTTTAAGATTTTAAGTATTTTAACTATTTTAATTATTTAAAACTACTTAAAAACTATTTTTCTAAAATTCTAAGATGGTCAATAAGGTGAAATGTTTATATTTAAATCTTGAATTTAAATACGAATTGGGTTAAATGAAGTTGCAACCTAAATTGAAATTCTGAATGATTTTGAAATCGAAATGAGATATTGAGACGAAAAATGATTTTTGAAAAGGAACCTTATATTTTGAATGGCTTTGTCGATATTTGAAATGGATTTGATTTTGAAGCGAATATGATATTTTGATATCAATTATGAATCGATGTGAAATGTAAAAGAGCCAACGGTGTAATAATACGTAGTTATTAAAGAGACCGGGATCGGATATGGACATACTCTCTGTCGATACCTAAAACCACTTTAATAACTAGTATACGCGGAGTGTTGATCCAGAATGAAGTGGATGGTTTGGTGAACGCGTTGACTGAAGAAAGAGAACGATATTGGATGACCCCTGACATGACTAAAACAGGAGCCGCGCCGGGCCATTGAGGTTCGCCACCTCTAGCGGACATGCTTCTTCGATACCATTTCTATTACATTTGTGATTCGATTTGGGTGCACCCCTTGATTTGGGAGTGTTGTTTCGCGGTGTTGGGGTAGCTGCTGGCTATGCTCAACATCAGTCCGGATCACGCAACTACTAGTATCCTAGTTGGTATCGCCTCATGTACCTTGTCATACTGATTATCCTATTCGCGACCACTACGTTTTGATTTGTACCTTGAGTATATGGATTGCCCTCTGGTGACTTTCGGTTTTGGGGAAACTACGGTCTTGTATATGCTTTTGGGAATATAAAATGTGTTAAGGGGGATTATGGTAACGCCTTAACGCTATTTTGATACTTTATATTACTGATAGGAATTATCTACTTAGCGTATATTACTACATAGTAGATAGTTTCACGGATCCTTGAGAGATGGAAAATCCCGTAACATCTCTTGAGTTATTGCACGCACATTGACACTGGATAGGAGATGTCAAACCCCGTAAACATCTCTGACGCCGTTACACTCATATTTATTTACGATTGATTTCACTTTCATAAGGATATTTTAGTCCTGACTCGAGTGTTTTGTCTTTCCATTACGCTCGGGTCAGTCCTGAGTTTTTCAGATTTTTGAAGATCTATTCTGGAGGATGAATACGAAGATTTGGTATACTACTACTATTATTACCCTTGCATCATGCTATCTTTTGCATTATTTTAATTGTTCTGTTGTATATGTATAACTCTGATAAATGTTGTATCAATAATTGTCAAAGTATAGTAAGCAGCTTCATGAACTGTTTATTTGACTATTATATTTTATCGTTCCACTGCGAGATTCTGTGTTGTTTCATTTCCTTTATTTCTTTTCTTTTCTTTTCTTATTTACCCCAATAACTATCTGCCCTTTTGAATGGTTTGGAATCGACATGTGTATTTGATCATCGGTTTAAACTGTCCAAAAAGGTGGGTCGTTACAGTTGGTATCAGAGCTTTGGTTTAGCGATAAACCTTGGCCCTAGTGGGGAATTACTCATTGAAATAGAGGTAAACTATATGAATGAGTTGAGTGTATATGAGAGAGCGTACTTGTTATTTGATATAAAATGGTTTGTATTGTGTTAACTTTGTTCCGTTGAGTATTTATAAATTCTGGTCGATACTTGGGATGCCAAGGCGTCGATAGGAATTTCTAAACATTCGAATAGGACAAACCAACACAATATCGTTTCGGAATATATTTTATATAAAAGAATTATTTGAATATTTATTCCTTGATTGAATTGATTGTTAGGAGATGATAATATTAGATTATTATCGTTATTGTTTGATCAGTCAATATTTACAAAAAAAAAATTTGATTAAATAATAATGGATTTAGGAAAATGAAATCAATTGATAATGAATATAAATGAATTTTAACTTGGATTTGGGAATTTAAATTCCGGTGTTTGAAATTGACTTACAAGAATTTGAAAAATATAATACGAGTATTATATGATAGTATAATTGTGTTGAAATAGTTTTCGAAGGATTTTTTTTATGATAAGTGTTATATTCCCTTCTCTTGACGCTAGAAAATGATTTCGGTGATGAGTGCACGCATCATCGGCGTTTATTTTCGAGAGTCCGAGTGGGGGAGACCACTTAATAGCTTGTCTAAACCTTGTTTTGATTCAAATTTATTTTATTTTGTATTCTCTATAGTATGATTTGATATATAAATTATATAAGTATAGATTATTTCAAAACTTGATTTGAAATGAAACCGGGATTGGAATTCTTAAGTCCTTTAATAATTAATGATTTTTATGATTGAAATGAATTTAGACTTGAATCATTAAGGAACTTTTGAATTGTGAAATGAGAAATGAACCTAAGAGCTAAGTGAAAATATAAATTGAAGTAGAAATCCTTAGAATTAGGAATTGAAACTGTAAAACTCGCATAGTATTAAATTTCATTCTATAGCATAGATATAACTTACCAAAATATTTAAGAAGTTTAAAAATGTTATATGAATTGTTAATTGGATAATATACAAGTATAGGTTTGAATAATGAAATATGCATTTAATTAATGGTTTGCAAATATAAATAAAATTGTTAGTAAACAATTGGAATTTAAATTAACATTTAAAGGTGATTCACAATTATGTTAATATAAAATGGAAATACTATATGTGAATGTAAATGTGAAATTAAATTATAGTGAAATTTAAGTAATGACTTAAGAATTAATTAATTGAAAATTCAACTTTAAATGAAAAGAAGTTGTATGTTGTTTAACTACATTCTATTTGCATAATTATAACTTACCAAATACTTAAAAGGTTTAAAAGGCTAATAAGGATAAGTAGAGAAATAATATACCAGTGTGAGAGTGAATAATAAAATGTGAAGATCTATTGATAGTTGTAAATATAAAAGAAATTTAAGCTGTAAAATGAATGATATATATAAGTGAATGAATAAAATTTAAATTAATGAAATATAAAATTGGTAAATGGAAACTAATTAAATTTGAACATAACTAAATGTCAATAAACTTGGAAGTGTATGAAATTAAAATTGACTTGGAAATGTATAGTTGATTTAGTGTAGATTTTGGATGGATGTTAATGTTTGATATTGCATTGGTTGTTAGATGGATGAAAATTGATTAAGTAGAATTCATTAGTGTTAATGGAATTGAATAAACGGAATTAAAAAAAAAAACTTGAATTGAATTCAAATTTGAAGCAAAGTGAAATTAAATATAATTGAATTCAATTTAAATTGAAGTAAATTGACTTGAATTTAAAATGTGAATGAAACAAACTTGAATAAATCGGAAACAAGTTGAATGTAAACCTATTGCATGGATGAATATGAAAATAAATGACTTTGTGTTTATAATTGTTCTTTAGAAAATTTGAAGTTTGATGGTTTGTACTTTGAAATAATAAAAGCAAATTTTGAAAAAAATGCAAAATTGTCCAATATATGCTGAAACGAAAACAACCATAACTTTTAAATGGCTGAACGGAATTTGACGATCTTGGACTTTTCGAAAAGCTTAGAAACTATAGCACAACTTTTGTTTAGATAACTTGAGAAAATTCCTTCGTCTACTAGGTTAAAAACTTGAATGTTACTCGCTGTCCTGTGTAAAAATAAGTAAAATCAGTAGTATACACCCTTAGTATTTTTGCCATATCTTTTGACTGGTTTATCGGATTTTGATGATCTTTCACTTTATGGAAAGCTAAGAACTTAAGCTAAAACTTTTGTTTTAAGTGTTTTGTGTTTTGATGTCGTTTAGAAGGTCGAAAATGCGGGTGAACGTCGCTGACCTGTGCAATTCATTGCCCAGGCTGAGGCGTATCCTCCAAGTAAAACGGCCATAATTTTTGAACGCATGGTCCGAATTCGATGATTTTGGACATTCCGAAAAGCCTGAATGAATGCAAAAACTTTTGTTTAGATTCAGTTGCCGAATTTTATCATTTAGGTGACCTAAAACTAAGATTTGTTTGCTGTCCTGGAATTGGAATCTCAGTTTTAAAGCTAAATATGGTATATATATGTGTGTAGGCTATGTACATCGATCTATCTTTATATGCATGGTTCTAACTTAGTTATTGAGTGTTTAGTAAGTGCGGATTGCGCTTGCTTCGCATTTGGAGCTCGCTTTCGCGCTATATTAGCCGTATATGCTCGCTAACAATATATAGGGTACATATCTCGGATTACATACCGTACTTTTACATTTTTTTTCCCTTCGGGATGCCTCATCACTTGATGAGATGTATATTTGTTATATATATACTGTCATTTTTTTTTCTATCGAGCCACGCAAAGGAGACTCTGCCGAAATTTTCCGTAAAATCCGGGTGTTAGAAAATTTTCAAGTTTTAAAAAAAATTTATAACTTGTTTTGATTACTAACTTTTAAAGTTAGGAAGCCGTTCGGAGTAACTTAGTGGAAGCGTAGTTATGACTTTATAAATGGAATTTCATTGTTTATAAGTGGATAATTTTAATAAAATATATCAAATGTTGAATTCTTTACTTAGTTCCTTTTCCCTTTCTTTTCCTTTTCGGGGACGAAAAGTTTTGAGTGGGGGAGAGTGTAACGACCCGTAAATTTCGATAATTAAAATAGCTAAATTTAATAAGATTTCGTGATTTAGTGTTAGAAAAAAATTGTAAGTCGATTGGAATAATAATAACTAGAATGAAATGCAACAAAATATTATCTAAGTTAATTATTTATGAATTGAATGAAATCCCAAATCAATTGAAATAATTTGTAGTCAAAGGTAATTGAATGAATTTGTATTGTATAGGTAATTGTGACACTTGTTTGTAAATAATAAACTTATAAGTAATTAAAAGTTAACGGTGATAATTATTTAAGTTACCTATTCATTTAGTTAGTCGAATTGAATTTGTGAACCAATTGAAATTGAAATGAAAGTTCATATATTAGTTGAGTGCATTATCTCTAACTGTTGATTAATAATAATGTAGAGTTCATTTGATGTAATATAGTAAATCGACAGATAATGAAATTTTATTTAAAATCCAATATTGAAATCCGTCAAATATTGAACAATTAAATTGTTTAAATTTGATATTTGGAATTTATTGAATAATTTAATAATGGGAATTGAATAACCGTATAATGGAAATGGTTGTTCTATAATTTTAATTCGTTTCAAAAGTTAAATTTTATAAGTTCGCTTGAATATCTCAAAGGATAGTGATTTAAGAAAAATCAAATTGTTTAAATTTAATATTACAAATGTTTGAATAATTAAATTCCGAATTTGATATGATCAATTTGATATTGAAATTTAATATATGAAAATAGAGTGAATAATTGAAATTTGGTTTAATATGATTCAACTTGGTTTCCAAAGTGAATGTAAGTTATATTTGGATTTTAATAGAGTTAATAAGATTTTAAAATTGGAATTTATTGGATAAATTGAATAATGGGTTTAGTATGATTAAAAATGATCTGTAAAATTTTATTTTATCATATGAAAGTTAGAATGATGTTGTAGAACTTTTAAAATTGAATTAAAAGTAAATTTGTGGAAATTGAATATTTTAATATTTAATTATCGACTGGAAAATAGCCAATTTTTGAACAGTCTCAGAATTGGACGAAACTAGTTCCATTGGATCCGTAATAGTTAGGTATTATCGGATTTCAATTTTCGTAGCAATCGGAGTTGTCGTTTGACTGTGGCAGCTCGAAACGCATCGAAATTGTTTTAATATTAATTTAACGAGTTAAAGTAGTCATTTTTCAAACGGTCTCAGATTTCGACGAAACTAGTTTCATCAGATCCATAATGTGATATTATTGTTAGATTTCACATTCCGTATCAATTGGATCTACCGTTTGTCCGGGGCGAGCCAAAACGCGTAGAAATTCGTTTAATCGGTTTAATTTAAATTTGATCGTTTATTTTCGTAACTCGCACAGATGATCGAATTAGCTTCTGAAACATGTTCCATTGTGTCCGGAACGTGGGGTAAACCCTAGAAATGCCGGTCACTGCGCTTCGTTTGGAGTTCGGAAATTTTTTGATGAATAATGGTTCGTAAATTTTCTATATAAACACCATTTACTATTCATTTTTGGCAAACAAAAGCAAGCTAGGGTTTCAAAATGCCAAGCCGCCGTCTACAGTTTTGATGGCTGAAATCATCTCATCTTCCTCCATTAATCTCTCTCAATCCATGCAATATTTCACGAAGCTTCTAACTACAAAGTTGTAGAGCTTCACAAGCTCTACAAATCCATACGGTGATGATGGTCATCGGAGCAACGGGGTGATGGATTTTTTGTCGAGAAGGTCGGCCGATCAGTCACGTTTTTCTCAATGTTGGTGTAGCCGAGCTCTGGGAGGTTGCAGGCGTGGGTGGCTCTGGTGATGGCGCTTCGAATGGTGGCGAAATGATGGAGTTTTGGTCAACGTGGAAGGAGCGGTTATCAACCCTAGTTGCACGGCTTGGGTTTGTTCCTTGCGTGAGCAACCTGGACGCGTGCTTGAGATGGAGGGGAAGAAACAAAGGCACGGTCACGATTTGGTAAATGGATTTGCACGGTTTTGATTGCATAGTAGGGTTTAAATTAAAAATATAAGTTTATATTAATTTATATAAAAATTTGTGTAAACTTATAAATGACATAACTTGTTCGTACGAGGTCGGATTTTGACGAAACAAATTGCGTTGGATTCGTTTTGTCGAGCACTACGCAATGGAGCTGGATTGGAGTCGTTTGGAGCTAGTGAAAATTTCGGGTAAAATTAAACGCCCGTTTAATTTTATTCGAAATAAAACGCTGGAACTACATTGAAATCAAGGTGAGTGTTTTATAACACTCATAACGTACTAAATATCTTTATGCTAGTTAAATTTGATATTATAAAGTGTTATGATTTTATTTGTCGTTGTTTGATAGAATTTAATTGTCATATAGGTTGTCATTTGAATTAACCGTTGAAAATTAAATTGACAGTTAATTTTAAATTGAAATTGAATTGCAATTAAATTACCTGACATTGATAACTATGAAATTGCCATGAATTGTATTGCCTATTGGATGATTTATTTCGATGGATGCTATTGGTTGATATTTAAATGTTTGGATGTTTATTTGCTTATATATAACCTGTTATGCATACATATGATACTGTGATTTAATTTAAGTAATATATACTCATCCCTGACATTTAATTGAAATAAATAATTACTTGGCCATAGGATAGAAAATTATATACGGACACCGAATTGGCTAAATTAATAATTTTTAAAATCGTCGATTTGAAATTTATTTAAATGTTTGATGTAAAAGTTATAAATAGAAATCGAATTTATAGAAATCGAATTTATCGAAAAGGTGAGTTTGGAATGTTGAAATAAATTTTGGTTAAAGAAATTGTTAAATAATTTAAGTGGAGACTTTGGAATTTTAAAATCGGGATATGATTGAATTTCGAAATTTGATTTCACGGATAGTTTCACAGATCCTTGAGAGATGGAAAATCCCGTAACATCTCTTGAGTTATTGCACGCACGTTGACACTGGATAGGAGATGTCAAACCCCGTAAACATCTCTGACGCCATTACACTCATATTTATTTACGATTGATTTCACTTTCATAAGGATATTTTAGTCCTGACTCGAGTGTTTTGTCTTTCCATTACGCTCGGGTCAGTCCTGAGTTTTTCAGATTTTTGAAGATCTATTCTGGAGGATGAAGACGAAGATTTTGTTTACTACTACTATTATTACCCTTGCATCATGCTATCTTTTGCATTATTTTAGTTGTTTTGTTGTATATGTATAACTCTGATAAATGTTGTATAAATAATTGTCAAAGTATAGTAAGCAGCTTCATGAACTGTTTATTTGACTATTATATTTTATCGTTCCGCTGCGAGATTCTGTGTTGGTTCATTTCCTTTATTTCTTTTCTTTTCTTTTCTTATTTACCCCAATAACTATTTGCCCTTTTGAATGGTTTGGAATCGACATGTGTATTTGATCGTCGGTTTAAACTGTCCAAAAAGGCGGGTCGTTACAGTGACACAGATAACGATTCTGAACAAGCCAACGTTTGCTTTATGTCCTATACTAATGATGTAAGTGATTAAACTTTTGATGACTTAGTTAGAATTACTTGATAAGCTAAGAAATATCAAAAGAAAATATAAAGACACTCTTGCAAAATTGAATAGGACTGAAATTGAGTTCGATATGTTAAGAAATGAAAAAGAAATTTTAGAAGAAAAACTTGAAACTTCTCAAGATTCCCGTTCTAATACAACTTCTCAACTTTCTATGTTAAGTCAAGAAATAGAAACTCAAAAGGAAAAGAATGATGCTCTTTTAGTTGAAAATCATGATTTGAAAGAAAATATTAAAATATTGGAAATATATATTTCTAGTCTTAAAACAAAATTAGATAATATTACTAAAAATGTCTCTAATTTTTACAAAGGAAGAGAGAATCTTTCTAAAATTACAGAAAATTCTCAAGCAGTTTCAAATAAAACGGGACTAGGATATAAGCAAGTATCAAAAAGTAATCTTAAGAAAAGGAACTTTTTATATAATTATTTTAAAAGGAATGATGATATTATTCAAAATCAGTTTCAAGAGTTCCAAATCATTCTAAATCTATTAAGATTCGGGTTCCTAAAACCAACAATTCTTTGATTAGGAACAAATACATTAAATCTTTTATAGAAAATGTTCACAAAAATAAAGATTTCATTTGCAAAAGGAATTCTGAACCACCTTGGATTTAGTTTCCAAAGACCTAACTCTTAGGACCCTAACAAAAGGTGGGTACCAATGTTATTTCTACATTTTTGCAGGTACTACTTAAAAAGAGAGGAAAATGGACTGGACAGTGGTTGCTTAAAACACATGACAGGAAACAAAGGCATGTTGACTAACATTATTTACTCAGACGGAGGTTCTGCCACTTTTGGAGACAATTCCAAAGGATACATGATCGAAAAAGGCGATGTGAGCAATAACGGTACATATAATTTACTTCTTATTACAAATGTTTTACCAGTTAAGAATTTAAAACGTAATTTACTTAGCATCAGTCAACTGTGTGATAAAGAATTTAATATATCTTTTTCTAAAGATAAGTGTAGCTTTTTTGATGAAAATGAAAATATTATTTTTGAAGGTATTAGAGATAAAAATATATATATGTTAAATATGAATATAAATCACAACACAAATATGTGTCTAATAGCTAAAAGAAATGATCCTTAGTTATGGCACAAAAGGTTTTGTTATATAAATTTCAATGCTATAAACAAATTATCTAAGAATGATTTAGTAAAAGGTTTACCAAGAATGAATTTTAAAGTGGACAATATTTGTGATTCTTGTCAATTAGGTAAATTATCAAAATCATCTTTTAAATCAAAGAAAAATATTTCTACATTACAACCACTTGAGCTATTACATTTGGACCTTTTGGACCACCTTGAATTCAATCTATAAACCATAGAAAATATATTTTTGTAATAGTAGATGGCTTTTTGAGATATACTTAGACTATTTTTATGAAAAATAAAAGCGATACTTCTTAAAATTTCAAAATTTTTGTTAAAAGAATTCAAAATCTCAAAAGTTAAATGATTAGAAACATTAGAAGTGATCATGGAGGTGAATTTGAAAAATGAAGCTTTGAGAATTTTTGTAATAAAAAAGGAGTTTACCATAGTTTTTCTTTTCATAGAACACCACAACAAAATGGATTTGTAGAAAGGAAAAATAGAACTTTACAAGAATGTGCAAGAACTTTATTAAATGGACGCACTCTGCCAATACATTTTTGGGCAAAAGCTGTGGTAACTGTTTGTTATGTTTTAAATCGTGTTTCCATCTGACCACTAACAAAACACATACCATATGAACTTTTTAATGAAAGAAAACCAAATATTTCATATTTTATGGTTTTTGGTTCAAAATGTTTAATTTTAAACACAAAAGATCGGTTCGGAAAATTCGATCCAAAATCTAATGAAGGAATTTTCGTAGGATATTTGAAAACGAAGTAAAGCTTATTGAATTTTCAATAAAAGAACTAAAATAATTGAGGAAACTCTTCATGTCTCATTCAATGAGAATTATAACTTTAATAAAAGTCTTAAGGATGATGAGATAATGACTAAGACAATCACAAATACTGATACTCAAATAATTTTTAAGAAGATGAAAACATTGTTCATATTGAAAATGGATTAAGATCTCCTCCTAGGATTTTACGAGATTTCCCTGTAAAAAATATCATTGGAGAAATTAATTAAAATGTCAGAAATAGAAATCAACTTTGCTAAATGGGCCATGTAGTATTCCATTCTAACATTAAACCTAAATATGCTAAAGAAGCCTCTACTGATGACTATTGGATTATAGCTATGCAAGAAGAGCTAAACTAATTCGAACAAAATGAAGTTTGGGACTTAGTTCTTAGACCAAGTGATCAAACAGTCATTGGTACTAATAGCTTCTAAAAATAAAGCTGATGAACAAGGAAATATTACCAGGAATAAAGCTAGATTAGTTGCACAAAGATATAATCAAGAGAAAGGAATTGACTATGAAGAAACATTTGCTCTAGTCGCTCGACTAGAAGTTACGTATCTTATTGGCCTTTGCATGTTTTCATAATTTTAAACTTTATCAACTGGATGTGAAAAGTGCTTTTCTAAATGTATATATAAAAGAAATATTTATATTGAACAACCTTCTCTATTTTTACATGAAAAATTTTCAGACCATGTCTACAAACTTAAGAAAGCTTTATATGGTCTAAAACAAGCACCTCATGCTTGTTATGAACTTCTTAAAAGCTATCTTATAGACTCCGGTTTTGAAATCAGGAAGGTTGATCAAACTCTTTTTATTAAACGTGCTAAAAAGGTTAATTGTTCAAATTTATGTTGATGATATTATTTTTGTTTCCACAGATGATAAGTTATGTCAGGAATTTTTCTAATATAATGACCAAATAATATGAAATGTCACATATGGGAGAATTATCGTATTTTCATGGATTATAGATTAAACAATTAGATAATGGAATTTTCATTAATCAAGAAAAATACTGTAACAATCTAATTAAACGCTTTGGTATGGAAAATACTTTTGCCAAACCAACTCTAATGAGTACAGTAATCCATCTCGATCGAGATGAAGATGGCAAAAGTGTTGACCAAAAATTATATCGAAGTATAATTGGATCGTTACTTTATCTAAAGCTAGTAGACTTGACATAATGGTGAGTGTTTGTTTATGTGCCCGATTTCAAGCAAAACCTAAAGGATCACATATGCGAGCGATGAAACGCATATTACGTTATCTTAGCAAAACCAAAGATTTCGGACTCTTTTATCGGAAAGAATGTCCTTTCAAGTTAGTATCGCACAGTGATGGTGACTTTGGAGGATGTCGGATAGATCAAAAAAGTATGAATGGAACTTATCACTTTATTAAACAATCCTTAGTGTCTTGGTTTAGCAAAAAGCAAAATTATGTTTCACTCTCGACATGTGTAGCATAGTATATTTCAGCTGCTTTACCATGTGCTCAGGTCATCTATATGCAACAAACACTTCAAGATTTTGGAATTAATTTGTCTAATTCAACTATCTTTTGATAACAAAAGTGCTATAAACTTATCTAAAAATCCTCTCAGTCATTCACGAACAAAATATATTGACATTCGTCATCATTTTCTTCATGATAATATTGGAAAAGATATAGTCAGATTAGAATTTATATCTTTTGAAAACCAGCTGGCTAATATATTTAAAAAACCTTTAAATGAAAATAGTTTTATAAAATTGATAAGAGAATAAGGAATTTTATCTTTAAAAGATTATTAATTTAAAAAACATATATTTCTTTCAAAAAATGGGCCGCTGGAACTCAATCTCTGGTCTCATGGCTGAGAATCTCATGTTTTTCAATTTTTTCTATATGTTATTTCACACTATAGGCTAAATTTCACTTCTCCTTATACATTTTCATAGCTATAGTTTTACCAATACATTTTTTAGACAATTGTTTAGTTCCATCAATTTTTTTCTCTAGTTTCAAACATTCTCACCATAAACCTGCTTTCTATTTTTGCTCTATATTCAACTATATAAACCTTCATCTTTACGTTTTTTTATATCAATCTCAAATAGCTTATTTAACAAATAATTATCAAGTCATTATGTCTTCTTAAGAAAGTTCAAAATATTCTTCCATTGACTATAGCTCTCCATCCACCAATTATTCTAATCTTTCAATTCCTACTCCTGCATATAAACCTGTTTCTACTGCACCATGAAAAAAAAGTTCATGCTAGGAGACTCAGTTTTCCGGAAAAGTATGCATTAAAGTTCTGTGGTGCCTCACCAACAAATAATAATGTTCATGTTCTATCACCCAAGAGGCCTTCATACTTTCCAAATTCATGTGAACGCTCAATAATTCAACTAGCTCGAGAACACATTAAAATTGAGCTGGAAGAATGTGAGACTCCGAAGTATTCAACTTCCTCTTCATAGACTAATTTTTCTTATTTTTATCTATATTTTATTAATATATATATATATATATATATATATATATATATATATATATATGAATTAGCAATTCTTTTTGCCAAAAAGTTAACATGCTATTTTTCACAGCACCAGTTGACTGAATTGGTACATTCAGTCGACTGAATAATGTTTTAATAAAAAAATTATACATGAAATTCAATCGACTAAACAACTATTACAGCCGACTGAATCATACCCCAAATGACCTAAAAAGATTCTGGATAAAGTCAGTTGATTGAAACAATATATTCAGTCGATTGAATCACTGACCTGACAAATTCTTGGCCTTGAGTCAATATTTAGTGGATTGAACTTTCATTTTAGTCGATTGAATCTGGAAAACTATTTTTTTATACAAAAGGCCAGCTCCTTTACATTCCATCTCTTCATTATAACATTTCATCTTTTCACCTACCTCCATACCCATTCACTCTTAAAATTACTTTGGTTCCTTCCAAATCTACTCAGAAAATTTCCAAGCTCATCTTCTCTAAAACCCTAACCGTAATGCCACCTAAGAGAGCTAGACCTTCCTTCTCTTCAGCAGGACTCACCAAATCTCAAATTAGAAGTTGGTTATGCAATGATAAGGCTATTCAAAGGTTCAACAAGATGAGAAACTCCAGGATTTTCGAAGGTTCATTTGTAAAGTTCCCTAATTTTGATTCTTATGCATTCCAAGGCTTAGCAAGGAGAAGTGTCTAGAATCATTGCTTGATTATAATGCTAACAACCTAAAGACTAATCACCTTTTGACCAAGTTGTTCTATGCTAATCTTAACTTGGATCATCACACGGTCCATAATACCGATGATTGTGTATCGACACTTGTGTATGGAGTAAAGACGTTTTTACCCATCTCTAGAATAGGAAGGATCCTACAATGTACTTCAGAAGGCAAGGATTTAAACGAGATAGAGGTTGATATGGATCATCAAGATAGAGTAAATCACCTTTTTCTTTTCGATGACTTCAAAGAACGTAAGGCAAATGAGCTCCGACCAAAAGCAAGAATCATGCATCATGCTCTTACTCACTCTGTTAACCCTCGTACTAGAAGCTACGGGAAAATTTATAAGCCAGATTATCAATCACTCTATGCCATATGGGGACAACGACCTGTAAATTGGGCAAAGGTCATTCTCAAAGAATTTCATACCTTTAGCCAAGGTCGTGTGAAAACAATTCATTGCGGAGCTTATATAATGAGACTTTTTCTACATTTTGAAAACCCTCTTCCCGATTTGGATGTTAATTTGATTCGTTCTCTTAACACCAAGACCTTAAGTCCTATAGGTCTTCCTAAACACCTCCAAAGTCATACAGTCATAACTTTTGATCATTGGCAAGAGAATCAAGCCACATGATAACCTCAACCTTCTTTCCGTCAACATACTACTCAAATCGAAACTGGTTCTTCTTCTCAAGATCCATGACAATTTCATGAGATAAAAGAAATTAGACCTGATACATAAGCATGCCAAGCTCATATGATTATTTCTAGAAACCAAAAGATATTAGATAGGTGACTATCTCGAGTTGAAACTATCATTACCAAAATGGACTCCAAACTCGATTGTATCAAAAGCTTCTTAAATAACAAATGGGATGTGTTAACTTATGGTCCATCCTCCTCCATGTTGGTCCTATACCTACAAATCCAGGGAAATGACCGCAACCTCGTTTCATATAATCATCCTCTGGAGAAGAAGAAGATGGCAGTAAAGGTAAAAATTCAGATGTGAGTGGTGATGAAGAAATGGAAGGTGATGATGAAGAAGGAGAAGAAAGCTCAAATGGTGATGGGGAAGAGTAAGTTATTTTCTATCTTTTATTTGACATTATCACATTGAGTTCATGTTCTTTGGCTATGTTGTATTTTGACTTAAATGTTGGTATTTCTGTTATTTTGTGTTAAGTACTCTCTTAACTTTGTTGGTAAAATTGTTTTTATTCTTGTATGATCATATGTTGTGTATTTGTTATCATTATTGTTGTTATATATTCATATGTTGTGTATCATTATTGTTGTTATGCATTATTATATGTAGTGCAAATTTAATCACACACACACATACACACACACATACACACACATACACACACACATACATATATATATATATCCCCTTTTTGCCGATGACAAAGGGGGAGAAAGAAGTTTCGCACTAATAAAATTTGTAGGATTACAAGATACCAGCACAAATTCAGGGGGAGTTATAGATTTTTGTCAGATTCACACTCAATAAACTATGTCTCAAATGAAGTTTTCATTGATCAAAAAGGGGGAGAATGTTGGATTTCATGCTTTTGATTCATGACAAGGAGGTCAAGAAAGAAAAAGGATTATCAAATATTCGAAAAGTGTGATTTATTAGATTTTAAATTAGTATTTGTTGTTAAAATCTATCCTCAAGTAAACCTGCATTTCTGAAAATATACAGGCAGTCAACTGGAACCATCCAGTCATTTGACTGACTTTTGCACATGCATATTTACATATTACACAATTCAGTCAACTAAATATTCATGATTAGTCGGCTAAAAATGCCATACTCAAATTAAAACCTTTTGTTTTAATTTAGTCGACTGTCGTCGACTGAATATCATATAACTGTCATATTTTTAAAAATTTATGAAGAGACATTTCTCTTTCTGAAGAGGAATCTCTTCCAAGAAGAGTTGCAACCATTTCTATTCGTCAAAACTCTTTACCAAGTGTTGTAACTCTTCATTCAAAGATTAATGAACTAACTTTTATATTTTCTACTCTCTTGAATATTCATAATTTCTTATTGTTTAGAGTTTGTGAAATCACGCTTATAATTCTTCATTTCTAAAGCAATTTATACTTTCCTTATCTTCACAAACACACAAATATACATATCATACTTGAGGAAAAGATTATAGAAAGGGTGTACTTTAGTCGACAAATTTGTGTTGTTACAAGAACATAAAAAGTCAAGAAAACAATTTATTTGTATCAAAGTCCTGTTCGGTTGCTCAGGCGGAAAAAATCCTGTTCATTTTCTCAGGTGGTCAAAGTCCTATTCGGTTGCCCAAGCGGTGTAACTTATTTCTCTAGGTTAAGTGAGGGTTGCTAGTTTAATTTCGGAAGAAGTCTGAAACTGGACATAGAATGGGAAGTTCGAACCAGTATAAAAACCTCTGATGTCATTCTATTTTATTGCTTTATTTGATTACTTTATATTTCGCATAAGTAGTTTAGATAATATTCATATTACACGACCCTTAGTAGCACTTTCAGTAAATCTTGTTATCAAGGGGAAAATCATGATACGCTGGTTATCGCAACCAAATGTGGTTCTCCATTTAATTATAGAGCTTAAATTTAGAATTTTTCCTATGTTTACGAGGTATTATGGACTCTTACTTCAAACAGATACCTAAAAAAGAAATCTTCTATTTATAAGCATGGGATCAGGCTTCTAATTAAGTGATGATGGACTTTTTATTATGGACATCTGGTTTTCTTATTCTCAGGTGATGATGGATTTCTTTATTATATGGATATTCGGTTTTCTTATTCTCATTATTTAGATGATAAAACCCTATTATTGAAAATGTCCCCTTTTCAAGCACATTAACAGGATTTTAAGAATAAGAAATTATTACGGTCCCCTATTTTGGAAGAATTCCTAAATAGCCGGGATCTGAACTCTCTTCTATATGATAATGAATTTCTTTCTAGACTTTTAATTCCTTTATTATTATTATCATGCAGACAAAAAACTCATGCTATCGAAGTATGTTTCTTTTATCACCGTAATGGGATTTTCAGGATAAGGATTCATTATAGCCTCCTATTTTGGAGTCTTCAATTCCTAAGCAGGGAAAAATAAAAGCAAATGCTATATCCCAGGCCATATCCCTCATCATCAAAGTGGTGAATCTATGAAATCCATTGCCTTATCAAGTGCTAATTGTTGTTCAACAATATAGCTCGAAATGTCAATCTTTGAGTTGTTAGGACGAATAAGGCTTTGATTATAATTTTCAAATAAGAGCTTGAGTTTCCTGCTAAATAGTTCACATGCATCCTAAAGTTATGATCAACGGAGTTTCTTAGACAAAATGCCAATGCAACCCCTTGTTTACAAATTTCAAGAAATGTGAAGAAGCATAAGTTCCGAACTCACAAATCCCATCATTGGAGCATGTATAGTTGCTTCATATATTTAACGACCCTGGCTCAACCTTCGAAAATCGATACCAAATACATCATCCGTATTCGAATGTCATAGATTCAAACGTTGAGTCTGGTTCGCCGGAGCTTATAACAACATTAGGTGCGACAACACAATGGAAGAAAAACAATATATCATTGGTACAATAATGGATGCAGTATCTGATACAATATGATACAACAGGTGCCCAGCACTATCAGAGCCAAAATGCACAACAACGGAAATACAGCAGCGGAAAGGTAGCGCCAACATAGGCTCCAAAATAATCCAACATCCATACTGCAACTCCAATGCTTCAAAACCAAATAGCTCAACCCAAAACTTCGAAGACTCCAGTCCAATAAGTTCGAATCACCATCAATGCTGAAGTTGAAACGCAATGCGATCGCCAAACCGAAGACTCCAAAGATTTGCCAAAGCTAAACCTACTATCTGACTATTTGAAAATCTGACTCTAGGCTGTCCGTGTGGAAAATTGTGGGCACCCAGAGTTAAAGAGGGAACAATAAACTCTAGGTCCGTCATGCGGCTGGTGTGAGAAAAAGAACAGTTTATTTTGAATCAAAGAAAACAAAGGGGAATAAAAGAAATCTGCAATGCTTTTTGGAAAATGAAACTACCATAAGGCCTCCTTGCACACACACAATGCAAGCGCACAATTGGAGGAGATTTCTCCTTATGATAGTCAAACATGATTGATACGTAAAAATCTTTTGATATTTTTATTAGCGTAGAAAACATTTGCATGTATAATATTAATCTTAGCCAGCATATGTACCATTATAGTATGCCTACTATAGCTACCATGTTAGATCGCAGGTTCTACAACTAAAACCATACAGGGCACGTATTGTATGATTGCATTTCCAACAAATGGTCAGGCTAAGGAACTTCCTACACCACATGGGTATGCCTCTGGAGGGACGCCCCGAGAACCTAACCGGATCTCTGCCAACACAAGGCCGGATTACCTCTGTAACTAGGTAACTAACTATCACGAGTATGCCATCCTCCGGTCGTTACCGACCTTTATCCGAGAGCTCTCAACACCAATAAATTTGCAACAACCACATAGGTTAAATATCTGGGCTCCATACCATGATACCATCTTTTTCCAGAAGTAAATGGACACACCCTAAAGGATGCGACCCTCATAAACTTGCTGCATTCTTCCTGTTTCGACCATTTTCGGGTTGTGAGGTCCGACGAGGTCTCGTCCACAAAGCTACGCTTTTCATAAAAGTCATGCTTTGATCAACAAATGATCAGCAGCACTTAGCATGCCACATTACCAAATTGGGAATGTATCACTAGTAACCATCAACTTCATAACTTCTAAGCTCGCACGTCTCAGAGAAGGATGTTAAGTTTAGAGAATAAATTCTCCACTACCAACAGAAATGTATTTGATAGAAACTAGCTTTACATCTCAAAGTGTAATGTCAAACATACATCCATACAAGTCCATCTCGGGTTCGAACGGAACCGAATGCACTTCAAAGAAGCCCTTGCAAATCCGGGTATTCATAATCTCGATCGGACTCCCCATCGCATATGGAGATCTCAATACCGTAGCTACTCAGTGCAAAGTCATTCGACAGGTAATCCTATCGTTCTCGAAAATACCCGGTCTTCACCACCGATCTACAAATGCTATCCATTTCATCGTATCATTATTCAGAATGGGTTTTATGACATAAAGTCCTCTCCCGGCTAAACCAAATAGTGAGCGCTTAAATTTAAAAACATATGGATATATTGGGATCTTAATTAAGTCACAACTTAAGCCCACAACATTCCTTTAAATGGTTTAAACAAATTTCCACTTTTAATCTTTTATACAAAAGATTCACCCTTTAAGATCCTTTTCAATTTGAAAACAAAATTCACCAATCTTTAACAAAGATCCATTCATAGCTTTCAAAACAATTTCCAACTTGATTCACCAATAACTTTAAATTCTTTCAACTAGAAATCCTTTCTTTATATGAAAGCTATTATTATTTGAAAACAAATGCTTTCCCTTTTGGGAAGATCCGATTATATTTACTCAAGTTATAGTCTTCAAAGTATACATTAGAAAATCAGTGAACTACCGTATTCACGACAAGTTCTATTTGAATTAAATTTAAATTCCTAAAATAATTTATTCAGTATACTTCAAAATGGTTAAAAATGGTATAACTTGTATAACCCTTTCAAATCATAATTTCCAAAATAATTTCAAATCTTAAATAAGATATATTATATTCAAAATAAATTTCAATTTTAAAACTTCCTTTTCAAAAGCTTTTCATATTCAACCCAATTACATTTCCAAATCAAATTGGATTAGAAGTTTAAAATAATATATATTTAAATTCACAATATCTGTGACTTTACCAATTTCCCGTGAAATCCATATTTGAGTGTATGGTGTAGTCCAGGGGTTTTACACACAATAATAACATGTCACAACCATCATCAATTCGAACATAACAATATCGATAAGCGGTATAATCTTATAACGCTTATCTTTCATTCACAAATTCACAAATAAATATGTAAATACATCACAGATAAACAAATCATAGTTCACGGCTTAATCATATCACAGCACATCACACATCAGGGATAAACAATTCAAAGCATTCAATAGAATTCAATCAACATAAGCAAGATTAATCAATCACATAATTTTATAATTAATTTAAATTAATCTCAAAATAGATTAATTATCTATGAATTAATTAACTAATCCTGCTTGATTAACATTAATTAATTACAAACCATTTGATATTAATTAATGAAATTAATTAATCAACCTTAATTATCCATCTTAATAAATTATCCTTTAATCAATAAAGTATCCTTAATTAATTATATAATTTAATTAACCCTATGTTAATTACATAATTCATTAACCCTTAATTAAGTAATTATCTTTCAATCATAAATTAATTAACCTTTAACTATCCTTTAATTACTTACCTTAAGTAATTAATCTTTGAGTCATTAATTATCCCTTAATTACTTACATAAAATAGTTAACCTCAAATAATTAACTAACCTTTAATTAACCTTATTGATTAATTATCTTTTAATTAATCACATTAACAAATTATCTATTAATTAATCACCTTGATTAATTACACTAATTAATTAACTTTTAATTATTAAGTAATTAACCTTTATTACTTAATTAAATTTTTATTAATCACATTAAATTAATCCTCCTTAATTAATGCCAATAAACAATCAACCTTAAATTAATCACATTGTTAAATTATTTATTAAGTAATTATACTTAATTTATTTCATTAAGCAATTATCCTTACTTAATTACTTACTTACATCCTTTAAATTTTAATAGATTGAAATAAATACTTGAAATTATTAACATACAAAATCCTCTTGATTAATGAAGGATTAATACACTTCCTTAATTACTTTTTCATCACAACATGATATTATCTTGAAAACGTTTGTTAATTTATCTAATATATAATTATTACATACCAAAACAATTTTGAAAATATTTCAACTTTTAATTTAAATCTTTGAAACCTATTCATATCTTTAATTTTAAACCTTGGTATAATATTTATTTTATAACTTAAAACCTGGTACATATTTTATTTTCAAAATATTAAAACCTGTAAAAACATGCTTTCCTCTACAAATTGAAAACCTAGTATTAGTTTTAAACAGATCCGAGCTACTACTTCATTTTCCCGAGCCCATCTTCGAGTTTTTCCCTTACCTCTCTCATCTTCGAGTCAACTCATCGTTTTCCCGTGTTCGTACTCGAGAACTCCTCATCTTCCCAAACACCTCAATATTCACCCGAAACAGGTGAGATTTCGAGCACATGTACGACCAGTTGATCGACTTCTGACCATCGCCAATCCCTTCGACATGCCATCAACAACCACCTCAACCTAATCCATCACCCAGCTTCGACGATTTCATCAGAAATCGAAATTTAACTATTCGATACTTTTTTGGATCCAAACCCATCAGCCAAAAACCGCCTCGTACCACCGCGTCAAGCCACCAACGGTCATGAAACTTCGACCAGAGCAGCTTCACACACCTACGCCTCTTCTCCCCTAGGTCTGATCGCCTACGATCAACTGTCAATATCGCATGAACTTGAACAACATCGTCGACCAAACTTGAATCTTAAACCCTACTTCGCCTCCACCAGGCTACGCCAGCCATCATAAAAATTTTCCACCATTTTTCCATAAATCTCCACCACCCAGGCTACCTCCAGCCTCGAACACGATATCCATTTCATCGTCGATGGTCAGAAATCTAAAGAAAACCCAATTATGAAGAACACACAAGTTCTCACGACCCACATCCTTAAAAATCCAAATAATATTATTAAAAATCATCATATTCAAATTCGAATCGGTTAATATAATCAAAACTTGAATTTAATATGATTTATTTTTACCGACTTGAAACAATTTCCACCGTATTTTCTTCTTCTAGTAAAATTTCTTGCTAATTTTACTTATAAATTTTTTTATAATAGCATTTGTCAAATACAAACAAATATCTTTCAAATATAATAACCTAATATTGTATATGTGAAGAGATATGCATTTGTTTTGATTGAGTTAAACCTAAAAACTAAAGAACAAAGCTTGAAATATATATCCACAGACATGCACACCATTATTTACATGTATATATACATATACATATACATATATATGTGTGTGTGTGTGTGTGTATACATGCAGGCAAAACAAAACATTTTCCTAACATACTTCCATTATCAATCCAAAAAAATCAATATATATATATATAAGTGAATTTGCTCACCTGGAAGTTGATTAAGCAGAGAAGTTTTGTTTGGAAATTTAAAAAACTATAAGTTGCTTTGATCCAGGAAATTTGGAATTGGAACTTGATTAAGTGATCCGATCTTTGTTTTAATTGCTTGATCTTCAGGTTGAAAATGGTTGAAATTGTTTGATAAGATTGAATCAATTTGCATGCTTCAGATTTAAGTTAATAATTTGCTTTGCTATTCCAGGTTTTGATTCCAGAAAATTGACTGTTGTTTGAACTTAATTTGTTCTGGAAATCGATCTTGAAACTGATATATTGAATTGCAACTTTGAATTGCTTTAGTTTATTCTTGAATTGGGTTAAAGTTAATCTTGTTTTCAGGTTGATGATGAGATGATCTTTGCATTGTTTACAGGTTTTTATTTTTTTTCTTTAAGTTTTGAAAGGATGAAAGAAATTGAAAAGTGAAGATGAGAAATTTTTAAGAAGGTTGGAACTGAGAATAAAATGGCAGATTTTCTCAAATACACTTATTATTTATAAATTATTTTTAAAAGAAAATTTTGTTTGCCACTTGTTTAAACTAAGATTAAAAGTGTTTATGCATGTAGTTATTATTTTACAAATGTCAATAACAATCATTTTTATGTTTAAAACCCTTTATTAAATTTTTATATTTACATAGGTTCATGTTTTTATTTATTTATGTACATTATCTATTTTATATTTTCATTTATCCTTATATATATATGTCTTATGGTTTTAATATTTTCTATTTTAAATAAATGCATTTCCTTTTATAAATTTTTATATAGCCTTAAAGAAAATGATTTTAAAAATTAAATATATATTAATAATTAAACACATATATTTATAATATATTTAAATTCTTATAATATAGAATTTAACCTTAAATAAATTTTTGAAAATTATTTACATCAAATTCAAAATATAACTTTCAAATCATAATTTTTATATATTCTTAATATTAGAAAACAAATTTTATTAATTTTAAAATATAGCGTTTTCAAATCCAAATTATTTCTAAAATATTTGATTTTCCAAATCAAATTCTATTTACCATATATATATATATATATATATATATATATATTCCAAACCCAGATTCTATTCACAATCTATTATTATAAATATATTTTTATTTGTTTTGGAAATTTTCAAATTAAATTACCAATTAATTAACAAATTAATTCAAAATCAATTTTAGTTACTGGATTTAATTTGGCCTAAAAATGGGAATGTTACAATATAAATATGTATTGAGATTTTTTAGGATTTATCTATAGGGACCGCTTACTTAATTAAAGAAGACTTTATAGGTTTTGGGACTCATTTATTGGAAATAAAAAATTACTCAACAATGAAATTTAAAACGTAGTTCCCTTTATTATAGTGGTACACATCATAAGAGAAATAATCCATCTCTCTATAACCAATATAGCACCCTATCTAGCAAAGTTAAGAAGCATCATATTTCAGTTTAGTCTGAAAAGTGATGTGATCTTCTACTTCAAGAGGAAAATTCAAATTATCCATTATAACAAATTTTTGAATAGAAAAAATATTTTATGAGGGGATATTTTTAATAAACTAGAAATTTTCAAATGGGAATTTATTTAAATATTCAAACTTGATTCGAAGTTAATAAATAGTAAGAAAATCAATTGTTAATAAAAGTGATCTAATTTTTAATGATGTATTTTATTTAAATTTATAGGATCTTTCCATAATTTTTAATTTGGAAAATATTTACACCATCTTTTGACGTATTTTTGGGCAAACAACGATATCTTTGAAATTCCATGTAATGAGATAACCAATGTATTTTATTTTTATTTTATGATCGTATTATATTTTTTGTGTGCTATTGTATTTTTGTTTTTGTCATTCGTAGTTCGCACTTAAATGGAATTCGGTGTGGCGAAATGTTGAAAATCACATAATAAACTTAACTCTACACTTAGAATATTCAACACTATAACTTTTCCCTCTTCCTCTTTCTTTTCTTCAGTATGTTGTAAACAAATAATATTGGCTACCATCTTCAAAATTAAAAATCAAATAACTTAAGTAACGAAAAAAATGTGAAATTGGATCCGTTGATCTCGTGTAAGCCAGGGCTTTAAATCAAGGTGGGGGCTGTAGTGATGTTTGGGTTAAAGGGGGCTGAACTAGGGTTAGCTTTTGCAGCCGATTTAGAGAGAGTTAAAAGGGTTGATGCCATCATATTTCTCGTGTGGAGTCAGATCTAGTGGCCCAAATTTGGGAGGTGCGGTCTTTAATGATGTGGCCCAGATTAGGGAGGCGGGTATAAGAGCAAAGGTCACTTTCGATGGAGGGGATCAAGAATGAAGGTTTTGAGTCAAGGAGGTAAAGCACACAAAGAGAAAATAATCGGTGAAGTCGGATTGTAATTTGGCCGACCAAAGTTCGAGATTGGGTAAACAACATGCATAGTGTTGGGTGCATGCATATCTTCTGTGCACGGAATTAGAGAGATAGGGCAGAAGAAGGATTTGATGTGGGTAATTAACTTAAACATGTAATTAGTGTAAATTATTAATTTAATTTAAATCAAAAGCTTATAAAATGAATATCTCTCTCAAACGAGGTCTCAAGACGTAATCTTTTGCATTGCACTTGTATGAGCATTGTCTACACACTCGAATTGATTTTGTCGAGTTTGGAGTAAGTGGAATTTTGAGCAAAAATTGAACGACATTCGATTTTAGATAAAACTGAAGCTAGCGTCCACTAGAATTTTGGTGAGTTATCTCACCTCTGGATGAATAACATATAATATATTAAATTATTCTTTTTGTGTTTGAATGATTTATTGATTTGGTTTTGTTGAACTTACGTTTGGAAATGCGAATGAAATATAAAATGAAATACATATTTTGTAGAGGAATTTGGATTCTCGTTACTATTAATTTTGATTTCAATTGTGTACCAATTGTATAAATTGTTGAATGTCAAAACTTGGTAGTCTAGCTATATTGGATATCACATTATTATATATTAACAATTGATCCTTTTTAGTGAAAAGGAAGTAGTAGCATTGGTTAAGTGCTAAGTTTTAGTATATGCCTCATTTTAGTATTTTGACATACTTTAGTCTTCTATTTTGATATGAAATTGGTTTTGATTCGAAGAATGATTTTAAATATGGTCTTTTGGATTTTCTATGATATTTAAAAATAGTTTTTGAACTTTTTCTATTTTTCTTCAATCTTTTTATAAATGTTTTAAAAGTATTTTGGGAAGTATTTATTTTATAGAAAAGTTAATATAATAATTTTTTAATGTTGAAGGAAAATAAGCGGGGAAATTCTTCTTTGGTAATAAAGTAATTCTGTTTTAAAAGAAGATAACAATATTTTAGGATAAATATTTATGAAACATTTTATATAAAATATAGTATAAAAGAATAAGTTTATAGATTATATTTATAAATAGAAGCATTGATTTATAAATGATATTTTATAAATGGGAAATTAATATCATTTTGATAAATTGGAATAATAAATTACATTTGTGAATTTATGGTGATATATGAAAAGATCGTTTTGTGGAAAGTATTTGTTCCAATCTTGCAATTGAAAATTTGGGAAAAGTATAGGAGATTTAAAATTAGAAATGAGTTTCATAAAGAAGTTTAATGAGGAATTTTGTAAAGAAGTTTTATAAAGAGTTTTATTAAGAAGTTTTATAAGGAGTTTTATTAAGATTTCTATAAAGAAGTTTTATAAGGATTTTTATAAATGAATTTAGAGATGTATAAAAAGAATTTTTAAATGAAATTGGAAATGTATAAAAGGAGTTTTATTAATGAATTTGGGAATTTATAAAAGGAGTTTGTAAATGTAAAAGAGGTATATAAAAAGGAATTTCATAAAAGGATGTTTTAATTTCCATAAATGATCATTTTGAATTATAGTGGTATGAAAAATATTCTTTTCATACTGAGCACCAAATTTCAAGGTATGGAAACTCGTCTCTATCGTGAGAACTAAGAATGTATGTTAAGGCAAGGATAACTATCCAACCTGTTCGATTTCTTTATTAGTCGAGGAGTAGTATTGTTTGGAATTGAAAAGTGGAATTAAGTATCTAATTTCCATACGATCCATCTATTTATACCAAAAGTGCTTTGGGTTTATTATGACTAATGTTTTTAATAGACATGTGTTTTTATCTAATTAAGTACGGTTTTGGAAATGAAATCGTTCTCAAGGTTTCTAAATATACTTATACCGTTGAGATAAGTATATAGGTACATCTCCAAAGTATTGAAAATGTAATGTTTTGTGAATATATTTATACTGTTGACATAAGTATATGGATAAGTTTTCTAAATATTGAAAGTGAAATGTTTTGTGAGTATACTTATACAGTTGGGATAAGCATATCCATATTTTTCAAGTATTGAAAAGAGTAGAGAGGTTTTGTGAATATATCTTTTGTAAAGGGAATTTTAATACAAATATTCGAAAGGAGATTTTAAATAATGAAATGATTAATTACAGAGGCTTAGTGACGACTTATGTGCTTAAACAGGGTTGGTTTCCACATGGTGTTAAATCTCTGATTGAATTTTTTTGTTTGATAGTTTAATAACCGATTATCAAATCTTGTTTAGTTTTGAAACCATCGCTGTAAGTTCGGAGATACCAGGATCAAATATATTATCCAAAAACCACTTCGAACCAACATAAGCATTCGAATTAGAGATACACTGAAGTTGATGGAATTGAAGATGGAGTCCTTTGAAGTTTAAGGGCTACTTGCTACTAATCTGAAGGATGATTCCAAAATGGATGTAGTATAAGTTGTGCCTTTGGTTTGTTCAGTCCCAGAGCAACATGTATGGATGTATGCTAGCATTATAGTGTTGCGTGGGGGGCTTGTTAGCATTCTAAGTAGGATTGCTAAAAAGGTAAAAGGAAAATCAAGTCATATAACCCGGGAATGGCTAAAGCAGAGATGCAGCAAGTCTATTTGGTTCACTCCCGTTAGGGTATAGTCGTCACTTGTATCTAGATTAAAATTCCTAGATTATGTATGCTTGTGACCACGAAAACAGTTTGTCTAAGTGATGGTCGGGGTAATGATCATATTCGGTACTATCCAATAAGGGATAGGCCGGTTCTTTATTAGTAGAGGTGTGATAGGTTCGACCTTGGTACATTTTATCTAGAGATGTACTGTACGGAAGATAATCCGTTACCTTGTAATTTTTGGAATCCATTCTCCAATAAGGCCCTTATGACCTAGTTGTGCTCAACTCTACTGGAATGTGAGATGCAAGCATTTTAACTATGTTACATATTTATTTTAAACCCTAGACATTATTATAATATAGTTGAATTTTCTAATCAAATGATTTGGTTATCGTAAGGTAAAAACCCGTCCGTGTTTATGTGCCATGTGGTATTATGAGATACCTTTATTTATGAAAAGTTTATAACATGTATAATCCACTTGATCGGCGTTTCTCAAGTTGGTCTACTAGACTGATCCGGATGTTATTTTCTTATAATGCTCGGGTCAGCCCAAGTATATTTCCAAATTTAGTTATGGATGTTTTGGAGCTTCGCAACACGAGCTAGATGCCTCCAAGATGTATTCACATGTATTTTATTTCCACTTCATTTCTTGTACTGTATTTATCATCGTTTATGAGGATACGTTATTATAAGTGTCTAGGTTGATGATATGTTAGCATACTCTAATTGATGTATGTATATTATAGTTTTATTTTGTAAAGATCTATGTATATTATATATTACTCATCATGATGTAAGATTATGTTCTATCTTTTTTTCTCTTTCCCCTCCAACAGTGCATCTTTTTGGAACTCGAGTACTCGACAAGTGAATATTGTGATGTATTATTGTCTACTTTTGAGGGTCGAAAAGCCCAGTCACTACAGTACTACTCCCAACATAATGATCAACAAGTTTTGTTAGAAAAGGTGTTATGTTGGATCTCTTTTATGGTTAAACTTCCAAGTAAGAAAAGATCATATTTTATCCAATACCCTTAAATTTAATTAGTCGAAGGCATGAATTCATGAGAGTGTGGATTTCTTTACCCAAAGGAATCCCTTCCTAATAATAAAGTCCTTATCTCCAATTTCGAAACATGATTCCTGATCTTATTTGTAATACACCTCTACCACCAGCTCTACGAGGATTAGATAAAATTTCAATCCCTTACTTCACAACCCCTTTAGAAATAAGTGGCCACCAACACCAGCGTATGAGTAATTAAATAAGTATTGATAAAGAAAACACAGTTATAAAGTGATATCAAATCAAACAATTTAAAGATATTACGTCTTCCAACGCTATAATCGGTAAAGCACTATAAGAAGGTGTTATACCGCCTTTTGGTGAAACCGTGATATCATCGGTTCGACTAGGGACGGATGGCTGATAGCTTGAAGTGTCAATTATATATAGTACAATAGATGATAGTAGGACAGATTCCAACCAGGGCCAAATCGAAATGTAGCTAGCATGAAGTAGCTAGCCTGGCCCCGTGAAGTTATATCTCAAGTTTGGAGTTGATTGAAGTTCATATGCACAAGTTAACGAAAAGATAATGAATTGTTTGGAACGACCAAAGAACGATCAAGGAAACAATTCAATTCATTAGAGAACATTCAATATCTTGAGAACTATGAAGCCAATCCATACGAGGCTTTTAGGACATTAACAGCGTGGCAAAGGGAGCACACCATAATGATCATGCGTCATAAAATGGAGGTGGAAAGAAGGCCGATTGACATACATCGATCTTTATTGGAAGGTTTAATATAACGATCGGTGTATTTTAGTGTATGTTCTATCTTCGATCAAGAATGACCCATAACTTGCAATCTGCGACCCAGAATGATCCTATATTTTAGGAGCAACACCAAGAGGCCTTTAGGATCCTTCAAAAATAATCGCGAGTTGATTGGAGCAAATAAAAAGGATCAGCTATACGTATTCCGATCGTTATTGATCATCGAATTAACGTGGTCGAACGATATGGTGGGCCCTGTTGGACCTAAAGAGCTTTCTTGCAAAGTTTCAGCCCAATCCATGTGCATCTTCTACTATAAATATAGCAAGCATAGCTTTAGAATAATGGGGCTTCTTCTTCTTCTTCCTGCAACGGAGGCTGTGCAATTTTTATTCCTGAATCTTGTATTAATAGATCCTAGTTAATCCAAATATTCATGTAATTGTAATCCAGTGAAAGATCAATAAAAGTATGAAGTGGACATAGGCCAAAATTTCCGAACCACTATAAAAATCTATGTGTTCATTCGCTTCGACTACTTTATTTCCAATTTCATTCATCGTTTGATCTCCATGAGATTCTACGGGTGTTAATGCTCTTATTGGTGTCTACATTTTGGTGATTTCACTAAGAAATGAATTCTCAGCTCGGTTGGATCTCATCTTCTACTGGTGAATTTCATGCTTACGTGATAGATCTAGCTTTTAGTCGATAAGTTTCTTGTTTTACCCAGATTTGAAAGAGATCTAGATGAAGACTATTTCCATGGCCAGAAAAGCCAAGTCTACTTCTCTAGTCGAACAAGGAAACCATGAAATATGTGTCCAATTAGCCATGGGTTTCAAGAAAGTGCATTCATGTTTAAAGTTTGAAGGATATGTGAATCACTTATCGACCATCACCCAAGAACACTCAATGAACGTTCATTCATCATGGATCCAGATGCCTTATTATCTTGAACGATCGTTCCCTGTGGTGGTTTATGTTGGTTGTTCCAATAGCTTGGATTTGGCCATCTCCTCCTCTACACGATCAGTGTCACCGATCGTCCATGTACGATCATTTTAGTAGGATCGTTCCAATTGGTCCCCCCACTAATCGATTATATACGATCGTTCCAATATGATCGTTATTGTACGATCATTACAATATGGTCGTTATTGTACGATCATTCCAATAGCCAACCTAATATGATCGTTCCACTCTCATTCTTATAACCAATCATTTTCTGTTAGCCTATCCAGCAATTAACGATGGAATTGTTGTTGCGCCTATACGACCGATCTAGTACGATCGTTCCAAGGTCATGAGGCACGATCGGTCATTTTTATTTACATATCCATCTGTAAACTGATGTCCATGGTATTATACTTATTAACCGATCCAATAACAATTGGAGCTTCTTTCACTTTTCTAAACCAAAAGTTTTAGCATCTTCTTGGACAAAGTACTTCGAGTTTTTCAAGGCTGGGCATTATATGTTTGATCCTTATGGGGTGGCATGCATAATGAGTGATGTGTGAATTTTGACAAGTATGAAGGCAAGCAAGATTTTGGAACCCTAGCACTGACCCGAAACAGGACTCGAGTAAGACAAAGCTTTTTTTGAAGCAAATTTCTAAGAAACCCCAAGTACTGATTACCGGACCTTCCAATTTACTAACTCTAAGTGATCCAATGATTGACCCCAAGTGATCCAATGGCCAAATCCAAGGGATTATCAGATTTCCTTGGGTCTGACTATAAGTGATTTACCACTACCCGTCAATTCCAGGCCAACTCGCTTTGCGTGTATCTAAGACATGTATATGTTATTCACAAATATAACAAGTAGCTATAGCCTAAGAACATGCCTCATCGACAATGATCGAAACATCCGAACCCGATCAATAAAGAAATCTGATTATCAATTGGATCGTTGATGGTTGATATCCTACTGAAAGAAGCTAGAGGCAAAGTGGAATAGCGAGCACACGACACTACTTCACTTATCAATGAGATTTATTCTAATCTTCTTTGAACTATTTTATTTTAATTTCAATTTAAATTATATTATGAACTACGACTAACTTGAATTAAACTATGTGCATACGATGTAGGTAACCAAGTAACTAGAGTTGGTCGCCAACCAATTTCTACAAACCGTGACAAGACCTTTAGAGTTTTTATCTAGATGAACATGATTCGACTGTTTATCGATTACTATATGCCCCTGACTTGGGACACCAAGGCATATAATAGGAAAACCCGATAAGATCAAAATCCAATAGAAGATGGACACGACTGGCCGACCACTCATCAATCTTCATATTAGGCCTGAAGTACCCGCGATTGACTACATGCTCATCAACCACCGCCCTCGATGCATAGGCTTGATTACAACTTGAAATAGAGGCGACTTAATGGCCTGCTCAGTAACTCATTATCTCCGTTTGCAAGAAAGAATACGAAGCAAATTGTGCAAGACTTGATTTTCCAATCCCAACATGGATATGATCCAACTATCCATCACTTCCCTCCTTCCTCAACTTGATTGGAAGAGCTACAATTACCGAGTGGATGAGAATTGACCATCCGTTTGCCAAGTTTTATCCTGAATGTTGGGGGCAGAATCCTATTCCACGGGGTTTTGTGGTTCGACCGTTCATTCGACGAATTTTAGCTCGATGCGGTAAATAAAGTACAAATCGAGTGGGTGTGATTGGCCACCTAACGAGAAAACTCTATTTCCCCAAAGTGTTGACTAGAGTATGAACTATTTGAATCGAAACATGACTGCTTCGGGCAGAAAATGACTGCCTACGACAAAACTCTAAGTCCCTGAAGTATGGACTGGAGTATAAACCATTCGGGCGGAAACACGACTGCCCATGAGAAAAATCTAAGTCCCCGGAATGTGGACTAGAGTATAAACCATTCTAGGGGAAATACGACTACCTTGGGTGGAAAAATGACTACCCACGACAAAACTCTAAGTCCTCAAAGTGCGAACTAGAGTATAAACCATTCGGGTGAAAATTGACTGCCCCAGGCGGAAATTGACTGCCCACGAAAGAACTCTAACTCCCCGGAGTGCGGACTGGAGTATAAACCATTCGGGTGGAAACACGACTACCCTGGGTAGAAACATGACTACCCACGAGAAATCTCTAAGTCTCCGAAGTGCGGACTGGAGTATAAACCATTCTAGTGGAAACACGACTGCCCTGGGCAAAAAAACGACTGCCCATGACAAAACTCTAAGTCCCCTAAGTGCGAATTGGAGTATAAACCATTCGGGAAGAAACATGAATGCCCTATGTAGAAAAACGGCTGCCCATAATAAAACTATATGTCCTTGGAGTGCTGACTTGAGTATAAACCATTCGGGCGGAAACATGACTGCCCTAGGTGGAAACATGACTGCCTACGAGAAAACTCTAAGTCCTCGGAGTGCGGATGGAAGTGTAAACCATTTGGACGGAAACATGACTTCCCTAGGTGGAAAAACAACTGCTCACAACAAAATTTTAAGTCCCTGGAGTGCGGACTAGAGTATAAACTGTTCGGGTGGAAACACGACTGCCCTCGGGTGGAATAATGACTATCCATGATAAAATTCTAATTTCTCGAAGTGTGGACTGGAGTATAAACCATTCAGCGGAAAAACGGCTGCTTCGAGCGGAAACATGACTGACCACAAGAAAAGTCTAAGTCCCCAGAGTGTGGACTGGAATACAAACAATTCTACCATGACAGTCACAAGTTTCGAATTATAACTAAGCGGCAGGCTGTCAGACTCAGTCGCTAAACTAGACTCTACATCGGAATTAGCCCTACGTGAAGAAGATCCAGCGGCATGATTGTAGAGTTCCCAAAACACCTAGATTCCCTTATTATCAAACTTAGTAAAAATCGTAATTAGGAAAAAAACAAAATGTACCTCTAGTGCATAGTGCATGTAAGTGCAGTGTGATAAAGTGTTGTTTGGTATAGTAATGAGTTATGCAAAATTGAAGACAAGAAAAGGCAACAAGACTTAAAAATTTGTTCAGAGAGACGCGGCTTGACTTTCAAAGACAATTGTTAGCTAATAGAAATCTGATTATTGTTTATGTTTCAGATGTGTTTTAAGATGATAGTTAAAGGTTTTCATTCGTTACATTTGCTCTAAGGAAATCTGCTATCGGTCAGGAGGTTCACGTCATATGCAAGTCACCAAATGTTTGTTCAAGTACAAGAAACCAGAACTCATTGTTTAGTCCATGTTAGTCCCTTTTCAAAGTAATAAACACCATGGTTTCTTAAAATCAGAATAGTATTATAAATGATAATCGTAGATCACAGCGGAATAATGTGCATCATATTATACATATTACGAGATAAAAATATAATTTTAGACTCACATAATATACATCAAAGATAAGTCACAATCTCAAAAATGCATTCCATAATATTATATAGAAATATCCTAAGCAGGATAAACTGGAAAATCAAAATAGTCTATCTTCATGCTAGCACGCCTACCCAAAAATTCTACAAGTCCTAAAACCTGAAAAGTCTCGGCCTGACCCGAACGTTATAAAATAAATGGGTCATACTATCTTTAAATATCAAAAAGGCGAGAAAAAGATATAACATAAAAGTATATGACAATATGATAAATAAAAATTCCATAAATATAAACAAGGCATTGGAATAGCTTACTTAGAATCCATTTCACAACATAGAAATATTTCAATTGTAAAACACAGAATAAATAATAAAAGAAACTAGAAATTTTAGAATAAATAACGATACCTATCATATCGATTGCAACAATCATACACATACCGTAGAAGACAAAAGATGGTATCATCCATACCAATCTAATGCCATCATCCGAACCGTGAAAAAAAATCTTAAAATCCAAGTAAACAAATCTCGGCCGATCCAAGGATTGTGAGAAAAATCCATGACTGTACTTCTTAAGGATCTATTGGCCCCACATTGAATGCCAATAGATAATACACTCTAAAGTGCCAAATACTATAACTTTAGTCACTACAAGAAGTTAAACAAATCGTCCCATATCGTCTGGTGAAATTCGAGTATTTATTAGAAGCTTGGAAATCACACTTATTACAGATATCATTGGAAAACCTAAACTATATCCTCTCAAGAATTTATTAGCCCCACATCAAACACTAAAACAGAATATAACCCTATAGTGTTAAGTACTTTCCTAAAGGCAATCATGAGAATTTAACCAAAGCATCCCATACTACCTGGTGAATTAAAGTATTCGGTAGTGGATTACTAAATTCTATTCAAACATTCTATTCAATGAGTTATACCATATTTGACGAAGCATTACTTGAAAGCATTTAAACTAGTCAATAACACTAAATCAATTATTAATACTCCTCGTGTTATACAATTAAGGTTCTCTAAACATTTTATTTCAAAATCCAAAGGTCACACTAAAATGTTCAAAATTGCGTAAAATCCAAGATTTGACTTAAAATATAAAATAACAGGAAATTGCATTTTTAGAAGATTATAAAATAATTTTGAAACAATATTTGTATGTATATTTATAAAGATTTCATAAAAATACATTTCCAATCCTAAAAAATTAGTTTTCTTTATAAAACGTTTCCAGTCAATACTATATCTATATAAAAGTACTTCGCAATCACTTTGAAATTTAATGCTTTTACATACATATGTATGTATGTATGTATGTATGTATGTATGTATGTATGTATGTACGTACATACGTACGTACATATCCCAAAAAACATTCTTGCCTATATTTTCCATGTATATACATACGTAATAGAAAATAATTTATTTCGAAAAGGAGTTTCATTTGTGAATAGATTTTCAAATGGATATAAATAAATTGTATATTTAACACTTAAAACATAGAACTAAAGCTCCATACAAACAATGTGACGCCCCACCTCTATACCCACGCTAGCCAAGAACACTACGGTGTAGTGCTGTCAACTAGCATAAAGAATAAGGCTGTTGAGGAGCGACCATCCATGTAATTGCTTATCACACGGTGGCTATAAATAAGCTTCGGAAACAAACATAAAAATAAGCATAACACAAATCAGTCACAGACATCCATATCGCAAAGGCGGAAGAAGATATGAATATATAACTAACACATGAAAGTATACATCAGAGCAGTGGTCAAAAAGATCCACAATAATACAAAAGAATAGCAACACGTGCTATACAAAAGAATACAACTATGAGTCAATATCTCATGTGTATACAACAAAAAATGCTAATCTAAATAGTTAGCCAAAAGTCAGAGTAGCAAATCCCGGGAAGAAGTCAAGCAGAAGTACCTGTAACACCTCGGTCTGACCCGAGTATTATTTAAGAAAATAATAAACGGATCAGTCTAGCTATAAATATCAGATGACATGATATAAATTAAAAGATATGGCATAAACATAAAATATCCATACTGACGTACTACTATAAGTATGCAAATGATGATCAACAGAAGATCAATCAAAAAGAGATAAATCGATATCACAAGAATCTTCTCAAAGATCCAAAGAGGGCATCATACCCTAAACTTGTACTCATAACAAGTCAATGACATAAATTCCAGAAATCAACACAAGAAATCCAGAAATCACAGAAAAAGGGAAAGAGGCCTATCACATGACGGTCCGAAGACCATGGGGAGCTACCCCATATGTGTGAGTCGAAATCACACAGATGAGGTCTAGACTAACCAAAAATCAAAAAGGTATGTGTGAGTGAAATCACACAAGTGGTGTCTAGTCTAACCTCGCAAACAAAAACGTATGTGTGAGTGAAATCACACAAGTGGTGTTTAGACTAACCAAGAAGGTAAAAAGGTATGTGTGAATGAAATCACACAAGTGGTGTCTAGTCTAACCAAGCAAACAAGAGACATCGCACAATTGCTAGTCTAAATCATAATAATGATCGTCATGATCAACGAGAAGTGTCAATTACACTAAGCTAGTAAACATAAAAGTTTAGCTTCATGTCCCATAACCACTTGCTTAACTTAAATATTTACGAACAAACTGTAAATCTTCACTAGAAAATTGTCACAAGAGGTTCAATCGAACAAGTCCAAGAATTAACCGACGAAGTAAACGCAAGCGTTTCATACCACTTGTTTTACTAAGCCGTTTAATTAGATTTCTCATCCGAGTGAGGTAAAGATTTGTATATACTAGTAGATTGGAAAACGGGTTAAGAAAAGAGCTTTGGTATTGATTATAGAGTTAAAATTGTTTTGATGAAAGAGTTTTGATATTTACTACTAGTATTGAAACCTTTATTTTATTAAAGTGACAAATCACAAAAACTTCACGTTCAAAGACGTGAATGAAATCCAAGGAAATCAGCTCAAAATGCACCTTTCATCTAAGATCCCCTACGGAGGGGGGGTCCAGGGGGTGGCAACCCCCCAAGGTGGGGGTGCGGGGGCAACGCCACCGCTACGGGGTTCGACCTGCCCGATCAGGTCGCGGGGGTCCAGGGGGCAGCGCCCCGTCCAAAACGGTACGACCTAATGAAGACAAAATGAGGCCTAACGACCTAAGGGGATAGGGCCGAGTGACCTAACTGGAGCAACCCTGTGGTCATGCGACCTAACTGAAATGGCCAAGCGACCTAATGGTTGCGACCTAGGGGTCTTCGCGAGTTAGCAGAAGCGAGCGACTTAAGGGACTCGCGACCTAACAAGGTAATAAGGTCGAGCGACCTACGACCTAACGAGGTAAAGGCCTAACGACCTAGTGAAACACGCGACCTAAAAAATGGAAGACAAGGCCGAGCGACCTATCGAAGTAAAGGGGCGAGCGACCTACTGGAGAATAAGGTCTAACGACCTAATGGTATATAGGTCATGCGACCTAACGGGATATAAGGACTTACGACCTATCGGTTTATAAGGTCATGCGACATAATAGTGATGCGACCTAAGGGTCCTGCGACCTAAAGGAGCGCGAGCTAAGGGGGTTAAAATAAAACAGGTCGAGCGACCTAATAATATAAAGGCCAAACGACCTTAACGACCTAGTGGTGTAACGACTTAAGGGTCCAACGACGTAACCACTAAATGCCGAGTGACTTAACGAAATAAGCATGGCCGAGCGACCTACGACCTAAAGCTCCACGACCTACGACTTACGACCTACGACCTAGTGCCGAACGACCTAATTCCGAGGCGAACGACCTAAGGCATACGAACGAGTTTAAGGCCAGAAACGAGCTATTCTCTGGGTGACTTTTCAACAGCGAACGACCTAGCATAGGCAGAACGACCTAAGTGCAGAATTTCACCAAAAATGCTAAAAATTGGAGTTTTTCGCCAATCCAATCCAAACCAAATGCAAATGTACATGCTAAAGTGATGGGGAATCATTCCCAACAGTCCATTATAGTTATAGGCTAGAATTGTGAGATACAAAACTCACCTTTGCACTAAAATTTATGAAGATGAAGTTTGAAAGCAAGGAGAAGCAATCCAAAGCTTGAATCCAATATCTTCTACTTGAATTTGGAGTTGAATGTTGGAGTTGCAATTGAATTTGAGCTTGGAGTTTTAATTTCCCATTCTCTTCACCATTAATGCCAAAGCTTGGGTTAGTTAGGAAATTTATGAAGAGTGAGGAGAAGGGGGTTGGAACTTGGGCTTAATAGGCTAAACTAACCCAAAGTCCAAAGCGGGAAAAGTTAGTGAAATTTCATTAACTCCAAACCTATCGATGTTTATACTTAAAAAAGTTGTAAACGGCATTTCGAACTCAATGGAAGTTGTCTCGAGTCCTAATTTGACCGTTTGCAAAAAGTAGCTTTTCGGACCAAAATCCGATTAACGATTTAATATTTCAATATAAACTCGATAAATATGCGGGTTGTTACAGACTCCCCTCCTTAAAGAAATTGCGTCCTCGCAATATATATATAAGATGGAAATAAAAAGTAACAACCATAAAAGCATATTAACACAAGAGAAATTTGAAATAAGAAGTTCACCTCAAAGAGCAGGAGTAAGCAAGTCCGGATGTGTACGCTCGATGAATTCTCTGGATTCCCAAGAACAATCCTTAGGATTTGAGGACCATTGAACCTTCACAAGCGGAACATCTTTATTTCGAAGTCATTTAACCTCAGAAGCTATAATTCGAATAGGATGCTGCTCATAAGTTATATTCGGCGAAACTTCAATTTCTTCCACAACAGCAGGCTCAAGAATAGAATCGGAATCCCGAAGGCATTTCCGTAATTGAGAAACGTGAAATACGTCATGCATAGCAGAAAACTGAGCCGGCAATGCAAGGCGATAAGCCATTGAACCAATACGTTCAGTCATAGGAAATGGCCCAATATATCAAGGCTCCAACTTCCCCGATCGACTGAAACGTACAACACCCTTCATAGGTGAAACACGAATAAAAACAGGATCTCCAACAGAAAATTCTAATTTCCTTCTTCGATTATCGGCATAGGATTTTTGTCTACTCTGGGCTTCTTTCATCCTATGTCGAATAAGTTCAATCTTTTCCGTGGAATCATGAATAAAGTCTGGACCTAAAACCAGCTTCTCACCGGCCTCAAGCCAACAAGAAGGAGATCGGCATGGCCTTCCGTAGAGTGCCTCGAAAGGTGCCATACCAATACTATATTGGAAGCTATTATTATAGGAAAATTCGACAAGTGAAATATGATCTTCCCAACTTCCACCAAAATCAAGCACACAAGCTCGAAGAAGATCTTCAAGAGTTTGATTCACACGCTCGGTTTGTCCATCGGACTGAGGGTGATAAGCGGTGCTAAAATTAAGCTTCGTTCCTAAAGCTTTTTGAAGACTCTTCCAAAATCCACTAGTAAACAATGGATCACGATCGCTAATAATAGAAGTAGGAACTCCATGCAATTTTACAATTTCCTTGACAAATAGTTTGGCCAAAAGAGGAACGGTTCAGTTAGACCGAACTGGAATAAAATGGGCGGATTTAGTAAGTCTATCAACAATCACCCATAAGCTATCATGACCCGAACGAGAACGGGGAAGGCCATCTATAAAGTCCATGGAAATTTGATCCCACTTCCAAATTGGAATTTCTAAAGGTTGCAATAACCCACCGGGCCTTTGATGTTCGGCTTTGACAAGCTGGCAAGTCATGCAACACTTAACAAAGTTAGCAATATCAGATTTCATTCCCTCCCAATAACAAAGTCGCTTCATATCAGCGTACATTTTACTACTACCGGGATGAATGGTGAATTTAGAACGATGGGAATCTTCTAAAATATCTTTACGAAGATCACCAATATTTAGTACGATAAGTCTACCAAATTTTCGAATGTCGCCACGAGAATCAATATCAAAGTCTTTCAAACCTTCAATATCAATTTTATCCTTAACATTTTGACCAAGAAGAGCCAATTCAGGATCTAGCCCTTGAGCTTCAAAAATGCGGTCTAAAAGAGAAGGATGAGCCTCAAGGCTACATAAAACAAGTGATGAGCATAAATCGGATACGCGCTCTCGAATCTCACAAGTGGATAAAATCTCGAGATCGTTCCATTCGGATATCATCATAGAAACAACTACTTGTTGTTTACGGCTAAGAGCATCGGCGACACGATTACCCTTACCGGAGGTATAAAGAATATCAAGATCATAAGGTGCAAGGAACTCGAGCCAACGCTGTTGACGCAAATTAAGTTCCTTTTGAGAAAATAAATATTTCAAAGACTTATGATCCGTGTAAAGAATAAATTTCTCTCCCAATAGATAATGACGCCAAATCCGAAGGACGAAAACAATAGCCGCGAGTTCTAAATCATGTGTGGCATATCTAGTCTCGGCAGGCTTTAATTGCCTAGAAGCATAAGCAATAACATGTTCTTTTTGCATAAGAACGGCACCCAAACCAACGTGACTAGCATCAGTATAAACAACAAAATCTTGATTCCCCATGGGAATAACAAGAATAGGAGCATCGGAAAGGAGTTCTTTCAATTTCTGAAAAGAGGCTTCACATTTGTCCGACCAAATGTATTTAACTCCCTTCTTAGTCAAGCCAGTAAGAGGCATGGCAATCTTAGAAAAGTCTTTAATAAAACGACGGTAATAGCCCGCCAATCCGAGAAAGCTACGGATTTCAGTCACACTCTCAGGTATTTTTCAATCTTGAATCGCTTCAATCTTTGAAGGATCCACGGAAATTCCGAATTCGGAAACAATATGACCGAGAAACTTCACACGAGATTGCCAAAAGTGGAATTTAGAAAATTTCGCCTTTAATTGGTTACTCCTAAGAGTTTCCAATACAATCCGAAGATGTTTCTCATGTTCCTCCTCGGTTTTTGAATACACAAGAATATCATCAATGAATATGAGAACAAACCATCGAGGAAATCTTTGAACACTCGATTCATGAGGTCAACGAAATAAGCTGGAGCATTCGTTAACCCAAATGGCATAACAAGCCATTCACAAGATCCATATCGAGTACGGACTGATGTCAAAGGAATGTTATCCTCTGCGATGCGAAGCTGATGGAAACCGGTAGCCAAATCCAATTGTGAAAAGACCTTAGCACCACTAAGCTGATCGAATAGATCATCAATCTGAGGTAAAGGATATTTATTTTTAATAGTCAGATCGTTAAGCTTGCGATAGTCAACGCAAAGCCTAAGCGTACCATCGGATTTCTTCACAAAAATAGCCGAAGCTCCCCAAGGTGAGGAACTAGAGCGAATAAATTGTTTCGTCTCCAATTCGGATAATTGTTTACGCATCTCCTCATTTTCCTTATTGGACATGCGATAAGGAGGACGGGTAATAGGTTGAGCTCCAGAAATAAGATTAATTCTGAACTCAATTGCTCGTTTAGGTGGTAAACCTAAAACGGGCTCGAATATGTCGGAAAATTCACGAACAATGTGAATACGAGAAATAATATCATCTTCATCATCATCATCGTCATCACGAGGATTTAAAGAATATAAAGATGCCACCAAACAGGATTCTGAATCTTTAAGATTAACAGAAATCTGTTTAACAGATAGTGGATGTCGGAGATGAATAGTCCGTCCAGGACATAGGATATGGGCTTGATAACGGTTAAGCCAATCCATTCCCAAAATTATTCCAAAGCCTAAGTAACACATGACATGCAAATCGGCTAGGAAAGAAAAATCACATAAAACAATCTCCACATCTTTAAAAAGCAAACTATGAGTTGCGGACCCACCAACCAGATTCGCGATTCTTAAAGAAGTCATTAAAGAAACAACATTCAAAGAAAAAGTATCAACAAGTTCTTTTGATATAAAAGAATGGGATGCATCCGTATCAAAGAGAACTCTAATAGGTTGATCATGAAATAAAATAATATCATCAAGAATGGAATGAGAAATACCTTGGCCACGAGATGTGTTGTCAGGGGCTTGAGCCACATTTAACTTTCCCTCCTTCTGGCTTCAAGTTTGATGCATGAAATGATCTGGGATCTTACAATAGCGACAAGATTTGGGCTTCGAGCACTTATTCTCAAAATGATCCCCAGATCCACAGTTGAAGCATCTCGCACCACTAGGAGAAGGAGCCTTTGCAGCAGGAGTTGATTGCTTACCCTTTTTGTTGGGGTAAGGACCCTTGAATTTGTTTGGCCTCTTCTTGTTGTTGAAGTTTGGTTTAGCGCCTTCCACTTCAACATCACTCTCTCTATCAGCCTCTTCAAGACGAAGAGCGATATCGACGAGTTGATCAAATGCGACTTCTAGTTTCAGGAGTAGTGGCTTCTTAAGATTCTTATTTAAGCCATAAACGAACCTCTGGTTCTTCTTCAATGGGGTGTTGATGTATTCAACCCCATATTTGGAAAGCGACTCGAAGGCTGCGAAGTAATCAGTCACAGAGGATTGACCTTGAACAAGGTCTATAGAACGTCGAGCCAAGGTTACTTTCCCAGCTTCTGGTACAAACTTTAACTCGAAGCGTCCCTGAAATTGCTCCCAGGTGAGATCCGCTTCATTAATTTCTGAAATAAGAAGTTCGTACCAGTCCAATGCTCTCTCCTAGAGCATGCTGGAAGCCACCTGAACGCGGTGGAGATCGATAAGGTTCATGCGAGAAAAGATTCGATCGCATGATTTTAACCAAGCCTAGACCTCGATGATAGTTTTCGAACCTTTGAAGGGCTTCCCACCCAAGTTGGTGTAATCGCTGCACAAGCGTGAAAATCCCGACTTTGGGTGAGTAGGTTCCGGGTTAGCTCCAGCTGCTTGAGCATTTGTTACTAAATCAAGAAGCTGTTGAGTAGTCATAAAAACTCCATCCTGGGGAGCAGCACTAGATGATCCAGTCTGGGACGGCCTGGTCTAGACATTCTCTTCCTTTAAGAAAGAAAGAAGAGAAGGAAGAAGGTTATTCACCAATGAATATCAAGCAATCTTGATAGATAAAACAAGGAATCATAAAGGAAATAGGATGAATCGGTACGAAGACTCGAATTAATCCTATGGCATAACTCCTAAGATAAACTTAGGACGATGATCCTTGTTAAGTTATTCTATATTGTTCCGCGGTGTAGTGCTGTCAACTAGCACGGAGAATAAGGCTGTTGAGGAGCGACCATCCATGTAATTGCTTATCACACGGTGGCTATAAATAAGCTTCGGAAACAAACATAAAAATAAGCATAACACAAATCAGTCACAGACATCCATATCACAAAGGCGGAAGAAGATATGAATATATAACTGACACATGAAAGTGTACATCAGAGCAGTGGTCAAAAAGATCCACAATAATACAAAAGAATAGCAACACGTGCTATACAAAAGAATAAAACTATGAGTCAATATCTCATGTGTATACAACAAAAACTGCTAATCTAAATAGTTAGCCAAAAGTCAGAGTAGCAAATCCCGGGAAGAAGTCAAGCAGAAGCACCTGTAACACCTCGGTCTGACCCGAGTATTATTTAAGAAAATAATAAACGGATCAGTCTAGCTATAAATATCAGATGACATGATATAAATTAAAAGATATGGCATAAACATAAAATATCCATACTGACATACTACTATAAGTATGCAAATGATGATCAACAGAAGATCAATCAAAAAGAGATAAATCGATATCAAAAGAATCTTCTCAAAGATCCAAAGAGGGCATCATACCCTAAACTTGTACTCATAACAAGTCAATGACATAAATTCCAGAAATCAACACAAGAAATCCAGAAATCACAGAAAAAGGGAAAGAGGCCTATCACATGACGGTCCGAAGACCATGGGGAGCTACCCCATATGTGTGAGTCGAAATCACACAGATGAGGTCTAGACTAACCAAAAATCAAAAAGGTATGTGTGAGTGAAATCACACAAGTGGTGTCTAGTCTAACCTCGCAAACAAAAACGTATGTGTGAGTGAAATCACACAAGTGGTGTCTAGACTAACCAAGAAGGTAAAAAGGTATGTGTGAATGAAATCACACAAGTGGTGTCTAGTCTAACCAAGCAAACAAGAGACATCGCACAATTGCTAGTCTAAAACATAAGAATGATCGTCATGATCAACGAGAAGTGTCAACTACACTAAGCTAGTAAATATAAAAGTTTAGCTTCATGTCCCATAACCACTTGCTTAACTTAAATATTTACGAACAAACTGTAAATCTTCACTAGAAAAGTGTCACAAGAGGTTCAATCGAACAAGTCCAAGAATTAACCGACGAAGCAAACGCAAGCGTTTCATACCACTTGTTTTACTAAGCCGTTTAATTAGATTTCCCATCCGAGTGAGGTAAAGATTTGTATATACTAGTAGATTGGAAAACGGGTTAAGAAAAGAGCTTTGGTATTGATTATAGAGTTAAAATTGTTTTGATGAAAGAGTTTTGATATTTACTACTAGTATTGAAACCTTTATTTTATTAAAGTGACAAATCACAAAAACTTCACGTTCAAAGACGTGAATGAAATCCAAGGAAATCAGCTCAAAATGCACCTTTCATCTAAGATCCCCTACGGAGGGGGGGTCCAGGGGGTGGCAACCCCCCAAGGTGGGGGTGCGAGGGCAACGCCACCGCTACGGGGTTCGACCTGCCCGGTCAGGTAGCGGGGGTCCAGGGGGCAGCGCCCCCTACGGGGTGCGGAGTAGCGCCCCATCCAAAACGGTACGACCTAATGAAGACAAAATGAGGCCTAACGACCTAAGGGGGATAGGGTCGAGCGACCTAACTGGAGCAACCCTGTGGTCATGCGACCTAATTGAAATGGCCAAGCGACCTAATGGTTGCGACCTAGGGGTCTTCGCGAGTTAGCAGAAGCGAGCGACTTAAGGGACTCGCGACCTAACAAGGTAATAAGGTCGAGCGACCTACGACCTAACGAGGTATAGGCCTAACGACCTAGTGAAACACGCGACCTAAAAAATGGAAGACAAGGCCGAGCGACCTATCGAAGTAAAGGGGTGAGCGACCTATTGGAGAATAAGGTCTAACGACCTAATGGTATATAGGTCACGCGACCTAACGGGATATAAGGACTTACGACCTATCGGTTTATAAGGTCAGCGACCTAATAGTGATGTGACCTAAGGGTCCTGCGACCTAAAGGAGCGCGAGCTAAGGGGGTTAAAATAAAACAGATCGAGCGACCTAATAATATAAAGGCCAAACGACCTAACGACCTAGTGGTGTAACGACTTAAGGGTCCAACGACCTAACCACTAAATGCCGAGCGACTTAACGAAATAAGCATGGCCGAGCGACCTACGACCTAAAGCTCCACGACCTACGACCTACGTCCTAGTGCCGAACGACCTAATTCTGAGGTGAAAGACCTAAGGCATACGTACGAGTTTAAGGCTAGAAACGAGCTATTCTCTGGGTTACTTTTCAACAGCGAACGACCTAGCATAGGCAGAACGACCTAAGTGCAGAACTTCACCAAAAATGCTAAAAATTGGAGTTTTTCGCCAATCCAATCCAAACCAAATGCAAATGTACATGCTAAAGTGATGGGGAATCATTCCGAACAGTCCAATATAGTTATAGGCTAGAATTGTGAGATAAAAATCTCACCTTTGCACTAAAATTTATGAAGATGAAGCTTGAAAGCAAGGAGAAGCAATCCAAAGCTTGAATCCAATATCTTCTACTTGAATTTGGAGTTGAATGTTGGAGTTGCAATTGAATTTGAGCTTGGAGTTTTAATTTCCCATTCTCTTCACCATTAATGCCAAAGCTTGTGTTACTTAGGAAATTTATGAAGAGTGAGGAGAAGGGGGTTGGAACTTGGGCTTAATAGGCTAAACTAACCCAAAGTCCAAAGCGGGAAAAGTTAGTGAAATTTCACTAACTCCAAACCTATCGATGTTTATACTTAAAAAAGTTTTAAACGGCATTTCGAACTCAATGGAAGTGGTCTCGAGTCCTAATTTGACCGTTTGCAATAAGTAGCTTTTCGGACCAAAATTCGATTAACGATTTAATATTTAATAAATATTTAAATATAAACTCGATAAATATGCGGGTTGTTACAAACAAGCTGATCAAAATGATTCAACAAATCCACAAATGCAACCAAAATCATCGCAAAACAAAGCTTAAAGCAATGCCAAAAGGAAAAAAAGTAATCAAGATGCAACCAAAACTCAACATGATGACGATGGGCTAGGCTATCACTTGGAACTGATGTTCCAGGAAACGGTCGATCGGTCCTTGTTGACCGGTCGATCGGTGGGTAGCCTGAAATGTAAGCTCCAGGCGACATTCATCCCCATTGTCGACCATACCCTTGCATTTTCCATTCTGACGATCTCAAGCCTGCTGTTTGAAGTTTATATCCTTGTTTCTGCTTGCATGTATTCAAATCACTCCATAATTTATCTGAGAAAGGGATTTGGGTTTGCTATCAAGTTTTCCTATAGGGTTTCAAAGCATAGTTTACAGTAAAACAACAAACAATGAATTCATCCAAGATCAAGCAATAAATCATAACACACAATAATTCCACATTTAATCAACTAGAAATTGGTCTTGTGATTTTTACTCACCTTGTTTCTTTTATCTTCTTAGATAAACCATAAAATTACTACTGCTTCCTTCTCTATTCAGCACACCCTAACAATAGAATTTGGAAACAGCATACAGTGAGTTACAAACTTACTTCAATATGAAATTAATATTCCTAACAGATAGAATAAGAGAAAGCGAAGTTACCTTGATTTTACAGAATTTCTATGAGTTTTCTCTAATTTATCTATGGGGATTTTGCTAAGTTTTGGGTTGAGAACTTAATTTTGTTTTCTTTTTTTACTTACTGTTTTTTCACAGTAAGCGTATAGAAAGAAGAAAAGAGATAAATCTCTTCTTTATAAATGAGCTTAGCCCAACAAAGATTAATTATTCTTCTTATTTTGTTTATTCTTCTCTTAAAATCTTTTCGTTATACTTATAAGAATTTAACCTTGTTAACTATGTCTTAAGAATGAAATACAACATTCCCAAATTCAAAAAAGCGCACTACTTTTCACTTGAGTTAAAACTTCACAAATTTAATTATTTATTATCTATCATATTTTCTAATTGGTTTTACAACTAAAAGTTCACATTTTCTTATCACTTGAAAATCTAAACAAATTCTAAAATATCTCATTCATTTGATAATTCAAATAAATTAATTTAAACCAAATTCAGTTTAACTTTCCAATTAATGATTTATTACATTACTACAAATTTAATAGTTATTTTAACAATACCTTAATTTAAATAAATCTAAATCATCTTTAAGAAATCAAAAAAACAATCAATCAAAAATTGAACTTAATTACATAGTTAAAATTTAAAAACTATAAATTAGAATTTATCAACCATAATTAAATTTAATTAATTATGTATCAAAAGGATTGTTACAGACTCCCTTTATTAAGAAAATTGTGTCCCTATAATTTCCTTAATGAAATGAATTATATAATATAATTTTTCCTATGCATATTTCATAATTTAACTTTTAATTGCATATCAAAATATAAAATCCTAGAATACCTGATATCAAAATCTCTTATCTTTATTTAATTTTCCAATTATTCAATTTTTACTCACAGAAGAATCCAAAGGTTTTATCTTATGTTTATCAACACCTAAGGATAAATAAAATATTATTCTTTTTTTACTAGTTTATCAAATTATGAATTAAATTTATCTTATTATATAAATAATATTAAGCCATTGATTATTGTGATTCACTTTATTACTTACAATGTTGATCGCATATGCTATGAGTATTGTCTTACCAAGTCCTTCCACTTCGTACTATTATTTTATGGATAAAATATTATTTTAGTTTAATTTAAATTCAAAATATTTTCCAAAAAAATTATTTTATATTCTTATATCAAAATGTCTCAATCGGTGTTTCGGAACTTCTATCGATAATATGGCGTCCCATATATCGATCAAAATCTTTAAACATTTTTTGGATAAGTCAACACAATAAATAATCACAAATTTTTATTATTTATATTTATTTTTTCACTACTAGCATCCATGCATCAAATATAAATAAATACGACAAAGCAACCATTTCCTAATATTTAATCAATTAAAACCAAATAATCATTTATCCTAAATCCTATTCATAAAATGCAAAAGCTCACAAAAGGCAATTAACTTATTCCTAAAACTAATTCTAATACAACCCAGCAAAAGAAAGAACACTTTCTAAAATAAAAGAAATATACTTAACTAAGTCGATCGACTAGAAGTTCCAATGGCCTTTCCCTTTCCCTCTTTCTTTTCCTTGTATGGGTAAGCTGCAACCAAGTGTCCCTCCTTGTTACAATAAAAGCAAACACCCGATGTTTAAGGCTTACTACACTCATTCTAATAGTGGCCTTTGGTTCCATAGTTGAAACATGTTATTTGACTCTTAGGTGGGATTGTAGAACCAGACCCATTCTGCTTCCTCTTCTAACCTATAGACTCGAAATTGTCTTGCTCAATTGGTTGCTTCCTTTTTGTTTCAATTCCTGCTTTTGCTTCTTAGGAGTTATCTTATCCTTCAAATCCTTCTTTGCCTCCTCAAGAAAAAGTGCTAAATCCACTAAAGTCTCAAAAGGTACATCTAATAGAAGTAATGGAGCCTTTTCAATAGCTTGCACAATCCATAAATAAAATTTTGATTTTTCTCCCTCGGAATGTTGATGAAATCTAATATATACTTAGATAATGCTTCAAATTCTGCTATATAATACATAAAGGAAGATGGATTCTTTTTAAGATCAATGAATCTTCTAGTCATCACTTCCTTTTCTGCCTCTGGCATAAACTTCCACTTGAACCTCTACCTAAACTATGCCTAGGTAAGTCGAACCTCCTAAATCTCTACCACTGATAGATCATGCCAATCGAGTGCCCTTTCCTGCAATTGGTCAGATGCCACTTGAACTCTTTGGGCATCCGTAAGGCCTATGGAAGTAAAGATCAACTCACACATCTTTATCCAATTCTGAATCTCTGTGAGCTTTTCCATTCCCATAAATGGTCTTCCTCTCAAACATCAAAAGTCATTACATAAGCGAGCGAAATCAGTGCAAATCAAATGATCATCGGGAGTAATGGTCTGGACGGCAAGGACAATCTCTACAATCTGCTCGGGAGTCAAAAACATCCCTCTTGTACCAGGATTACCGGTCGATCCCAGTGTAACTCTAGGTCTGCCTCTAGCCATAATCCAATTATACACAATCCAAACTCTAATATTAATTTTAACATGGAAAGTAAATCAAAGTACGTCCCAAATGATTATCACATAATCATTTTATATTCCTATCCTTAATTAGTGAATTAATTTAACTATCTACGTATCCCAAGGAATGAGACTCTAAGTCATATAGGTCTCGAATCTACGGTATTATATGTTATGAGGTTCTGACTCTGCTCTAATACCAATTGTAACGACCCTACCATTATACACATATTAACAAAGAACATTATAAATAAAGTTGTCTAACAGTACGAAGAATATGGCTTGTTAGGGGCGGCCAAATGTGAATATGTCTTTAAACTAACACCAACATGTAATACTTACTATTTCAATGAATTTACGGAATAAAATTTTAACATGCATAGTATCAGTTCAAAGTAATAAACATATAGGTGTCTCAAAATAAGAACAGTATAACATATAAACAGTAATCATATATCACAGCAGAATATTGTACATATTATACAGTTATCCCGCCTCTTAGTCAAAGCTGGAATATTAACAAATTGGCTAAAAAGTGATGGATATCGGGATTGGATATCGATTAGAAACAATGCTATGATCGATGCCATCAAAATTGGACCAAGCTCCAATCAAGGTGGGATCAATTAGGAATGATAAGCAAGGCTCGGTGAGGCTGGATTTCAAATTTCAGGTCAAACAGAGTTCATATGCTCAAGATATGGATGGATCAATGTTCATGGAAAACCAATTCATATCGATACTATCATATCGATGAGGATGAACGAGGCAGTGTACATCAAATCGATAGGTTTCAAATAAATAATATGTATCGATTGGATGGATGCAGCAGAACATGTTGGTATGCTTCATATCGATCGAGGCCGGATCGATACAAGAGCAACCGAGGGATACAAACTTCATGGATACGAAGGATGAAGCGAATTTGATGGATATGAGGAAATGGCTGCAAGGGTTTGGAAGTGAATTTCATATTGATCACTTGTTGATCGATATGAAGGGCATACTCGGGGATAGTTATGATGGATGGATACGAAGAGACTTTGGAGCTATTTCGATCGCGTTCATGTCGATCATTACGTAGGAACTGTCAAAAGATGGAGCATAAAACATGGATCACAGCATGAGAATTGGATCGATGCGAAAGCTATGAGCACAGGATGATCGATACGAAGACTTGGATCGATGCAAAAGTGATGGAGATGAAGATCATGGATATGAAATCATCATCCAACACTAGGAAATTGAAATTTGGATCGATCATATCTAAAAAACTATACAGTGAAATTTGAAGAGCAAGGACTTTGCACCATCATCTTTCACCATGATCGATTGCAGCTCATTTGGAGTGATTCTTGATCGATACGAAATCCACTTGGATCGATCCCAAACAACCCCAGATCGATCTGGTGGGCCCACCTATGCATAAGAAAGGGTATTCCGAGTTTTAAGGCAGATATTTCCATATCTACGCCTATAAATAGCACCTCCATTGCAACTAAGAAGGAGGCTTCTTCTTCGTTTCTGGCGAGAATCTACCATTTTGGTATTGATATTCAAAGAATTATAACTATAATCACGGTATAAAAGGGAATAAAGAGATCAATTCAAAGTGGACGTAAGCCGAAGATAGCCAAACCACTTTAAATCTTGTGTCTTCTCTTGCTTTCTTTCATGTTAATTTCGTTATTTCTTCATTTTTATTTTCTACGTTATATGGATCTGAGATCTGTGACCGGATACTAAGGATTTGTGTGAAAACATTGGTGCTTTCATTACATTCGAGGTTTGTGACCAATTTTGAAGCAAACACTTTGGCGCTTTCACTGAGATCGGTAGCACTTAGGTATATGGAAGCTTAGATTTTGAATCTAAGGGCTTAGGAACTCAAATTTTGGGAAGCAATGGCTAAGCAATCAACTAGGAGACAAAGAATAAAGAGGAGTTAGCAAGAAGGAAGTCAGGAGGCTTTCTCAGGAGCAAATCAGGTCTCGATCTATATTACTAGAGGTGAGATGGAAATGATGCTGAAAAGGAAAGAGAACATGATACAGAACCTACTCCGATAGGTTAAACAAGCTGGAGTGCAAAGTCAAGGGAACAAAGTTGCAGGGAATGCTGGAAATGAGAATCACGAAGTTGGAGCAGCAAGAACAGAGGCAATCTAGAATCAGGACCTAGGAAATAAAGCAAATGGGATGCGAGATCGAATGGAACTATCGGGAGCAGCTCTTGCACTCGGGGGCATACCCCGGATCATGTTTGCTCAATTCCAAGAAGGATACCTGGTGGTGTTGTGCGGTTTGGCATTGATTGGGATATGGATGCTTGCCTAGAAGGGCAAGTTTCAGGGTTCCCTCGTGGACTTGATACGAAGGTTGGAGACAGCAGACAAAGGCCAACACTTGATGATAACGATAGGTTGCCAAACATTATCAGACGGTCTCTGAGGGGAGGATCGGTGAATAGAGATTTGGAGGATGTGAACATGAGCCATTTCGCTCCTACGATAAGGCAAGCTAGGAATCCGTCGGATTTCATACTGCCAACATTGGAAATGTATGATGGGAGAACGGATCCCATTGTTCACTTGACAAGGTACATGAGACACATGAAAGTACTGGAGACATCGGAGGAGGTCACTGTGGGGGTGCTTCCCTTTGTATTTGATGAATATAGCAGCACTGTGGTTTAGATAACTGGAAAGCAGGCTCTATTGGCACATGGACGGAGTTGATTGAGAGGATTATAAGGTAATTTCGGGTCCACATCATGAGACCCAAGAATGTGATTACTTTAACATCGATGAAAATGGAAGGGAGAATCACTATGGATTTTTTAACCAGATTCAATGAGGTCGTGGCTTCGGTGAATCGACCCGATCCATCAATGGTTTAAAGGAACCAGTCTCAAGGATTGCGGATAATTCGAATTTCAAGATATCGTTGGAGCGAGATCCACCGATGGATCTAGGGGAGTTTTACCATGATGTGGAAAGGTTTCTACGATAGGAAGACGCGAAGGCTGAAAGAGAGGGGAGAGAGGCTTAATTTTATATGGTAAAAGGTGGAGGTCAACCAGGGAGGATTCAAATAAGGATGATAGAGGCAAAAGAAAAATGAAATGACAGTGGTAACACATCAAAAGGCAATGAAGGGAATCTAAATTCTCTTCTTAAATGAATTTGACTTAAACTCTAGAAAGGATTTGTTTAGATACTTGAGGATGCCTCCAGTATCGATGACCGACAAAAAGGGAACCCTTTGAATAGAAGCGAGCATCGGGAAGGCATTGCCTATTCCATAAGCCAGATGGGTACATCATGAACGACTGTAGGCATTTGAAGAATATTATTGAGGAGCATCTAAGAAATGGTCATTTCCAATAATACATAAGGAATCAAATTGTGGCAGTGGAACATGAGCAGCCACTGCCCACCTCAAACGAAAATGGCACTGGATCTAGGCATCGTCATTAGTTTATTATCAACTGATTGGATTTATGGCATGGAATAAGTAATAAACCCCAAATTAATGTGACTAAGTCACTTACACATGTACGGGATCGAGGATGGTCTTTAGGCATGCTTTGAGATGATGATAGCCCGTGATGCTCTGGTTTATGAAATCTTGTTTTTTCTGTTTTCTGATAACTCTGGTTTCTTTCTTGGTACTATAGCTATTTAATTTTCTTGGTTATACAGACTTTTATTTTATCAATTGAACTTTTTGATGATTGGATTTGGATTAATGTATTAAATTATACAGGTCATGCGATTACGGTCCCGACTGGAGAGACGGGGCAGTAACCGCGAATTATGAGTCCCTTCAACGAAGGGCAAAGGAATGGACTCAAACATGGAATAAGTCCTCGACCAGAGAGTCGAGGTGGGAGAATAAAAGTCCTCGACCAAAGAGTCGAGGCCAGAAAATATAAAGTCCTTGTCAAGGCCGAAGAATAAAAGTTCCCCAACCGAAGATTCGAGGCCGAAGAATATAAAGTCCTTATCGAGGCCAGAGAATAAAAAGTCCTCGATTGAAGAGTCGAGGCCGGAAATATAAAGTCCTTGACCAGGGAATCGAGACCGAAGAATATAAATTCCTCGACTGGAGAGTCGAGGGCGAATAATATAAGTCCTCAAACGAAGAGGCAAGGCCGGAGAAGTAAAACTATGGATAAGCCCTCGATCGGAATGTCGAGGCCAGAGTGGGATAAAATGGCCAGACAAGGTCTACGGCTTTGGACATGGACCTGGAGAGGTCCCAGTTTTGGCTGAGGACCCGAAAGGGTCCTAGATTTGGATGTCGACCTGGAGAGGTCATGGATTTGGTCACTAGATTTGAAATCGGATATCGACTCAGAATAGTCATGGATTTAGATAAGGATATGGCTATGGCACATGGATAGAATGGCTTGGTAATGGATTGGATTATGGATGAGATGATATAGCTATGGATGGAATATGGACTTTGGATGTCGAATTTAAAACTATTCAAAACACGCCTTCCTAACACAAGGCATGTTTTGGGAGGGCAAATGTTATCTTGCCTTCTGGTCAAGGCCGGGATATCAACAAATTCGCTAAAAGGATGGATATCGATTGGAAACACGCTATGATTGATACCATCAAAATTGGACCAAGATCCAATCAAGGTAGGATTGATTGGGAATGATAAACAGGCTCGGTGAGGCCGCATTTCAAATTTCATGTCAAATAGAGTTTGTATGCTCAAGATATGGATGGATCAATGTTCATGGAAAACCAATTCATATTGATACTTTCGTATCGATCAGGATAAACACGGTGATGTACTTTGGATCGATAGGTTTCGAATCGATACAATATGTATTGATTAGATGGATGCGGCAGAATATGTTGGTGCGCTCCGTATCGATCAAGGTCGGATCGATACAAGAGCAACAGAGGGATACAAACTTCATGGATACGAAGGATGAAGCGGACTTGATGGATACGAGGTAATGGCTACAAGGGTTTGGAAGATAATTTCTTATTGATTGATGCGAAGGACATATTCAGGGATAGCTATGCTAGATGGATAAGAAGAGATTCCGGAGCCATTTTGTATCGATCGCATTCGTATCGATCGATACGAAGGAACCGGTCAATAGATGGAGCAGAAATATGAATCACAACATGAGAAATGGCTTGATGCAAAAGCTATGGACACGAGGTGATGGATACAAAGACTCTGGTCAATGCAAAAATGATAGATACGAAGATCATGGATACGAAATCATCATTCAAAACTAGGAAATTGAAACTTGGATTGGTCATATCTCATAATTTGCACACTGGAATTTCATGAAATTTGGAAACTTTGCACCATCATCTTTCACCATGATCAATCGCAGCTCAATTGGAGTGATTCTTGATCGATAAGAAATCCACTTGGTTCGACCAAGGATCGATCCCAAACAACCCTGAATTGATATGGTGGGCCACCTACGCATGAGTGAGGGTATTTCGAGTTTTGGGGCAGATATTTCCAAATCGACGCCTATAAATAGCACCTCCATTGCAACTAAGAGGGGGCTTCTTCTTCTTTTTTGGAAAGACTCTCTCATTTTGGTTATTGATATTCAAAGGATTGTAACTGTAATCACAATATAAAAGAGAATAAATGGATCAATTCAAAGTTGACGTAGGCCGGAGATAGCCGAGCCACTATAAATCTTGTGTCTTCTCTCACTTTCTTTCATTTTAATTTCTTTATTTCTTCATTTTTATTCTCTACATTATCTGAATCTAAGATTTGTGACTGGATACTAAGGATTTATATGAAAACACTGGTGCTTTCATTATATTCGAGGTTTGTGACCAATTTTGCGCAAACACATACCATGAGTCTACAAAGTATAATACGAGACACATATAATAAACGTCCAAAATAAGTCATTATCACAATAATACATTCCATAATACTATAAAAATATCCTAACGAAGATAAATTGGAAAGTCAAAATAGTGATAAACTGGAAAGTCAAAATAGTCTATCTTCATGCTAGCACGCCTACCCCAAAATTCTATAACTCCTGAAAGTTGGAAAGTCTTGGCTTGACCCAAGTATTATAAAATAAATAGGTCAGACTATCTCTAAATATCAAAAGTGGGGGAACAATGTATAACATAGAAGTATATGACAATACGATGAATAAAAATGCCTTAAATATAAACAAGGCATTTAATTTAAGTTAGATTCCATTTCACAACATAGAGATGTTTCAATTGTAAAACACAGAATAAATCACAAAAGAAACACAAAATTTCAGAATAAATGACAATACTTGAAATCCAAGAAAACAAAATCATATCGATCGTAATGATCATACTCATACCGTAGAAAACAAAAAATGGTATCATCCACAGCAACCTGATACCAATGGTCGTCTAACTGTAAAAACAAAGTTTAAAATGCAAGAAAACAAATCTCGACCGATCCAAGGATCGTGAGAAAAATCCATGAGTGACTTTTTAAGGATCTATAGATCCTATTTCAAACATAAAAAGAGAATAAACTCTAATTTGCCAAATACTATCACTTTAGTAATTAGAAGAACTTAACCAAAACATCCCATACCATCTGGTGAAATTCAAGTATATACTAGAAGCTTGTAAATCTCACTCATTATGAATCCAACTGGAAAACTTGAACAATATTCTCTAAAGAATCTGTCATCCCCATGTCGAACACCAAAAGAGAATACAACCCAAAAGGGTTAAATACTTTCTCAAAGGTAATCACGAGAATTTAACCAAAGCATCCCATACTACGTGGTAAAATTCAAATATTCGCTAATGATTAGTAAGTTCCACTCAAACATTCTATTCAATGAGTTATACCATATTCGATGAAGCATTACTTGAAACCAATCAATAACACTCAATTATTAATGCTCCTTTTATTATAGAATTAAGATTCTCAAAACATTTTATTTTAAAATCTGACGGTCACATGAAAATGTTCAAAATCACATAAAATTCAAGATTTAATTTAAAATATTGAATAATACGATATCATATTTTTAGATAATTATAAAATAAATTTGAAACAACATTTGTATGTACATTTATATAGATTTCATAAAAATACATTTCCAATTTTTAAACAATTGGTTTTCTTTATAAAACTTTTCCATTCAAAGCTATATCTATATAAAATTATGTGGCAATCACTTTGAAATTTAAAGCATTTACATACATTCATACATATCCAAAATAAATTCTTACCCATATTTTTCATATAAATACGTAGTAGAAAACAATTTACTTCCAAAAGGTGTTTCATTTGTGAATAGATTTGCAATAGGACATAAATAAATTATATATTTAGCATATAAGACATGGAACAAGAGATCCATACAAACAAGCTTATCAAAGTGATTCAAAAAATCCAAAAATTTAAGCAAAATCATTGCAAAACAAAGCTCAAATTAATTCCAAGAGAAAACAAAGCAATCAAGTGAAACATGAACTCAACAGGACGACGGCGGGATAGGCTATCACCTGGACCTGACGTTCTAAACGACGACCGGTCCTTGTCGACCGATTGACTAGTGGGTAGCCTGGAATGTAAATTCCATGCAACATTCTTCCCCACCGTTGACCCGCATCCCTCCGATACCATTTCAAAAATCTTAGTTCTTCTATTTGAAGTTTATATCCTAGTTTCAGTTTGCATGCATTCAATTATCACTCTATAGTTTACCTAAGAAAGAGATTTGGATTTACTATCAAGTTTTCCTATAGGGTTTCAAAACATAGTTTACAGTAAAGCTACAGATAATGAATTCATCTAAGATTAAGCAATATATCACAACACATAATAATTCCACATTTAATCAACAAGAGACAGGCCTTGTGAGATTAACTCATCTTGTTTTCTTTATCTTCTTAGCTAAACCACAAAATTACTACTTCTTTCTTCCATAGTCAGCATACCCTAACAATAGAATTTGAAAACAACATACAATAAGCTACAAACATATTTAAATATGAAACTGAAGGTTCTTACAGATAGAATAAGAGAAAAGGAGGTTACCTTGATTTTCAAAGAATTTTTAGTGGTTTCTCTAATAGATCTATGGGGATTTTTGTGATGACCTAGAATTTTAAACATTTGAAATTGAAATATTTAATTGATTTTAAATGTTTGAATGATAGTTTAGCTTGAATTTAAAATATCAGAACGAATTTGCAATTTAATTTTTGAATTTAATTTTAGAGATTTGGGTAAAAATTTGAATCTTCATTTTTAAGCTTGTTAAAAATAATTTGATGACATAGAAAATTCATATTGATAATACTTAAGATAAGGAAGTGTTAAAATTTGAAATTTGAAATTTGAAATGTTTGTTCAGTTTTGAATATTATATCGTTTGAATCGGTATTTAAAAACAGCATTCCGAGGCACAGTCTCAGAATTTGACGAAACCATATCCATTTGATCCGTAATAGTGTATTATTATCGGATTTCAATTTTCATGGTGTTTGGAGTGATCATTGGCCGTACGATAAGCAAACGCGCTGAATTTTATATAGAAATTTAATTTAATAGTTGGGTTCAAAAAGCTATCTTCTCCATACGATCGAATTTGGGCTCGGAATCTTTTCGATTGCGTTCGGAATGGGCGTATAACATTATAAACGCTGATGGCACGCTTCGATTGGAGGTCAAGATTTTGAGTGCGGAAATCGAAACGATTTAAATTTGAATTTGAAATTTAATATAAACAATATAAGCAAAACACTGTAGCTAGTTTCAACATGTATTTGCCTTTTTCACACGTGTTCCACTTTCTCTGGGAAAATCCCACACGCGTTCGTCTTTTTTTTAAAATAAAAAAAAAAGAAAAAAAGAAGAAGAAAATAGAAACGAAAACAAAAAACCACTTCGTTCAAATAAATAAAAAATGCAAAGCTTCAAAACGAAATCAATGGCCGCACTTCCCCTCTTCAAACTCAAATCAAAATTTATCTTGTTCGATTCGAAATAGAATACAACTGAAAATTAGGGATCGCGAAGAGATGTATTCGCGTCTAGATATCACGTTCGATTTGGAGGTACCATTTCTGCGTGGAGGTCGAGATCTGGAGGTCGCGAGCACGAGGCAGGTTTGAAGGCCGGCGAACTCGAAGCGGCAGCACGAGCAAGTGGGATGGCGATTTGAGAGCGGTGATGTCAACGTGTTGAGTTGGCCTAGAAATTCGCCTAGGCAGATCGCAATGTGGGTTAGGTCGTTCGTTCGCATGGGTTCGTTCTGGGGGGTTCGCCGACGATTGATTTGGGGTAGAGGCTCGTAGCGATTTGGGCATACTACTCATTCGTCTGAGCTTCGATCTAGGAAAATTTCAGGGTCGCGACTATGAAGGAGCAGCACTCGTCGATTCGCAGTAAGATATCAACCTAGTTTGATTCGATTTAATGCAAGTTTATATACGCAGATAACAGAAATAATGTATATGATTTAGAGATAGAAATAGGAAATAAAATAAAATAAGGTATTTGCAGTAAGATATTTAATTCTGTTCTGAATTTGATATATAAATATACAGGTTTGAAAAGAATTTTTATTTAATATATATGTATACACACACACACATGTGTAGAAATAAAATAAGTATACATGTTTTAAATATTTTTTCAAAATAATGGATTGAGTGATTAATTGTTTAATTTACTTATTAAAATTATTTTTGTTACTAAATGATTTTATAAAGGAAAGGAAAAAAAATTTAGATTTAAACCACTAGTAAAAAAATAGAATCATTGGTTAATTAAAATTATTCGGTTGATTTCAAATATTAATTAAATCATCTAATATTTATACAAGGTCAATATCTGAATGGAATCAAGCCGAAATGGAAATGGATTGAAAATAAAAATCAAAGGTAAGATCTTCTCACTCAATCAGATTTTTATAATTTAATTTTAAATAGTTAAATTTAAAATTATTGATTGTGTGCTTGGATAATAAATTATTATTAGTTGTACTGATTTAGACCCTATGCACCGGATAATAGCAGATGATATTATATTAAACCCATACCGCAATATTCCACCTCGAAGTGGAATTGGTATTATATATGTATTTGGAGTGATTGATTTCCCACATTACATAGCGGATGAGACCCTATGCGTTGCATAATAGCGGATGATATTATATAAAATCCCATACACTGCGATATTCCACCTCGAAGTGGAATTGGTATTTAATTGTTGTGCTAACGTCTGTGGATGCAGGAAAACATGTTGGAGGGATCCAACTGGATTTCTCAAATATTGAATTTGTTTCATATGTTGTGTGTTGATAATCTCTGTGTGATTATATTGTAATTGAAATCATTGTAGGCTAAAATTTAGCTGAATATATTTTTGGTATCGTAGGGTACCAGAAATAGATAAAATTGGATTTTCTAAATTTAAGTAGAAAATTTATAGTAAAATTTATTTTTGTGAATGGGATAAATTTTAAACAAGGAATCTTAAAAGGATAAAGTTTTATTTTTGAATCCTATTGAATAAAATTCCAAAATATGGGAAAAAGGCTAAATAAATGCATTTCGGGTAATATTATTCAAAAATTGAAGAATTTATTTAAAATACAGATTTTAAATAATTTGAAAGAAATAAAGGAATTTATTTTAAAAATAAATGAATTTGGAAATCAATTTGGAATTTGATTCGGTGTTTGAAAATAAATCTTTGGGAAACCGATTTGAAATTGATTCGGTGTTTAAAAATAAATTTTGGGAAATCAATTCTGAAATTGATTTGCTGTTTGAAAAATCAATTTGGGATTTGAAATAAATTTGGAAATCAATTTGAAAATTGATTTGGTATTGAAAGTGAATATTTGGGAATCGATTTGAAAAAAATCGTATATCAGTGGATATTTGGAAGCTTAAAAGGGGATTTTATAAAAGAAAGGGAAATTTGTTTTAAAAATAAATAACTGTTTATTTTTAAAAGTGTGGAAAGAAATCTGGGGATTTGGAATGTAAGTTTAAAATAAATCGAGAAAGATTTATTAATTGGTTTAAAGGACCATTTTGAAATGGAAAGTGTACTCTCCCTGGAAAGCCAAGTATGTTTTTAAAAGTAGCTTTGAAGTATAAAATAAAAGTTATAAAGTTGATTTTAAAAGAATATTTTAGAGAAATTATTTCTTGAGTTGTTTTTAAATCTTTAAAGTGAAGATTTATTTAATAAATTATAGAAGCGGTTATTTAAACGTTTAAATGGATATTTGATTTAGAAAAGGGTTATTTAAATATTTAAACTCTATCTACTGATTTTATTTTAAAATTAGATTGGACTTGAAGTTTTATATGAGATATTGGTATAATGTTTTTATAACTAATATTTAAATAAGTGTTTAGAAGTAGTTTTTATTCTAAGTATTTCCAAGTATATTTTGGATAAGTGATTTGAATTATTTTAAAGTATTTGAACTCGGCAAACTTTCAGTGGAAATAAATAATATCGGGAATCTTATTTCGCGAGTGAAAAGTGATTTGAAATTTGTTTTCAAATGGTTGAAGTGTGAAAATATATCTTGCAAAGATATTTGGAAAATAAATAACCGGGGGAAAATTATTTGAAATCCGATAATTGTTGTGAATGTTGATTGATAGTTAATAACCGACTATCAATATTGGCCTTTAAATGGCATTTGAATTTCGATGCGACTGGGGGTCGGATTCCAAATGGATATTCAAAAACCACATCGAACCTTTGTGATTCTGAAGGATCTTTTTAAAAGATCAAAGTGAAAATTGTTGTGATTTTTTTGAAATCTGAATGTAATACTTATTTTTAAAAATAAGCACTCGTTATTCAGATTAGTCGGGAGAGGACTTTGTGTCATAAAACATATTCCGAATAATGACACGACGAAATGGGATTGCATTTGAAGATGGTGTTGAAGACCGGACATTTTCGAAAGCGAAAGGATTACCTGTCGAATGTCTTTGAACCGAGTTGCTCCGGTATAGAGATTTGATCACCCTTTATGATGGTGATTCCAGACGTAATTAGTGAATATCCGGATTGCAAGGGCTTCTTTGAAGTGCATGCGGTTTCGTTCGATCCCGGAACGGACTTGTATGGATGTGTGTCTGACGTTAAACTTTGAGATGCAAAGATGATTTCTATCAAATACATTTCTGTTAGTGGTGGAGAATTTATTCTCTTAGCTTCGCACCTTTCTCTGAGACGTACGAGCTCAGAGGTTATGTAGTTGATGGTTACTTGTGATACATTTCCAATTTGGTAATGTGGCATACGAAGTGCTGCTGATCATTTGTTGATCGAAGCATGGCTTTTGTGAAAAGTGTAGCTTCGTGGACGAGACTTCGTCGAGCCTCACAACCCAGAAATGGTCGAAACAGGAATGTTGCGGCAAGGTTTTTTAGGGGTTGTGCCCCTAGGGTATGTCCATTTTCTTCTGGATAAGAGGTGATAACCTGGTATGGAGCCCAGATATTTTACCTATGTTTATTTTGCAAATTTATTATACTTTGTGGTTGTTGCTTTATGGTTGAGGATCCTCGAATAAAGGTCTCTTACGACCGGGGATGGCATATTTGTGTGGTATATACCTATGTTATAGCTTGGTTAAAGCGTGAGGTAACGTCGGCCTTGTTTGGCAGAAATTCGATTAGGTTCTCGCCCTTATAGAAGCGTACCCATTTCGGTGTAGAAAGTTCCTTTGCCTGACCATTGTTGGAAATCCAAAGAAATAATACGTGCCCTGTACGGTTTTAGTTGTATAACCTGCCATGGAATGTGGTGGTAACCTGCTATTGAGCATGGTAGCTATATTAGGCATACGACGAAATATGGTATGCTGGCTAAGATTAATATTATACTTTCGAAATGTTTTCTGCACTATGCACTAATAATAATATCAAATGGTTTTCGCGTATCAAGCATTTTTTGACTGTGATAAGGAGAAATCTCCTCTAAGTGTGCGCTTGTGTTGTGTGTGTGGCGGGAGGCCTTATGGAAGTTTCATTTTCCAAAAGCATAGCGGATTTCTTTTTATTTTCTTAGTGAAAATAACTGTTTTTAAGATCTCACACTAGTCTCATGACTGGCCTGGAGTTTATTGTTCCCTTTCTAAACTCTGGGTGCCCATAAATTTCCACACGGGCAGTCTAGAGTCAGGTTATCATTGTTCTGGAGCGAAGTAAGAAAAGTTGCCGTGAAGATCTGGAGTTCAAGCTGGAAGGCGAGACATATCACTTATACAATGTAATGTCTATGCGTTTGGTTTGGTGTGAGTCAGAATTTCTATGTAAGCAAGTCAAAATAACTGCCAGCGTTGTATTGTGTCATTGTAAACTCTGATAATGTGATGTATAAACTGATATAGTGCTTTGTTTTAAAGATTATTCATTTATCTATTATATTTGTTCCGCAACGAAATGTGAGATTTGTTATTGTTTCTATTTCTTCTATCTTCTTCTTCTTTAAACCCTAAAGGTTCAGTTTTCCGGCATTCGACTGTGCTACATGGGATACCGTGGATGTATCAATGTTGACTTTCGGGCATCGAAAAATCAGGTCGTTACAAATTTGGTATCAGAGCATTTGATTAAGCGCAACCTTGGCTCTAGTGGGGAATACTCATTAGAGATAGAGTCAGTAGTGCTCTAGAATGAGTGTGAGTGTAATAATAGATATGAGCGCGTATTTGTTAGTGAATATAAAATTGTTTTATATTGTGTTGACTTATCGGTTGATTGTTTATAGATTCTGCTCGGTGCAATTTGGCCAATTGTGTCGATACGGGATTCTAATCTCTTGAACAAGATAAATCGACATGGTATTGTTTTAATATTAGGGTAAATGAAATAATTTTACCCAAACTATTTTCGTATATAAAGGGAATAATTTTTCGTAAATTATTATAGTAGTATATGGTTGCTTGTTTGTTAGGAAGTGATAATATTGAAATATTATCATTATTGTTGAATAATAAATTGAAATGATAACAAACAACTAAGAAATAAATTCATATATAAATGAAACTTGTAAATATAAACAGTAAATGTGATATGTAATTTGAAATGGAATTCCAGAGAAATGTTTTGAAAAGAATTTGAAAATTTTAGAGATTTGGAAAAGATTAAATCTCTGTTGATTTGAAAATGGTTTCCAAAGGCTTTGGAAAAATGTTTTTGAAAGAATGAAAGCTCTAAACTCTTTTCGGTCATTGGAAAATAACTTCAATGATGACTGCAGCATCATCGATATTCATTTTCGAGTTTCCAGGAGAGGAATTACTGCCGAATTATTTTAAATGGAAGTTGTTTAGAAAACTGGGTTTGGTTTTGGGAATACAAAAGAAAATTTGAATTAATTTCAAAAAATAATTTTTAAAATGTTGGAAAGACTCTGGAATCTGATAAAAATAGCTATGGAATAAAGTTTATTAAGGTGGAAAAATTAAAATTGTGAATGAATAAATGAATTTACAATTGTAAGTAAATGAAATTGAAATTGTATGTTGAGATTCATTTCAAATTTGTAAATAAATAAAACTAGAATTGGAATTGAATTTGATTTGTGAAAAATAAAGCGAAGTATTGGAATTAAAATTAGTAAGTGAGACAAATTGGAATGACAAATTTAATATGGTTTGAAATGAATTGAATTCAATAATTACAAATGAAAGATAAAAAAATTGAATTCATATGGAATTTGAAATCCAGTTTAAATATAAGTAGATATTAACCGAAGTGGCAAATTGAAAATAAATATCAAAAGTATATAGAATATTTGCATGGAACTTAAGAAATAAATGATGAAATTCTTAAGTAAAATTTAGAGATGAGAAAATATTCTAAATTGATAAGTGAATGAAGGATGAACTGGAAATTGTGAATATAGGAATGAAAATCAATGTGAACAAAAGAAAATTAATATATTTAACAATCAATTGGAATAAATACGTAGGATGTACATATATTATTTTATTCGCATAGCAATTTGATCCAGAATTCAAGCACAGAATTTCGAGATAATTATATCGATACGAGTTAGGATTTTTTTCACTCCATTTTCGACGAAGAACCTGGATATGGATTTTTGGTTGATTCTGGAAATTCTCTATCATAGTTTACGCTATGCAAGGAGAATGACGATTTCCGATCAGGAAACCAGATCTGAGTTCGCACTAGGAAGTCGGGGGGACGATACTAGTTCGGAAGTGAAATTGTGTGATCGAGTGAGCGGTCGAATTTGATATTGCGTACGAATGATATAAGTGCATCGTACAGGGTTGAATCAATATATATTGAAATTTTTTTGTAATGAAAGGTGCAAAATGATTTTTGAATGTAGAAATTGGATTTGATTTTCGAAGATAAATTTGAATTGATCGAAAAAGGTATGTATTTGAATTTCAATATGAAATTTGATGATTTTCTTGTCTAGCCGCTTGGTTTTTGTTTTCTTTTTGAATCTGAGGGCCCGTGGTGCCATTTTGTAGTCGTTCCGAGCTAGCTGCGCAAAGGAGATGCGGGCGAAATTTTTCGAAAATTTAGAGTGTTAGAATTTTTTTTAAAAATTTAAATGTTTAATTTAAATGTTTAATTTGAATTTTTAAAGAAAACAATGTTGTTTGGAACTTATGATTGAATTTGAAAAGTTAGTTGAAGTAATGATGGGTCGTTACTTCGGGACGAAAAAGATATATTTTGGCAAGTTGTTAAAACTGTATGGTTTTGGGAAAGCAATAAACGGGTTAACGATCATTCTTCTTGACTAGTAATTTCGGGACGAAATTCTTTTAATGGGGAAGGATGTGATGACCCAGAATTTTGAACATTTTAAATTGAAATATTTAATTTATTTTAAATGTTTGAATGATAGTTTAGCTTGAATTTCAAATATCAGAATGAATATGGCAATCTAGTTTTTGAATTTAATTATAGAGATTTGGATGAAAATTTGAATCTTCAGTTTTAAGCTTGTTAAAAATAATTTGATGGCTTAGAAATTCATATTGATAATACTGAAGATAATGGAAGTGTTAAAAGTTGAAATTTAAAATGTTTGTTCAGTTTTGAATATTATATCATTTGAATCGACATTTAAAAATAGCTTTCCGAGGCACAGTCTTGGACTTTGACGAAACCAGTTCCATTTGATCCGTAGTAATGTATTATTGTCGGATTTCAATTTTCGTAGTGTTTGGAGTGATCGTTTGACCATGCGATGTAAATGCGCTGAAATTTAATTTAATAGCTGGGTTCAAAAAGCTATCTTCTCTCCATACAATCGAATTTGGGCTCAGAAACTTTTTCATTGTGTTTGGAATGGGCGTATAACATTATAAACGCCTGGCGACACGCTTCGATTGGAGGTCGAGATTTTGAGTGCGGAAGTCAAAACGATTTAAATTTGAAATTGAAATTTAATATAAACAATATTAGCAAAACATTGTAGATAGTCTCAACACATATTTGCCTTTTTCACACGTGTTCCACTTTCTCTGGGAAAATCCCACACGCGTTCGTCTTCTTTTTTCTAAAATAAAAAAAAAAGAAAAAAAAAGAAGAATATATAAACGAAAAAAAAAAAAACCACTTCATTCAAATAAAAAAAATGCAAAGCTTCAAAACAAAATCAATGGTCGTGCTTCCCCTCTTCAAACTCAAATCAAAAATTATCTTGTTCTATTCGAAATCGAATACAACTGAAAATTAGGGATCGCGAAGAGATGTATTCGCGTCTGGATATCACGTTCGATTTGGAGGTATCATTGCTGCATGGAGGTCGAGATTTGGAGGTCGCGAGCACGAGGTAGGTTTGAAGGCCGGCGAACTCAAAGCGGCAGCACGAGCAAATGGGATGGTGATTTAAGAGCGGTGATGTCGACGTGTTGAGTTGGCCTGGAAATTGGCCTGGGCGGATTGCGATGTGGGTTAGGTCATTTGTAAATGTGGGTTCGTTCTGGGGGGTTCGCCGACGATCGATTTGGGGTAGAGGCTCGTAGCGATTCGGGCATACTACTCGTTCGTCAGAGCTTCGATCTAGGAAAATTTTGTGGTTGCGACTATGAAGGAGCAACTCGTCGATTCGCAGTAAGGTATCAACCTGGTTTGATTCGATTTAATGCAAGTATATATATGTAGATAACAGAAATAATGTATATGATTTAGAGATAGAAATAGGAAATTAAATAAAATAAGGTATTTGCAGTAAGATATTCAATTCTGTTCTGAATTTGATACATAAATATACAGGTTTGAAAGGAATTTTTATTTATAATATATATATATATATATATATATGCATGTAGAAATAAAATAAGTATACATGTTTTAAATAATATTTTAAAATAATGGATTGAGTGATTAGTTGTTTAATTTACTTATTAAAATTAATTTTGTTACTAAAAGATTTTATAAAGGAAAGGAAAATTTGTTTAGATTTGAATCACTAGTAAAAAAATCATTGTTAATTGAAATTATCCAGTTGATTTCGAATATTAATTAAATCATCTAATATTTATACAAGGTCAGTATCTGAATAGAGTCAAAACGAAATGGAAATGAATTGCAAATAAAAATCAAAGGTGAGATCTTCTCACTCAATCAGATTTTTCTGATTTAATTTTAAATAGTTAAATTTAAAATTGTTGATTGTGTGCTTGGAAATCAGATGTATTGATTTAGACCCAATGTACCGCATAATAGCGGATGATATTATATTAAACGCATATACCGCGATATTCCACCTCGAAGTGGATTTGGTATTATATATGTATTTGGAGTGATTGATTTCCCGCATTATATAGCGGATGAGACCCTATACGCCGTATAATAGTGGATAATATTATATAAAATCCCTTATATCGCGATATTCCACCTCGAAGTGGAATTGGTATTTAATTGTTGTGCTAACATCTGTGGATGCAGGGAAACATGTTGGAGGGATCCAACTGGATTCCTCAAATATTGAATTTGTTTCATATGTTGTGTGTTGATAATCTCTGTGTGATTATATTGTAATTGAAATCATTGTAGGCTAAAATTTAGCTGAATATATTTTTGGTATCGTAGGGTACCAGAAATAGATAAAACTGGATTTTTGAAATTTAAGCAGAAAATTTATAGTAAAAATTATTTTTGAGAATGGGGTAAATTTAAAAGAAGGAATTTTAAAAGGATAAAGTTTTACTTTTGAATCCTATTGAATAAAATTTCAAAATATGGGAAAAGGCTAAATAAATGGATTTCGGGTAATATTATTCAAAAGTTGAAGAATTTATTTTAAAGTACGAATTTTAAATAGTTTGAAAGAAATAAAGGAAATTATTTTAAAAATAAATGAATTTGGAAATCAATTTGGAATTTGATTCGGTGTTTGAAAATAACTCTTTGGGAAACCGATTTGAAATTGATTTGGTGTTTAAAAATAAATTTTGGGAAATCAATTCTGCAATCGATTTGGTGTTTGAAATAAATGTGTGGAAAATCAATTTGGGATTTGATTTGGTATTTGAGATAAATTTGGAAATCAATTTGAAAATTGATTTGGTGTTGAAAGTGAATATTTGGGAATCGATTTGAAAAAAAATCGTATATCAGTGGATATTTGGAAGTTTAAATGGGGATTTTATAAAAGAAAGGAAAATTTATTTTAAAAATAAATATCGGTTTATTTTTAAAAGTGTGGAAAGAAATCTGCGGATTTGGAATGTAAGTTTAAAATAAATCAAGTAAGATTTATTAATTGGTTAAAGGACCATTTTGAAATGGAAAGTGTATTCTCCCTGGAAAGCCGAGTACGTTTTTAAAAGTGATTTTGAAGTATAAAATAAAAGTTATAAAGTTGATTTTAAAAGAATATTTTAGAGAAATTATTTCTTGAGTTGTTTTTAAATCTTAAAGTGAAGATTTATTTAATAAATTATAGAAGTGATTATTTAAAGGTTTAAATGGATATTTGATTTAGAAAAGGGTTATTTAAATATTTAAACTCTATCTAATTTTATTTTAAAATTAGATTGGACTTGAAGTTTTATATGATTTATTGGTATAATGTTTTTATAGCTAATATTTAAATAAGTGTTTAGAAATACCTTTTATTCTAAGTATTTCCAAGTATATTTAGGATAAGTGATTTGAATTATTTTAACGTATTTGAACTCGGCAGACTTTCAATGGAAGTAAATAACATTGGGAATCTTATTCCACGAGTGAAAAGTGATTTTAAATTTGTTTTCAAATGGTTGAATTGTGAAAATATATCTTGAAAAGATATTTTGAAAATAAATAACTGGGGGAAAATTATTTAAAATTCAGTAACTGTTATGAATGTTGATTGATAGTTAAATAACCGACTATCAATATTGGCCTTTAAATGGCGTTTGAATTTTGATGCGATCGAGGGTCGAATTCCAAATGGATATTCGAAAACCACATCGAACCTTTGTGATTGTGATGGATCTTTTGTTTAAAAGATCAAAGTGAAAATTGTTGTGATTTTTTGATATCTGAATGTAATGCTTATTTTTAAAAATAAGCGCTCGTTATTTGGATTAGCCGGGAGAGGACTTTGTGTCATAAAACCCATTCTGAATAATGATACAACGAAATGGGATTGCATTTGAAGATGGTGTTGAAGACCGGGTATTTTCGAAAGCGAAAGGATTACCTTTCGAATGTCTCTGCATCGAGTTGCTCCGGTATAGAGATTTGATCACCCTTTATGATGGTGATTCTGGATTTGATTAGTGAATCCAGATTGCAAGCGCTTCTTTGAAGTGCCTTCGGCTCCGTTCGATCCCTGAATGGACTTGTATGGATGTGTATCTGATGTTACACTTTGAGATGTAAAGCAGGTTTCTATCAAATACATTTCTGTCGGTGGCGGAGAATTCATTCTCTTAGCTTAACACCCTTCTCTGAGACGTACGAGATCAGAGGTTATATAGATGATGGTTACTAGTGATACATTTCCAATTTGGTAATGTGGCATACGAAGTGCTGCTGATTATTCGTTGATCGAAGCATGGCCTTTGTGAATAGCGTAGCTTTGTGGATGAGCCTTCGTTGAGCCTCACAACCCGAAATGGTCGAAAGAGGAATGTTGCAGCAAGGTTTTTTAGGGGTAACGCCCCTAGGGTTTGTCCATTTTCTTCTGGATAAGAGGTGATATCATGGTATGGAGACCAGATATTTTACCTATGTTGATGCTGCAAATTTATTATACTTTTTGGTTGTTTCTTTGTGGTTGAGGATCCTCGGATAAAGGTCGGTTACGATCGGTGGTGGCATACTTGTGTGGTGGTTATCTATGTTATAGCTTAGTTGAAGCGTGAGGTAACGTTGTCCTTGCTTGGCAGAGATCCGGTTAGGTTCTCGGGGGCGTCCTTCCAGAGGCGTACCCATTTCGGTGTAGGAAGTTCCTTTGCCTGACCATTGTTGGAAATTCAAAGAAATAATACGTTCCATGTACGGTTTTAGTTGTATAACCTGCCATGGAATGTGGCGATAACCTGCTATTGAACATGGTAGCTATAGTAGGCATACGATGAAATGTGGTATGCTGGCTAAGATTAATATTATAGTTTCAAAATGTTTTCTGCACTATGCACTAATAATAATATCAAATGGTTTTGCGTATCAAGCTTTTTTTGACTCTCATAAGGAGAAATATCCTCCAAGTGTGCGCTTGCATTGTGTGTGTGGCTGGAGGCCTTATGGTAGTTTAATTTTCCAAAAGCATTGCGGATTTCTTTTTATTTTCTTTGTGAAAATAACTGTTTTTAAGATCTCACACCAGTCCCATGACTGACCTGGAGTTTATTGTTCACTTTCTAAACTCTGGGTGTCCATAAATTTCCACATGGGCAATCTAGAGTCAGGTTATCATTATTCTGGAGCGAAGTAAGAAAAGTTGCTGTGGAGATCTAGAGTTCAAGCTGGATGGCGAGACGTATCACTTATACTATGTAGTGTCCATTGCGTTTGGTTTGGTGTAAGTCAGAATTTCTATGTAGGCAAGTTAAAATAACTGCCAATGTTGCATTGTGTCGTTGTAAACTCTGATAATGTGATGTATAAACTGATATAGTGCTTTGTTTTAAAGATTATTCATTTATCTATTATATTTGTTCCGCTGCGAAATGTGAGATTCTGTTATTGTTTCTATTTCTTCTATCTTCTTCTTTAAACCCTAACGGTTCGGTTTTTCGGCATTCGACTGTGCGGCATTGGATACCGTGGATGTATCGATGTCGACTTTCGGGCACCGAAAAATCAGGTCGTTACAATTTTGCTAAGCTTTGGGATGAGAACTTAGAATTTGCTTTCTTGTTTTTACTTTCTATGTTTTTACAATAAACATACTGAAAGAAGAAAAGAGATAAATCTCTTCTTTGTAAATGGACTTAGCCCAACAAAAATTAATTATTCTTCTCTTAAAATCTTTTCATTATACTTAGAAGTTAACTATGTCTTAAGAATGAAACACAATAATACAAAATTCCAAAAATAGCACTACTTACCACTTGAGTTAAAACTTTACAAATTTAATTCTTTTATCTATTATATTTTCTAATTGGTTTTACAACCAAAAAATCACATTTTCTTATCACTTGAAATCTAAACAAATTCTAAAATATCTCATTCAGTTGATAATTCAAATAAATTAATTTAAACTAAACTTAATTTAACTTTCCAATTAGTGATTTTTACATTACTATAAATTTAAATAATTATTTAACAATGCCTTAATTTAAATTAAAATCATCTTTAATAATTTAAAAAATGATCATTTAAAAATTGAATTTAATTGCATAGCTAAATTTTAAAAACTACAAGTTAGAATTTATCAACTATAATTAAATTTAATTAATTATGTAACTGATAAAAGGATTGGTACAAACTCTCCACCTTAAGAAAATTATGTCTCACGGTTGCCTTAATGAAAAGGATTATATAATAAATTATTTCCTGTGCAACTTTTATAATGTTATTTTCAATCGCATATCAAAATTTTAAAATCCAAAATACCTTCATTCAAAATCTCTTATCTTTATTTATTTTCCAATTATTCTATTTTTATTCACAGAAGAATCCAAAGGTTTCATCTTATGTTTATCAACACTTAAGGATAAATAAAATATTATTGTTTTTTCACTAATTTACTGAATTATGAATTAAATTTATCTTATTATATAAATAATATTAAGCCACTAATTATTGTGATTCACTTTGTTACTTACAAAGTTGATCTCATAAGCTATCAACAATGTCTTACCAAGTCCTTCTGCTTCACACAATTAAGTTATGGCTAAAATATTATTGTAATTTAATTTAAATTCAAAATATTTTCCAAAACAAATATTTTATATTCTTATGTCAAAATGTCTCGATCGGTATTTAGGAACTTCTACCGATAACAAGGCATCCTATATATCGATCAAAATCCTTAAATATCTTTTGGATAAGTCAAAACAATAAAGTAATAATCACAAATTTTCCTTCTATTTATTTATATTATCACTACTAGCATCCATGCATCAAATATAAATAAATTAAGCAACAATTTCCAAATATTCCATCAATTATCCTAAATCATATCCATAAAATGCAAAATCTCACAAATGCATTTAAATTATCCGTAAAACTGATTCTAAATGCAACCTAGCAAAAGAAAGAGCATTTTTACAAAATAAAAAAAGTATACCTTACTAAGCCGATCTACCAGAAGTTCCGACGATCTTCCCCTTTCCTTCCTTCTTTTCCTTATATGGGCAAGCTGCTATAAAATGTCCCTCCTTCATACAATAAAAGCAAACACCCTCTATTCGAGGCTTACTAAACTTATTCAAATAGTGGCCCTTGGTTCCATAGTTGAAACATGCTACTTGACTCTTAGGTGGGATTGTAGAAGCAGACTCACTCTGTTTCCCCTTCTTATCTATAGATACGGAATTGCCTTGCTCAACTAGTTGTTGTAACAACCCTGTTGTTATTTTAATAAAATTCTAATTTATGATTTTTGAAATTTAATTGTGTAGTAAGATCTAGTTTTGGAAATAATTAATTTGATTAATTTGAGAAATGAGTTTCGTTTCTTAAAGAGGATTTAATATATATTTGGAATGTTAATTTGGGAAATTTGATTAGGAATTTTATTTGGATTTTTATGAGTTAAGGAAATTATGGAAAATCTTATAATTTTGTAAAATGGAAATATTACCATTTTAAAATTTATCTAACAAGAAGTTTGAAAATATGACTTTGATGATGTTTCAATCTCTAGATTAGTTTTATTTATGAAGATTTTGAGAAGAGGAGAAAATCATATCATGTGTGTTGTTTGGCTTGAATAAAATGAACAAAAGATAAAATATACCAAGAAGAATACATATTTATTTTGGCTTTGGGCTAGGGTATGTGATCTAGCCCACTTATGTGTACAATAGAGATAATTTTCTCATTTCCTTAGCGAAAACGTTAGCATACGTTCATTTCTGTTCAACTGAACAAAACTCTTCTCATTTTCTTTTCTCAAACCAAAGAAAACCCCAAACCTGTTTCTAAACTCTTCAAAATCAATTCAAAAAATTCTTAGAAAATCTAAGATAAGTAGAGTAAGTATTCTAAACCTTATCTCTACCTTCTAGACCCATAAGACTTTGATTTTGATCTCTCTTTGATCATATTGCTTGTTGGTTCAGTTATGTTTTTGGGGTTAGCAACTTATGGTGAAGAAAAAGGGTTAGCAAAGCTTAGATGAAGGTTTAGCCAGTCATAAGAGGGTAAAAAGGTAAGTAATTCTCACCTACTATCTCTAATAGGGTTGCAAATGTTTCAGTGGTCGAATTAGTCTTTGAATGCATTCATTATTTGGGTTTGATTGCTGAATAATTTAGAGAATTGTTAAATTGCACTAGTTGAAAGTATCATCTTGACAAAATTAGATTTTGGGTTGATTTCATTGCACAACCACTCACCATGGACGATATAGCAAGCATATGTAGCGTTAGTGTAGATATTAAGATGTGATATGATCTTTAGTAACTTTAGCAAGCGGCCAAAATCGATCATATACAATCGTCGATCGTGGAACGACATTGTTTCCTAGGAAAATTTCTTCCCAGGTTACAGGACCAAACAACCGGTCATGATTAACCAGTCGACCTGTAAAACCTCTAATTTTTGATAACATTATTCAGGAGATTTAATTAGCCAAATTAAATAGAATAATGAAAAGGTAAAGTGATAAGGAGATTGAGATTGGTTAATAAATCTAGAGGTCATGCTTAATTAACTCTAATAGGCTTATAAATGGCTAAACGTTAACTAAATAAACCCAAGGGCGTTAGGGTAAATATCCGCCCTATGTTTACCACCCTTATACTCACGTTACATGCCATTCACGTTCACTTTTCACAACTAAAACAAACATAAGTAAAGAGTAAGAGCAAGATCGGTCATTAGGAGGAAGAAAAGGGAAGAAATTAAGATTTAAGCTTAGGTTTCAAGTTAGAAGAATTAATCTTAAATAAATCTCCAATTTCCTTATTCATTCTAAGGTGAATAATAATCACTACATCACTTTTTTTGGTTTTTATATGATCATTGATTTTTGGATTTAAGATTAAATCTAATATGATGATTTTTGATGATATGCTTGTATTCATAATATGTTTGATTTAATCCAATGGTTTAAATATGAGTATACACGGTTTTAGGGGAAAACCAAGAGTAAATGGTTTTTAAATGCCATGAAAAAATTATTTTTATAAGACAATTTGGTATTATTTCTGGTGCTTGGCATCCCGGTGGAAGTGAAGAAAAAGATACGAAAGAAACATTTCTAGGTGGAGTGATAGTAATAGGTATAGTTTCAATGATATTGATATAAGGAATATTTGGAGTTTGATCTTTGATAACACTTTTTTGGTTAGGGACAGCAATGGTGATAGTTATTCTGTATATTTTGACATTGAAAATCATATTTTTGAGATTGACAATAATAGTTTTTTCTGAGCGAATTCAAAACTTTCTTTTCCAGTTATTTGAATAGTAGGTCAAAGAGTAACAATCATGACTATTATCATTACATGTATGATACTAAATCTGGTTGGAGTAATCACATTAATAGTTGTATTGATTGTTATCTTTGTTTTTAAATCAGTATTCATAGTTACATTTTAGGTGACACAGAAAATTACAGTAACAGTTACATTTCTAGTTTCATTTGTAGTGAAGGCGTAAGCAATAGTGAAAATGGAAATTCTAGTATACGAACTAATGGTAATAGCCGCGATTTCAATATAAAAGGAAGATCTAATGATTTTGATATAAATAAAAAATACTAAAATTTATGGGTTCTGTGTGTTATGGATTAAATTATAAAAAAAAATTAGATCAAAATGAATAATTTGTGAGAAGTGTGGATGTCATTTGAAAATGAGCAGTTCAGATAGAATCGAATTTTTGATTGACCCGGGCACTTTGGGAACCTATGGACGAAGATATGGTCTCCATGGACCCCATTGAATTTCATTCAGAGGAGGAACCTTATAAAGATCGTATTAATTCTTATCAACAAAGAACAGGTTTAACCAAAGCTGTTCAAACAGGCATAGGTCAATTGAATGGTATTCCCATAGAAATTGGGGTTATGAATTTTTAGTTTTTGGGGGGTAGTATGGGATCTGTAGTAGGCAAGAAAATCACTCGTTTGATCGAGTATGCTACTAATCGATCTCTACCTGTTATTATTGTGTGTGCTTTCGGAGGAGCACGTATGCAAGAAGGAAGTTTGAGCTTGATGCAAATGGCTAAAATTTCTTCTGCTTCATATAATTATCAATCAAATAAAAAGTTATTCTATGTATCAATCCTTACATCCCCTACAACTGGTGGAGTAATGGCCAGTTTTGGTATGTTGGGAGATGTCATTATTGCTGAACCTAACGCATACATTGCTTTCGCAGGTAAAAGAGCAATTGAACAAACATTGAATAAAATATTACCCGACGGTTCACAAGCAGCTGATATTTATTCCATAAGGGCTTATTCGACCCAATCATACCGCGTAATCTTTTAAAAGGCGTTCTGAGTGAGTTATTTCAGCTACACAGATTTTATCCTTTGAAAAATAAATATATATAATATAGAAATAAAACGAAAATATTAAAATCTAGAAAAAATAGAAGTGATTTCTATGCCTTGCCTACCAAGAACTTCCATTTTTTATTAGAAATCTAATCCCTTTTTGTTGGGTTGAATTAGTTTAGTTAGAGTCGCGAACTTATAATAAACTCTTTATCTTTAATGAAAAAAACTCTTTGTTTTATTAGTAAGATAGAAAGAAAGGACGGGAGAATTCATAAAATTTCGTAAACTTAAAGTGCGTTGTCATACATATTCGTGTAGAAAGATGAATAGGTACACTAAATTTTCATTAGTTCTCATTCCTTGCACTTATTAAGTACATAATAATCTTAATATTATATTATTTATAATAATTATAATATAATATAATAGATATACTTATGATATCTTTATATTTATAATAGATACAAATATTAAATTGAGGTACCCGTTCTATGATAGATCTTTACTTACCTTCTTTTTTTCCCCTTTAGTAGGCCTAGTATTTTCGGCGATTGCAATGGCTTCTTTATTTCTTCATGTACAAAAAAATAAGATCTGCCATAGAACGGGTAGTTGGGTTTCAATTTCTATAAGTTTCCAAGCCATGGAGAATTAATTGTAAATTTTTAAAGGAAAACATGTATTACTGGGTTTAAAAATTATTTTTGGTTATGATATGATGAATTTGGGTCTAAAATTTATATATGTTAGATAACATATTAAAAGTGAATTTCTATGATTTTTGGGGATTTTTACTAGGAGATTTATTATGGAAATTAAATTATTTTGAAAGGAGGACCTAGATGGTTTAATTGATGTTAGATGGGAAGGGCTTATTTGTTAATGTTATCTAAGTTTTAGATCTGAGAAAATGAGGCAATTATTTGTAAAATAATTTGAAATTTCAAGGTAACCAATTAAGTGTCTACAAGTGGGCAAGTTAGATACAAAAAGATTAGTTTATTAGGTAAAAATAACCTTTTTACTCAAAAAAGTAGGTTCCGCCACTTTCGGAAGGACCCTTTCGACACAGAATTTCCACTACCAGATCAAAACTGATCTTGTCAAAACCAATGAAGTTGGAACCAATGCACATGGTATCACTTAGTTGGTACGCGGTGGATTGGAGAAAGGCGGAAGGTAGAGTGTCGAAATATAGCTTTTGAAAGGATCGATACCTTTGTTTGTTTTGTTTTGTTTTCTAAATAAAAGCGCTTGCCTGTTTACTAAGAGATTTCGAAGGAGTCGAAACTAATGCTTGTGAAAGAGGTATTTTCAAATAAGCTTTCGAAGGAGAGTTGTCGCCTTTTTAAAGTAGTACCTTCCAAATGAGTTACTAAGTTATTAAATTAATGCTTTCAAAAGGGGTAGTTTCGACCAAGTCAAAACCCTTCTGTAACTTTAAGAAGAAGCTTTCCTTGATAAATAATATGTTAATGGGGTTAACCGTGTTTTATATTAAACCCACAGGAGTGGTATTGTTATGCTATGTTGTATGCTTCTTCAAATATATATACATTCACATTATAATGGACCCATAATTACATTTTAGAGATAAATGGTAGGAAAACCATCCAGGTTTACCCAGTAGTTAATATAAATTGATTCAACTCCAAGATGAGTATAATTGCATCCAAGAGGTCAAGGAGACCAGAATATATGATGCCTAAGTACAAAATTTGTCAAGGAGGCAGGTTCATAGTGCACCCATGAAAACTATGACCAGGAAGTTATTGGAATTACCAATAGGTTCATGGTGATCCCATGAAAACTATGTTATAAAAAGTGGTTGGAAAGGGCCAATTGGTTTGTAGTGCACCCATGAAAACTATATTCAGATTATATTATTGACAGTTGTCAGTAGGTCCCTATTCAGCCCATGAAAACTAGGATAAGAGAGAAGTTATGGGGGCACCAATAGGTTCAGGGGTAACCATGAATTAATTAAGTTAATTGGCAAGGACCAATAGGTTCATAGTACACCCATAAAAACTATGAAATATGACAGGGAGTTCATATATTATATAAAGGTTATTAGTATGCCCATGAAAAATAATAGGTTAATAGTGACCCTAGAAAGTATAAATATGACAGGGAGTGGATTAAACGGAGGATGGGAAATCTAGAATGTTTTAACTTGTGTGCAAATCATCATAATATTTTGAAATGATTATGTTTTTAACCATTGTGGATGCAGAAGCATAGTAAATGATTTCATAAAGGTTTTAAGATATCAGTGAGGGGAAAATCTGTTCCACTAAGCGGCGAGGTATCACTAGATATCTAAATAGTTTGAGATGTTAGATTATTATTCATACCAGGCTATACATCTGACTTGAAGTTTATGTTTTCTCCTTAAACTCTCGGGTACTCGATTGATTTTGTGTAGTTTGGGAGTTGAGGATTTCAGGCACCTCATTATATGAATAAAGCTTCCAGAGACATACAAGAGGCATAATAGATATTTATAGTTCTCTTTTACTTGATTCCGCTATGTTGTTTGTAGTGGCAAAGCTGTTATATTGCCTGCATATACTTTGATCATCCAAGGGTGCATCTTCATATATCACTCTTGGCATATGTTGTAATAAATGTATTTTCTTTAAACGTTGTTTACGATTATGGGATTATATAATGAATTGGAAATGAAATGTAATATTATAAGTTTTCAATTTTTTCCACAATCATGTGTTTCTATGTATCAATGAACCTAATGCCTCCACATTTGGTCGCCGAGGATTATTAACTATGATGATTACAGCATCCTCAGGCATTAGTTTTGGGCGTCCATGTAGGGGGATGTTACAAGTTGGTATCATAGCACAGGTTTATGACACTCTAAAAGAAAGTTAAACCTAAAAGCTTTTTCAAACATAATCCAGTAATTCAAAAATATGATCGGGGTTTTGGTTAACGCTATGGAAACATACTTGTATTTGATATACAGATATATATAAGTACGTATTCCCTTCTCTCTTAGACCGTTCTTTTATATCTTACTAAGGCTTGTACGCATATTTATGAGAAAGAAGATATGGATGTAGCAAACAAAAGAGGAAATCTAGGTGGAGGAAGCACCACAACCAACAGAAATGCTCGACCTAATACCCGGAGGAACCAAGGTCGACCGGCTATGCTAGCCCAAATGTTAAAGCCAATGTGGGTGCTGGTAATCCATCAGTAGATGCAGGGATGATAAATTAGTTCTTGGTTAATCTTATGCAAGCAGAAGCTGCTGTTGGTATGGCTAGAAATGTTGGAGGAGCTAATACTATGGATCCAGATGGGAATAATTATGCTAAGTTGAGCAGACACTACACCAATCTAGGTGGATAGCCGTTTATGGGAACAGAGGATGCTATTGAGGTAGAGAATTGGCTATTGCTCTGTGATAGAATCTTTACCGATTTAGGTTAGGATGATGGGCAAAAGAGATGGCTGGCCTCTAGGCAGTTGCAAGGGGCAGCGCTTCACTAGTGGAATAGTGTGACTACTGGGGTTCCGGAGGAAGAGCTGACATGGGATTATTTCAAAAGGAGATTTGAGCATAAGTTTTTATCCGAGGTTGCTAAGTTCTCATTAATGAGGAAGTTCATGGATCCAGTTTAAGGAGAAATGTCAGTAATCGAGTACGCTGCTAAGTTTGACGAGCTGTCTTGATATGGATATGCCATTATAGACACTGACATCATAAGGAATGAGTGATTTACTCGGGGATTAAGGCCCGAGCTTGCGAAAATGACCATGACTCATATCCGTGATCCTTGTAATGTGGTTGTGGAGATGACCATTCGCCATGAAGAGGTGCTAGCGAGAAGCTAGTTAACTACGAGGGTCCTCAGGGAAAGAAGAAGAATTTCTTTAAATAGAAAGGAGTCCATAAAGGAGATACTGCCATTACACCATAGATGGCCTATTACAACGAAAATACAAGATGTTGCTAGCTACAATGTAACGATAGCTATGCTGATTTTTGTCTATTACAACATTAGCTTCAGGATGTTAGCATAGATATCAACACTATGTTGCAGTAGCTATTGGCTTATAAAAATATTATAAAAAATGAGTGCGGGCTGGAAAAAAAGCGGCTGAAATAATTTTTAACGCCGGAAGCAAAAACAAAGCGGCAAAAGTTAACAAAATATTGAAGGGTTTCCCAAACCCTTAACAAAATACGTACTCCGCCGCCGCTCAAGCAAAATAAAATGAACGCAAATAAAAATTTACCAAACACACTTCCTTAATCAAATTTTCAGAAGATACAATCGCAATCCAAATCAATTTTTTTTCAAACCAAATTTCACAAAACCATTTCTCAATTCAAATTCGTTATCTGGAATTCGCGGGTTTGGTGTTGCGGTTTGTGTTACGGATCATGTTGCGGATTCTGGAATTCGAGAGCACTTCGTGAGTTTGATTCAAGGCGAATTTGTGTTGTGGATTAGCGAATTGGTTTTGCGATTCCAAGTTTGGTTGGAGATTGTGGCTCAGGAGATGGAATTTCCTAGTTGTGCAGGTCTGTTGATTGGAGGAGAAGTGGGTGGTTGAACGTTGTTTTGGAGGACAGTGGTTTCTGGGAATGGATATGCGGCGATTTATTTCAGGTGATGGATTTATGTTGTAAATGAATTAATTTCTATTTTGTAAATGAATTTAATTAACATCAATGCATCTTCATTTTTAGACACTAATTAAAATTTGATGATAAAAGGCTCTCTAAACCTTTCATTAATAAAGGCTTCTTCTATATTGCAGGAACAACTACTATGTATGAAGGAGCATATCTTCTAAAGTATGGATGGTAGAGGGAAGTCCTAATTTGTTCATTAAGACTATCAAATGTAAGTTTGTACGAACTTTTGGTTACTCAGATTATTGTTGTTGAAGCATATTAAGATTTTATTGGTACAAGCTTTTACTTCATGTTGTTGATAAAAGTTAACTAAAAACAGCAGAGCAGATGGTTAATAAGCAGAGGTAAGAAAAGCTAGTAAATTTGCAAAATCACATAGTCCATTGTTCTGGTATGGTATGTATAAAAAGTATTCGTTTGTTTATGTGATTTTTATAATGAAAGGACATGGCATAACAGTTCTGAAAATATGAATTGATTTAGAACTATCACATGTTTGATGTTGTAAATATGCTTTCAATCATGATACTGCCTTGTTTATAGTATGCAGCAGCAACACTTGATTTTTGCATGCTTAGTTTGTCGTCAAGTTTAAAACTGGGTGATAAGAATTTTTATGAATTTGTCACTGTTCCAGGCAATGTTATCTTTACTTGCATGCTTGTACTTCCCATTAACGCCGTGTTGGGAGTTTAACTTACTGGGATATATTTTGAATAAATCAAGTTGAATGTTATTTCCAGAATGTTTCTTCCCATTAACGTGGTTCTATATGAACCTGAAAACGAGAAAAATGCGACCAATTGTGATGAGTATGCTCTCAAGGAAGGAAATGGGTAGAGATAGTGGTGGTCATGACCCTTTCGATATCTTCCACTCATTTTTTTGGTGGTGATGGTTTTGGGGGGTAACAATTATTTCTTCAGCATTTGCTTTTTTGTTGGCTTAATCTATATTATTTTTTGTTTTGTAGTTATATGGATGGTGATGAGTAGCAGCTGGTGGAAGCAAATGGTAGGATGACCAGTGTCAAACTGGGATGTGGAGGAATTAAGATTATAGTTAAGCAGAATGATGAAAGCACGTCAAAATCCACCGCCATCTCCATCCAATGGAATAGCTTTCGCTGTTTTGCTAGCTTTGAGGTACCGTTTTCAACATAATTATGCCTAGAATTATGAACTACAATTCTCTCCAACTAAAATGTGAGTTCTTGCAGCTTTTGGCAAACTTATTATTATACACCAGCTTTAGTAATTCCATATTCCCTATTTGATTTCAAATCATGGTGATTTTTTGCTGAAAAATAAAGTGAAATGAAAACTACGTGAAGTAATTTTGACGTATGTGAGTTTCATTGTTTGTCAGCATAGACTCTTAATTATCTTAATGAAGCGTGGAACGTGATTTTCACACAACTGTATTTTTAATCAACCGTGTAGTTGAGCTTATCGAAAGTTTTAAGATCTTATGTCAGTTGTTTTTCTTGCTTTCTGCTTGTAATGCAGGTGTCGTTATGCGTTTTTTATTGCAAAGTTCATTAAAATTATAATGTTCGTGCTGCTACATTTTATGCTATTTATATTCATTATCTACTTTTCGTAATGCAGGTATAAATACTTTATTCAATTGAGTACTAGAATTGGGACACCAAATAAACAATATGAAGCCAACAGTTTGAGTAAGTAAATGCATTATACATCACTCCCTTGTTTCTCCAAAAGTATCACTGGAAGATTTGTAACAGCCTGCATCACATTTTAACTCTAGGATATGAAATTGCTTAAATGTCAACAAGCTAGTCTCACTAGAACAAAATGTACATCTATAAAAACAATTTTTTAGATCAATTTTTCACAGGCTTCTCAATGCTTGGCCAACTTAGCTTCTCATAGGGATAGCAAAGGAACTAATGATGCTGTCGGTCAAGACGAAGGTACTCTTGAGGCACTACTGCCGCTAACTTTTCTCTAAATGAAGGTGTATGATAATTTTATTGAATACTTTACCCTCCACTAATATAACCGAAAGTGAAAGGAAATCTTCACCAATTTTAATCGCAATTTATGTCTTTGCCTTTAAGGTGGTTGTTAAGCTACACGGATATCTATTGTAAAAATACAAAATCGCCTTTCGTTTTACAATGTATTCATTTAAGAACAGAATGTAGTTTCATGCCCTTTTCTAGTCTGAGTGTTACCTCCCTTTTAGAAGGACATTAGGGACAAAATTTACTGTGCGACCGTCTGCAGTGATGGCACTGGAGGCACTGGAGGCACTAGAGGCACTGATGGCACTGATGGCATTGGTGGCTCGCAAATATGAATGTACTGTTAATAATTAGAATTTAATATGTACTGGCTGTAACTATGAATACACTGGCTATGTTTTTAAGTATGTTTGTTATTTTGTACTCGACTAAGTAAAACTTGTGTTGCTGGTTATTCTAAAATGAAAAGTTCTTTGTTGTAGTGTAATATTGCAATTAGATATGATATAATGTTGCAGTATAATGTTGCCATAGATATGATATAATGTTGCAGTACATTTCCAATTTAAATTGCAAAAGGTGTTGCCATAGATATGATATAATGTTGTAGTATGTGATGTTAAATGTGGTAATAAACCGGCAAAGTGTTGCCATTGGATGGTAAAAGTGTTACCATAGATTAATGAATATGGGCCCCACAACAGGGTTCCGTAAAGGTGGGCCACAGAATTAGTGGGCCCCACAATGTGGGCTCACATGTTGGGGCCCAGATTGTGGGGCCCACTTTTTAGTAAATTTGGTACCTGTGGCAACAACAGAACCGATGTTGCCCTAGGGTGTTGCCTTTGACTTTAGGGCAACGCGGCAAAATGCATCACCGAAAAAATGTTGCCTTTGCCCTTTTTAGCCTACAGCAACATTTTTTGGCACATCCTGCATCATTCTTGGGTGTTGCAGTATGCAATCTATGGCGTAGTGTGCCAAGAAGGAAAAGGCTGATTTAGTGTGCTTCAAGTGTGACAAGAAGGGTTATTATTCTCATGACTGTCGGTCAGGAAGGGAAAGAAGGTTGTAGAAAATAAGAATGTGAAATGCTTCAATTACGACCAAGTTGGGCATTATAAGAACCAGTGTCCAGAGCCAGTCAGGGCAGACAGAGGGAAGGTTTTTGTTATTGGACCACCATCTTCTTCTAGGCCTACGGCCGCAAATAAAGGGAAAACTGTGATGAAATGTATGCTTTTGATTCAGAGTACACAAGTTACAGTATTATTTGATACTGGTGCATCACATTCATTTATATCACACAATTTAGTTGATACGTTATGCATAAACCCACATACCTTGTTACTTCCTTACAGGTTGCGAATCCAATGGGAGGGTATGCAACTCTAGGGATGAGATGTGACCAGTTAAAACTTGATTTGTTAAGTCATAAGTTTGCGTGTAGTCTATATGCTTTTAATTTTGTAGATTTCAGAATCATTTTGGGTATGGATTAGTTGAGAAGGTATGAAGCAAGGATATTTTTCCAGGATGGGGAGATATCACTAAGACACCTCGGTAGTCATAACCGAATTATTTTCTCAGTGGAGAATTCTGACCGAAATAGTTGCGCTTTTTTAAGTACAATGGAAGTAGAAGAAGATCTAATTCAGGCTCATGTAGCAAGAGATTTTGTAGATGTTTTTGATCCAGTCATAGGACTACCGTCGAAATGAGATGTGGAGTTTTGGATGGATCTTGTGCCAGAAGCTGAACCGTAAGTAGACCATCTAGAAGGATGACACCGACGGAGATGAAGGAATTGAATGTGCAGCTGGTTGATCTAAAAGGAAGGAATTTTATTAGACCAAGTAGTTCGCCTCGGGGAACGGCCGTGGTGTTCGTGAAGAAACCAGATGGGTCATTAAAGATGTGCATCGAATATCGTAAGTTGAACGAAAGGACAATCAAGAATAAGTATCATTTGTTGAGAATAGATGATCTGTTTGATCAGTTGGATGGAGACAGAGTGTTTTCCCAATTGGATTTGGCAATGGGGTTCCATCAGTTAAAAGTGGCAGAGGACAGTATTTCTTTGATAGCATTTCAGACTAGGTATGGATCGTATGAATGGTTAGTGATGCCATTCGGGTTGATGAATGCATCCGCTTTCTTCCTAGATTTGATGAACTGAGTCTTCCGACAGTATTTGGATAGATTCATGTTGGTGTTTATAGATGATGTTTTAGTATACTCTAAGGATGAAAGAGAGCATGAAGATAATCTTAGAGTGGTTCTTGAGACGCTGAGGTAGAATCAGCAAAAGGTGAAGTTTTCCAAGTGTTATTTTTGGAAGAAAGAGGTTAAGTTCCTTGGTCAGGTGGTTTCAGAGAAAGGATTGTCAGTCGATCCAGATAAGATCAAAGCTGTTAACAATTGGAAGAGAATAGAGACGGTGACTTAGATCAGAAATTTTCTTGGACTTGTTGGCTACTATCGTAGATTCATCAAGGATTTCTCATGGATAGCAGCGTCTTTGACTTAGCTTACCAGGAAGGAGGTGAAGTTTGTTTGGTCTGATAAATGCGAGGAAGCATTCCTTAAGTTAAAGGATTTACTGACCAATGCACCGGTTTTGTTAGTTCTAGATGGAAACCAAGGGTTGGTTGTGTATACTGATGCATGTGAGACTGGATTGGGAGTTGTATTGATGTAGAAGGGTAAAATGATTGCCTACGCTTCACGACAGCTTAGAGCATATGAAGTGAGATATCCTACTCATGATTTGGAGTTAGCTGCATTGATCTTCGCATTGAATATTTGGAGGCATTATCTCTTGGGAAAGAGATTTGAGCTATATACCGGTCATAAGTTTTTAAGATACTTATTCTCTCAGAAGGAGTTGAATATGAAGCCGCAGATGTGGCTAGAAATTTTGGCTACTTATGATTTTGGTATAGAGCATACACGAGGGAAAGGTAATAAAGTAGCAGATGCTCTTAGCAGAAGAGACTAGAATGTGGTGTTGGCTAGGTTGGCAGAAAGGAAGGATCTAGAAGCTTTGACCAGTTGTGGTGTGCAGTTAAGATCGACTGCTAGTTCTAGTCAGAGAACTGCCATGTTGTCTAGTTTAGAAGTTCAATCAGTGTTGATAGAGAGAATTGCTTCTAAGTAGAAGGAGGATCCACTATTAGCTGAGAGGACTAAAAGGCTTGAGGTTGAAACTGAGATCAATGATTTGAAAGATTTTTGTCTTGGCTACAGAGGATTGTTGAGAAAGAAGAGGCAATTATGTGTTCTAGATGTTGAGAACTTGAGAAAAGAAGTTCTCAGGGAATGTCATCGATCCAAATTTACGATTCATCCTGTAGGGACCAAGATGTACCAAGATATGAAGAGGAGCTTCTATTAGGAAGGTATAAAGAGGGATGTTGGCTTATGGGTTAGACAGCGTGCAAACTGTCAACAAGTGAAAGCCGAACATCAAAAGCCGAATGGGTTGCTACAGCCTTTAGAGATTCTAGTATGGAAATGGGATCTATGTCCATGGATTTTATAGACGGATTGCCAAGGGAGAATAGGGGAAATGAAAGTATATGGGTTATAGTGGATAGATTGGCCAAGAGTGTCCATTTCATTCCAGTTAAGTCATCCAGGACAACGCATTTTTTGGCGAAGCTGTACATGAAGAACATAGTTAGACTGCATGGAGTTCCTAGTAGCATAGTCGGTGATAGAGATGCTTTGTTCACTAGAAAATTCTGGAAAAATGTACAGGATGAGTTAGGCACCAAGCTCAAGATGAGTATAGCATGTCATCCTCAGATGGATGGGCAGACAGAGAGAGTCAATAAAGTACTCGAGAATTTGTTGAGATCTTATGTATTAGACTTTGGTGGATCTTGGGAGGATCACCTATTTGGTTGATTTTTCTTATAATGATAATTATCAAACTAGCATAGGAATGGTGCCTTTTGAAGCTTTATATGGAAGGTCATGCAAATTGCCAGCATGTTTATTAGAGACTAGAGACGGGTTGGTCTTATGTCCAGACTTGGTTAGGGAGGCATTAGAGAAGGTTGAGTTGATCTGAGAAAGAATGAAGGAAGCTCAATCTATACGGAAGAGTTACGTAGATAAAAGGCGTAAAGACTTAGAGTTCTCGGTAGGAGACATGTTTTCATTAAGGTGTCACCGATGAAGGGTGTGATATGATTTGGAAAATCGGGGAAGCTTGCCCCAAGATATGTTGGTACATTCCAGATTATAGAGAGGATTGGTAAGCTCGCGTATAGAGTAGAGTTGCCGAGCAATATCGCAGGTGTCCTTAACGTATTTCATGTGTCTATATTCTGTAGTCTGTGAAAAATCCAAAGACTTCTATTTCTACAACAGGTTTGGAAGATTTGGTAATAGAGCCTGATTTGACAGTTGTTAGATAGCCAGTTAGGTTGTAGCGAGGGATGAGAAAAGGTTAAAGTCTAAGATAGTCAAGTTGGTGAAAGTTCAATGGAGCGACATTGAGAAGGACTGTCTTGAGAGACAGAGGACAAGATTCGAGATACTTATCCTAAATTGCTTTGATGGTATGTTATATTGGCTTTATATAGCTAGTTGCTAGCTAGGTAGGCTAGTTTGGATGTTAGGAGTCGTTATAGATGATTGCTATGAAAGTGTTAGTCCTCATTGAATTTTGAGGACAAAATTGTTTAAGGAGAGGAGCCTATAACAACCTAATTTTTGATAACATTATTTTGTGAGATTTAATTAGATAAATTAAATAAATAATGAAAAGGTAAAGTGATAAGGAGATTGAGATTGGTTAATAAACCTAGAGGCCGTGCTTAATTATCTCTAATGGGCTAAATAGCTAAATGTTGACTAAATAAACCCAAGGGCATTAGGGTAGATAGCCACCCTATGTTTACCACCCTTATACTCACGTTACATGCCATGCATGTTCATTTTTCACCACTAAAACAAATGTAAGAAAAGAGTAAGAGCAAGGCCGGCCATTAGAAAGAAGAAATTCAAGATTTAAGCTTAGAATTCAAGCTAGAAGAATTAATCTCAAATCAATCTCCAATTTATTATCCAATCTAAGGTGAATAATAATCACTACATCTCTATTTTGGTTTTTATATGATCATTGATTTTCGGATTTAAGATTAAATCTAATATGATGATTTTTGATGAAATGCTTGGATTCATAATATGTTTGATTTAGTCTAATGGTTTAAATATGGTGTTAGGGAAAAACCGAGAGTAAATGGTTTTTAAATGCCATGGAAAATTATTTTGTTATAAGAAACATGATTTGGAGTTGGGTTTCAATTTTTATACTTTTCCAAGCCATGGAGAATTAATTATGAATTTTTAAAGGAAAATATGTACTATTGGGTTTAAAAATTATTTTGTGATATGATGAATTTGGGTCTGAAATTTATATATTTAGATAACATATTAAAAATGAATTTCTATGATTTTTGATGATTTTTACTAAGAGATTTATTATGGAAATTATATTATTTTGAAAGGAGGACCTAGATGATTTAATTGATGTTAAATGGGAAAGGCTTATTTGTTAATGTTATCTAAGTTTTAGATCTAAGAAAATGTGTCAATTATTTGTAAAATAATTTGAAATTTTAAGGTAACCAATCAAGTGTTCACAAGTGGGCAAGTTATTTATAAAAAGATTGCTTTATTTCGTAAAAATAACCTTTTAACTCAGAAAAGTAGGTTCCGACACTTTTGGAAGGACCCTTCCGACACATACCATCCGCTACCAGGTCAAAACTGATCTGGTCGAAACCAATGAAGCCGAAACCACTACACATGGTATGACTTTGTTGGTATGCAGTGGATTGGAGAAAGGCAAAAAGTAGGATGTCGAAACAAAGCTTCCGAAGGGGTCGATATCTATGTTTTGTTTTGTTTTCTAAAGAAAAGGCTTGCCTATTTACTAAGAGGTTTCGAAGGAGTCGTAACCAATGCTTGCAAAAGGGGTATTTTAATAAACTTTCAAAGGAGAGCTGCCGCCTTTTTAAAGTAGTAGCTTCCGAAGGAGTTACTAAGTTTTTAAATTAATGCTTTCAGAAGGGCTAGCTTTGACCAAGTTGAAACCCTTCTGTAACTTTAAGCCTTTCGTTGGTATTAAAGATATCAAATCTTTCGAAAGGTACTTTGTGTTTTTATAAATATAAGCCACTTCTTATAGCTTTCAAAAGGAGTTAAGGGTTTCGAAGGAAGTGGTTTCGAAAGGAGTTTCGAAGCCAACCTTTAAATATTTTACCCATATGTTTTATGCTTTCGAAAGGGTGGTGTCGACACCATCAAGTTTCCCCCAATAGTTTTGTAAGATAAAAAAATTTCACAAAAGAGATGCTTTCATTTTTGTTCACTTGACCCAAATTATATTTTAAATATGAACTCAATGGCTTCAGATGAGAATCTTTTAATGGTTTCGAAAGAGGGTCTTTCAATGGTTTCGAAAGGGGTACTGTCCATGTTTTCGAAAGGTGAACTTTCAATTGGTTTTGAAGCTATACTTCTAAAGTTAACATTAATACTTTAGTACAATCAAAAGGTTTCAAAAGAAAGGTTTTAAAGTAGTCGAAAGGTGGAGCCTAATGTTTTGTAGATAAATTTATATGCTTTCGAAAGAGGTCATCTAATGAGGTCGAAAGCAGGGTTTCGAAGGAGACAAAGGCTTTGTTTTCTTAAAATGAATTACCCAAACTCAATTTTTAAAGGAAAAACCCATGGATAAAATTAAAGGAGTTTTTGTAATTGTTTTAAGAAGAAGCTTTCCTCGATAACTAATATGTTAAAGGATTAACCATGTTTTATGTTAGACCTACGTGAGTGGTATTGTTATGCTATGTTGTATGCTTCTTCAACTATAAATATATTCACATTATAACGGACCCGTAACAGCATTTTGGAGATGAAGTATAAGGAAAACAACTAGGTCGACCCAGTAGTGAATATAAATTAATTAAACTCCAGGATGAGTAGAATTGCATCCAAGAGGTCAGGGAGATTAGAATACAGGATGCCTAAATATAGAAGTTATTAGGGAGATAGGTTCATAGTGTACCCATGAAAACAATGATTTGAAAGTTATTGGAATTACCAACAGGTTCATAGTGATCACATGAAAACTATGTTATGAAAATTGGTTGGTAGGGGCCACTTGGTCTGTAGTGCACCCATGAAAACTATATTCGGATTAAGTTACTGATAGTTGTCAATAGTTTTCTAGTCAACCCATGAAAACTAGGATAAGAGAGAAGTTATTGGGGACACCATAGGCTCATAGGAACCCATGAATTAATTAAGTTAATTGGAAAGGGCCAATAGGTTCATAGTACACGCATGAAAACTATGAAATGCGACAGGGAGTTCATATATTATTATATAAAGGTTATTAGTATGCCTATGAAAAATAATAGGTTAATAGTGACTCTAGAAACTATAAATATGATAGGGAGTCAATTAAACAGAGGATGGGAAATCCAGAATGTTTTAACTTGTATGCATATCATCGTAATATTTTGAAATGACTATGTTTTTAACCATTGTGGATGCAGAAGCACGGTAAATGGTTTTATAAAGGTTTTAAGATACTAGTGAGGAGAAAACCCATTCCGCTGAGCAACGAGGTCTCACTAGATATCTAAATGGTTTGAGATATTAGATTATTATTCATACCAAGCTTTATGTCTAACTCGAAGTTTATATTTTCCCCTTAAATTATCGGGTACTCAATTGATTTTGAGTAATATGAGGGTTGAGATTTTTTGGTACCTCATTAGACGAATATAACTTTCGCACACGTGAAGGAGGCATAATAGATATTTAGAGTTCTCTTTTACTAGATTCCACCGTGTTGTTTGTAGTGGCAAAGTTGTTATATTCCTATATATACCCTGATTATCCAAGGGGGCATCTTCATATGTCACTCTTGACGTATGTTGTAATAAATATATTTTCTTTGAAACATGCTTTACGATTATAGGATTATGTAATGAATTGGAACTGATTTGAAATGAAATGTGATATTGTTTGAAGTTTTAAATTTTTTCCATAATCATATGTTTCTATGTAGGGGGATGATTGCAACGTCCGTAATTATTAGTTTTGGGCCTTTAAGTAGGGGGATGTTATACGACTGGTGCTATTAAAACTAGGTAGTGAGCCCAGTTCTGTTTTGGTGTTTTGAGTTGTTTTTCGCTTAGCTTTGATTTGAGAATTTCCGTGTGATTTAACTTTGGTTTTCTAAGTTTGGATTCCCTAATTGATGGATTAATTTATTTTGAGCTTTGGGATATAATTATTTAATATATATATAAATTTTTAGCAAGCAATTTTATAAAAGAAAGTGTTCTACAGTATATAGATTTTAAACTTGTTCTTCAACCAATCTTGTTTTCTTTTATAAATGATTTTAAATAAGTAAATATATTTATTAAGTGTTGTTGTGCAAATAGATATGATTTCTTAAGTATAGTTCTGGAAATTTAAACTTAAGTTGTGTATAGACAAATGTTTTAATTCCTATATAGGTTTGGGTTATGAATGGTTATGGTTTTAAAAATAAATGATAACTTATATAAATGGTTTTGGTACATGGTTTGAGGAATTATAGATCTCTTAATAATAATTTGGAACACACACGCATACACAGATATATATATATATTGAAATATTTTGATATTGAAAATGGAATTTAGATTGTTTATATATATATATAGTTGAGAAATAAATGTGTTTATGGATTTTTAATGGGAAACATGGTAGTAAATATTTATATAGATAAAGCAATTTTTTTGAAATCATTTCACATATCATAAAATTATATTTATTTGCTTTCAAACTATAAACTTCAATTGGATTTCATGCCATTTGTGTATTTTGTATAATTATTGGAACTGGAGATTAAAGTGTTTGTGAACCTTAATTCTATAATATAGGAAATACTAATAATTGACTTAGTTTTATTGATTGATTTAAATTCTCTCAAGTAACACTTCGTCGAATATGGTACAGCTCGTTAAACGGAACGCTTGAGTGGAATTTACTAAACCATTAGCGAATACTTGAGTTTTACCGAATAGTATGAGATGCCTTAGTTAAATTCTTATGATTGCTTTTGGGAAAGTATTTAACAATTTAGGGTTGTATTCTCTTTTGGTGTTCGGCATGGAGCTGATAGATCCTAAAGAGAATATAGTTCAATTTTCCAGTGATATCTACAACGATTGAGATTTACTAGCTTATAGTAAATACTTGAATTTCACCGAATGGTATGGGAGATTTTGGTTAAGTTCTTATGATTGCTAAAAGTGAAAGTATTTTGCATTTTTGAGTTTACTCTTTGTTAATGTTCGGTGAGGCCGATAGATCCTTAAGAGGTAGGCTCTAGATTTTTCCTTAATCTTTGAGATAGGTCGAGACTTGGTTTTCTATGATCCTTGTGATCGGTCGAGATATGAGGTTTTGTTTATTTTTTGATCCTTGTGATCAATCGAGATTTTTTGTTCCCCAATCCTTGTGATCGGTCGGGATTCTGTATTCCATAATCGGTTGATATTTTTTTCCCTGGATATTGAGATGTTATTATTTCCTAAGGTTTTATGACTATTTTGTGTTTTTTATGTTTGGTGATTATCCTGTATTTTCATGATTTTTATGTCTTGATATGGATTTTTTATGTTTGGTGATTATCCTATATTTTCATGGTTTTTGTGCCTTGAATAGATTTTGAGGATTTGCTATTATTTAATGTGTTGTGATTTAATTATTCATGTGACTTGGAATGGATTTCATGTTTGACGATTACCAGGACTTATTTTTATGTATGATATATATGTGTGTCATATATCTTTATATTATATCTTGTTCTCCACCTTTAGATATTTAGAGATTTTCCGAGCCGTTTATTTTATATTCTCGAGTCAGGCATGGATTATTCAGGTTTCAAGATATGGAGGCTTTTGAGTAGATGTGCTTGTAGAAGGTAGATCATTTTGACATTTTAGTTTTATTTTCCGTAGGATATTTGTACATATAGGACTATAGGATGTATTATTTAAGATAGTGACTTATTTTACATATATTATGTGAGTCAAGTATTATATTTTGTTGACTCACATTATGTGTTGTATATGATGTATATTAATCTGTTGTGATCTGTGATTATTGTTTTATATTATAAACTATACTGATTTTTGAGAAACCAATGTGTTTATTGCTTTAGACTGAGAGTGGACACATCAAGATTTTATTCTAGATATTTATTGAAACAATAAGTATGACGTGTCAGTGTTAGTTTAAAGGTATTCACATTTGGTCGCCCTTTAACAAGTCATATGCTTTGTGTTATAAAACATCATATTTATAATGTTCTTTAATAATCTGGGTACAATTGTAGGGTCATTATAGTTGCTTCCTTTTCTGGTTCAATTCTTGCTTTTGCTTCTTAGGAGTTATCTCATCCTTAAAATCCTTCTCCGCCTTTAAGAGACGAAGTGTTGAATCCACTAAACTCTCAAAAGATACATCCAATAGAAGTAATAGAGCCTTTTCAATGGCTTACACATCCACAAATAAACTTAGAGTATTGATGAAATCCATTCCATACTTGGATAATGGTTCAAATTCCACTACATACTCCATAACGGAAGACCAGTTCTGTCTAAGATCAATGAATCTTTTAGTCATTGCTTCCTTTTCTGGCTTTGGCATAAACCACCACTCGAATCTCCGCTCGAACCTCTACCTAAACTACGTACAGATAAGCCGAGCCTCCTAAATCTCTGCTATTAATAGATCATACTAGTCGAGTGCCCTTTCTTACAATTAGCTAGATGCCACTTGAGCTCTTTGGGCTTTCCCAAGACAGATAGGAGTAAAGATCCTCTCGCGTATCTTTATCCAAGCCTTAATTTCTATGAGCATTTTCATTCCTGTGATGACCCATTTCTTCGACTTTCAGAAATCGACACTAATACATCCCCGATATTCACGTGTTGCAAATCCAAGTGCCGAAGAAGCGGATCCCCAAGGGCAAGAAAGAAGATAAAGCCAGAATAGAATCTCACATATATTATTTTAACATAAATTTTACAGCGAAAATTTAAATACATTTATCAGAGTTAAGCATGGACAGTTATAAATTTCTGTCCTTACTAATGCGTAATACTATAGCACAAGAGTGTGGTGGAAATAGTTACAAATCTTCATAGATATCTTTTGTTTCCGAGTTTCAAGCTCCATCCAAAAATTTTCTAAACTAAACTTGACTACTAGGCTGCCTGGGAAAATTAGGGCACCCAAAGTTTAAGGGAAAGAAAAATAAACTCCAGACCAGCCTGAATTTGAAAAAAAAAGGCATCTCACAAGACCACGCCACACATAAACACGGACCGTGTTTTTACCTTAAGATAACCAAACCTTTATTACATAAAAATCGAGGATATTATTTTTAATGACATCTCTTAGAAAATATTTGCAAGTAAACTTATTAATCTTAGCTGAAATTTTTATATTGATTAAATTCCAGCATATAAGCCATAAAGTGGGTTCTACAAACAAAATGGCGAGCATTTATTGGAGAATGGATTTCTATACAAATGACCAAGTGAAGGGACTACCTTCCGGTCGTACATCTCTAGAGGTATGTACCGAGCCTACGGAACATCTACACCTCTACCAACACAAGAACAACCTACCTCTCTCTAGATAGTACCGAATATATCATCACCCCAATTGTTACCAACCTATCCAAGCGCTCGTTTACCATACACCACATTAATTTAAACCTGAACATAATAGCGGGTAGAAATATTTCTAGAAGGGGATGATCATACCCTAATGGTTGCGAACCACGTAGCCTTACCGCATCTACCATGTTTTGGTCGTTTCTGGGTGTGAGGCTTGAGGTAACAATTACCTTTCACATAGCACCATATCTTTTTACGTTGAATGCCACATTTCCATTCCATAATCACACAAATAATTTCTGCAGACATATAAATCCTGAGCTCGTACGTCTTAGGAAAGGGTGTTAAGCTAAGAGAAGTTGCCTTCCCTGTGACCAAACAGATGACACGTTCACAAAGATTAATTTATGTAATTAAAAATACAACATCAGACATTTGTCCATACAAGTTGTCTAGGAATAGAAAAAATCGAAGGCACTCTCTTATCGCATCCTATCGAGAGTTACCCCTAAAATTAGCAGCGACAAGTTCTTGCAACCCAAAGAATTACAGAAATAAAGGGATCACCGCTACTTTAGTTATTTGGAAGCTAACCAGAATTATCAACAAGAAGTCGTTCCACCCCGAAGATCTTCATTCTTCATCCTTTATTTTCTTTATCAAATCTTCATTTTACAAACGCTTACATTAGTTCTAAATGGTTTTCGGATAAGAATCTCTCAAATCCGACCCCGGCTCCTGCAAACCAACCATCAATAAAAAGATGTTCTGTGAATAGGGAATCATTCTTTAATTGATTAATTTCTTTTTTATCAAAATATATTCTGGATATATATATATATATATTTCTAAAACATTCTTTCTGGTATATACGGACTTATTAAACCCCTCTTATCAAATCCTTTGATTATTTAAACCTTTTTAAAACTGGGAATAATTTGAAATCATTTCATTTTTCATTTAGAAAAATATTTCCAAATCATTTCATTTAAATATTAACAAATATTTCTTAATTCAAAACTCAAAATTTTGATCTAATTAAAACCATGTTTATAGGATGTTAATCCAAAACCAGTAAATATTAAGTGAGCAGAATCTAGAGAAATCATCTAATTACTCAATACCAATTCTCTTATTCAACAAGCACTATGGACGGAGTAACGATAAAATCGCCTTTTAAATATCTTGAATAGTACGAGTTCCCTCTTTGAGCTTTAACACTAAGTATAAGAAGATCATCTCTATACAGTCAAAGTTGTATTTAATTTAGATTTGGAAATTTTAATTTTTTAATACTTAACTTGTTTTCGGCACTTCAACCTTATCTATCCCTTGCCTAGGGAAGAGGCCAGGTGAGCCAGAGCATTGGTTGCTTCTGGTCATCTTCTTAGTTTAAGCACCTCATATCTGGATTTCATGAATAGAAAAAACTACAATACTACTTGGCTTTTAGAGCCATGATTAATCCATTTTATTTGTAATAGCTTTTCTTTAAATCATTTATTTTAAAATCGTTTAAATAAGCTGTAAAAACCTCCAAATCATTAATAAAACACTCAATTATCCATTTGAAAACATTTATAAAATATTTGAAAAATAATTGTTAAGTTTAAAGCTATATTTCAAAGGTTATAGAAAAGTGCTGCAGAAAGTGCTGCAAAAAGGGATTTTCAAGCTATATTGATCACAACGACTTTGCTATCATTTGAAAATTCATTTTTATAACTCAAATCGCTTTTAAAATATTTTAGAATTTATTTCAAATGTTTGAACAATTTTAAAATATCATTTTCAAAGAAATCCTTTTATGCATTCCGCACTACAAAACTGCGACTTTTCTAAAAACTTGTTTTACTCATATTTCAAAATCTACTTATCAAAATCTAAATTTCTTTATTTTTTCAAAAACTATGGATGTAATAGTTAAGAAAATTATTATGAAGAATTCTAAGCTATATTCCATTTTATATACCCATTTGACTTTTATGGCGTGGAATCGCGAACTACCGTTACCCGATGCGCCTGAATTTGACTAAAATTTTCAACTACCTTTCAAACTTTAGCAAAACACTTTCATATGTTTATAAAACATTTCAAACTCCTTTTTAAACTATTTCAAAGAGGTTTAACATTTCGTATACACCAATTTATTAAAATAGAGGAAAGTGATTTCCTTTGTGGTTATCGACGTGTATTACTGTGACTTGCATATATATTCAACATTCATATTAAACAATCATCATCGAAAAACATAATCAAACATATATAACATCAAATATCATATAATACGATTGTTAAGAGTTTCTCGCCTTTATTTTTCCAAAGGGCTAGTCTAAAATCGGTTATGGCTTCTCTACCGTCACACCGGAGCTTATGGAATCGAGTCAAAATCTTAGGAAGGCCGTGGCCCAAGCTAGAAGAGGTGGAAGAGCTTGGCCATGGTGGTGGTGGGGATGGCCGTAAGTTTAAGAAGAGGACTGGAGGAGATTCGAACTAGTTTTGAAGTGCACCGATAATTTATATGTTTTATATGATTTTAAATTTCTTTTTGCAAAATATTTTGCCATTATTTTGTTAAGCATAGAAGATATGAAAAGAATCTTGAAGTGGAGAAGAAGATGTTAAGAATATGATGAAAAAATATCATAAAGTGGATAGGCATTTATAGGAGAAAATTTAGAACAAATATCTAATGGTGAAATTACCATTTTACCCTTGATCCACACCCTTCCTAGCCCCCCTAGCCCATGGCTTCCCCTCCCTTTGACATGTGATGGTGATGTTGAGGTAATGTTGTGATGATGGTGTTGTATGGTGAGTTGATATTTGCTTTGTTGTTGCTTAAATGTTAAGTCTTTTTAATATTTTGTAATAGATATATATTTAAGTGTATATGTACACTTATATATGTTATGGTGTGCATGTGACATGTATATACTGTACACGTATGTGTATAAGAGGATTACAAGATTCAAATGACTTCGAACTACTTTTGTTTGTTAAATCGTTGCAAACCGAGAAAACGATTATCGGTCACATTTTCACTTATTAATTTATATACATATATTTGTAAATATAATTTGTAAATAAATTTCTTTTCATTTTTAACTGGTTAAGATGATCGCATTTTATTTATAAAACCATATAAATTAATATTAATAATTATTTACAAAAATCGCTATTATACCAATAAAGCGATATTGATTTTTCCTCATATTTTAAAATCAAATATATATGTATATATATATTCGTAAAACTATTTCAAATAATATATTATCACTTTATAATTTATTGAAAATTAATTACCATAGTTTAAAAAAATTATTTAAATAATTATAATAATTATTGAATCATTAAATTTAAATTAATAAATCAATTATTATATTTAAGGGAATTACTAACAATGTCATAAACATATTAAATTTTTGAAAATAAATTATTTTACTTCATATTCTTGTTTAATTATAAATGTATATATCTAGCTCCCTGTGCGTCGTTTTATGATTATAGAGCTGTTTATCGATAAAACGATTTTCGGCCATTTTATCGATTTAAATTCCGAAGAAATATTTTTGCAAATATTTATTCAAAATTAGATTATTATTATTATTATTTATCACTCAAAACAATACTATTTGTATTGTCAATCTTTTATTTGAAATTTTTTTAAAATAATATAATTTATTACATTGATAAAATTGCAGGTCGTTATAGTTCCCTTAAATGGTCTTCCTCCCAATAATCCAAAGTCACTGCATAAGCGGGCGAAATCAGCGCGATCCAAACAATCATTGGGAGAAATGGTCTGGGAAGCAAGGAAAATCTATGCAATCTACTAAGGAGTCAAAAACATCCCCTTGTACTAGGATTAGTGGTTGATCTTGGTGTAACTCTAAGTTGGCCTCCAGCCATAATCCCATTCTACACAATCCAAACTCTGATGTTATTTTTAATATAACAAATAAAATCAAAGTACGTCCCAATTGACTATCCAATAATCATTTTATATTCCTATCCTTAATTAGATAATTAATTTAATTATCTACTACATATCCTAAGGGATAAGACTCTAAGTCATCTAGGTCTCGGATCTGTGATATTATATGCTATAAGTTTCTGACTCTACTCTGATATCAGCTGTATGACACTACTGTTATACCCATATAACTAAAAAAACATTATAAATAATATTGCCTAATAATACAAAGAATATGTCTTATTAATGGCGGTCAAATGTGAATATATCTAAAAACTAACACCAACATGTCATACTTATTGTTTTAGTGAATATTTGAAATAAAATTTTAACGTGTGTAGTCTCGGTTCAAAGTAATAAACATATCGACTTCTCAAAATCAAAACAGTATAACATCTGAACGATAATCGCATATCAAAGTGGAATAATGTACATCATATTATACAAAACATGAGTCTATAAAATATAATACTAGACTCACATAATATACATCCAAAATAAGTCATTATCTTAATAATACATCTCATAATACTATACAAAAATATCCTAAGGAAGATAAACTGAAAATTCAAAATAGTCAATCTTCATGCTAGCACGCCTACCCTAAAAGTCTACAAGTCCCCAAGTCTGAAAAGTTTGGGCCTGACTATGGGTATTATAAAATAAACAGGCCAGACTATCTCTAAATATCAAAAAGTAAGAACAAGATATACGATAAAAGTATATGAAAATATGATTAAAAAATGCATAAATATAGACAAGGCACTAGAATAGTTTAAGTTAGAATCCATTTCTCGACATAGAAATTTTCAATTGTAAAACATAGAATAGATCAAAAAAACCAAAAATTTAAGAATAAATATCTGTACTTAGGAATCCAAGAAAAAACAAAGTCATATCGATCGCAATGATCATATTCATACCGTAGAAAAAAAAAGACGGTCTCAACCATACCGATTCGATACCAATGATTGTCCAAACAGTGAAAACAAAGCTTAAAATCCAAGAAAACAAACCTTCACCAATCCAAGGCTAGTGTGAAAAATCCACGAGTGTACTTCTTAATGGTCTATTGACCTTACGTCTAAAGCCAAAAGAGAATACACACTAAAGTGCCAAATACTATCACTTTATAATTACAAGAACTTGACCAAAATGTTCCATATGTCTTACGAAATTCAAGTATTTATTAAAAGCTAGTAAATCTCACTCATTAAGAATATCATTGAAAACCTAAACTATATTCTCTTAAGGATCCATCAGCCCTATGTCGAACACCGAAAGAGAATACAACCCTAAAGTGTTAAATACTTTCCCTAAGGCAATCATGAGAATTTAACCAAAGTATCCCATACTACCCGGTGAAATTCAAGTATTTGATAATGGATTAGTAAATTCCACTCAAATATTATATTCAATGAGTTATACCATATTCGACGAAGCATTACTTAAAAGCACTTAAACAAGCCAATAATAATAAATCAATTATTAATACTCCTCAAATTATAGAGTTAAGGTTCTCAAAACATTTATTTTAAAATCCGAAAATCACAAAAAAAATGTTCAAAATCGCATAAAATCCAAGTTTTAATTTAAAATATTGAATAATAAGAACTCCATTTTTATAGAATTATAAAATAATTTTGAAAAAGCATTTGTATGTAGATTTCATAAATATACATTTCTAATTTTTAAACAATCATTCTTTTCTATAAAAAATTTCCATTCAAAACTGTGTCTATTTAAAACTACTTCGCAATCACTTTGAAATTTAAAGTGTGTATATATATATCCAAAATAAACATTCTTACCCATATATTACGTATATATACATACGTAATAGAAAATAATTTATTTCCAAAAGGAGTTTCATTTGTGAATAGATTTGCAAATAGATATAAATAAATTGTATATTTAGCACTTAAACATAGAACAAAAGCTCCGTACAAACAAGCTTATCAGAATGATTCAACTAATTGGGAAATGCAACCAAAATCATTGCTAAACAAAGCTCAAAACAATGCCAAGAGAGAACAAAGCAATCAAGATGCAACCAGAACTTAATACGACGACGGTGGGATACGCTATCGTCTGGAACTGATGTTCCCAGTGATGACCGGTCAACCGGTCCTTGTTGACCAGTCGACTGGTGGATAGCCTGGAATGTAATTTTAGGCGACCATCGACCCTCGCCCCTCTAGTACACATTCCGACGATCTTAGGTCTTCTATTTGAAGTTTTTATCCCAGTTTCATCTTGCATGCATTCAATTATCACTATTTTAGTTTATGTAAAAAAGGGATTTGGATATATTGTCCAGTTTTCCTATTACGTTTCAAAACACATTTTACTGTAAAACAACAGATAATGAATTCATTCCAGGTCAAGCAATAAATCATAACACACAATAATCCCATATTTAATCTACTAGGGATAGATCTTGTGAGTTTAAATCACCTTGTTTCTTTTATCTTCTTAGCTAAATAATAAATTACTACTGCTTCCTTCACTATTTAGCAAACCTTAACAATAGAAATTTAAAACAACATATAATAAGTTACAAACTTGCTTAAATATGAAATTGAAGGTTCCTAAAGATAGAATAAGAGAAAAAAGGTTACCTTGATTTTTACAGAATTTCTAGGGTTTTCTCTAATTGATCCATAGGGATTTTGCTAAGCTTTAGGTTGAGAACCTACAATTTGCTTTTTCTTTTTTTACTTACTGTGTTTTTATAATAAGCATACAGAAAGAAGAAAAGAGATAAATCTCTTCCTTGCAAATGGGGTTAGCCCTAGAAAAATTAATTATTCTTCTTATTTTATTTACTTTTCTCTTAAAAGCTTTTAATTATACTTATAATAAATTAACCTTGTTAACTATGTGTTAAGAATGTAATACAATAACCCAGAAGTCAAAAAAGCACACTACCTACCACTTAGAGTTAAGACTTCACAAATTTAATTCTTTATTATCTATCATATTTTCTAGTTGGTTGTACAACTAAAAAATCACATTTACTTATCACTTGAAAATCTAAACAGATTTTCAATTATATCATTAATTTCATAATTCAAATAAGTTAATTTAACTCAAGCTCTATTTATCATTTCAGTTAATGATTTATTACATTACTACAAATTTTAATAGTTATTTTGACAATACCTTAATTTAAAATCGTCTCTAAGATATTAATAAAATAAAATCATTCAAAAATTGAATTTAATTTCATAGTTAATTTTTTAAAAGTATAAATTAGATTTTATCAAGTGTTAACCCAGAAAATGGATCAACTCCCTAGGTTAAGTGTGAAAGCACCAACCCTATTTCTCAGAGAAAACGATGTAGAGGATAAATGTAAAAAGAGTAGATAAAGAGATAAGAATTTTTTATAGTAATTCGATTGTTAATGAAGCCTACATCCAATTTATAGCTTTTATTAGCTGACTGTTGTAACAAAATTGATTTGGTTTACAATATGATTCAATCACCTAAGTTGGATCTGAATCACAAGTACTTGGAGGCAAAAAAAGGATCTCAGTTGCTCCTTTGTGACTGTTATGTTGGAGAAGAAGAGTGAAGAATAGTAATGGTAGAGTTACAATAGCCAGTCTAAAGATCCCTTCCATGTTGTATAAGGAATGGCATTTATAGAGGTTGGAGAGCACTTGGGCCAGGAACACTTTGCTAGAAGCCTGTAGCCGTTATGCAGAGGAAGCCCAAGAAGTTTGGATGTTACTGAAGCAAACTATTTTGATTGGTATCGATCCAATTAGATTGGATCTGTACTAACCCAAATAGTAAAGCATTTATTATGTTTTGACTACTTAGCTACCTTTCTCACATCGTTACGATGCTCTTCATGTGATTTTAGCTTGTTGACTTGTTTCGATGATGATTCACTTATGTGTAAGATAGAACTGCATCTTGAATTGGATGAATCTGCACTTCTTGAACTTCAATGTTTGGAATGTTACCAAACTTGTTAGAAGAGCTTACTAGAGGCATAAGGTCATAAAGCAAAAGGAATTGATCCACTATGAATTAACAATTTGGATCGGTACTGATCTGATTGGATTGGACCGATTCCAATCTGAAAAATTAGATATTTTTGGCCTATACTTCTTTGAAGCTTTTGTCTCGTTCTTTTAGACGTATTTGTAAATTTTTGAGTCATTCTGGCTTAGCTTGAATGTTCTAACTCCTTTTTAATTCAGCTGGGTTAAAACCCCAGTTAACATTTTCTCCCTGGAGTACGCTTTCGATGAAAATAAGGTATGCTCTGGAATTTACTAACTCTGCGTTTCCATTTTAAGGATTTTCATTGATCGTGTTAAGCTATCTCGTGATATGTCGGTGAGTCATTCAGCTTTCAGTGTGGATCTTTATTGCTCGTGATTACTCGGTAATTTGGAATTGAGTTTTTCAAAGATGTATACAAACATCAAGAGGTCATGCTGGAGAAATTTGCTGTGGCATAAGCGAAATGATTCGGGTCGGATCGGTATTATCTAAGTATTTGTATAAATTTTTGCCAGAGAATATATTTTTTAGTTTACCAACTGACCCGACTCATTTACTTCACTTCTGATCTTGCTTCATTTAATCCAAACCCTTAATTGAGGCGATCCGAGCATCTCGTCTACTAAGGAACCACCATTGTCGACTTTCACCACCAGCACCTCTAGCCGCCACCTTTTAAAATCGTTTCTAACGACGTGAGAAAGGAATTACCATCAAAGCTTCAACCTTTGCGAATACAACTGATCTGATCGAAGTGAAACCCTAGTTTTGGGTCTCTCTAAACTAAAGATTAATTTATCTTCTCCAATTCGAAGGTTGGTAGCGTAGTTTTTTGCGTATTACTACATTAGCAATTAGTTTTTTGCGTATTACTACATTATGACTTTATGGAAGAAGATAGCAAACCGAGTCCTGGAATTTTTCATAGACTGAAGTTAAGGCTTTGCCCCGGTACTTGACTTGTTTTGCTATTTTCATCCACAGAGTCAAAATTGAGATGCATGGACTTACACAGTCGATCCCAAAACAGCGTCTTGCGGATTGATTTTGGTTTTTCTAGGAGATGATAATAGCTTATGGTAGCATCTTATGTGCAGCTCATGTTGTTATCACCTTCCAGAGAACTAAAATCGACTTATGCTGAGAAGTCTTTACTTGATTTGGATCCATTGATCTATATTTGCTCGCTTTGGATTGGTTCTATCATTGCACAGTCAATGTACCTAGAATAGAAAGGGCTTTAGTGTTGATTTGGACAACAAATTTGTTATTGATTGTTGGTTGATAACGGGAAAGTACAGAAGAAATGAAATTAACGGGTGATATAGATCGCTCTTTCGGGTGTGAATAAGCCATCTACATGGAATGGTTTATTCACAACATTTGGGACACCGGACCCATTCTCACTTAGATTACACATCACACACTCCCGGTTAACACTTGGAATCAGATCAGTGGTTAGTACATGTCAACTATCTCCCGGATTTAAAGTGTCAACCACGCAAAGGTCTATAGTTTAGCGATTAGGCATACCTGACCATTTCGAACATAAGCTTTCTTATATAGAATGATGTGTAAATCTTTTCAACGCAAATTAGTTAAGGGGAAGTCGCCTCTTTCTGAAGTGGAGTCATTGTCGATCCCACATAGATACGCCGCTTCCATGACTATAGGTCAATATGGTCGTATGATTCCAATCGGTCCCGCCATCGATCGCTTTCCTCCAAATTTTAGAGTATTGCTTGATCCTCTAAAGAAAGCCCTATAATTCTTACACACATGATGTTGTGATGCATTTGCTCGCAATATGATATCCAAGAGGATGATGTGCTTCTGCCATCGAGAGGAGAATTTGCTTGCAGGCCACCTTTTGGATACGTGGCTTGCCACCAATATATGTGCACGTACAGTGTAGTGCTCCAGTTTAATCACTTCTTAAACACTTCAGAACATAACATTGGCCCCATTCCAGATTCTTCCAAATTGATATGCCATGCGACGTGCTTATATGTTCTATTCATGCGGACGTTTAATCGTGCCCCGAGCTTCGCTGAGCTGCAGTATCTTCTATAGTTTCAAGAAGAGAGTGGATAATCCATCACTTTTTTATATTGAAGCACAGCGTAGCCGAAAAATTATACAGGGTCTTCCCAGCGAAGTTCCTTCATTTAAGAATCGATTCTTTTTTCTAAGTATCCAAAAGGATTCACTTGTCTATGGACTATGGGGTAAGCCTCCTTCACCATGCTCGGAGTTTCCTTTAATTGATATAAGTTTTCTGAACGGTTATATATTCCTTGCAGTTCTTCGAAAATTAGCAAGGACCCGGCACTCGGCCCTGTTCTTAGCGCCTTGAAAGCGGTAGATGCTCAGGAGCGCATGATTAGGTTCTTGCGCACAGATGAAAACCTTTTCCAATGTGGGCTTTTACACCCTGGGAGATCCATTGGATTCATTAGCGCTCCTTCCCACTCTAAAGCCCGAACCTGTTTTGTTTTCTCTTCTCATGACTTTGGTGAAGATGATAATGAAGAAAAAAGTGGCAGACCCGACGGTCAGAGAAGATTCCTGAGGAGATCCAAATTCAAGTCGGGGTCGACGGTCCACCCAAAAAACCAACGATCCTGGAAGAGAAAGAGGAAGAGATTATTCAATGGAAGGGCAAGGCTCCACCTAGTTAAGAGAAGGAAGAAGGACAAATCAGTGAGGAGCATCCTCTAAATGAAGAAAAAATAGATTGGGACACCAATGAAGGCACATTAAATTAGGCGATAAGGCCTCGAAAATATGCCGTGGTCATGCACACTCACCTTCTTTGAAAAAGCCTATTGAAGGACCTTCTCCCAAGATTGTGCCTATATCTAGCTCTTTGTCGGAAGGTGCTGACATTGATTTGAGAGATATAAGTAACATTTTTATTAATATAGATAACTTTATGGATGACTTTACTTTAGAAGAGTTGCTTTCCCAATCTACTCAGTTCATCCCTACAGGAAGCAATGTGCTGGCATTAATTGGTGATCTATCTAGTTTGTGTATTCCGCTAAGGTCGTTAAATTACAACACACACTTCACTAGGATCACACACTTTATACTATTATTTTTAGGATGTTTTAGTTCATCAAACGCCTTTTTCCTAAAGCCATTTCATCTTTTGCTGCAAAAATCATGTCTCATGGTCATTACAACTATCTTGATCAAGTTTTGAAGTCTCGGCATTCATAGGGACATTCTTAAGGTACCATGCTCCTCGGGAGACTGACGAGGAGAGGAAAAGAAGGAAGGAGAGGAAGGTGGAAATGAATCGCCATGCCGAGAAAGATCAAGGCAGAGGTAGGAGAAGTTGCTATGAAAAAAGGGAGAGCCTGACCGAGTGGGAAGATCCATCAAAGAGGCCAAAAGGTGACCAACAACGAGAATCTACTTCATAGCTCCTGCTTCCACTGGGATAAATGTTCCTACTTCTGGTTCCATGACCTCTTCCACTCATACTGTCATGACTGCCACTCCCCATATTTCTATGCTTGCGCCTTACATTCTTCTTGTTGATCCCCCACATCTATAAGTTACATTCCCTAATTTGTCCTTAAAGGGGGTTATGTTTGATAAGCCTAATCTGAAGTTAGTTCATGCCGAATCTTATTGATCCATTTTTAAGCAATTCAAAGTGGTTTAGAGCAAGTGAAGGGTGATAAAAATTATGCATACAGCTACCTACTATTAACCGAAAGAACTATTAGGAAATCCTCTTGTTTGAATCTGAAAAGGATGAGTACGAGAAGCAGATCGTAGATTGTGATGCGGAGATCGAGAGGCTAAAGAAAGAGAGAGATAACGCCCTTAAGGGGGAGAGCAAAATTGTTTCTTTGCTCAAGGAGCTAAAAGAATCTATTAAACGATCCACAATCATATTTAGAGACGAGATAAAGAAGTGCCATACAGATGATGCGGCTCTAAAAGAAAAGTTGAGGATAAGCAAGATGATGGTTGAGATGCAAAAGAAAACCATCGCTGAGCAGGCTCACGAAATTGCCTCTCTTCCCGAACAAGTTTCGAATTTGGACGTTAAGAAGAAACAACCAATGGTAGAGAAGGCTAATACAGATACTAGCTTTTCAGATCTTCAAGATACCTTTACAGAGAAGATGGAAGGCTTTGATGCTACTAATTTAGGCTTCTATGTCAACTCCATGTTGCATTAGGGGAGTCTTAGTTACATTAGTCTGTTGTTCCCTCGTACGCCTTTTATAGTTTGGAAAGAGATTCTAGCCTGATTTCAAGACGTGGGTGGCGGTTATACCAAAGAGGAATTAGTTCAAGCCTATCTAAATAAAGAAACCTTCTAAGCTTTAGGGGAGGGCTAGGAAATCTTAAGGCTGGAGAAGGAACAAGAGGCTATTGATGTTGTGGTCGTCGCTAAGGCTATAACTGGGCATTTCCTTCAGGTCCTGGTGAGCCATCTTTACATCTTCAAGCTGATGAGGGGATTGTTTCTACTTCTCCTGTGATTATGCAACCGTCAAAAGAGGGCGACAGCTTCGGAGTTGTGGTGCATGAACAGACTCTCACAACTGGTAATTTTTTATCTCTCCCGAGTTTTAAGACATTCAATTTATGCTGGATGAAATTGCTCAGATAACTTCCCTTTATTTCAATAATATAGATCAACCCTCTCTTCCTGCCTAGGTATCTCCTCCTCATGGTGTTAGATCTACTGCCATTTTGACCACATCAGTCATCGTCTCCGCATCTGGCTTACAGCCCGGTTCGCACTACGAGCAAATTGCAGCGCTACATTATTGTGGATGACTCTTCTATATCTCAAGAGGAAGGTTTGGTGGCTACTAACACATAGGAGTAGGGAGATCAAGCTAGCTAACCAGTAGATGGTAGCAGTGAAGAAGGAGAAGGTTAAAGAGTAAAAAAGTTCAGCAAAGAGTTCTCAGAAATCCCATAAGCACAAAGGTAAGAAGGGTATGCAAGTGGCAATATTTCAAAAAGTGAGATATCCCGGGAGGATAGAAGCTTGAGAAATTGCCGATCAAAGATGGGAAAGGCTGCAGGAAAGGTAGTGAAAAGAAGTCATGATTTATCCATATATCTATGAAATGGAGCTTTCACTTTTTGGCCACCTTTATATAGGTGTAAAGTCTTCACTTAACATTTCTTCCTGTTGCTGCCGCAGTGGTGTTTGTTGTTTTCTTTTCTTGGCTGATACTATGCAGGTACGACCTCTAATGTTTGTTGTTGTACATGAAAAATGTTATAAGTAATAAAATTATTGAAATTTTGACTGTAATATCACTTGTCTACTTACCTATATTTCATGCACTGTTGCCTTTTATATGCCACTTTTTTATTTAGCATGATTTTGTACATATAAGTAGTTGTTGATAAGTTGTCCTTGATTTTTTTCCTATAATATTCTATTTAGTCTCGTAATTACTGCCAAAATTCTTTGTTTTCGATAACAGAATTGTGAGGTATTTGTTATTTTGGTTGAGTGTTAGTGAGAGTGTGCCCTAATTCACTGGAACGGTTACCCCGACCACTTGATATGAGATTAGGTGCCCCTTATGGTCTTTCGGACGCCCCTAATTGGATTTATACTGCAACTCTTATCATTTGGAATTTTGGTTTTATTGTCCATATTTTAGATATCCTATTTTGATTTCTAACTAGAGATATCCATAGAGCTTTCTTTTAATGGCCTTACGGTGGGTGATTTACGCACTTAAGAATTTTACTAAGTGATTGGCGATGCCAGAGAAACATTGATTACCAGAAATATTGTTACGTAATTCTATTGCAATGTTGACGTTCAAGATATTGTGCACACGTGTCGCTCCTTGGAGTGCTATTTCCTTAGCTCCAGAGGCGCTGCATGGCATTTTATAATATGAGAGTTCCTCATCTTTAGGTGCAATTTTACTGATCTAAGTAGTGGTGTGCGGCTTACGAATTGCGCACAGTGGGATTGAGGCTTACCTGATCGCAATTTTGCGAACCAAGAAGCAATGCACGGCTTACAAGATACGGGGCTTGGGTATTTATGTTCGCTCGGACGTGATTTCACAGTCCAAGAGATGGTGCACGGCTACGAAATCCACGGCTTTGATTCGACTTTCCCGGTTTTCCCGGTGTCATTGGAGCAACACTGGTTCTTAGAAGGAAAGGAACGATTTCCGTCGATCCAATAGTTTGTGAGTGCACGGCTTATGAAATGCATGGCTTTGATTCGGGCATTCTAGGTGTTGTCGGAGCAACACTAGTTCTTAAAAGGCTGGGATCAAGTTTCGTCGATCAACGATTTAAGTTGGTTTGCTTCCATGGACTCGGCGAGTAGATAGGGTGTACTTGAGCATGGTTCAACTATCTCAAGTAACGTTTGGATGCTTTTGAGTCCATTTGAACCCGTCGACTCGGCAGGTTACTTATGCGAACACAGTTTTATTGGCTCGAAAAATAAAGCAAATTCATTAATTGAAATTAGAGTTGGAAAAGTTCTGCCTATTCATGATGCCTTCTGTGTTCCGGGTGGGCTTGCAGAAATAGGAAATACATAAGATAGTCCTAGATAAAGTAATGATGAAGTGATTCGCAGTTCCAAGCGGTAACGACCTGTAATTTCGCTACTTCGAAAATGAGAGATTTTGTTTGTTTTAAATTTAAAAAGGTTTAAAACCTAGATAAATAAGTTATATTTAATGGATAATAATAGAGAAATTATTTATTCTTATAGTTGATAATTTAAAAAGTATAAATATGGATTTTAGAACAAATCAAGAAAAGTTAAGTTTGTTAAAAATAAATAAATACTAAAATAAATAGGTTTAAATATTTACTTAAAAAGATAAATCTTATTGAAAATATTTAATAAAGATAATAAAAGTATATTAAAATATTTAAAAGTATGTTAATAATCGTTTTAAAAAAATAACCAAATTTTGTCGCATTTTGTCAGTTTTACATACATTGTAAAATTAGAGATTTTGATATTATTTAAATAGGATTTTATAATATAAAGATACATGTTTTAATTTATTTAAAGAAGTAAAATGTTCATTTTTAAATTTGGTTTACATAAATAAATAGTTTAGCTAAAATGTTAAAATGTGACCATAAAACATTTATCGAAAATTAAAGTTTTGTCGATTAAAAGTTGACGCAACGTCGTCGCACCTTTATTTTCTTATATAGAAGCATATATTCAAATAGTACAAGTATTAATCGATTCATTAATCAAGTTTACTTTTACTAAACATACTTAGAAAATTATAGAATATAATTAATAAAAAGTAAGCACAAAAAGACAAACATGTCATTTCAAAGAGAAAAGTATACTTCAAATCAAACCAAACATAATTATTATATTTTTTGCTTAACACTTAAATAAAAATGACATAAATTAATGATTTGAAATATAATGTTAAATGTTGAAAAAATAAGGTTGCTTAAAAAGTAAGTAAAGGATATTTTGGTCTTTTTACAAAATATTATTTTAATCCAAAACTTTTCTATAAATAAGCATCCACTTTCTCAATTTTTTTTCACTTTTTCTTCTTCATTTTTCAAGCTTTTCTTCCACTCTCTAATGACTTCTTCTCTTCTATTTTCTTACTAATTTTTTCAAAACCATTTCAAATAAAGTCAAAACAAAAGCAAACTTTACCAAAGACCTTAGGATATCACCAAAACATGGTTTAACATCTAAGAAGTGAAGAAATGATGGAGGAAGGGGAGGATCAAGGTGTGGTCGAAGCTATGGAGGAGGAGGAGCAAGTTCAAGGAGCTCCGAAGCGAGAAAAAGAGAAGGAGGTGTGGTCGCACGCTAGAAAGTGAGGTGAAGTTGTTTACGTGATGGTTTGGTGTAGTTAAGAGGATTTAGTGAAGCGTTATTGTATATGAATGTTGGTACGAAGAATTGGTTAAATTAAAAGTGAGTACTCAAATCTTAGTTTTATTTTAATGAAACTTATGTTGATAATACACAAGTTAAATTTGAAACTAATATGTCAAATATTGGTTGATATTGGATAATAACTTGGTTGATATTATGGTTGATTTTATGTTTGTGATATGGATGATAACTTGATTTGATAATGATAAGAGAAATGGTTAGTACGTATAGTTAATTAAATGAGAATTAAATCAATACAAATGTGTGTATGGAAATTATTAGGCTCTTAATGATTTCAAAATATCTAAAAAGATTGAAAATGATATTATAATAATATGATATTATAGTATTAAAAGGAATGAAAAATGAGTTTGAAATAACGAAAATATTGCTTTAAATAAGTTAAAATAGTTCAAATGTGGTTTAAAAAAAATTGAAGTGTTTCGGACAAGTTCCAAAGCAATTCACAAAATTGGTCACAATCGAGCTCATCACGTAGCGGTAGTTCGTAAATTTCAACCCGTAACTTCAAATAGAGAATGATTTGTAAGTCGTATTTCATTGAAACAAAAATTCTTTGGTACACATTGATAATAGTTTTCCAACGAAGTAAGAAAAATCAAGATTTCATCAAGTAGATTTTGAAATATGTCCAAAACAATTTTATAAAAATATCGTGGTTTTGCAGTTTGGAATCCAAAAGGGGGTTTCTTTATAAATGATATTTTAAAATAATTGAAAATATGAAATAAATTTGATAAATGTATTAAAATAGTTTAAAAGAGATTCGGAATGGAAAATATGAATTTTCAAATATTAAAAAGTTGTTTAAATCAAATAAGCTTATAAAGCACTTTCCACAACACTTTTAGGCTGTCGTTTCTACGACCTTTTAAAAGAAACTTTAAACGTAACAATTCTTTCCTAAATCTTTTGTGAATGTTTTTAAAAGAATAGTTAAATAATTTAAAAATGATTTGGAAGTTTTAATAAGAGTTTGAATAAATGGTTAAGAGAAATTACCTGTAACACTTAAGCAGAAAAGTGAAGAAGAGTGAATATAATAACAAACTCAGTATGCGAAAACAACTAGTACATTTGTCCCTTCTGTGAGATCTATACAGATAAAACAAGGTGTATAACTAAGATTAGAGATGGAGCAACTGGTGTCCTGAACTTACATGGCCTATGTTTTCTCTTTTTAGGCGAGAGGTGGAATAGATCGAAAGGAAAGCCCGGATGCTCTAAAAAGATCATATTTAAGTTTTTCCAAGATAAGAGAAAAGAAACAAATTTGTGAATATTAATTAACCACTTAATATCTTTTATTCGATGATTTGTATGAAGGAACCGGGATCGGATTTGAGTTATTACTATCCGAAGAATCGGGATCAGATTTGGGTGATTCTTATTTGAATATCACTTCACTCTAATTTTCAAAACCCAATATGAACTTAACATCATTTATTCAATAGTTGATACGAAGGAACCGAGATCGGATTTGGGTGATTTCTATCCAAAAAAAGGGATCGGATTTGGGTTATTCCTATTCGAAAATTCCTTCAAACTAATTTTTGAAATAAAATATATTGAAGACAATGACCATTGATGACAAAGATCTTCATGATGTAGGATTACTTACCATTAGTCCCTGGAGATAAAATTTAACATATCTAAGGTGGCAATAGTACTCTATTATGAAAATCTTCGATTTGCAAGATTATGATTCGAAATTAAGAAAGAAATCTTTGATTAAGATTTAATGAATGATTAGGAATATTTTCCCTAAATTAAAAGTTATAGCTTGAATACAAGAAACCTTTGACTAAGATTTAATGAATTATTTGGAAAGGTTTTCCTAAGTAAAAGAAAAAATGATTTGGAATTATTCCAAGATTTAAGAAAGGTTTAAATAAACTAAATGATTTGATAAATGAGGCTTAATGATTCCATATACTCTTGAAAAGAAAATGGAATAAATTGAAAAGAGTATATCTAAGAAATATATTTGATTAGATAAAAGATGAAGTAATTGATTGATGATTGGTATCCACATAGGAGCTTAACATCTTTTAAAGCGATGATTGGCTTCGAAGGAACTGGGTTCGGATTTGGGTGATCCCTATTCGAAAACCACTTCGAACCAATATATACGTTCGAAAGTGATGACATGTTGAAGATGATGATTATTGAAGACCATGGATCTTCATAGCATGAGGACTGCTTGTTGACATGCTCTGCGTCACTCCCATTATAGAGTTATTTATATCAGTGGTCTCCTCGTTGTGGAGATTTTTTTCGGATTACAAGGGCTTCTGCCTAGTAATGGCCGAGGAAAGTGTTCAATCCCAGAACAAACTTGTATGGACAATGTTTGACATTGCATTTCTGATACACAATGTTTGACTTTTACAAATGTACATCTGCTTTGTGGTGAAGAAGGAAACTTCTCTTAGCTTAACACCCTTCTTTGAGACATATGAGCTCAGAGATTGTATGCTTGTGGGAGTCAAATAGTGATCAAAGGAATGACAATGTGGCATTCAAAGTGGAACCTGTTATGATTAAAGCGTGGTTTTGTATGAAAAGCGCGGCTTTAAAGAAATTGAGCATAGCCTTATTAGCCTCACATCATAGAAAATGATATGGGATACTATGTGGTTTGACAAACACAAATCCGAAATAAGTGAGTATGTATGGTGGTGTCCATTACGTTAGACTCTTTGGAGATATGTCCCTCAAGGCATTTATTGCCTCATTTGGACAAAGTGGTTAGCTTGAGAAAAGCATAGAACTACTAGTTATCAGTAGTAGTGTAGCAAGTATAGTTCCAAGTGAGTAGTTTGAGAAAAGTGATTAAGACACCGTGGGAACCGTGTTTGTTATGTGTGGATCGGAGAAAAGGGCACTAGTTCTCCATCATGTTGGAAATCCATTCCCAATACGGGTTTTACGGTTTTGATTGCATTCCCAAAATAGCTGTAATGACTTGCAGACATTTCAGCTACCCCTTTTTGGTATCATATATTATGTTTGGTATATTCCGTTGACGCAGTCTAGATATATTATCTTAGACTTAGTCCACGTATTGATACGTTGTTTAAATAAGTTTATTTGAAAAGGTTTTCAAAAGAATGTCATTAAAAATAATATCAAGTGTATTTTGGTATAAAGTGTTTTAATTATCATAAGGTAAAAACCCCGTCCATGTTTACGTATTGGCGTTGTCTTATGAGATACCCTTCTTTTCAAAGGTTTTGATAACATAGTCATTTTAAATTTAGAGTATCTCACGTTGGTTTATCAAGCCTGATCCGAGTATTTTTAGTACTCGTTTCAGATCCGAGTAGTTACAAGATTAATTGAATGACGGTTGGAGTTTCCGGAGGAGAGCTAGAGATCTTCATCATCATATGGACGTATTCTATTATCAGCTACATCTATTTCATTTGTTTTGTTGTTTGTCAGCATTTGAGGAAAGGTGTTATATTTGTCCAAGTTGAATCTAGTTTAGACTCTGATATTGTAATTTTAAAATTTTCCGCTACAAAGATTATTATTGAAATAATATATATTATTACATTCGTGTGAGATTCTATTCTGTCTTTATTTCCTTTCTACCCTTAATGATCCACTTACTCGTGCAATTTGAGTTAGACATGTGTGGTTTATTGTCGATTCAAAGGGTACGGAAAAACAGATCGTTACATTTGGTATCAGAACTGAAGGTTAAGGGAGAATCTTGGCTTTGGTGGGGTAAAGACTCATTAGAGATAGGGTTCATGATACCCCAGGATGAGTAACTCATTTGAGATAGGGTTAGTAACATCCTAGAATGAGTTTGAGCGCATTATATATGAGTTTGTATTTGTTAGTGACTAATAAATTGTTTTGTGTTGATTTATTTGTTGAGTGATTTATGGATTATGATCAATGCGTCTGATCACCGTTATCGATGTGGGTTCCTAAACATTTGAACAAGCGAACCGACGCATTGATTTTGAAAAAATTGGTAAATGGAATAATTTTACCTAGGATTGTATTTTGAATAGAAAGTATATATTTTGAAAATTTATATAGTTAGAAATATGGATTAGTGAAATTTAAATATGAACATCTTGTGATTAGAATTTCACAGTGTGACTATAAAAAGTTTCATAAAGGTGATCGATAAGTAAGAAATCGAATAAGGTAATTAAGATTTTTAGTACTTATTTCAAAATAATAAATTAAGAAATGATAATGTTAAGTTACTATTATAAACTGATCAATTATTTGATTTAAAAGTTTAAGTACAAATACCTTATGAATTGAGTTTCACAATTTAATTATAAGGTGTTTGATAATAAGATTTGTTTCAGGAATGAACATATAAAATAAAAATGTATTTAAATAATAGAAAATGATTGTGTATAAAAGATAAATATAGAAGGAATGAGAATTTAAATTCAAGTAAAAGAATTGTGGCAATTTAAATGAAGTTAATTTATATAAGATAAAATAATTTATAAAATAGGTTTTGTAAAGTAATCTCTAAAGGATTTTGAAAATGGTATTATTTCAAATAAAAAGAGGTATTTTATGATAACTAATTCAATTGGCTTGAAAATAAACTAGAAATGGGCAAGAGATGTGTTCCGATGGTAAGCACTTCTCTTAAGTATTACCCTTCTTGTTAAGAGGATATACGATACTATTGGTAGCATCCAGTTCCTTGGATTGTTTTGGAGTTGCTCGATCTATAAAATTTTCTTAAGTTAAAGAGATAATGTGAATCATTAACTGATAAATTGATTAGTAATCTTTATAAGAGTGTTTAAACCAAAGATAAATTGGGATTGCTAATTGATAAGATAAAGCGGGATTTTCGACGATTTTGAACAGTCGAAAATTTCCAAATCACACATAACTCAAAGCCAAGAAATTGATAAAAGATTGTGAAATACTTTGAGTAAATAAAATAAGGTAAGGATAATTTATAAATCTGATTTATAAAGAAAAAAGATTTAAGAGTTAAGCGTTTGATGATTTAAATACAGGTGATTTTAAAATTCGTTTTTTTCAAAGCTAGAAAATTAATAATAATATTAAATAAGAAATAAGCTTATAACTTATGAATTTGAGATAATAGTAAATTACAACAAAGTCTAAATTTGTTAGACAGACAGATTTAAGTAAAACCAATTTGAAATTTCGGATTTGTATATACTCTTAGGATGTAAAGGTATATTATACAAATATAGATTTAAGTCATGAACTATTAAGTTAAATAATGACTCCTCAAAAAGGTAATTATAACCTGGAAAATATTTTATTAATGAATTTCAGCATTAATTAAGGATTTGGACTTAAGTCTTTAAAATATGACTGATGTACATAAGTTATAAGATGTAATAAACTTAAGTGATAGTTTTACGAAATGATTCATAAATAATATTTGTTTTAAAGGAAATATACTAATTTAGAGGATTGTGGAAAAAAATTATAATATAGATAAATCATCTTTTGAGTGAAAAATGTTTTCTGTAAATATTTTCCTTTAATAAAAATATTTGAAAATAAATCATTAAAGGGATTACATAAAGAAGCATCTTTATAAAATGTTTGAGCTTAAGATAAAGGTTTTTATGAAAGTTTTTGAAAGTTAATAAATACATATATTATATGTAGATCATTTCGTCACACAAATATTGATCTAATATCCGAGTACGGAACTTTGAGGTGTTTACACTGATCCAAAAAAGGATTTATCACCCAATTCTTGACGATGAACATTGATGAGGGTTTGTGGTTAGGTACTTTAGTTTTCTATCATAGTTGAGAGCTATGCAAGGAAAGCAAAATTTTCGGAGCAAAGAGCCTGATTAAAGTTCGCACTAGAGGATCGGGGGATTGATACTTGTTCTGAAGTAAAGCTGTGTATTCGAATAGGAGATCGAACAAGATATTTCATACGGATGATCTGTATAAATTATATGGAATTAAGTTTAAATATAAAGGTTTTGAGCAAACTTTTGTTTGGGGTAATTTCAAACATGAAATGATTTTAAGTAGGGCAGAATGTAACGATTCATAATTTCGCTACGTTGAAATTGAGAGATTTCGTTTGTTTTAAATTTAAAAAATGTTTAAAACTTAGATAAATAATTTATATATAATATATAATAATAGAAATTTATTTATTCTTATAGTTGATAATTTAAAAGGTATAAATTTGGATTTTAGAACAAATCAACAAAAGTTAAGTTTTGTTAAAAATAAATAAATGCTTAAATAAATAGGTTTAAATATTTATTTAAAAATATAAATATTATTAAAAATATTTAACAAAGATAATAAAAGTATATTAAAATATTTAAAAGTATGTTAATAATCTTATACGAAAATAACCAAATTTTGTCGCATTTTGTCAATTTTACATACACTGTAAAATTAAAGATTTTGATATTATTTAAATATGATTTTAAAATATAAAGAGACATGTCTTAATTTTGTTAAAAGAAGTAAAAAAATTATTTTTTAAATTTGGTTTGCGTAAATAAATAGTTAAACTAAAACGTCAAAATGTGACCGTAAAATATTTTGTCGAAAATTAGCGTTTTGTCGATTAAAAGTTGACGCAACGTCGTCGCACCTTTATTTTCTTATATAGAAACATATATTCAAATAGTATAAGTATTAATTAATTTACTAATCAAGTTTACTTTGACTAAATATACTTAAAAAATTCTGGAATATAATTAACAAAAAGTAAGCACAAAAAGACAAACATGTCATTTCAAATCAAACCAAACATAATTATTATATTCTTTATTTAATACTTAAGTGAAAATGACATAAAGTAATGATTTGAAATGTGATGTTAAATGTTGAAAAAATAAGGATGCTTAAAAAGTAAGTAAAGGGTATTTTGGTCTTTTTACAAAAATATTATTTTAGTCCAAAACATTTTCTATAAATAAGCATCCTCTTTCTCACATTTTTTTACTTCTTCTTCTTCCGTTTTCAAGCTTTTCTTCCGCTCTCTAATGGCTTCTTCTCTTCCATTTCCTGATTGACTTTTTCAAAACCACATTAAACAAAGTCAAAACACCATCAAACTTTACCGAAGACCTTAGGATATCACCAAAACATGGTTTAACATCTAAGAAGTGAAGAAATGATGGAGGAAGGGGAGGATCAAGGTGTGGCCGAACCTACGGAAGAGGAGGAGCAAGTTTAAGGAGCTCTAGAGCGAGAAAAAGAGAAGGAGATGATGGTCGAGGGATAGAAAGTGAGGTGAAGTTGTTTACGCGATGGTTTGGTGTAGTTAAGAGGATTTAGTGAAGCGTTATTGCATATGAATGTTGGTAGGAAGAATTAGTTAAGCTAAAGGTGAGTACTCAAATCTTAATTTTATTTTATTAAACTTAAGTTGATAATACACATGTTAAATAAGAAATTAATATGTCGAATATTGATTGATATTAGATGATAACTTGGTTGATATTATGGTTGATTATATGTTTATGATATGGGTGATAACTTGGTTTGATAATGATAAGAGAAATGGTTAGTAAGCATAGTTAATTAGATGAGAATTAAATCCATACAAATGTGTGTATGAAAATTATTTAGCCTCTTAATGATTTCAAAATATCCAAAAAGATTGAAAATAATATTATAATAATATGATATTATAGTATGAAATGGAATGAAAAATGAGTTTGAAATGATGAAAATATTGCTTTAAATAAGATAAAATAGTTTAAATATGGTTTAAAACAAATTTGAAGTGTTTCAGATAAGTTTAAATAAATTCACAAAATTGGTCAAAATCGAGCTCGTCGCATAGCAGCAGTTCGTAAATTTCGACATGTAACTTTAATATAACGTAGAGAATGATTTATAAGTCCTATTTCTTTGAAATAAAATTTTTTGGTCCACAATAATAATAGTTTGCCAATGAAGAAAGAAAAGCAAGATTTGTGAGCTTGTGAGACACAGTCAAATGTCGTGGAGCGAGAAGTTGATGCTTGTCCATTGCGGCTGAGCCGCTCGATTAATATACAGGGACGGTTTTGGTATAAAAAATGTGATGGTGCCTGACATGACCTAATTATTAAGCCCAGAATAACAACTAAATTGGGAGAATTCGCACCGGCTCAGACTTTCATGAGACATGTGAGAAACGATAATAAGTCTCATCGTTAATTTGGAAAAAAATAGATACTTAAGATTATAAAATCTAATGAAAAAGCTCACTTGCCCTAGAATCATAGGCCTAATCTGAGCCAATAATTCTGCGTGAAGAGTGTGGTTCGCTCAACGAATTCCCACCACTAACAAAACTAGAATTTTATCTGCCAAAAAGTTTCGACCTTCTGATTGCGGAAAAGACTGGTGACTGCATCAAGTAGAGTTTAAAATATGTCCAAAACAATTTTCTAAAAAGATTGCGGTTTTGTAGTTCGGAATCCAAAAAAGGGTTTCTTTATAAATGTTATTTTGAGTAACTAAAAATATGAAATAAATTTGATAAATCAATTAAAATGGTTTAAAAAAGATTTGGAATGAAAAATATAAATTTTCAAATATTAAAAAGTAGTTTAAATCAAATAAGCTTATAAAGCACTTTCCGCAACACTTTTAAGCTACCGTTTCTACGACCTTTTAAAAGAAACTTTAAACGTAACAATTCTTTCCTAAATCTTTCGTGAATGATTTTAAAAGAATAATTAAGTAATTTAAAGATGATTTGAAAGTTTTGATAAGAGTTTGAATTAATGGTTAAGAGAAATTGTTTGTAACACTTAAGCAAAAAAAGTGAGAAGATTGAATATAATGACAAATTGAGTATGCGAAAACGACTAGTGCATTTGTTCCGCCTGTGAGATCTCAAAAGATAAAACAATGTGTTTAACTGAGATTAGGGATGGAGCAACCAATGCCTTGAACTTACATGGCCTATGTTCTCTTTTTAGGCGAGGGGTGGAATAGATCGAAAGGAAAGCCCGAATGTTGTTAAAAGATCATATTTAAGTTTTTCCAAGATAAGAGAAATGAAAATAATTCTTTGAGTGTTAATTAACCACTTAAAATCTTTTATTCGATGGTTGGTATGAAGGAACTGGGATCGAATTTGGGTGATTCCTATCCGAAGAACCGGGATCAGATTCAGGTGATTCCTATCTGAAAATCACTTCAATCTAATTTTCAAAACCCTATATGGACTTAAGATCTTTTATTCAATGGTTGGTACGAAGGAACCGGGATCAGATTTGGGTGATTCCTATCCAAAAATCCATTCAAACTAATTTTCGAACTAAAATATATTAAAGACAATGACCATGATGACAAAGATCTTCATGACGTAGGATTACTTGCCACTATTCCTTGGAGGAGAAATTTACCATATCTAAGATGGCAGTAGTACTCTATTATGAAAATCTTCGATTTTTAAGAATATGATTTGAAGTTAAGAAATAATATTTGATTAAGATTTAATGAATGATTGAAAATATTTTTCTTAAGTTAAAAGTTATAGCTTGAATATAATAAATCTTTGACTAAGATTTAATGAATGATTTGGAAAGGTTTTCTTATGTAAAAGAGAAAACGATTTGGAATTATTCCAAGATTTAAGAAAGGTTTAAATAAACCAAATGATTTCATAAATGAGGATTAATGATTCCATATACTCTTGAAAAGAAAATGGAATAAATTGAAAAGAGTATATCTAAGGAAGATATTTGATTAGACAAAAGATGAAGTAATTGATTAGTGATTTATATCCATAGATGAACTTAACATCTTTTAAAGCAATGATTGGCTTCAAAGGAACCGGGTTCGGATTTGGGTGATCCCTATCCAAAAACCATTTCGAACCAATGTATACGTTCGAAAGTGAAGACATGTTGAAGATGATAATTATTGAAGACCGTGGATCTTTATAACGTGAGGACTGCTTGTTGACATGCTTTGGGTCACTCTCATTATAGAGATATTTATAGTAGTGGTCTCCTCATTGTGACGATTTTTTTGGATTGCAAGGGCTTCTCTCCTAGTAATGACCGAGGAAAGTGCATTCGGTTACATTCAATCCCAAAACGAACTTGTACGGACGAATGTCTAACATTACATTTTCGAGACACAACGTGTGACTTTTATAAATGTACATCTGCTTAGTGGCGGAGAAGGAAACTTCCCTTAGTTTAACATCCTTCTTTGAGATATACGAGCTCAGAGGTTGTATGCTTATGGGAGTCAAATAGTGATCAAAGGAATGGCAGTGTGGCATTCAAAATATAACCAGGTATGATCAAATCATGATTTTGTATGAAAAGCTTGGCTTTGAAGAATTTGAGCGTAGCCTCATTAGCCTCACATCCCGAAAAATGATATGAGATACTATGTGGTCTGATAGACACAAATTCGGAATAAGTGAGCATGTATGATGGTGTCTTAAACGTTGGGCCCATTGGGGGATATTCCCTAAGGCATTTATTGCCCCATTGGATAAAGTGGCTAGCTTGAGAAAAGCGGGGAACTACAGGTAATCTGTGACGACCCAAACTCGATGTCCGATAACCGACATCAAATTCGCATCGCCAGAGCTTATAACAACAATTAGATGAATATAAAATAGCGGAACAGAATCAATATCATAAATATCATCACAGTTACAACATCAACATAATATCCATACTACAACAGAGCATATAATACATACACCAACACCAAATACAACATCATGATAATACAACAGTGAACATATATCCAAATGTCCTCAAATGAGAGAGATGATAACGAACTCCCAAAAGCTAAACACCTGAAATCTCCAATAGCTCCTAAGATATCTCCAAGATAAGAGCTCCAGAATACTGCTACTCCAAAATACAGAAACCTGCTACTAGGCTGCCCGTATGGAAATAATGGACACCCAGAGTTTAGGAAAGAAAACAATAAACTCCGGATCAGTCATGGGACTGGTGTGAGTAGAGAAAAACAACAGTTACTTTTAAAGAAACTAGATTTATAAAAGAATTTTCGGTATGCTTTTAAAAATGGAACTACCATAAGACCTCCCGCCACACACACAATGCAAACGCAGAATTGGAGGAGATTTCTTCTTATGATAGTTAAATATGCTTGGTACGAGAAAAAAATTCTTTGATATTATACTAGTGCATAGTGAAGTAAATCATTTCGAAAATAGAATATTAATCTTAGCCAACATACGACCATTATCGTATGCCTACTATAGCTACCATGTTTTGTGGCAGGTTACCGTCACGCTGCATGACAAGTTTTACAACTAAAACCGTACAGGGCTCGTATTGTTTCTTTGGATTTCCAACGAATGGTCAGGCCAAGGAACTTCCCATTGCCACATGGAAACGCCTCTAGAAAGACGCCCCGAGAACCTAACCGGATCTCTGCCAACACAAGGCCGGGTTACCCTTCAAACTGGGTAACAACTGACACGAGTATGCCATCTCCCGGTTGTAACCAACCTTTAACCGGGGCCCAGCAACAAATCAAAAAATAATATATATACGTATCTGCGATATCAACATAAGTTAAGTATCTAGGCTCCATACCATGATACCACTTCTATCCAGAAGGAAATGCACATACCCTAAGGGGTGCTACCCCCAATAACCTTGCTGCATCATTCCTGTTTCGACCATTCCGAGGTGTGAGGCTCGACGAAGTCTCGTCCACAAAGCCACGCTTTGGTACAAAGCCATGCTTTGGGTCAACAAATGATCAAAGAAATGATCACAAAGATAAGTGATCAAACAAATGATCATATCACAAATGATCAAACAATGATCATTTCACAGCAACACTCAGCATGTCACATTACCAAATTGGGAATATATCGCTGATAACCTTCAACTACATAACCTCTGAGCTCGTACGTCTCAGAGAAGGGTGTTAAGCTAAGAGAATAAATTCTCCGCCACCAACAGAAATATATTTAAAAGAAATCTGCTTTATATCTCAATTTGTAATGTCAGACACACAATCCATACAAGTCTGTTCTGGGTTCGAACAGAACCGAAGGCACTTCCAAATAAGTCCTTGCAATCCGGACATCCACAATCCTGATTGGATTCCCCATCACATATGGAGAACTCTATACCGGAGCAACTTGGTGCAGAGTCAATCGACAGGTCATCCTATCGCTCTCGCAAATACCCTGTCTTCAACACCGGTCTTCAAATGCTATCCATAACGTCGTATCACATATTCGGAATGGGTTATACGACACAAAGGTCCTTTCCCGGCTAAACCGAATAGTGAGTGTCAAATTTTAAAACGTGTGGATGTCATTCACAAAAATTCACAGGTTCGATGTGGGTTTCGGATAACAAACGGAAATCCGATTTCCTGTCGCATCGAAGTTTAAATGTTGTTTTACGGCCAACAGGGGTTTTCACATCAATACAGAATAATCACAACACAATGTAGAACATGACAATTTACATAACACAGCCTCACAATCAGAACAGAAATATCAATATAAGTTAACAACAATAGTTAATTTATTTCAAATGTGGTTTAAATAAATTTACCACAAAATTAATTTAAATCAATGATAAGAATTTGAATAAATAATTTAAATCTTAATTAACTCGATTAATTGTTTCCAAATTAACAAATTCTTACTTACTTAAATTTATTTAAATACTTAATTGTTTATAAATCAATTTTCTTATTACAATTTTTTTTAATCATTCTAAATTTCCTTTTAAAATTATTAATATAAATTGTTTACCATAATTATCATTTGAAAATTTGCTTTATACTTAAAAAAAATTAATTTATTGCTACATTGAAATTTAATGTAAATTAATTTTAAATTCTTGTTTTAAAATTTAATCATTTAACTAAAGGGTTAATTAAATTTTATTTTAAACTTTCTTTACTTAATTAAAGAATTAACAAATTCTAAAACATTTGTTAAATAATTTAACTTAACTAAATCTATATTGTTTACATTGCAAACACAAAATTTTCCTAACATTGTTAACTTGAAGATTTGAATGGGCTTAGCCCATTATAAAACAACCCGAGTAAAACCTAGGTCTCACTCGCGTTTACCCCGGGTTCTTCACGTTACATCCCCGAGACCTTCCCTTTCACTCCTCATCCCAGTTTCTTTTCTTCTTCCAGTTTCTTTTTTTTTCTAAGTTTAAATTTTAGCTAACTAAAATAGCATCAGGGAGAACTCACTCGAACACGAGTACCCACCCGAAACATTACTCGAAATTTTCCGAGTCTCCCCCCGAAGACAAGCACACGCAAAAATTTCCTGTTCCCAAACGAGCGTTGTACACATGCACATCATCACGGCGCCACTCCGGTGGCCATCGCGATCGCCAACAAGTCGTGCTTCATCCCCTTATTCGAAAACGAAGCTCGATTCTACACTAAAAACTTGAGAACGAATTCTTGCCTTTTTGTCGAAACTGCAACTCGAAACCCATCAAACAAAATCGTTTCGCCGCCACGCCTCGAGTCACCAGAAGGTTCGTGACTTCGGCCTTACCACGTCCATACCCTGAGCCATCATCTCCCTCAAAGTCTTCGAACTCGATCGACTCAAGAGGGCACCATCAAAATTTTACAGAACTCAAAAAAAAATGGAACTAAAACCCTAATTCGATCTCGAACTCCCAATTCACGCAATGAAAAAATTAATTTACATTTTTCCCAACGTTATTAAGTTCCAAACTAGCTTCAAACGAAAATTCAACATCCAATGTTTCTTAAATTTTCAGAAATTGATCATAGTGCTGTTTTTGTTCAAATTCGAACTGCCCTCGAATTACTCAATTAAAAATCATCATTACTGTTTTGAAAATCCTATTTTCATATGTTCGTTCAAATTATAACATCAATTCAATGATTTACAATGCTCGAATTTACCTTAAAATCTTATTTTTACTGTAATATTCATGTTACAAAGTCAAAAGTTTTTATTTCAAGCTTAAAACAAAAATTTAAACTGTGAGTCAAGTTTACACAACCTATTTTGTTTTAAGAATCCTAAGTTAAAAATGTTAAATGAAGTTCATTTGAAATTTTTTTATTTTTTTTAAACACACTTTGGTCTGAGAAAAAGGAAGGAGACAGTATATTGAACAACAAACTGTATAACAAAAAGAAAAATTTCCAGTAACATAAAAACATACAGAGCTCATTCCTCTTTCAATATACAACAAAACACAATATAAAAACTTAGATTTCAAATGAAATAAGTTTACTCACATTGGCAAATATTGAAACAGGGGCTATATTGGTTTTGAAGCTGCAGTTTTAAATCTCCACTCTAGTTTGTTTTTCTCTTTCTTCAGCAATTTGTTTTAAACTTTGAAATATAAAGTGATGCCTTTCTCTTTTATTTTTTTTTCTGATCTTTGCAAAAATTTGTTGAACGTATAAACTAAGACAACTGCCATGTATATAAGGAGGACATGCAGGCTCAAGTACAGTACAGAGCATCATTGTATTGTATACTTATTCTATACAAGCTTTGTACTTTGCAACTATTTGCACATTTTTTTCTTTCTTACTATTTCGAACTGACTTGTTCCTGGGCTGAGTTGCAATGCATTAAATGAAGCATGTAAATGGAATGTTCATGTTTCCCCTTTTTCTATGTTGCAGCATGTTCTTGTTCAATTAGATTTTATAAGTACATTTTTATATCTTTGTTTGTTGACTAACAAACTAAATTTCGGCTGAAATGCTTTTGTACATGCAAAGGAGTAAATAGCATTTAATACAAGCATTAAATGAAGCATGTTACTTTGCATACTTTCAGCATGTTATGTTTACATTGGATTATAACAAGTACATTTTATTACATCAAGTTTTTGTTTACATATAAATATACTCACAGCAAGGTTTTGTTTACATTTACTTACAGCAAGTATGTTTTGTTTACTTATAATTTCTTTTATTTTTCTATTAAGGTACTTACTTTCTTATTTACTTTACAGGCTTTTGTTTTATTCTTTTAGCAAGTATCATTTTACTTTTGTTTTACTAAATGAAAGTGTTTGTTTTAATTAACTTATTTCTTATTTTACTTTGTTGAAAAGAAAGGTTATTTTAGTTATTAACATTTAATAACTATGTGATTTTATTACAATATTTTATTTCTTTTGAAATTCTCAAATTTAAATTTAAAAGTTCCAATAAATTACCAAATTTTTAAATTCAAAATTTTTCGGAATGTTACAATATCCCCTCCTTAAGAAAATTTCGTCCTCGAAATTGAAAGAGAGAGAAACACAAACAAAGAATATATAAACTCAGAAAATAAGGAAATGACTTACAGTTTTAAGCCGAGATGTCTATTCTGCAGTTGGGATATGATTTCTTCGTATTATCTTCAGTCTCCCAAGTACAGTCCTTTGGATCGCCACTCCATTGAACTTTGACCAGTTTCACAATCTTGTTTCTTAATCGCTTCTCATCACGATCAACAATTTTTATTGGTTCCCTTCTAACTGCCAAGTTAGGAGTAATTTCAAGATCCTGCTGAGCAGCTTCTTCAATAATATCATCTGGGTCGTGCACATACTTTCGAAGATTAGAAATGTGAAACACATCATGTACGCCAGACAACTAGCTGGGTAACTGCACTCTATATGCCAGAGAACCAATCCTTTCCAGAATAGGAAAAGGACCAATATATCGCGGTGCTAGCTTTCCAGTTTTCCTGAATCTCAATACACCCCGCATCGGAGATACTTTCAGAAATACAGAATCTCCAACTTGAAATTCCAAATTTCTCCTTCGACGGTCATAATAGCTCTTTTGACGGCGTTGGGCAGTTAATAACTTCTTTCGAATAAAGTCTACCTTCTCAGTGGCTTCTTTTATCATATCCGGTCCAAGAACAAGTCTATCACCCGATTCGATCCAGCATGTAGGTGATCGACACGAACGACCATACAAAGCTTCGAAAGGAACCATTTCTATACTGGCTTGATAGCTGTTATTATATGGGAATTCAACCAGATGTAAATGGTCCTCCCAAGAACCACCAAAATCATGAACACAAGCACGCAGTAGGTCTTCTAAAATTCGATTGACCCTCTCAGTCTGCCCATCAGATTGTGGGTGATAAGCAGTACTGAAATTTAATTTCGTTCCCAAAGCGTCTTGGAATACCTCCCAAAATCTACTAGTGAAGATCGGATCACGATCACTCACTATACTACTGGGAATACCACGGAAGCGAACAATTTCCTTTATATATATACCTGCCAAGCTTGCCGCAGTCCGAGTGGATTTAACTGGAATGAAATGAGCAGTTTTGGTTAGACGATCCACAATAACCCAAATCGCTTCATTGCCTTTCTTGGTACGAGGTAATCCATCAATGAAATCCATCGATACCTGATCCCACTTCCATTTCGGTACTTCCAAAGGTTGAAGTAAACCGGCCACTTTCTTTTGGTCGCTTTTGATTTGTTGACAAGTAGCACAGCGACTCACATAAATAGATATGTCTCTCTTCATTGTTTTCCACCAAAATGTTCTTTTAATATCTCAATACATTTTGTTGACTCCTGGATGGATGTTGAATTTTGACTTGTGGCATTCATCCAATACTTCACGTTTCAGTTCTGAAATGCCAGGGACACAAATTCTGCCCTTCATCCTTATAACTTCTCTATTATCTATTTCAAAAGTAGTATCCTCTCCTCGATCTATTGTTCTACGCATTTCTCGAAGAAACTTGTCTTCAGTTTGCTTGCTCGCGATCTTCTCAAGGAGAGTAGGAGTGATAACAAGATATGCAAGAACAGCATGTCTTCTGCTCAAAGCGTCTGCAACCACGTTGGCTTTTCCCGGCGTATATTGGATATCTAGGTCATATGATGCCAGAAATTCCAACCAACGTTGTTGTCGCAAATTCAGATCTTTCTGGGTAAAGAGATACTTCAAAGACTTATGGTCGGTGAATAATTCGAATTTTTCACCCAGAAGATAGTGTCGCCAGATTTTTAAGGCGAAAACAACTGCCAAAAGTTCCAAATCGTGCGTTGGGTAATTTTTCTCATGCGGAGTAATTGTCTACTCGCGTAGGCAACTACCTTTCCATTTTGCATTAATACTGCACCTACCCAATCACCACATGCATCAGTATAGACAGATAAGCCTTGGTTCCCGTTAACAATAGTGAGAACAGGAGCAGTGGTCAATCTCATTTTAAACTCCTGAAAAACTTCTTCACATTCTGAAGTCCAGATGAACTTTTCATTTTTCATCGTCAGCTTAGTCAATGGGCTAGCCAACTTAGAAAAATCTTGAACGAATTTCCGGTAATAGCCTGCTAAACCCAAAAAGCTTCGAACTTCTCTTGGAGTAGTGGGTTGTTTCCAATCAAGAATAGCGGAAATTTTGCTAGGATCTACCGAAATTCCTTCTTTATTAACAATATGGCCAAGGAATTTGACTTCATTGATCCAAAAGTGGCATTTGGAAAATTTTGCATATAGAACATTTCTCCTTAATATTTCCAATACGATTTTAAGATGTTCGGTATGCTCTTCTTTAGTCTTAGAATAGATCAAAATATCATCAATGAATACAAACACAAATTTATTCAAAACTTCCCGAAACACACGAGTCATAAGATCTACGAAGTATGCTGGAGCATTGGTTAGCCCGAAAGGCATAACTAACCATTCGTAGAACATATCAGGACCTCTGAAAGCGGTCAGATGTACACAATCTTCGGCGATTCGTAGTTGATGGAATCCTTGGGCTAAATCCATTTTTGAAAAGAAACGAGCGCCATGCAACTGATCAAATAAATCATCAATTCTGGGCAGTGGAAATTTATTTTTGAGAGTTTGTTTATTTAGATCGCGGTAATCTACACACAATCTCAAAGATCCGACCGATTTAGCAACAAATACGACGGCTGAGCCCCATTCAGAAACACTGGGTCAAATTAATCCTTTTGCTCGTAGCTCATTAGTTTGATGAACCAATTCAATCTTTTCCCTAGGTGCCATCCTGCGACTTGCGTGAAAAACAGGACGAGCATTAGGTACCAAGTTAATTCGGAATGCTATTTCTCGGTGAGGAGGTAAAGATTTCACTTCTTCAAATACGTCGGAAAAATCCCGAACAACAGGTATAGACTGCAAAGTGGGTTCAAGATATGCCAAAGTATACATCAATCTATCTCTCCTTGGACTTGGATCCTCACAAGAGATTTCAATAAAATTTCCAAGGTTCGTTTGGACTAAAACTATCTGATTATTACAATCCAATATAGCTTCGTATCTCTTGTGACGACCTGGCTCTGATACCACTTGTGACGACCCAAACTCGATGTCCGATAACCGACATCAAATTCGCATCGCCGAAGCTTATAACAACAATTAGATGAATATAAAACAGCGGAACAGAATCAATATCATAAATATCATCACAGTTACAACATCAACATAATATCCATACTACAACAGAGTGTATAATACATACACCAACACCAAATACAACATCATGATAATACAACAGTGAACATATATCCAAATGTCCTCAAATGAGAGAGATGATAACGAACTCCCAAAAGCTAAACACCTGAAATCTCCAATAGCTCCTAAGATATCTCCAAGATAAGAGCTCCAAAATACTGCTACTCCAAAATACAGAAACCTGCTACTAGGCTGCCCGTGTGGAAATAATGGGCACCCAGAGTTTAGGAAAGAAAACGATAAACTCCGGATCAGTCATGGGACTGGTGTGAGTAAACAAAAACAACAGTTACTTTTAAAGAAACTAGATTTATAAAAGAATTTTCGGTATGCTTTTAAAAATGGAACTACCATAGGACCTCCCGCCACACACACAATGCAAACGCGGAATTGGAGGAGATTTCTTCTTATGATAGTTAAATATGCTTGGTACGAGAAAATAATTCTTTGATATTATACTAGTGCATAGTGAAGTAAATCATTTCAAAAATAGAATATTAATCTTAGCAAACATACGACCATTATCGTATGCCTACTATAGCTACCATGTTTTGTGGCAGGTTACCGCCACGCTGCATGACAGGTTTTACAACTAAAACCGTACAGGGCTCGTATTGTTTCTTTGGATTTCTAACGAATGGTCAGGCCAAGGAACTTCCCATTGCCACATTGAAACGCCTCTGGAAAGACGCCCCGAGAACCTAACCGGATCTCTGCCAACACAAGGCCGGGTTACCCTTCAAACTGGGTAACAACTGACACGAGTATGCCATCTCCCGGTTGTAACCAACCTTTAACCGGGGCCCCAGCAACAAATCACAAAATAATATATATACATATCTGCGATATCAACATAAGTTAAGTATCTGGGCTCTATACCATGATACCACTTCTATCCAGAAGGAAATGCACATACCTTAAGGGGTGCTACCCCCAATAACCTTGCTGCATCATTCCTGTTTCGACCATTCCGGGGTGTGAGGCTCGACGAAGTCTCGTCCACAAAGCCGCGCTTTGGTACAAAGCCATGCTTTGGCTCAACAAATGATCAAAGAAATGATCACAAAGATAAGTGATCAAACAAATTATCATATCACAAATGATCAAACAATGATCATTTCACAGCAACACTCAGCATGTCACATTACCAAATTGGGAATATATCGCTGATAACCTTCAACTACATAACCTCTGAGCTCGTACATCTCAGAGAAGGGTGTTAAGCTAAGAGAATAAATTCTCCGCCACCAACAGAAATATATTTGAAAGAAATCTGCTTTATATCTCAATTTGTAATGTCAGACACACAATCCATACAAGTCTGTTCTGGGTTCGAACAGAACCGAAGGCACTTCCAAAGAAGTCCTTGCAATCCGGATATCCACAATCCTGATCGGATTCCCCATCACATATGGAGAACTCTATACCGGAGCAACTCGGTGCAGAGTCAATCGACAGGTCATCCTATCGCTCTCGCAAATACCCGGTCTTCAACACCGGTCTTCAAATGCTATCCATAACGTCGTATCACATATTCGGAATGGGTTATACGACACAAAGGTCCTTTCCCGGCTAAACCGAACAGTGAGTGTCAAATTTTAAAACGTGTGGATGTCATTCACAAAAATTCACAGGTTCGATGTGGGTTTCGGATAACAAACGGAAATCCGATTCCCTGTCGCATCGAAGTTTAAATGTCGTTTTACGGCCAACAGGGTTTTCACATCAATACAGAATAATCACAACACAGTGTAGAACATGACAATTTACATAACATAGCATCACAATCAGAACAGAAATATCAATATAAGTTAACAACAATAGTTAATTTATTTCAAATGTGGTTTAAATAAATTTACCACAAAATTAATTTAAATCAATGATAAGAATTTGAATAAATAATTTAAATGTAAATTAACTCGATTAATTGTTTCCAAATTAACAAATTCTTACTTACTTAAATTTATTTAAATACTTAATTGTTTATAAATCAATTTTCTTATTACAATTTTTTTAATCATTCTAAATTTCCTTTTAAAATTATTAATATAAATTGTTTACCTTAATTATCATTTGAAAATCTGCTTTATACTTAAAAATATTAATATATTGCTACATTAAAATTTAATGTAAATTAATTTTAAATTCTTGTTTTAAAATTTAATCATTTAATTAAAGGGTTAATTAAATTTTATTTTAAACTTTCTTTACTTAATTAAAGAATTAACAAATTCTAAAACATTTGTTAAATAATTTAACTTAACTAAATCTATATTGTTTACATTGCAAACACAAAATTTTCCTAACATTGTGAACTTGAAGATTTGAATGGGCTTAGCCCATTATAAAACAACCCGAGTAAAACCCAGGTCTCACTCGCGTTTACCCCGGGTTCTTCACGTTACATACTCGAGACCTTCCCTTTCTCTCCTCATCCCAGTTTCTTTTCTTCTTCGAGTTTCTTTTTTTTTCTAAGTTTAAATTTTAGCTAACTAAAATAGCATCAGGGAGAACTCGCTCGAACACGAGTACGCACCCGAAACATTACTCGAAATTTTTCGAGTCTCCCCCCGAAGCCAAGCACACGTAAAAATTTCCTGTTCCCAAACAAGCGCTGTGCATGTGCACATCGTCACGGCGCCACTTCGGTGGCCATCGCGATCGCCAAAAAGTCGTGCTTCATCCCCTTATTCGAAAACGAAGCTCGATTATACACTAAAAACTCGAGAACGAATTCTTGCCTTTTTGTCGAAACTGCAACTCGAAACCCATCGAACAAAATCGCTTCGCCGCCACGCCAAGAGTCACCAGAAGGTTCGTGACTTCGCCCATACCACGTCCATACCCCGAGCCATCATCTCCCTCAAAGTCTTCGAACTCGATCAACTCAAGAGGGCACCATCAAAATTTTACAGAACTCGGAAAAAAATGGAATAAAACCCTAATTCGATCTCGAACTCCCAATTCACGCAATGAAAAAATTAATTTACATTTTTCCCAACGTTATTAAGTTCCAAACTAGCTTCAAACGAAAATTCAACATCCAATGTTTCTTAAATTTTCAGAAATTGATCAAAGTGCTGTTTTTGTTCAAATTCGAACTGCCCTCGAATTACTCAATTAAAAATCATCATTACTGTTTTGAAAATCCTATTTTCATATGTTCGTTCAAATTATAACATCAATTCAATGATTTACAATGCTCGAATTTACCTTAAAATCTTATTTTTACTGTAATATTCATGTTACAGAGTCAAAAGTTTTTATTTCAAGCTTAAAACAAAAATTTTAACTGTGAGTCAAGTTTACACAACCTATTTTGTTTTAAGAATCCTAAGTTAAAAATGTTAAATGAAGTTCATTTGAATATTATTTTTTAAATACACTTTGCTCTGAGAAAAAGGAAGGAGACAGTATATTGAACAACAAACTGTATAACAAAAAGAAAAATTTCCAGTAACATAAAAACATACAGAGCTCATTCCTCTTTCAATATACAACAAAACACAATATAAAAACTTAGATTTCAAATGAAATAAGTTTACTTACATTGGCAAATATTGAAACAGGGGCTATATTGGTTTTGAAGCTGCGGTTTTAAATCTCCACTCTGGTTTGTTTTTCTGTTTCTTCAGCAATTTGTTTTAAACTTTGAAATATAAAGTGATGCCTTTCTCTTTTCTTTTCTTTTTCTGATCTTTGCAAAAATTTGTTGAACGTATAAACTAAGACAAGTGCCATGTATACAAGGAGGACATGCAGGCTCAAGTACGGTACAGAGCATCATTGTATTGTATACTTATTCTATACAAGCTTTGTACTTTGCAACTATTTGCACATTTTTTTCTTTCTTACTATTTCGAACTGACTTGTTCCTGGGCTGAGTTGCAATGCATTAAATGAAGCATGTAAATGGAATGTTCATGTTTCCCCTTTTTCTATGTTGCAGCATGTTCTTGTTCAATTAGATTTTATAAGTACATTTTTATATCTTTGTTTGTTGACTAACAAACTAAATTTCGGCTGAAATGCTTTTGTACATGCAAAGGAGTAAATAGCATTTAATACAAGCATTAAATGAAGCATGTTACTTTGCATACTTTCAGCATGTTATGTTTACATTGGATTATTACAAGTACATTTTATTACATCAAGTTTTTGTTTACATATAAATATACTCACAGCAAGGTTTTGTTTACATTTACTTACAGCAAGTATGTTTTGTTTACTTATAATTTCTTTTATTTTTCTATTAAGGTACTTACTTTCTTATTTACTTTACAGGCTTTTGTTTTATTCTTTTAGCAAGTATCATTTTACTTTTGTTTTACTAAATGAAAGTGTTTGTTTTAATTAACTTATTTCTTATTTTACTTTGTTGAGAAGAAAGGTTATTTTAGTTATTAACATTTAATAACTATGTGATTTTATTACAATATTTTATTTCTTTTGGAATTGTCAAATTTAAATTTAAAAGTTCCAATAAATTACCAAATTTTTAAATTCAAAATTTTTCGGGATGTAACAATATCCCCTCCTTAAGAAAATTTCGTCCTCGAAATTGAAAGAGAGAGAAACGCAAACAAAGAATATATAAATTCAGAAAATAAGGAAATGACTTACAGTTTTAAGCCGAGATGTCTATTCTGCAGTTGGGATATGATTTCTTCGTATTATCTTCAGTCTCCCAAGTACAGTCCTTTGGATCGCCACTCCATTGAACTTTGACCAGTTTCACAATCTTGTTTCTTAATCGCTTCTCATCACGATCAACAATTTTTATTGGTTCCCTTCTAACTGCCAAGTTAGGAGTAATTTCAAGATCCTGCTGAGCAGCTTCTTCAATAATATCATCTGGGTCGTGCACATACTTTCGAAGATTAGAAATGTGAAACACATCATGTACGCCAGACAACTAGCTGGGTAACTGCACTCTATATGCCAGAGAACCAATCCTTTCCAGAATAGGAAAAGGACCAATATATCGCGGTGCTAGCTTTCCAGTTTTCCTGAATCTCAATACACCCCGCATCGGAGATACTTTCAGAAATACAGAATCTCCAACTTGAAATTCCAAATTTCTCCTTCGACGGTCATAATAGCTCTTTTGACGGCTTTGGGCAGTTAATAACTTCTTTCGAATAAAGTCTACCTTCTCAGTGGCTTCTTTTATCATATCCGGTCCAAGAACAAGTCTATCACCCGATTCGATCCAGCATGTACGTGATCGACACGAACGACCATATAAAGCTTCGAAAGGAACCATTTCTATACTGGCCTGATAGCTGTTATTATATGAGAATTCAACCAGATGTAAATGGTCCTCCTAAGAACCACCAAAATCATGAACACAAGCACGCAGTAGGTCTTCTAAAATTCGGTTGACCCTCTCACTCTGCCCATCAGATTGTGGGTGATAAGCAGTACTGAAATCTAATTTCGTTCCCAAAGCGTCTTGGAATACCTCCCAAAATCTACTAGTGAAGATCGGATCACGATCACTCACTATTCTGCTGGGAATACCATGGAGGCGAACAATTTCCTTTATATATATACCTGCCAAGCTTGCCGCAGTCCGAGTGGATTTAACTGGAATGAAATGAGCAGTTTTGGTTAGACGATCCACAATAACCCAAATCGCTTCATTGCCTTTCTTGGTACGAGGCAATCCATCAATGAAATCCATCGATACCTGATCCCACTTCCATTTCGGTACTTCCAAAGGTTGAAGTAAACCGGCCACTTTCTTTTGGTCGCTTTTGATTTGTTGGCAAGTAGCACAGCGACTCACATAAATAGATATGTCTCTCTTCATTGTTTTCCGCCAGAATGTTATTTTAACATCTCGATACATTTTGTTGACTCCTGGATGGATGTTGAATTTTGACTTGTGGCATTCATCCAATACTTCACGTTTCAGTTTTGAAATGCCAGGGACACAAATTCTGCCCTTCATCCTTATAACTTCTCTATTATCTATTTCAAAAGTAGTATCCTCTCCTCGATCTATTGTTCTACGCATTTCTCGAAGAAACTTGTCTTCAGTTTGCTTGCTCGCGATCTTCTCAAGGAGAGTAGGAGTGATAACAAGATATGCAAGAACAGCATGTCTTCTGCTCAAAGCGTCTGCAACCACATTGGCTTTTCCCGGCGTATATTGGATATCTAGGTCATATGATGCCAGAAATTCCAACCAACGTTGTTGTCGCAAATTCAGATCTTTCTGGGTAAAGAGATACTTCAAAGACTTATGGTCGGTGAATAATTCGAATTTTTCACCCAGAAGATAGTGTCGCCAGATTTTTAAGGCAAAAACAACTACCAAAAGTTCCAAATCGTGCGTTGGGTAATTTTTCTCATGCGGAGTAATTGTCTACTCGCGTAGGCAACTACCTTTCCATTTTGCATTAATACTGCACCTACCCCATCACCACATGCATCAGTATAGACAGATAAGCCTTGGTTCCCGTTAACAATAGTGAGAACAGGAGCAGTGGTCAATCTCTTTTTCAACTCCTGAAAAACTTCTTCACATTCTGAAGTCCGGATGAACTTTTCATTTTTCATCGTCAGCTTAGTCAATGGGCTAGCCAACTTAGAAAAATCTTGAACGAATTTTCGGTAATAGCCTGCTAAACCCAAAAAGCTTCGAACTTCTCTTGGAGTAGTGGGTTGTTTCCAATCAAGAAAGCGGAAATTTTGCTAGGATCTACCGAAATTCCTTCTTTATTAACAATATGGCCAAGGAATTTGACTTCATTGATCCAAAAGTGGCATTTGGAAAATTTTGCGTATAGAACATTTCTCCTCAATATTTCCAATACGATTTTAAGATGTTCGGTATGCTCTTCTTTAGTCTTAGAATAGATCAAAATATCATCAATGAATACAAGCACAAATTTATTCAAAACTTCCCGAAACACACGAGTCATAAGATCTACAAAGTATGCTGGAGCATTGGTTAGCCCGAAAGGCATAACTAACCATTCGTAGAACATATCAGGACCTCTGAAAGCGGTCAGATGTACACAATCTTAGGCGATTCGTAGTTGATGGAATCCTTGGGCTAAATCCATTTTTGAAAAGAAACGAGCGCCGTGCAACTGATCAAATAAATCATCAATTCTGGGCAGTGGAAATTTATTTTTGAGAGTTTGTTTATTTAGATCGTGGTAATCTACACACAATCTCAAAGATCCGTCCGATTTAGCAACAAATACGACGGCTGAGCCCCATTCAGAAACACTGGGTCAAATTAATCCTTTTGCTCGTAGCTCATTAGTTTGATGAACCAATTCAATCTTTTCCCTGGGTGCCATCTTGCGACTTGCGTGAAAAACAGGACGAGCATTAGGTACCAAGTTAATTCGGAATGCTATTTCTCGGTGAGGAGGTAAAGATTTCACTTCTTCAAATACGTCGGAAAAATCCCGAAAAACAGGTATAGCCTGCAAAGTGGGTTCAAGATATCCCAAAGTATACATCAATCTATCTCTCCTTGGACTTGGATCCTCACAAGAGATTTCAATAAAATTTCCAAGGTTCGTTTGGACTAAAACTGTCTGATTATTACAATCCAATATAGCTTCGTATCTCTTGTGACGACCTGGCTCTGATACCACTTGTGACGACCCAAACTCGATGTCCGATAACCGACATCAAATTCGCATCGCCGGAGCTTATAACAACAATTAGATGAATATAAAACAGCGGAACAGAATCAATATCATAAATATCATCACAGTTACAACATCAACATAATATCCATACTACAACAGAGTGTCTAATACATACACCAACACCAAATACAACATCATGATAATACAACAGTGAACATATATCCAAATGTCCTCAAATGAGAGAGATGATAACGAACTCCCAAAAGCTAAACACCTGAAATCTCCAATAGCTCCTAAGATATCTCCAAGATAAGAGCTCCAAAATACTGCTACTCCAAAATACAGAAACCTGCTACTAGGCTGCCCGTGTGGAAATAATGGGCACCCAGAGTTTAGGAAAGAAAACGATAAACTCCGGATCAGTCATGGGACTGGTGTGAGTAAACAAAAACAACAGTTACTTTTAAAGAAACTAGATTTATAAAAGAATTTTCGGTATGCTTTTAAAAATGGAACTACCATAAGACCTCCCGCCACACACACAATGCAAACGCGGAATTGGAGGAGATTTCTTCTTATGATAGTTAAATATGCTTGGTACGAGAAAATAATTCTTTGATATTATACTAGTGCATAGTGAAGTAAATCATTTCAAAAATAGAATATTAATCTTAGCCAACATACGACCATTATCGTATGCCTACTATAGCTACCATGTTTTGTGGCAGGTTACCGCCACGCTGCATGACAGGTTTTACAACTAAAACCGTACAGGGCTCGTATTGTTTCTTTGGATTTCCAACGAATGGTCAGGCCAAGGAACTTCCCATTGCCACATTGAAACGCCTCTGGAAAGACGCCCCGAGAACCTAACCGGATCTCTGCCAACACAAGGCCGGGTTACCCTTCAAACTGGGTAACAACTGACACGAGTATGCCATCTCCCGGTTGTAACCAACCTTTAACCGGGGCCCAGCAACAAATCAAAAAATAATATATATACGTATCTGCGATATCAACATAAGTTAAGTATCTAGGCTCCATACCATGATACCACTTCTATCCAGAAGGAAATGCACATACCCTAAGGGGTTCTACCCCCAATAACCTTGCTGCATCATTCCTGTTTCGACCATTCCGGGGTGTGAAGCTCGACGAAGTCTTGTCCACAAAGCCACGCTTTGGTACAAAGCCATGCTTTGGGTCAACAAATGATCAAAGAAATGATCACAAAGATAAGTGATAAAACAAATGATCATATCACAAATGATCAAACAATGATCATTTCACAGCAACACTCAGCATGTCACATTACCAAATTGGGAATATATCGCTGATAACCTTCAACTACATAACCTCTGAGCTCGTACATCTCAGAGAAGGGTGTTAAGCTAAGAGAATAAATTCTCCGCCACCAACAGAAATATATTTGAAAGAAATCTGCTTTATATCTCAATTTGTAATGTCAGACACACAATCCATACAAGTCTGTTCTGGGTTCGAACAGAACCGAAGGCACTTCCAAAGAAGTCCTTGCAATCCGGATATCCACAATCCTGATCGGATTCCCCATCACATATGGAGAACTCTATACCGGAGCAACTCGGTGCAGAGTCAATCGACAGGTCATCCTATCGCTCTCGCAAATACCCGGTCTTCAACACCGGTCTTCAAATGCTATCCATAACGTCGTATCACATATTCGGAATGGGTTATACGACACAAAGGTCCTTTCCCGGCTAAACCGAACAGTGAGTGTCAAATTTTAAAACGTGTGGATGTCATTCACAAAAATTCACAGGTTCGATGTGGGTTTCGGATAACAAACGGAAATCTGATTCCCTGTCGCATCGAAGTTTAAATGCCGTTTTACGGCCAACAGGGTTTTCACATCAATACAGAATAATCACAACACAGTGTCGAACATGACAATTTACATAACATAGCATCACAATCAGAACAGAAATATCAATATAAGTTAACAACAATAGTTAATTTATTTCAAATGTGGTTTAAATAAATTTACCACAAAATTAATTTAAATCAATGATAAGAATTTGAATAAATAATTTAAATGTAAATTAACTCGATTAATTGTTTCCAAATTAACAAATTCTTACTTACTTAAATTTATTTAAATACTTAATTGTTTATAAATCAATTTTCTTATTACAATTTTTTTAATCATTCTAAATTTCCTTTTAAAATTATTAATATAAATTGTTTACCTTAATTATCATTTGAAAATCTGCTTTATACTTAAAAATATTAATATATTGCTACATTAAAATTTAATGTAAATTAATTTTAAATTCTTGTTTTAAAATTTAATCATTTAATTAAAGGGTTAATTAAATTTTATTTTAAACTTTCTTTACTTAATTAAAGAATTAACAAATTCTAAAACATTTGTTAAATAATTTAACTTAACTAAATCTATATTGTTTACATTGCAAACACAAAATTTTCCTAACATTGTTAACTTGAAGATTTGAATGGGCTTAGCCCATTATAAAACAACCCGAGTAAAACCCAGGTCTCACTCGCGTTTACCCCGGGTTCTTCACGTTACATCCCCGAGACCTTCCCTTTCTCTCCTCATCCCAGTTTCTTTTCTTCTTCCAGTTTCTTTTTTTTTCTAAGTTTAAATTTTAGCTAACTAAAATAGCATCAGGGAGAACTCGCTCGAACACGAGTACGCACCCGAAACATTACTCGGAAATTTTCGAGTCTCCCCTCGAAGCCAAGCACACGCAAAAATTTCCTATTCCCAAACGAGCGCTGTGCACGTGCACATCGTCACGGCGCCACTCCGGTGGCCATCGCGATCGCCAACATGTCGTGCTTCATCCCCTTATTCGAAAACGAAGCTCGATTCTACACTAAAAACTCGAGAATGAATTCTTGCCTTTTTGTCGAAACTGCAACTCGAAACCCATCGAACAAAATCGCTTCGCCGCCACGCCAAGAGTCACCAGAAGGTTCGTGACTTTCGCCCATACCACGTCCATACCCCGAGCCATCATCTCCCTCAAAGTCTTCGAACTCGATCAACTCAAGTGGGCACCATCAAAATTTTACAGAACTCGGAAAAAAATGGAACTAAAACCCTAATTCGATTTCGAACTCCCAATTCACGCAATGAAAAAATTAATTTACATTTTTCCCAACGTTATTAAGTTCCAAACTAGCTTCAAACGAAAATTCAACATCCAATGTTTCTTAAATTTTCAGAAATTGATCAAAGTGCTGTATTTGTTCAAATTCGAACTGCCCTCGAATTACTCAATTAAAAATCATCATTACTGTTTTGAAAATCCTATTTTCATATGTTCGTTCAAATTATAACATCAATTCAATGATTTACAATGCTCGAATTTACCTTAAAATCTTATTTTTACTGTAATATTCATGTTACAGAGTCAAAAGTTTTTATTTCAAGCTTAAAACAAAAATTTTAACTGTGAGTCAAGTTTACACAACCTATTTTGTTTTAAGAATCCTAAGTTAAAAATGTTAAATGAAGTTCATTTGAATTTATTTTTTTTAAATACACTTTGCTCTAAGAAAAAGGAAGGAGACAGTATATTGAACAACAAACTGTATAACAAAAAGAAAAATTTCCAGTAACATAAAAACATACAGAGCTCATTCCTCTTTCAATATACAACAAAACACAATATAAAAACTTAGATTTCAAATGAAATAAGTTTACTCACATTGGCAAATATTGAAACATGGGCTATATTGGTTTTGAAGCTGCAGTTTTAAATCTCCACTCTGGTTTGTTTTTCTCTTTCTTCAGCAATTTGTTTTAAACTTTGAAATATAAAGTGATGCCTTTCTCTTTTCTTTTCTTTTTTCTGATCTTTGCAAAAATTTGTTGAACGTATAAACTAAGACAATTGCCATGTATATAAGGAGGACATGCAGGCTCAAGTACAGTACAGAGCATCATTGTATTGTATACTTATTCTATACAAGCTTTGTACTTTGCAACTATTTGCACATTTTTTTCTTTCTTACTATTTCGAACTGACTTGTTCCTGGGCTGAGTTACAATGCATTAAATGAAGCATGTAAATGGAATGTTCATGTTTCCCCTTTTTCTATGTTGCAGCATGTTCTTGTTCAATTAGATTTTATAAGTACATTTTTATATCTTTGTATGTTGACTAACAAACTAAATTTCGGCTGAAATGCTTTTGTACATGCAAAGGAGTAAATAGCATTTAATACAAGCAATAAATGAAGCATGTTACTTTGCATACTTTCAGCATGTTATGTTTACATTGGATTATTACAAGTACATTTTATTACATCAAGTTTTTGTTTACATATAAATATACTCACAGCAAGGTTTTGTTTACATTTACTTACAGCAAGTATGTTTTTTTTACTTATAATTTCTTTTATTTTTCTATTAAGGTAATTACTTTCTTATTTACTTTACAGGCTTTTGTTTTATTCTTTTAGCAAGTATCATTTTACTTTTGTTTTACTAAATGAAAGTGTTTGTTTTAATTAACTTATTTCTTATGTTACTTTGTTGAAAAGAAAGGTTATTTTAGTTATTAACATTTAATAACTATGTGATTTTATTACAATATTTTATTTCTTTTGAAATTCTCAAATTTAAATTTAAAAGTTCCAATAAATTACCAAATTTTTAAATTCAAAATTTTTCGGGATGTTACATAATCGGTAGTAGTGTAGCAAGTATAGTTACAAATGACTAGTTTGAGAAAAGCGATTAAGGCACCATGGGAACTATGTTTGTTATGCATGGATCGGAGAAAAGGCTACTAGTTCTCTATCATGTTGGCAATGTATTCCCAAAATAGCTGTAATGACTTGCAGACATTTCAGCTACCCCTTTTTGGTACCATATATTCTGTTCGGTATATTCCGTTAACCCAGTCCGTATATATTACCTTAGATTTAGTCTAGGTATTGATACCTTATTTGAATAATTTTATTTGAAAAGTGTTTTCAAAAGAATGTCATTAAAAATAATACCAAGTGTATTTTGGCATAAAGTGTTTTGATTATCATATGGTAAAAACCCATCCGTGTTTATGTGTGGGCGTGATCTTATAAGATACCCTTCTTTTCAAAGATTTTTATAACATAGTAATTTTAAATTTCATGTATCTCATGTTGGTTTATCAAACCTGATCCGGATATTTTTAATACTTGGATTAGATTCGAGTAGTTTAAGGTTTAATTGAAGACGGATGGAGTTTCCAGAGGAGAGCTGGAGATCTTCATCATCATATGGACGTATTTTATTATCCGCTACATCTATTTCATTTGTTTTGTTGTTTTGTCAGCGTTTGTAAGGACAGGTGTTATAACTGTCCGGGCTGAATTTAGGTTAGACTCTGATATTGTATTTTAAAATTTTCTGCTGTAAAGATTATTATTGAAATAATATATGTTATTCCATTCATGTGAGATTATGTTCTGTCTTTATTTTCTTTCTACCCTTAATGATCCGCATATTCGTGTAATTTGGGTTAGACATGTGTGGTTTATTGTCGATTCAAAAGGTGCGGAAAAACGGGTTGTTACACAAGCATGGGGAATTTGGGTTCCATCAACGGTCGTTAGCTTGAACGTGCCATCCCCTAGCTTCTGGCTGATTACATAGGGCTCTTCTCAATTTGGTCTGAATGTTTCTGGTAAAGGGTAGATTCTTTTGAGGATAGGTCTCCTATTTCGAAAGTTCGGTTATGGACCTTGAATATTCTAGACTTGGGATGATCATACCCTGCTTGGGTACGACCTACTTAGCCCTACCATATGTCCCTACTTTATTCATTTTTCAGATGTGATGCTCGAAGAGGCCACGCTCTTACCATTTATATAGCATTCCCACTTAGAATTCTAACGCTGCCCTCCAGGCAATAATGCAATATCAGCATCATCCTTACAAGTTCGTTCCGGGACTGAACGAAACGATTGAGATCTTCATTTCCAATTCCATCATCCTCAAGATGTCTTCACGATGAATGCTTAAGTTGGATCAAAGTGGTTTCCGGATAACGTATCTGATCCTGGTCTTTTTGAAACAACATTTGACAGTTTTCGATAAACTCAACCCCGGTTCTTTAGAAAATAAACAGTCAAAGATAAGATCGGAGATCACCTCCTAACAGTTAGTGGACGAATTTCCTTATCATTGTCCTAGAAGAATGAAACGAGATTTACACGCACAGTACAACATAATCAAACATGACTGTGCCATATAACTCATGTATTTCTGCTAGATATTTCCAAAGTTACTTTTGGGTCCAAATTTCGATAGTCGGTTGTTTAACTATTGAATAACAAACATTCAATCGGGGATTTAATTCCATAGGAAAAACCAACATTTGGTTGAGCACCAAGCAACACTAAACCTCCTTAATTAATCTTTTCATTAATTAAACCACAATGTAAATACTTGTATCAAAATATTTCTACAAAGATATACTCACAAACCCTTCTATTTTTAATACTTAGAAAATATCCATACACTTATCACATCGATAGAAGTATATTTACTGAACACTGAGGAAGATCTCTCTTTTACCAAATTTTAAAATCATTTATAAACTCCATTATAAATTTCTAAAACCATTTATAAACTATATATAAATTATTTCTTAAATCATTCCTAAACACTTATAAAACCATGCAATTATTTATAAATTCCTTTTTATAAATTTATAAACTCATTTCTAAAATTCGTTTATAAATATCCATCTATTTATAAATCTCTTTACCTTGTAAATAATTTTGCTTAAATCTTCAAACCATTTTATAAGTTCCTCTTATAAAAATCTAAGTTCGTTTACAAAACTCTATTTATGAATATTTAAAACATCATAAATAAGTCCTAATCACTTTCTTAAAACACTATTATATAATTGTCTTGATTCATAATAAATATAATAAATAAATAATAATTATTAACTTTCAACTTCTTTAAAAATAATAATAAATAATTCAAAACATTATGAATAAAAAATTGTTAATCTTTACCATACAAATATAATGATAAATTACCAAAATATTATTAATAATCATTATGATTAATTGCAAACCATATTAATGATTTAAACAATTGACCATTTAAAATTATTTAAATATTTATAAACAACTTTAAGCGATATTAACATGAATAAACCACTTTAGAACATAATATATTTCCTTGGTTAAAATCCATTCTTAAATCTTCAACTAGTCATTTCCATATTTATAAAACTTTCTTTCATAAAACCTATTTATTTATGAACTCCATTTATAACTCTATTTCATTTAGGAATCTCGTTTATTCATAAATCTTATTTAAAGCATGAATCACCATCCTTTTTAACCTTACTTCCATATGGATAAATTACCTTTATAAATTCTTTTCTATTTATAAAATATCATTTAACATTCCAAATCTATCCTCGCCTTCAATTTTCAAAATAGAGTCGACTATTTCTAAAATATCATTCTGTATCTTACAATAATTCCACCGTTTGATTTATTTCTCCAATTTATTAAATGATGATGGTTCCCTTAAATTTATAAATTCATACTTTATTAACAATATACGATTTTACAAACTTTCTTTGTAAAAATATCACTCTGGTAAATTATCCCATTTATAAATTTCACATTTATAAATAAATCATAATTTATGTTCCTATATACATATATATCACTTTATACAAAGATGATTAATAAATATTATATCAAAATATTTCTGTTTTCTTTTAAAACATATCCCTTTAAAAGTCTATATTTCACAGTTCAAAAATCTCTACTTAGAATATTTTATAAACATCAATTTATAATATCTAGAATTATACTTTCATTTTAGAAAAATTATTAATATGTATAAAATTTCCAAAATCATATTGAAATCCCTTTTAAGTCAAATCACTATTATATAGTATTTTAAAATACCAAAAATAAGGCTCGATGTTATTAAACCACTAATTAAGCAAAATCATATCCATGTCATCAACATTGCCTTCAAAAAATCATATATCAATATATATATTAAAAGAAATTCAACATTTTGAGGAATCCTGTTAGATCCTTCCAGCCTGTCCATCACATACAATATATAATCATAAAAATATAAATCAACCGCTTCAATGCGGGATTCGTATACAAAGGAACATCCACTCTTACACGGGAACGTAATAGGATCTCATCCGCTCCAATAGGTGGGAATATATCCAATCCAGCTAATAATAACTAGAAAATTATCCAAACAATCAATAACCATCAATAATAAATATCCACTCATCTAATAGATAATTTTTATCGTCTACGGATATTTCTGATTAACCAAAAAGGTGAAATTAACTCACTCTGATTTTTGGCTAAACATTCCATTTTAAATTAAAATTGAATGGGCGTTCAATTTTAATCTAAAATTCCAACTTGTTCCAAACCTATTCAATCCAATTCCATAGCATAGCACTCGTCGGTACGATCACGACGCGACTTGTCGCACTCGATTTGGAACTTATACGAGCTAAGTATGAATTAATGAACATTCGAATAATTTAAACTAAAATTAACTTATAATTAACAACTAATAAAAAATTAGTTAACCTTTCCCTCTCTCCCTTCATCATTCACACTCATGCAATAACCAGGCATGAAGAAAAACGCGACCGCGCCTCCACATAGCCATCGTCGCTCTCCCATCCTGCCACTATCGCAACTCATCCCTGGCCTCGCACACATGTTATCTATCCTCGCCGCTACCCCAAAGCTCGAAAATCATACCAACCCGAAACCATTTACTGCTATGAACGCGACCCTAAATTGACCACCATGACATGAATTCTGATGATCCAACCATTGATAACCCTCGTAAGGCCATGGTCTACCTTTCTCCGGTTAAAGCTGAGGTTTAGAAATGAACATGGCGGCTCCGATTGACCTTGACTGTAGGACTGGCTAAGGGGGGATTTGAAATTTTATTTTTGGGCGAACTTATTTCCTTTGATGGACGTGAATAATATAACGGAGAGGAGATATGGGCGTGAACGTGCACGCATGGTAAGGTATGGGCTAATGAAGATGTGAGTATGGCCTACTACATACATACATACATACATACATACATACATACATACATACATATATATATATCGCTTTAAACGTCTAAAAATCTCGATCTCCAAACGAGCCATGCCACCTGGCATTCTATATATTATACCCCTCTTCCAAACTCAATGGAACTACGCTTGAGTCCTACTTCGATCATATGTAGAAGGTAGCTTTTTAAACCCAATTATTATATAGATTCTGAAATTGATTTTCTATGCGTTTTGATCTCGCATGACCAAACGATACGTCTAATCGCCATGAAATTTGATGGCATATAATAATTCACTATTACGGATCCAATAAAACTAGTTTCGTCAAAATTCGATATTGTGCCCTGTAAGGCTATTTTTACATGTTAATTAAAATGAATAATTCCAAAATCAGTTTAATCACTTTTAAATCCATATTAAAAGTTTATTATCTCACTTCTTGTTCAAATAGAATTCAGATCAATTTTTGAATCATTCTCATTCATATTAAATTCAAGATTCAATTATTTAAACAATTTCAAGTAATAAATTGCTATATTTGAAATTTAAGTTATTTAACTTATAAAATTAACCTTTCAATATTTGAAATCAATTAATATTCCAAATTTAAACGACTGAAATTTTGGAACGTTACAGCAGCAGTTCTTTGAAGGCAATTTGGCAACCCCGATTCCATTTAAAGTTTTTCTTGCTCTTCTTTAGTGCATCAAAGAATAATATACATTTGTTGGTTTCTTTTGAGATGAACCGGCTTAGCATTGCAACTTTTCCATTCAAGCTTTATAAAATTTTCTTATTCCTTGGGGACTCGACTTCCTGTAAAGTGGTATTCGCTCGAGATTAGCTTCGATGCCTGTAGCACTTACAATAAATCCTAAGAACTTTCCATATGCTACCCCAAAGTGACATTTAAGTGGATTGAGTTTCAATCTATACTTGCAGAGTATTTTGAACATTTCGACAAGGCGATCCAAGTGATTTGCAGCTACGCGTGATTTAACTAACATATCATCTACATAAACTTCTATAATCTTCCTGATCTAATGTTTGAACATGGCATTCACCGGTCGTTGGTAAGTTTCCCCAGCATTCTTTAAGCCGAATGAGATCACGTTGTAGCAGCATAATCCCAGATCTATAATGAAGCTAGTGTTTTCCTAGTCAGGTTCGTGCATCACGATCTCGTTGTATGCCATGTAAGCATCCATGAATGATAGCAATTCATGTCCTAATGTCTCATCCATAAGCTGATCGATTCTAGGTAGTAGAAAGATGTCCTTTGGGCAGGCTTTGTTAAGGTCTAAGTAGTCAATACAAGTTCACCATTTTACATTGGATTTCTTGACCAAAACCAGGTTGGTTACCCATTTAGGATAGGTTGTGCCATGGATAAAGCCATTCGCCATCAGCTTATCCACTTCTTCTCTTAGTGCTTTGGACCGTTCGGATCCTAAGTTGCACCTCTTCTACTTCATTAGTGTATACTTGGGATTAATATTGACTGTGCAGCATGCAATCTCTAGTGACACCCTGCACATATCGGAATGCATCCAAGTGAATATGTCTAGCTGGCACAAAGAAATATGATTAGTTCCTATCGCTTCTTGTTTCCAATATGTGACCCAATTTTCAAGACCCATGTTGGGTCATACATATCGACTGGGACAGACACCGTCAATTCGATTGGTGCTGCCCGATCCTCCCCTGAACTCTTCTTTCTAGGGTCCAAAGCCTTATCGAATCGGCTATGGTCCCGAAGCCATGGGTAGCTCTGTAGTTTCTATGAGGTGGGTTCACAAATGTGGAGAGTTCTCCCCACATTCTTCCCCTTTTCTTTTCTTCTAGACTCTCGCAGTTTTGCGATGTAGCATTCTCTAGCGATATTTTTGTCTCCTTTGATCACCCAAACTCCATTCTTTGTTGAAAATTTCATGGTTAGACACTACAGAGCTAAAGCAATCCTAAAATCTTCCAAGGCAGGCTGATCTAAGAAAGCATTGCAGACGAATATTTCATCTAGGATCATAAAGGTCTAGATGAGAACGAGACTTCGGTCGTCTTCCCCAAGTTCTATAGGCAAATCAATTATTACGATAGGTTACTTAGATCCACCGTTGAATCCTTGGATCTTTGTTCGACAAGCGGATACGTCTTTAATGATCGTCTTTATTTAATCAAACATGTGTTTGGACATGATATTGACAGAGCTGCCACGATCCACCAATACTCATCAAACCATGGCTAGTCTGATTCCTGCCGTCATGACCATAGGGTCTAGGGTTGGAGCTTCTACTCCTTTAGAGTCTCGGTTCCAAAATACTATATCAGCATTCAAGGTCTTTGTTGCTTGGCAAGAGTTTCGTCTTCAACCGTAAAGCATGTATCTTTTGGGGCATGTTTCAATGGGCTTACATATTGCTCCATTTCTTCCTAACTCTTTTGCCTAGGATGAGGTCCTCCAGATATTGTTCTGATGATGTGTCTTTGTTCGGTCCGTCTGGATCCCTCTTTGCTGGTTCCATCTTGGTTTCCTCGGGCATTAGGAGCTTAGGGTGCGGTAGGCTGGTCAGGATTTTGCGATTTCCTCACGTACCGCTGAAGTTTTTTCCCTCTAAATTAGCTCTTCATTCAGGTTCTTCAGGTGTCGATCTCATTCGTGTTGCGACCATATGTTTCATGGAAGGGGTAGTACTTTGTGGAATGCTTTTGTTGTTCAGTTGGTCCCTTTTTAGGTGGTTTCTTATACTCCTCCGTTCCTTGTGTTGCAAGATAGATGTTTTCTATAGTATCATTGACCAGGGTGTAATCTTTGGGTCTGAAGTCTTTAAGTCGTTTGTCACCTCCGTTTCACTTATCAAAATTTTGGTTCTTCCTTTACTGGTTTCCATTCTTCTTGTGTTTCCTATAGCGGCTCCGGAGGCGTTTTGCGGCTTAGTTAGTGGCCACACTGTTCTGGCAAGCATTAGTTGGTTGTGGGTTAGCAGGTTTTCCTTCTAGCTCCTCCACCTCTTCCAATCTAAAGTGCTGGCTTGCCTTTCAATTAAAGTCCTTCCCTAGTAGTATGCTATTTCATTTTGATCCATTTTTAAAATTCAATGTCGGGGTGGATAGCGCGAACCACGGCCACAAAGACCGTATCTTCGTTTAGGTTGCTTACTCGAGTCATCACGGTGTTGAACCGACTCATAAAGGATTTCAAAGATTCATTTCGTCCCTGGAATAGGCCAGATAAGGACATCATGTCTTTTGGTTGTGTCGTGTGAAGCCTAAACCAATTAAGGAATTTTGTTGCTAATTCATTGAAAGTTGGATATGGATTTTGGTAGGAGCCTGGTGAACCACATAGAAGCAATTCTCTTTAGGAAGATAGGAAAACATCTACAGCAAACTGCATTTGAAGCATTTGCTCCATCCATATAACAACTATACTTGTACAAGTGAGGTTTTGGGCCTCTAGTTCCATTGTAAGACATAACAGTCGGCATAGTAAACTTTTCAGGAAACCGTTCATTCAAAATGTCATTAGTGAAGGGAGTCCGACTTAGAGTAGATCCCCATTCATCATCTCTCCTATCCTTACTTTACGTCCATCAAGTGCTTGAACACATCCGCGATATATGCATCTAATGTCAGGTAGTCCGTGGGTTGGCTGTCAGTGACTATGCCAAGTGTTTAATTGTGCATATGATCTTGGTAAGTGAACTGAAGCCTAGGTTCTCCTATCTTTAGGAGAGCCACTCCCTCAGAGTTCCATTGGCTTACGGTTGGTCGGGTAGGGGCTGTCTGGGCCTCCCTGCCAGTATTGAGTGTATTAGTGTTTTCTTCCAACTTGTCGTCGTCCAGTTGCTCACTATCTTCAAAGTCGGAGGGATCCACTGCTATATCTTCCCATTGGGTTTTCGCCTCCTAGATACAAGTTTGTAGCAGGTTGCTTTGCAGTTGAAAAAGTGCTTGTATTTCCTTCCATAACAATTCATACAGCTCCATCCACTACTCCTTTTTTCTTCTGCCTTCCGCTTCTTTTGTTTAAGCTAGAAACGGAAGAGTTTTCCTGCTTCGTGCTAACGTGGATTTTGGCATGGATTTTGGAGCAGCTATTAATTGCAACGTTAGGAGGGCATTTAATGTTTCCATAAGAGCTTTTTGGCTGTTCTCCATCTTTTGGTTGATTTCATCAACCATCTTGTTCAATTTGCCATTAATGACGACTTCATGCTGGGTAGAACATTCCAGCACCCGACATCCGGTATGAACTTCAGAATTCGCTCCAATTAACATATTTTTTGCATTGTTGACTTCAACTTGCTGAGGGTTGGTCTCTTCTCCATATGTGTGTGTTGGTGGGTTGGGGGGGAGGAGGTGGGTATTACGACCGTGTACACAAAACCATATACACATATCTTATTATATATTTAAACATGCTCACATGCAATTAGGTATCTATATTACCCTTGGTATGTATATGAAAGTGTCATATGCATTTTTAAGTATATTATATATGTATGCAGTAGATATGAATCTCAATATCTATACATTAAGTGTATATTTTATGGGAAATACTATTGGAACACAAAATATAGACACAAATGGTGACACAAAGTATTTGCACCATTGGATTGCCCCTTGAATTCCACCTTCCATATAAGCACAAAAAGATCCAACGGTTTAGATCTCTTGTGTCATCTAATTGTGTTTAATTTTGTGTCCAAATAGCCGTCCCCATATTTTGTACACATTTTATTAGGTTTGGGAGTGGCTATTTTATTTCTTTTTCATTTTATACATATGCAGGGGAGGGGGGTTTCTGTCACCCGACAGGTTTATTAATCGGTCTTTTTTTAAGTGTAGAATAAAATCATACAAGTGTAATCCTCTTGTAGAGGATCACTATTTCCTAAAGTAGCTATCATTATACTACATTATCTTGTTATATGCATTTATCACACATTAGAATAGATACTATATATGTAATATAAAAACACTAAACTAAAACAAGCCAATGTAAATAAGATCCACATAGAGATTTTTTTAATTTACCACATTTCTACTGCTGCCAAGCGGACCTAATCCAACAGTATTAACTCATATGTATTCCGTGATGTATACTCTTGTGAACCACACTGCACTCTGATGATGACTGGTTTGGATTCATTTGATGTCATTATCTCATTTGTTTTATATTTTATCTATACGTTGTGAGATGTATGATAGATTATCAACCGAATTCATTATTTTGTTTCTCCATTGATGGTTTCCCTCTATCGCTTGAGTACCATTACAACACTACATGATGTATTTATATTATTCATATTATATTTTGGTAAAGAAGGTGGAGGAAGGTCGTCACAGTTTTTTGGTCGAGAAGTTACAATAAGAAGCATCCCACGAGAATGCGCACACTCTTTGCCTTAAGCGAACGGTTTAGAGAGACTAATCGAAAAACCACTTTTTACGGTCCTGAATATACAAAATCAAGCTATTTAATCCAAGTGGCACTAGAAAAGAAGAAATCCAATAAAAGAGGATTCGGTCCTATCTTGGCGACTCAGATGATGGCAGTTGTAGGATTTTAATTGCTATTTTGGCGATGAAGATGACGAAAAGCCTAATTAGAGGCAAGATATGTTGTCGAGTTTGAAAAGCATGACGAAAGCTCGCTTCCGATAAGTTTGGATGCTCGTTTGTCCGTTTTGCGATTAGCTTCAAGAAGGAAAATGACGAAAGAAGGACCACCTTTGAAAGGAATGATCAAAGGTCCGGCATCAGTCTGAGCATGAATTGCTTATTTATCATATTTTGCAAGTGTGCCGGTATTTTATTGTTTTCTTGAATAAAATCAAGAAAATTCGAAGAAGGGAATGAAGAAAAATGACGATTGAATGGATTAAATAAGCGTCCAAGATTGAGGTGTTTTGAATAAGCATGCAGACGTTAAGCATTTATTTAATTAGTGCATAAGTCACACACCTGTTCATCAAAACTTGAATGGTTCTTGAATAAGTTCCTCGCCATTGAAACACTTTGTGCCGAATTTTCTGATTCAACCCATTGTCAAGAGTTGAAAATTTAGCTCAATCAGTTAAGACAGACCTAAGTTAATCAGATCAATGAACAAGGATAAAGGATTGATCCTATTGTTTTCATAATTCATTTTAGATTTAAGTTAGTAACTGGATCACTGATAAAATAAAAAATGAATCGTTTATTTGGGCTTTAACCAAAGCCCTTCAACTAATCCCGCATGCCGCACATCGTTGGTAATATTCCTCCCCCATCCCAGCAAAAACCTATTCCATCTGTTACAGGGCACAGGCTATTATTACCACCTCATTTTCTTCTTTACACACCCTGTCATATTCTGAATATTGACTAAACCCTACTAATTGCCGTTAACACCCCATTTATGTCGATTATACCCTCTTACATTCTACTGCAGTCTCTCCCCTCTGTTTTATTTCCTTCACCTTGTAATGTTTCCTTAACATCAAACTAATTTATTTAAATTAGCTTAAATTTTGTTTACTATGGTTTTTCATCAATTATTTAGCTCGGAGTTTGGATTTTCAGTTTAGCTGAATTAGCCTTGGTTTTTGTTAATTTCTTTGCGTTAACATCTGAAGTTATAGTATTTGAGGACGAACTTAAGATGAAGACAGTGGAAACCCGATTTAGATGTGAAACATTGAATAAGCAAAAGATGATTTCAGCGGCACCTCAAAAGGCGTAAGCGTGATTTCAAAAGGGATTTCGTTTGCGGTGAATGTGGTTTTGAAAGTGTATGATAAGTGTAGAATTGAGAATGATTTACAAAATGAAAATAAGTAAAAATTCAAAGTACAATAGTTCACATCACTCAGAGGTATAGGGCCAAGTTTCACCTCTGTCAAGTTTGTAGCATTGTGCTGAGGTTTAGAATGACTATCGTCTAAGATTTTGTTTGTGACGTGATTTTATGATACTAGTGCTTAATATTTTTTAGTCTTTTACCATTTTGATTTTTTGAGCATTGCTTACATTTAGTAGTTTACGCATATTTTTTTCATGATAACTTAGTTTGCGCAAATGTGAAGCGTTTGTTTATGTTTAATAGAATAATTTGGTCCATGGATATTTATTTGTTTTAATGAGGTTGAAAAGAATTTATTCGGGGGGCAATAGAATTAGCTGTGTTATGTTATAATATATGTAAATCATGAAATGAATATGCTTTTACGTTGTTTTGTTTAGTCCCATATCATGGAATAAGTTAAACCCTTCGCTCTGAAGCCTTTATATAAAGGAGCCTATGTCATGTAATTGGATCAACCAATCTTACGTAACTGATATCGGTGTGAATAACATTTTATCCTCTTTTCTAATGGCTTCTTATCGCTTTTTAGTTTATAACACGTTATCAGCACGAAGCTTTTATAAATTTTCTAAACGGTAAGCTATCTTTCTAATCTAATTGATCAAATCTTTCAGATCTCATTCTATTTTTTTTCTTTTAGATCTCATTGTATAATTGATCTACTTATTCGAATCTGATTATATTTGTACATCTTTTTTTTGTCCATGTATTTCAGATCTTATTTTATTGTAGATCTCATTTTTTTTAATTCTAATTTTTCAAATCTCTTGTAGATTTTACTATTATGTTCATATGATATTATTATTTTTAGATCTATAGATTTAAATCATCGGATCTCTTATTTAATTTTCATTCATGTATATCCATTTTTTGTGATAATTTAAATTTGATCTGAGACTAAAGTTGTTCCATAGACTAAAATGTAATTTCTGATCTTATTCTGTTAATTTTCCTTTTTAGATCCTATCTATCATAGATCTAATTTTCTAGATTTCGTTATATACATACATATACATACATACATACATATATATCTTACCTCGTAGATCTTGCTCTATTAATCTTATCATTTTAGATCTTTTTTTATTATAGATCTAAACTTTTAGATCTCATTCCATTGTTTGGTGAAAAAAAAGGGTTTTCATTTTGAATATTTTTTGTTTGGATTTCGGTTTGAATGAGAACTGTAGAAATAATTTTACCACGTGATTTATATTTCTAGAAGTAATATTTCACTGTTTCTTAGAGAGAAAAAATATATGGATAATACGTATCTAGAAGATCGTATTAAGTGTATATGAATGAATAAGAACCTGAAGTTCATATATGCGAAGGTGAAAGATTAAAGTTTTCATATGCTGAAATAAAGCCATGAAAAAAAAATAAGTGAGCAACTCTAGAAGAAGATGGTGATATGTCCAGAAGACATAAGATAAAAATAATATGTTGAAATAACATTACAAATGTGGTAAATACTATTTTATCGAAGAGAAATAGTATTATGATTCTTATGTTCGAATACAATTATGAAGAGTCCTCTTGTTTCATTGTATTTATTTAATATTGGAGACATGAAGTTCTCAAATAAAAATTATGCATATAAGTTTGCATTCTTAAAAAAATGGTTATATATCAAAACTCAAATATATAAATTTGAGATGTGAAGCTCTGAATTATTAGAAAAGCTAATTCAGATTATGGTAAATTCCCATTGCAATCAAACATGAAGTTTGATAATGAAAATCAAGTTGTACCTTTTAGGATCTAAAGTACAAAACAAAGACTTTATTTTAAAGTAAAATTGGAACATGAAGTTTCAAAAAAAATTTCGAATGGTATTAACTACTAAACCAAATAAATGTATAGAAATTTGTACACTCCAGAAGTGGTGATGATAATAATAAAAAAAATCTCCAGAAGAGATTTGTTGATAAATTTGGTGCTTTTACTAAACCAAATAAATACATAGAAATATATCTACTCTCCCACTCTCTTTCTTTTTAATAGAAAACAAGGTATTCTAATAGGAAGTTTATTTCCTAATTTATTTTCTTCTTCCATGCATCCAATCATGTCTTTCAAGAGGTAAAATATAATAGATCAAGTTTCTTTCCTTTAGCTCATCAAGTGAGTATTTTGAATTCCTCATAAAACGAATGTTAATATTTATACACACATCAATTATGTTATATTATATATAAAACTCATTCATCTTTCCTCTTTCAACAAAGAGCTATTTCAATATTTACTATTTTATATGCTTAATCTTTTACCTATTATTTTCATATCACAAAAATATACTTATTGATGTTATCAATGGCTGTAACTCATACAACATACTTTTTAGTTTTCAAGTCAAACTATTTTGTTTTTCATGATATTATTCATACACTGTGATGTACAAATTTCCTCTCTCTGTTTAGCTTACAATATGTAAATAACCGCATATATTAACTCATATATTAATCGGTAGCAATTAATAAATCATTAAAAGTAATTGATTAATGAGAATGGTCCAACAAAGATGTGTATGAATACTTCATACATTTATTCTTCTTTTATATCTCTTATTGTTGACAAGAATCATAACGTATATACAAGTTATATATTCATGTTTTTCACTATTGCAGTTGTTATGAATTAATAAATGGTATTTAATACTACATATTCATATTCTTAAATTTGCCTATATTATGAAAGTAAACATAATCAAGTCAGCATAATTTTTGATTGTAATTCATCCCTTCTTCACCAATCAATCCATATAAAGGGCTTTCCATATTTTCAAGGATAGTTTTGCATTTTCAAAGAAAGTAATGAATGCAATTAATGAGATTGGATCTAGTGCTATCAAATGGATGTTAAATAAGAAATTATAGTCGCTTTTATAGATTGTATTTAGTTGTCTTTTACTATTTTGCATTAATTATTTTATTCTTTCACTGTAAATACTATCAGATATGGTTTCTTATTTTATGAAACTCATTGATTATATACCCATGAACAATATTTTGATGCTTATGCATTTTTATTTCCACTTATAGTTGGTAATATGATAAACACAGCCAAACTTGAATTTAAAGCTTTGGACTTATTAGAAGATAACTTTTTGTCATAGATATTGGATGTTTACATCCAATTACAATCTCGTTGCTTAGAAAATGCCATAAAAATGATAATCCAATAGTATAAAACAATGGCTTTTATATTTTTAAGGTGTCATATCCATGACAAACTTAAAATAAAACATTTAACTAAAAAAGATCATCTTTACCTATGGAACTCCCTGAAGGAGCGTTATGACCACCAAAATATGGTCACACTTCTAAACACTAGACACAAGTGGTTGAACTTGAAGTTTCAAGTCTTTAAATCTGTTAGGAAATACAGTTCCTCTATATTTAGAATTACTTCTAAACTAAAATTATGTGAAAGGATTGTCTAGTAATACTAACCTGAAGTTAGATCATTTCTTCGAAGTTGATGACGGAAACTTCATTAATGATGAAAATCTAAGTGCAGTAATAAATGATATGGTCGAATTGATCAATAGTAGCAGCCTGAAGTCTGCTATGTGGATTTTATTTTATTTCAGTTCAATAAATCAGTTGGAAGTTGGTGCTTTTATGTTTTTCCTTTCATAACTAATTGAAATAATGTACCGATAATGTTGGCTTTAATCAGTAATCTATTTTAAATTTTTGAAAAATACTAGCATTTATTTATGCTTGTAAATTTGGTAGTTGACTAACTATATTGTCTTTAGTTCTTAAGATATGGACCATCAATGTTTGAGTGATAATATATGCCTACTAGATTATGCAACTACTCACATTATTTTGAAAAACCAGAAGTTTTTTCTCCGAACTATCTGAAAATATTTAGCTAAAAATTTCAACCATAGTTAATTTTCTAATATAATTGAAGGGTCCGGAAGAGCCCATATAGTATTACCAAATAGTACATATATCTTGATTCAAAATACATTATACCCAAGCAAATTTAAAAGAAATTTGTTGAGTTTTGAGGATACGTTAATGAATGGCTACATATTGGAACTATAATGAAAATGCCAAAGAATATCTTTGTGTTATTTATAAAATTGAAAGCCAGAAGCTTATTTCAGAAAAATTTGGTGCAATTTCAACTGGATTATATTTCACGAAATTTGGTATAATTGAATCCCATATTTAAACTTGAGCCAGAAGCTCACAAATGTCACTTGAATGCATCTTATCAATTGATAAAAGAATTATCCTCCTATCATTAATATGTATGGTGTATTTGCTAGTAGCATTATGATAATGGATCAAAATGAGAATCCAAAGATGATTATTATTTAATGTGACAATGTTTGTCAACATTGAGGGGGAGTATAAAGCGATACAAGTTCATTTTGATCATCAGTGTCAAATATTTGTTAATATGTATGATGATGCAAAATATTAAGTAACTTGAATAAGTATTAATAATACCCCTAGTAGACTTTCTCCGATATAGATTTGAATCCCTGAAGGATTAAATGTGTAAAACACATCTGAAATATGGTACAAAAGTCAGTTTGAAATATTTCTGGAGTAAATAATAAAGATGCCAAATAAAAGAGATGAGTGTTCTTGAAGAAACATTTAGGGTGCTCTTGAAGAGACTAATGACATGATTTTCAAATTACCCTAGAAGTGGTTTAGGTACCTAAACATGATAATTAAAGAGATCTCAATAAATCATGTCTAGAGCTGACAAGAAATAATCATTGATGATAAAAAAAAGCGCTTATGTTTATAAATAGATTAAGGATCTTGAATTAGGGGAAACATGACTGGCCATCATAAATCCCTTACCAATAGAGAAATATGGACACATAGTCCATAAAGTAATGAAAGTACTTGAAATGCTTAATATACCCCGAAGGTATAAATATGGTTTAAATCATATTAAATGATGAAAGTACACAAATTTCTGAAGAATATAAATAACTTTTGTGGTTATAAAGAATGCAAAGAACAAGAAGCGTAGATTACAATCAACTTTTGAGTATTTTTGTAATGAAAATCTTGATATAATTCATGATGAGTAAATTACTTTCTATTTTTAAGTATCGTTGTAATGAAACTTTTAATATACATTGAAATGTTAGTTGCAATATGCAAAAATTATTCCTAAAGAATATAAATAACTTTGATGATTATAAAGAATGCAAAGAACATGGAATGTACAACATTCTTCTAAGTATTGTTGTAATGAAAATCTTGATGCACTTTAAGATGAGTAGATTACTTCTTGCTTTTAAGTATTGTTGTAATAGAACTTTTAATATTCATCAAAGATGTAGTTGCAATATGCAAAACAGATTTGAAGCATAAAAATGAAAACACATGATGTGTTTTTATAAAGGTAGCAAACAAAATACATAAAATGCAAATCATATTTGGATTGGAAATTTTGATTGTATCGAAGAAAACTATTAATAAATTATATTATTATTGAGATACATATTTATGGATCCAGAAGTATCCATAACCAATTTAAGTTATCGAAAGACATATATGAATTCAGAGGAAACTTTAAATCAAGGGGGAGCATCTATAAGCATTTTATAATGCACTCTTTTTGCTTAAATAAGATTTTTCCCACTGGGTTTTTATTAGTAAGGTTTTAATGAGGCATTATCTTGATCCAGAAGTATCAACTCCCCAGTAACATTTGAAAATAAGTTACAATGTACTCTTTTTCCTTATTTAAGATTTTTCCCACTGGGTTTTTCTTACTAAGGTTTTAACGAGACGTTATCTTGATCTAAAAGAATCAAACGTCTTTTCAAGAAATGACATCTCAAATATGTTATTTAAGTTAAATTGTATTTTTATCCTTGACTAAGGTTTTTCCCGTCGGGATTTCCTTTGTAAGGTTTTTAATGAAGTATTATATTGATCCAGAAGTATCAAACTTTATTTGATTCTATAAATTATTGAAATATGTCATACTATATTGTACTCTTATTCTTTCACTAAGATTTTTCCCATAGGGTTTTTCTTAGTACGGTTTTAATGAGGCAATGGACATTATCTATATCGATTGAATAGATAAATGCAAGCAAGGTAATAATGAGGGGGAGCAATCATCGTACACGTTTCAAAAGGGAAAATTTCAAGTTATCAAAGCATTCAAGATTTTGAAGACGCATATTCAAGTGGGGAGTGTTACAATATATGTAAATCATGAAATGAATATGCTTTTACGTTGTTTTGTTTAGTCCCACATCGTGGAATAAGTTAAACCCTTTGCTCTGAAGCCTTTATATAAAGGAGACCATGTAATGTAAATATAGGTTTATTCTCTGAAATGAATAATATATCTTTTGTCTCCCTCTAATAGCTTCTATTTTCTTCATTTCATGGCTTCTACTTTCTTCATTTTATAACATGTTATAAATTATTTCATTCTTAGTCTTCGTTTTAACCGAGCCTCCATGTTTCTTCCTACTCGAATTAAATTGATTCAGCTTACTGCTTCCGTTTTTATTCTGTTCTTTTTGTCTTTATTCAAAATATGGTTGCAATGCTTCTTAAACTGGTCGGCAACATTAAATTACTGTAACCTAATCGATTTTTAACCTACTAATTAATTTTAGGGTCCGTCTATTGCCATCTCATTATTTTCTCTTTCACCCCATTAATTAGAAAATAAAATGCACACCTGATGCTTTTCTTTTTCCACCCCTTTTATTTCAAAAATGTCCTTGCTACATTCTTAGTCACGTTTCTTTTTGCAGCTGCTATCTCTTTCCACAAAAAATCCCTACCAATTTCAAAACAGCAGAAAACAACAATGGAAGGAATCAAAAAAGATATATGTTCGATTTGTTTAAAAAATGCTTAGTTGTCATGAGATTGTTGAAACTTTTTTTGAAACTCCTGTAAACTTTGAATTCTTGTAAACTTTGAATGTTACTAAGTGTGACTTTATTTTGTTGCTGTAAACTTTGAATTCCTCTGCACTTTGAATTCCTGCCAATTTTACTTTGTTGCTTATCTTATTTGTAAACTTTGAATTTTAGTGTAGCTTCTTATACAAAGTGTAGCTGCTGTAAACTTTGTTTTGTTAGTGCAGCTTCTATTTCTGTCAATTTTATTTTGTTAGTGTTGTTTATATTTATTTAGTTAGTGTTGTTTATCTTTATTTTGTTGTTGCTGTGAATTTTATTTTGTTAGTGTGTCTTTATGTTTCTGTCAACTTTATTTGGTTACTATAGCTTCCATTCCGTGTAAACCTGTAACTAACGAGGATTAAATCATTTCAAGGCCAAGGCTAAATAGATATATGCAATTTCAATGCCACATATAAGCGTGGATTCTGAACTTTCGATGCTTGGTGCATGGGAGGTGTAGTATATTACAACGACTACTGCTGATGTGGAATTTCATTTCCACATTTAAAACAAATGTTGTTTTAATTTTTTCAATGTCCCTATCAAGTTGTTTCAAGCGTATCATGGGACATAGCTTGTGTTTTAATATCCCTGACAACTTTGTTGATTTACTTGTAACAGTGTCTGTTTGTAGCGTAAATTTTTCTATCTCGACGCTTAAATGTTACGTTGATTTACTATAAAAAGCTTCCGAAATGAAGATGGAAGATGAATAGACACACTAGATGGATATCTATTACTTAAACTTAAAAGCGCAACACTAAATCTGCTTACCTGGCCTTCCCATCGCTCAGCTTTTCAAATTTCTTTGCTCCCCTTTCATTTCTGCTTTTCCTTGCTTAAATAATATCAGCAAAACTAAAAAAAAAAACACCCACTTCTCCCCACACGTCTCCACTGTTTTACCCAATTCAAAAACTCCTCCTCCATTTTCTGAAATGATCCCCAATTCAAAGACTCCTCCTCCATTTTCTCAAATAACCATCCCTCCCCACTATTCTTCCACATCCAACTCCCCACATACCCGTCATCCCCTGCTTACGACCAACCGCTCTGGACTAAAACCCTAAAACCTTAAACAGCCCTTCAATCTACAGAATCGTTTTTCTTTCCCCGCTTCCTCCACCGCCTTCCCTTCGCTTGCCTCCATTTTCCTGCTTCTCCGCCATACCCAACCACGATAACTTTAATTTTCAGCAACCACCCAAAATCGGTTTCATGCTTGGTTGACGGTGCAGAATACTGGCGTCTCCGCTGCCGCTATTTTCTTTACTCTCTACCTAAATATTGAATTAGATCCAAAATATTGAATGCTTCTAAATAAAATAGAGGTAAAATATTGTTAATTTTGGAAATATGTTTATTTAATTCCTTTTCTATCTTCTTTTGTTTGTCATTAATTTGCCCTACGCTAATGATGTTCATGTTTGCATTGTACAAAACTGTAAACCATCTGGTCAAAAACCCTATCACAAGCTTGAACTAAGATTATGGTACGTTCAAAAGCAAAGGTAACGTAATCCATTCGTAATTATACACTATTAAGCATTGACTTTTCAATTTATTTACTTACTTTAAAAAGCTATATCTGAATTTGTGTCTTATGCTATGTATGTTCAAATGTTTTGGTTTTAAATCATTTGATTGTAGATTGACGCGTTTTTGAACTTGGCACCGTCTGTTCTTATTTTCATTTTCCCCAAACAAATGTTTTTTTTACTTCTGTTATGAATGATTACGATGTCCCTATGTCCACTATCCGTTACATATAGTTAGTTATTTGGCTAAATATAAAGAAATTATTTCATTTGTTCACTTCAGTTGTTGTTCAGTGCAATTTTCGTTCAGTGCAGTTTTTGTGTAGTGTTAGGTTGTATTTTTATAAATATCAGTTACCATTAAACTTTGTTTACAGTATTTACGTTAGGTTTTAAAAATGGAGTCTGATGTTGTTAAGCATCTTAGTTTTGAGATGCTCATTCCTACCATTAACACGTTTTTAAGGTACACGCCTGAATATTAACTCATATAATTTTTTATTTATTTTGAATCATATCTTTACACAGCGAGGAGAAACAGTTATAATTTTTTAGTATCGTAGAATTAGAAGAAGTACAACCTTTGCTTTTGACCATAATGTAAAATTTGGGTGGACAGTAGTAATCAGTATTTGTACTAACCAAGGTATACTTCCTATGTTTACAAGCAATAAACATAGTATTGGCAACTAATTACAGGTAGTTAAATTTTCTCATTAGCTACTTATTATTTACCTCCTGTTTATTTCACTTTCTATACCTAAATTTGACTACAAGTTCAAGTTATGTTTACACAAGTATTTTCTTAACTTTTTAATTAATTAACACTACTTAACAATTGCTTATCCTATCTGATTTTTAGTAGAAAAATAATAAGGCGAGTTATTTCCAAACAATCTCTTAAACTTAGTTTACCAATAACTTTTCTCTGCTTTGGGTTTATATATTATGTGCATGACTTTAAAGTTCTATGTATATAATAGAATAACTTCACCTTGCTGCGTAACATATTGTAACAACACTAAAACTGCTTACTTGGCCTTCCCACCACTCAGCTTTTCAAATTTCATTTGTTCGCTGCAGTTTTCGTTCAGTGCAGTTTTTGTGTAATGTTTGAAAAAATTCATATTCCTTCTGCCAAACTGATCATTGTCATACATATATATCTGATTTCCAAATCCAATGTCGTTAATATATCTTGGAAAGAATATCCTGTCAACCTGTATATTAATATGTTGGATTAATTTGACTGTTTTCTGTATGTAATGTTCGCACTGTACAAAACTGTAAACGATCTGGTCAAAAACCCCATCACAAGCTGGAACTAAGATTAGGGAACCTTCACAATCAAAGGTAACGTAATCCATTCGTAATTATAAACTATTAAGCATTGACTTTTCACTTTATTTACTTACTTTAAAAAACTATATATGAACTTATGTCTTATGCTATGTATGTTCAAATGTTTTGGTTTTAAATCATTTGATTGTAGGTTGACGCGTTTTTGGACTTGGCACCATCTGTTCTTATTTTCATTTTCCTCAAACAAATGTTTTTTAGTTCTGTTATGAATGATTACGATGTCCCTATATCCACTATCTGTAACAACCCTGTAATTTGTGATTTTTTTATTGTATATTTTAGTTATTTTAATTGAATTTTGATCTAAAAACTTATTTTATCTATTTTGAATGATTAATTTTGTTATTTAAATATAAACTTTAGTTTTGATATGAATTATCATTCCAAAGCATGACTAAAAAGAATATTTTCCAAAAAGTGAATTTTTGGTCAAAATAATCAAACTTTGACTTTTAATTTAAATTTTTAAAAGTTTGAAAATTTAAATTTTATCTTTTATTATGAAAGTACATAAAATTTTAAGAACATTGCTTTTTGTTTCGTTGAAAACGGATTTAATTTGTGAAAGTTATACTGTTTTCAATATTGTGTGTACATTGAATTATTTAACAATTTTCTTTATGTTAAATTTTATAAATTATATTTTTAATTGTAAAATAATGTTCTAATATGTGTTATATGACATGTTAGATATATATTATTTTTTTAAAACATTTTTTTTGTGATGTTATAATTTTTCCAAAGTTTACCGTGTTGATTTCTTTTTTTTTGGCTGTTTTCTTATTTTCTGCTATTTTCTTCATTAAAATTTTATTTAAATTTAATTTTATATATTTATTTTGTGAATTCATTTTTATTTTGTGTACTTATCTTTATTTATAAATATTTTTCAAGTATATAAAAATTTTCCAAAGTGCGTTGAATTTATTTCTAATTTTAAAGTCTACTTCGCAATTTTAAGCCATTTTCTTAATTTAAATTCTATTTAATTAAAACTTAATTATTTATTTTATTTTAGAAATGATAAATAAATTATTTTATTTCAAAAATTTTCTTTAGAATATTTTTAAAATGAAGTAGATATTTTTCCAAAGCCATCGATGTTTTAATTATAATTTTTGAACCTTGTTTTCAGTTTTTTAGCAATTTCCTTAATTCTTTTTATATTTTCTTTAAATTTAATTATATATTTTTATTTGTTTTCACTTTGTTTTGGTTTTTATATGTACTTGCTGAATTTATTTTGTTTTATTTGATTTAAAAGAAAAGGAAGTATGGAAGGTTTTAAAAGCTAAGAAACGTAAAGTCGTTTCACCGTTTCTTTTACCGTTTCTTTTTCAATCAATATATCAATTTATTTTGGCCGTGCTTAACCTCCTTGTAGCCGTTCATTTTATTTTGCTTATTCACGTGAAAGTTTCTCATTCCATTAATATTACACATCCATTTCAGATCTGAGCAAAGAAAAATAAGCAATGGCCTCTCTTCCTCCTCTCATTTTTCTACTTCTTCTTCTTTGTTTGCTTGATTTTTGACATGACCTCTCATAGCTTTGCTCGGCCCCACATCTCCACCACCACCGCCGACCACACCACCACCATCTACAACAGCACCACCTTCCCCTCCTCTGACCAAGATCTGACCATGGCCTCCCTATGATGCAAACCCCACAAACTTGTAAAGCAATCCTTGAAAACAATGCCTAGACCACATAACTTCACCTATATCCTTCTTCTATCACCTTGGCCACCTCCCCTTGCTCCACCACCACCATAACCTGATCTCTGGCCATCACTTGAGCTCTGTCCAGATCTGGAGCAAGCATGGCCAAGCCCAAACAATGACTAGGCCGAGCCTAGTGTGCACCAAAAACCACTCCTTTTGGCCTTGACTCTTTGTCTGCTTCATGTTTAACTCCTACCTCTTCACATCCCATTGTTTTGCCTTCTTTTTGCTGACCATTGGATGAGCATTTCAAGTCTAGACCTAATCATGGCTGAGCCAAATGATGTCATGGCCAAGCACTTGAATGGTTAATGAAAGGTTGAATCATTTTGTCCTTTGTTAATTTCAAATTTCCAATTATTTCTATATTGTTTTGGTTGAATATTCATAAGTTATATTGTCTTGTTTTGGGGTTGTTTACAAGATGATATCTTGGTTATTTCTCTCCACTCAAAATCAAAGGTCATGCCTTCTGGATCTGTTGTGTCATTCAAATTAATATCTTCAGCATAAAAATATGAGTTATTCTCACCAGACATTATGTAATGATATAAGTAGTAAATTGACACCCTGTGAATCTATAGAACTATATTATCATGTTATATATGCTTATATTATTATCATATGATGTTCACACCTGTTATTACACTTATTATATTATATGTTACTGTTATTTCATGCTATTCTGTTTATTTTTATCTGTTCATCACACTGCAAGTTCCCTGTAAATTAGAAATCACTATGGGTTGAAATGATACATACCCGAACGGACTTTAGAATAAGGAAAAATTGTTATGGGCTGAAATGATAGGCCTGAATGATTTTCAATTTATTTCATTTACTTTGGACTGCGGGTTTGAAATGATAAAACCCGGATTTTCTTTGTAAATTACGGGTTGAAATGATATATTACCCGTATCACTTTTCCTAGTGTAGAAAATTATATACAGACCCGTAGTTAATATATGTTTTCTAAATTTTTAAAATTATTTTAGAAATGTAAATATTAAAACATTTTGATTTAAATCTAATTAAAAAGGATTTTTGTAAAATATTATTGATTTTCTGAATAATTGAAAGTAAAATGAATTAATGAAAGGTTAGAAAATTTTGAACGTAAGTTATTTTGGAAAATTTGATTTAATTGTAATTGAAAATTAAATTGAATATGAGATTATGATAAATTTATGATCATTTGAATTTAAATGAATTCAAAGTGATTTTATATCATATTAATGATTTTTAATAAAGATGAAATGTGAAATGAATGAATACTTTAAGTTGAAATTTTGAAATATAACTAAATTGGAAATTTATGAAATTGACTTAAAAGTGAACTTTTAGTTAAGTAAATAAAAATAAAACTAAGTTATATTTGAGAATTTGAACTTAAGTGTTAAGTTGAAATTTAATGCAATGAATTTAAAATTGAACATTGCAATTTAATAAGTGAATTATTATTAAATCTTGATTTTTGAATGGAAATTTAACTTTATAAAATCATGAACTTGAGGAAAATTAAATGATGTTTATAAATGTGAAAATGTATGATTTCATGAGTTAAAAATGTTTTAAATAAAAAAATATAATTGGTTGAGAAATTATATTGAATATTTGAAGTTAATTGACTGCATTTTTGAAATGTTATTAATTACAATGTAAATGCTGTAGTTGATGATAATGAACTAAAAAGCTAAATTGAATTAAAAGCTATTATAGCAATTTTTGTAAGTGCTATAATTTTCGAATTTAACTAAGTTTATTTGAAATTTAAGTAAACCCTATTACAACATTTTAAAATGTTGTCTTTTGTTAAATTGAACTGTTTTGAATGTATCTTTCCGTAGCGTTTTCTAAATGCCACGAAAAGTGAATTTTCACTGTTTTGATAAACTTAAGTGAATAAATGAACTTTGGAAGTTGAAAATTTTGGAAATTTAATAATTTAATTATTGAACATAATAACTTCATTTTAGTGATTAAAAATGATTTTTTTTGAATATAAACTGTTTTGAAATGTGAATTGAAATGGTATTTTAAATTGAATAAAATGAATAATGATTTGAAATGAATGTGGTTTTGAAAAGAGATGATATTTTGATATATTAAATGATTGAAATGTGGTTTTGAAAAGATATGATATTTTGATATATTAAAATGATTTGAAAATGGAGTTTTGAAAGATATGACATTTTGATATTAAAATAATTTGAAAGGAAGTGCTGAAAGATAAGATGTTTTGAACGAAGTTTTGAAAGGTTATGATATTTTGATATATTAAAATGATTTGAAAATGGAGTTTTGAAAGATATGACATTTTGATATTAAAATAATTTGAAAGGAAGTGCTGAAAGATAAAATATTTTGAACGAAGTTTTGAAAGGTTATGATATTTTGATATATTAAAATGATTTGAAAGAAAGTTTTGAAAGGATATGATAATTTAATATATTGAAATGGTTAGAAATGACTTGATATTTATTTTGATAAATATTTGAATCGAAAGATATGGTATGATGATATATTGAAATGGTTTGGGAATAATTTAATCTTTATTTTGATAAAGATTTGGGTTGAAATGAAATTTTATTTTGAAGTATAAAATATTTTTTTTAAAGTTATAACTACGGGTTATAATAACGATTGGTTGTTAAAGAGACCGGGATCGGATATTGTCTTATAGCCGGCCAATACCGAAAACCACTTTAACAACTGTGTACGTGGTGGAGATTCCAGAATGAAGTAGGATGGTGGCGACGTTCTCGAGGTATATTACGTGGACCCAACTCCCGTGAGTTGGCATAAATGACTAAAATAGGAGCTATACTGGGCTACACAAAGGGTCGCACCCTTTCATCAAGCTTGCTCCATCGGAAACCATTCTATTACTTTTGTGATTCGATACGTGGCGCCACTTTGATTCGGGGGTATTGTTCGAGGTGGTCGAAAGCTGCTGGCTTGCCGTCACCACCGGTCCGGGAGTGCAAACGGTGTATCCACCCTGGCATTGCCTCGCGTGCCGTGTCATCTCCTTATATCGAGCCTATTACGATTTTGGTTTTAAAGATCCGACCGCGTTAAGGTTCACCATCCCCTTAACGCTATTTTCTATATGATTATATTTTACTGATTAGACACTACTGTATATAGCGTATATTACTACATAGTAAACAGTTTAACGGATCTTTAGAGGATGGGCGGTCCCAAGCATCTTCTAAGTTACTTGTACCTTTACTACAGTTCACTTGAGTTGGTTTACATTGTATAAGTATGTATGTCCTGACTCGAGTGTTTGTATTTTTATTTACGCTCGGGTCAGCCTGAGTTATTCACAGATTTGGATTCCACTTCTGGAGATTTGAATCGCTGGAGATTATCTACTTATGTAGTCTTATCTATTTCAGTTCGGTTGTTCTATTCATCTTGTACTTGGTTATCATATTGAAACTTCTGTTGTACTTTATTTCTTCTGTTGTATCTTATGTAACTCTGATATATTTATATAGTAGCTTCATGAACTACTATCTCTTTTACTTCCGCTGCATTATTATTACTCTTTGTCTGTGATCTGTGATTTTTATTTACTGTATATTCTGAGATTTTCCAAATTTTTATTTACAACGCGGTATTTTGAGCAATTCAATTCCGACATGAGTGTCTACCTATACACTTATAATGGATGCAAATGGTTGAAAATATCGGGTCGTTACACTATCCGTTACATATACGTAGTTCTCTGCCTAAATATAGCGAAATTATTTCATTTGTTCAGTGCAGTTTTTGTTCAGTGCAGTTTTTGTGTAATGTTTGAAAAAATTCATATTTCTTCTACCAGACCAATCATTGTCATACATATATATTTGATTTAAAAATCCCACGCCGTCAATATATCTTGGAAAGAATATCCTGTCAACCTGTGTATTAATATGCATTGTGGATTAATTTGACTGTTTGCTGTATGTTTATTTCCGCATGTTAACCTGATTACTTTTGGAAGTTGAACCTGATTAACTTTGAATTTTTTTGCTGAACATAAATGATTTCTTTCCATTAAATGAAATATAGTCCCCATTCAATTTCATAATATTGAACTCTGTTCTCAATTTTAGATGGAAGTTATGCTACTTAAACAAATCCAACGCTAATGTTGTTCGTGTTTGCAGTGTACAAAACTGTAAACCATACTTCAGTCATGTTTTCGGTGTGTTCTACGTAGATCAAGTGGTTTCAAATAGCGACGACGTCTAACTAATCATTGTCTACCTTATTCAGCTTTTGTTCACAACCGGTTAAGAGTTACTTTTCAACAACTGTATGTCAACTGCTTCTAGGTACGCTTAGTTAAACCATTCAGTGTTCTATTTGTTGTTATAGATGAAATATCCATTAAACTGATCCTGCTAAATTTCGTCCGTGTACATTTCGACGTCGTTTTTTTGTTGACATGTATGTATATGAAGGTAACTCATTCAAACTATTTTATGCGATATAACTTTTGTTTACTTTGCAAAAATTGGAGGATTTCTTTCTCAAACTGATTTATATATAATTTGAACCAATTATTTTGTAGAAAATTTTCGCCAAATTTATTCCCATGAAATGCCATGGAATTTTTTGCCATCAATATTCACTGTTTTGGTTAATTTTACATGAATTTCACTGGTGTGCTCTTTATTTTTACAAGCATTTTCCATACTAATTTTGCAAACACATTCTGTATAGTTGTGGTAAACTAGCAGACAAATACAAGTTTTAGGTACTGCACGTATGGAGAAAAAAAATCTGATTTATTATACAGTTACATTGTTTTATCTCTGGATTCAAAGATGTTTCCCTTTGATATTTATATTTTCATTTCGACTGAACGAAGAAAAAACTTATTTGTCGATTTGTTTATGTTTGGATTAAAAAACATATCAATTATTTTATGAATTTGCAGAAGTTAATGTTCTGCGCCTCTCGGTTGTATTCACACACGTACCCGTTGGCATTATGCATATTTTACCTGTAGGCTTATGCATATTTTACCAAATGTGTATATGATGATGGTTCCTACGATTAAGAAATACTTGACTTCTCTAACAATTCAGCCTGTGTGCGCACACCATCTATTTGATGTACAGTTAACCTCTATTTTATGCGCAGGTAGAGATATGGTAAAGAAATTCGGATAACATGCGTTGCACACGCGATCTTGTCAGCTTTTGGTATGATGTTCCAACCTCTTTTGTTATTTATTTGATGTTTCTCCTGTGCTGCTCATTTTTCAAATTTTCCGTAATAGATTCCAGTACACGTTTTTGAAACAGAAATAAATTCAATAAACGATCAGTGTACATTTTCACCGACTTAAACTGTCATTTAATACAAATTCTTGCATGTTCAAAATTTATTTTTAGTTGTCACCTTCTGCTTACAAAATTGGGTTGTACAGTGTAATAAGCGGTCTTCGCATTTTGCAATTATCATTAACTGTTGTTCGGTATGCTGTCGTTCAACTCCATATTTATTTCAGCCTTGCAAAAAATGCATACACTCTATATCCATCGGCAACATTAACGTGGATCCCTCGGTTATTTGTTTCCCCCGTTAGACATTGGATCATTCGGAACAGTGCATATCAACAGTTTGATTTGAACACATCATTCTAATTTGTTTCGTAATGATTAACTATCAGATTTGGAGGCATGCACGTGCGAAGAGACGACTTTTGCTATCTGCTCAACGATTAAAGAAGATGTCAGTATCTACTTGGACTACCTGCCTGCATTGCAGCGATGTCGGCCAATTTATTGCACCACAAAACTGTAAAAACAATCTCTGCCTATAGCACTCTGAAGAGGCGTCCACACTATTCTGCTTATTGCACAGATACCAAAGAGGAGGTAATTTGTATTACACGTTAATTCCATAATTTTTTGCATTTGTCATTCTGCTGTTTGAACTAACATTTACTCTAATCTATGATTTAGTGTGTCGGCTGAACCGCCAGTATAGACATCAGTGTATCAGACATCAAAAGCTTAACTCGTGGATTCGATGTAATTATATTTTGAGTGTGTATATATACAGATGTATATGTTTGTAGTTAATAGTTTGTGCGATATAATTTATACCTGCTGTTCTAATAAGGTACTGGAAAAGGCACAAATCAGTTAGCAAACAAAATTTCAACTTCAGTACAGTGTCCATGTCCAACGTTTCCCTCATATGACTATGCTGCAATTTGTTTACCGAAGGCGTTGACAAATTTTCAATCTTTCATAAATTTAAGTACAACCAAGACTTTCAATCAAAGTGAGTCTGCTGCTTCGTTTTCTTCGATAGACAATAATCCATATTTTTTTATGAATTTACCAACGATTTTTTATCAGGGTAGATGTTGATTCCATGGAACTTTGGTCATCCGTGATGTGAATGTAGCTATTGTGGGGCCTTGGTTTGGTTAGAGGAATGCGTAAAATCAGAAAGCACGGATACAAATCCAGTCCTTTCTATATGCTGTCAGAAAGGAAAGGTACAACTTCCATTATTCAAAAAATGTCCTCAATATTTGCTACATCTGTTGGACCATAACGACGGAGCTAAAAGTAGGCATTTTAGAGAAAACATTCGTGCATATAACTCCATTTTTGCTTTTACATCAATGGGTGGTCATATTGACAACTCCATTAATAGTGGTCGTGGACCATACATTTTTAGAATAAATGGACAAAATCACCATAGGATTGGGTCATTACTACCAACAGATGGTACACCAAAATTTGCACAGTTATACTTTTATGAAACAGCACATGAGGTGTCTAATAGAATTTCTGCTCATGTTACAACTAATTTGGATGAAGAAATAGTTAAAAATCTAATTACAATGTTCGATGAATGTAATGTATTGGCTCAAGTCTTTCGAATGGCAAGTGATAGATTTCACGCTACAGATTATTAACCGGTTTTTATTAGGTTATTAGAAACGCGGTATAGAGATGGTAGGCAGTACAATCTACCGAGTACATCAGAGGTTGCTTCATTAAGAGACGAGGACAACATAAAATCGTGTGGTTTTAGAGATATTGTCATTGAGAAGAGAAATGGAGTTCTTAAAAGAATTAACGAGAAACACCCTTCCTTTATGGCTATGCAATACCCTATTTTGTTTCCGTACGGAGAAGATGGTTATCATCGAAATATAGAATACAGACACACGCAGCAAACCAGAACGACGAAAAGGGAATTGGTTACTACGAGAGAGTACTATGCCTATCTTCTTCAGTACAGATCGGGAGATGGATCTGCTCTACTTTTAGGAGGGAAAATTTTCCAGCAATTTGTGGTAGATGCTTACACATGTATATAGGAAGAAAGACTGTGTTGGGTGAAAAATAATCAAAAAACATTAAGACCTGAAATTTACAGTGGGTTCCATGATGCATTAGCAGCTGGGGATACATCAGCTTCATGCATTGGACGTAAAGTTGTTTTACCATCATCATTTACTAGCGGTCCAAGGTATATGGTGCAAAACTATCAAGATGCAATGGCAATTTGTAGGTGGGCAGGCTCTCCAGATTATTTCATTACATTTACTTGCAACCCAAAGTGGTCAGAGATTGGATATTCTTTAGAACGCTATCCAGGCCAAAGAACTGAAGATAGACTAGACATAGTTTCACGTGTTTTTCAAATCAAGCTTATGGAACTAATTAAGGACATAAAGGATAAGGAACATTTTGGAAAAGTAAAAGCATGTAAATATTTTTCTACATTTTATGCTCATTGACACTACATATATCATTATTACCTTTTATTCCTTATTAACCGTGTTTCTAATTTTCAATATGCAGTGATATATACCATTGAATTTCAAAAGTGTGGACTTCCACATGCTCACATACTGGTGTTCGTACTTGGAAGTGATAGACCTAAAACTGTAGGTGATGTTGACAAAATGGTTAGCGCAGAAATTCCAAATGTTCATTCAGATCCATTGGCATATCACTCAATTTGTCAGTTTATGATACATGGACCGTGTGGACCTGAAAACCCTTTATGTCCATGCGTGGTTGCTGGAGCATGCTCAAAACACTTTCCAAAAAAATACTGTAATGAAACACGTTTGACAAGAATGGTTTTTCTATTTATAGAAGAAGGAATGATGGTTGTTACTCTTCTACTGAAAATGGTTTTTGTCAAGATAGTCGATGGGTGATACCACATAATGTTGACCTGGTTGTAAAGTATCAAGCACATGTTAATGTGGAGGTATGCAATAGAGCGCAATCTATTAAGTATTTGTTTAAGTATACAAATAAAGGACATGATAGGGCAACTATTGTGATTGAGGATAACAACAGTGATAGCCAAACATTTGTACGAGAAATAGACGAAGTGAAGACATACCTTGACTGTAGGTATATTTCTGCTTCTGAAGCGAGTTGGAGAATATTTGAGTTTGACATACAATATCGAACCCCAGCTCTTGAGATACTTATGTTCCATTTGTCGGGGGTGCATACCATTTTTTTTGATGACTCGAAAAGTTTAGTAGACGTACAAGGACAACCGAATTTGGATAAGACTATGTTCACTGAGTGGTTAGAAACTAATAAGATGTTTCCTGAAGCTAGACGCTTAACGTATGTTGATTTTCCTACAGAATGGGTTTGGGATAAGAGGACAAAAAGGTGGAAAATGAGAAAAAAAGGTGAGAAGATAGGTAGAATATACTATGCTCATCCAATGGCAGGGGAAAGCTTTTACATGCGTATGCTGTTAAATATTGTGACAGGTCCTACCTATTATGCAGATATTAGAACAGTCGGCGGAGTATGCTATGAAACCTTTAAAGAAGCATGTGTTGCTCATGGGTTGTTAGAGGATGATAATGAATGGAATGAGGCAATATCAGAGGCGTGTCAATGGGCATCGCCCTAATCTTTACGTGAAATGTTCACAACGTTATTGTTGTTTTGTGAGATCGCAAACCCAAGTCAATTTTGGGAGAATCATTGGGAAACGATGTCTGAAGATATTGTTTGGCATAATAGAAATTTTAATGGAAGTTGTAGTGATCCACCAAAAAGTTGGGTGAAATCAAAGACTTTTAACGAGATAGATAAAATTATGAATAGAAATAATAGATCATTGAAAGAAATCTTGCCAACAAGTGAAGTAGATATGTTTTCAGAGGATGGGTTATTTAATACCATGATCAATGAAGAAGTAGGGTATGACTGTGAGCTAATGAAAGAGGAAGTTGAAAAACTGCTACCATTACTGAACAATGAGCAGAAAAATATTTTTGATGTTGTGCAACAAGCAGTAAAGACATGATCTGGTGGGTTTTTTTTTGTAGATGGAAGTGGGGGTACAGGAAAAACATTTCTATGGAAGACGATTATAAGTGGCTTAAGATCTGAAGGTAAGATTGTCTTAGCTGTAGCATTTTTAGGAATTGCTTCTTTACTTCTTCCCAGAGGAAGGACTGCACATTCAAAATTTAAAATACCGATAAATTTGGATGACAATTCAACTTGTGACATATCTAAACAGTCCTACCTAGCGGATTTGCTTAGAAAAACTGATTTGATAATATGGGATGAAGCACCTATGATGTATCATAATGCGTTGGAGGCTTTTGAAAAAAGTTTAACTGATATTGTCTGTAATACGTCTGCTGCTAATGAAAATAAAGTTTTTGGTGGAAAAACAGTACTTGTAGGCGGGGACTTTAGACAAACTCTTCCTGTTATACCTAAAGGTACTAGACAAATGATTGTACGATCTGCAATAAATCAATCTTCTTTATGGAGTAAATGCACCATTTTTACTCTTCACACCAACATGCGTTTAAAAACATGTACAATAAACAAGGATTATGACGAGAAGCTAACACAATTTCAAAGAGGGTTTTAAACATAGAAGAAGGAAACCTACGCACTATTTCATTAGAGGAAGATGAGGAGCCCACTTGGATTCAAATACCAGATGAATTTGTTATACCTACATCTGGTAATGACATAGCAGAATTGTTAATACCATATATCTAGACTTGGATAAAAAATTAATGAACACAAATTATTTACGAGATAAATGTATACTAGGACCAACTAATGACTGTGTCGAGGAAATAAATTCGTACGTAGTTAGTATTATAAGTGGAAGTCTAAGAAATTATCTGAGTGTTGATTCAATTTGCCCAATTTCGAATGCTACAGATGATCAAAATATTATGTACCCACTAGAATTTCTGAATACACTAAAAATATCGGGCCTTCCAAATCATAATTTGCAGTTAAAGGTGAGTGTTCCAATAATGCTACTACAAAATCTTAACCAAAGCCTTGGATTGTGTAATGGTACTAGATTGATTATCACACAACTAGCTTCAAGAGTGATAGAAGCATCAATTGTAACAGGAAATAATATTGGTCAAAAAGTACTAATTCCTAGAATAGTGCTTACTTCAAATGACACAAAATGGCCATTTGTTTTAAGATGGAGACAATTTCCAGTTCCTTTTTGCTTTGCTATGACAATAAACAAAAGTCAAGGCCAAACATCGGAAAATGTTGGCATTTACCTACCTAGACCAGTCTTTACACATGGTCAACTTTATGTCGCTGTCTCAAGAACAACGTCGCACTTAGGTTTGAAAATACTTGTGGGTTCAAGAGAGGAAGGCTGTCAAACGTATACATAAAATATTGTCTACAAAGAAGTATTTAAAAACTTGATAGGTACGTAAACAATTATCCAATTTTTAAATTCAATTTACATTAACAATATATATTATATATATTTCATTTTGGTTTACTAATGTTGTTGCATTTTTTTCACAGCCAACAGCACCGAATACTAACATTGAACATGTACTCGCAAACTGTTAACATGTGCAGTATATTGATGTCATGCTATTCCATTCATTCTACTGTCAAATTTTGTAAGTTCTCATGTAACATATACGTCCAGTCAATTCCTATCTCCACTAAGTTGATGCTCAGAAAACACTTACTTTCAGATAAACTATAAGTTTTCATGTAACATATATGTCCTCTCAATTCCTATTTCCACTGAGTTGATGCTCGGAAAACACTTACTTTCAGATAACGTACAAACACACGTTTTTCATTTCATTAACAGTTAACTAACTATTGCACCAAGATGATAAACGGTCTAATTATTGCACATCATACTTTTACCTATTTCTAGCATCCATTATATAAGTTAGTGCTTGGCGAGTACCTCATTCCACAACTACTCAAGTTCATTAAATACTGACGATTTGCTGATGTACCTGTTAATAGGAGTATATAGGTATACAATTATATGTACAACTTCCGTCTTCGAGTATATCAGTTGAGTTTTCTGATATTACTGAATCTGAAAAAATTTATCTACACGATAGGCCATTACCTACTTTGTTGACCAGTTAAACCAAATACTATTTACAATCAACTCTTTTTTTTAAGCACATCAACTGTCTGTTCCAAAATTACTACTGCATTATAATTAAATTATTATTTGACGTAGATTTTACTGCGTGCTCACTTTTTCAGCTTACAAATTGTATTTTGGATGGTCATAGTGGAAGCATTTTCAGTACATCATGCATTTGGTACATAATAAGTGAGGTATGATCTTACGTAAATGTATCATCTTCTCTTCTGCTGTTACATGATACTGTCCACTTTTTCTAATCGTAAGTTTAAAAAATTATTAAAATAATTATTACAAACAAAAAAAACTCTACTCTTCATAACAGTTTCACAACAGATTCTTCCAAGTGCTCCACTCCAACATGTGTGCTCCATTCCAACGTGTGTGCTCCCTCAATTATAACCGTGCATGCACCCATCTGTTCACTCATACATGTTTTCAGTAGCAGCCACGCTCACATTCACACTCACACTTACGCACTCTCATTCCGATAACATCACGCTCATAAGAAAAGAAGCTATGTACATTTTTAGCACACTCAGTAAATACAATATTTTAACCCCATCAGATCATTAAGTACAGCCAACTATGATGTCCACATATTTGTCCAGCCCTGTTTTTTCCTCAACTATAGCCAACAGCCAACGACAGCATATGTTCCTAGGATTTACCTCCGTGAAGAATTGCAAACTTGATGTATTGCTGTTAATTATGCACTATAATATTCGTGCTATTTTAAATATAATCAATTTTTACTTTATTCACCTTAGCAAAAACATGAATAACTAATTACCTAACATTATGGAAGATTCTGCACTCCTTTACTTTCTGCCAGCAAGAGTCATTAATCATCCCAAACCTTGGACCATTTGATGTAGTTAATTGTTCGTTAAATTTGTTCACTGATTACGGTTTTGATGCTTATTACAGGAAGATGAATTTACTTCAGTTCCTTGGATCCGCCAATCTACAATATGAAGGATAAGCGAAGGAATGAGATGTGATGAAACGGTCCGATCCTGACTACCTGCTTCAACGGTCCACACATTTACATTTTCTTTTCCCTTTCCAATATTTATTAAACTTTCCGTAAACAGAACTGTAATATAAAGTTGTAATGCATTTGTCTTCTACATTTACTACTCTGAACTGTCTATATCAGAATGGCTGTATACCTGTCCTTTTGTTCTTTTCCAGTAAATTTTTTATCTTCATTGTTTATTATATCAGGTGTGTTTATTTGGAAATATATGTTTTATACATGTTTGACTATCTATGAATGTAAACTACAGTGCGATATATACTGGTGAATACAGATGGTAATTTCGCAAACTGTGTATAAGCAGTGACGTCGATGAAGCAAACTCAATTGAACCTATTTGATTGATCTATACACTGTTTTTAACAAGTAAACATTAAATTCAAACGTATGAATAAAAAAAAGCAAATCATGTTTACCTAGCAGCAACTGAGTATGTACCGTACAGAAATTTAAAAAAAAACAAAGGACATTCAAAACATTTTGCACTTAATTGCTAACGCATGTGAATCATTGGTTCCAAATTGTAGATAACAGTACATGAAATTTATAGTTTAAAAAAACATAGTGTTGTTAAATTTTTATACCAGTTGTCGATATCTTGGTTTAAGGTCAATGATAAGTTATATTTTAGTTCCAATTGAGAAAAAGTTCAATACTTGATGAGTATAATTTGCTCTGCAAGATCAACTGAAATAGTTGATACAGTGTTCAACTGTCCGAATTATATAATGCATTGCTATATAATAATTTGGGCCTACCAATTTTTATGCATCATAGCCTTTAGAATATGGTACTTAGTACCTTATTTGCCACTGCATTTACTACAGCTGTTCGCTGATATGAAAAAATTTCAGTAACATGACAAATTCAAGTTTTGGAAATTTACAAAAAAACTGAACTGTTCATAGCGGTTCCTATGAAATTAACGGTCGTAAACTATACGTTTTCTTTTACTACGTCAACTGCTGAATCAGTACACTATTACAAAGCGTAACAGGAAATACGCCACCACTTCCACTAACAATTTCTCATTTCCAACAAATTCACGCAGCACGTCCTCACTACTACTTCAACTATAATTGCTCATCAACTCCATCGTTTTACTGCACATTTCATTACCCACCAATACAACTTGACAGTATTATTCTTCAACTTCCAATCAAACCCAACGGTATGATGCAGCTAAATCAAGAGTTTGCACTACTATCCGATGTCCACTACGGAGTTAACTAGAGCACTATTAGAGTTAGAATTGGCAGGCTGTGGAGTTCTGTAAACCAGAAGACAAATGAAAAGTTTGCCATCAACCTGCAGTTGCTAGACAATGCAGTAAGTGATTTTATTTTTTACATATTTATAACTACGGTTGACGCGAAATGGAGGTATACTTTTCATCACTATTACTGTAATAATTTAAGTAATTTAACATATTATATTAACTAGCTATATATTATATTGTCACTCTTCAATTTTTATTCATTACTTCATAACAGCTATGCAAGACTTACTATTACTGTACGGACATATTTCATTAACAAATTACTGGTAACTAAATGGTTGATCATAGATTTGACATGATTTTGTTGCTTGCGTGATTGGAGTAATAGACAATAGTTATGTGTTTGGTGATGTATAACTATGGTCGTTTTTTGTGTATGATCCGCGTTTGAAATTCATACATAGGTTTAGTTGAAATTGCTGCTTTCACACACACGCACCCGGAAGCGTTGAGAAATTATTTCAGCTGAACTGTTCATGCAAAGAACTTAGTTTTCTTACGTCCTTTTGACTGCACGCGTTCATCAACAATATATTTTTCATCAAAAAAGTATAACTTAAGATGCAAAATGATGTGAAACGTGGATGTTAGTTTTGGGTTAGAAAGTCCAGCAGTTGTTTTTATAAAACTAAACACTATCTTCTTTTATTATATATATGATTATCATATATACACCTGATGCAAGAAAAAAGAAAACATCAACAGGGGACCTTTTATCACGGTTACACACCGAGCAATCAATAACATGAATTGGTTGTGCATGTACTTTTATTTAATGGAAAGTACTGACTCACTTTCATAATACACCGTTTGCTACAAACTGATTTTCCTCCATTAACAGTAAACTGTAAATAATAAATCTCGACTCTATTGTTGTACCGCTTTTACATGCACGTAAACCAATCTCCATATCTTAGGGAAATCAGAAGCAAGCCATAGTGAGACGGCATATCCTGCATGATTTTGAAAACACATTTGTAGAAAATGGAGTGTATCATGTCACTAGATTCAATGTTCAGGATTTCGACAAAATCTACAGAGCAATTGATGAAGATCGGACAATCATCATACGCACAGACACTACTGTCACACAGATTACTGAAAGCATTGACGACATTCCCTATTACAAATTTAGCTTTATTGGAGAAGATCTACTTCCAACCAGGTTGTACAAAAAAGAAAAACTCACTGGTAAGTTTGTTTACTGTAAATCCTGTTGTTTTCAAATTTTTGCTGCAAACACCTGTACAGTACTAAATATGCTTGAAAGATTATCCAGATGTGTGTGGTTTATTGCGAGGAATATCAACCATGATTCCAATTACTAAAAGAGATGGTAACCAGACCGTGAAAAGAGAGATTCAGATTGAAGTCCAAAGGTACACAAGTTTCTTACTTAATACTATTATTTACCTTCTCTACCAAAACTGAGTACATACTATCTTTTTTTCCAATGGAAAAACTTATACCCTATCCCTATGGTCGGACAAAAAGGACTTGCTGGAGGAATCGGTAATGGACACATCTGACAAACCCCTATCAACTGTTGTTACTTCCACAACTGTGTCTAATTTTGGACGTAAGAACTTCCACTATCTTAACTTTCTCAACCAGTACACACATACTGCTACAACCATCACATAACACAACATATAAGTGGTATAACAACACATAGATGTACATTTATGCACGCGTATAGTCGGAGATATATCTATAACCTCCAAGGAATACTTTTGTACATAAAACAAATACACATGCAGCCACACTAAGGTATTTACCATTTTCACTATATTACTTACTGAAACTAATTTTGGTGCAGGTTCAATAACTTTCGACCCTACATTCGCAACTAAGGTCTATTTAAACATCAACATTCCAGAAACAGAATTTACGCTGAAGATGTAAGACTCAATTCGTCGGTATATGACATATACTTTGAATATAAATATTGCACCCTTCATATTAATTACTTATGATTATAGGTCAGAAGGAGGTATTCCATCCAACATTGTGCTAAAGAACAATAAAAGTTTAGCAAATACAACTGGAACAACAGAAGATGTTCAATCAACCATTTCACAACTGATGAGCAACCTAAGAACTGCAAATTGTCAAGTTATTCCGCCTACTATCATTACTTTGCTCCATTAATTACCAACTTTTTTCAAGAAGTATATTACAAATCTTGGCTTCAACAACCATTGTCTAACCAACTATTTTTTGTGTCAATACCTATAGGACAAAAAATATATCATAACTGCAACTGTTATGAAACTGGGATCAACGTCTCCTTGGAGCTACTTATCTTGTGCTCTTTGCAACTCAGTTGCTCGAAAGGAAGGAGAACTATATATTTGCAACAGGTGTGAATTCTCAATGAGTGGGCCTGTCAATAGGTATAAACACTTCGTCTTTTACTAATTCTATAAAACATATCACACATCTTACCAAACTATCCTACTAGGTACCGTCTCAACGTGGATATCTTAGATGACTCAATGTCATTAACCATCACTGCCTTTGACCACGAAGCTTAAGCACTTATTGGGCTTCCAGTTGATGAGCTACTAAGGATTTCAACAATGGTTAGTTCGGCCGTCTACGCTTTTATATGTTTCTACACACTTGCTCTCATCAACTTCAAACATTACTACCATAAATACTCATTTGTTTAACACCACAAATGAATCGATTAGGAAAATGGAGCAGAAAGAGTTGAAAATATTTTTGAAAAACTTGTCGGAGTGGATGCCCTTTTCGAATTCAAACCAAGTAACTATGAAATGAATAACCGAGATATCTATCTAACTACTAGAAAAGTTGTGAAAAAAGTTAGAGACAAAGGTTCCTACAATATAAAAACTGAGGTAACTTATGCACTTTAAACCAATACTACGTACTTACCGCTCAGAAACTATCAACTGAAATTATTACCACGCCCGTCTCCCTATATTAATCAAATTATGACAGGTCGTAGAACAAACTGCTGAAAGTAATATTGCCAATATAACTTCTGATGTAACAACTCCAAGTACTAACACTGATGCATTACGGAAGGGAAAACAAGTTGTTCATCATGTATTCTGACACGTCATACCGCACATGCTCACAAGCTAATTTTTCTGGCTAAGCTTGCTGCTACTACAAGATGAAGATAACAACTATAAAAAAGGAAATCAACTTTCTGCAACACAACTACAAAATGCATGTATAAAGGGTTCACGAAAAGGAATAACTATCAATGTACGTATTGTCAAACCATTGTTCTATTTTGCATAACTATCATAAATTTTTTTTCCCTCTAAATGAAATTAGTCACTTAATCATCCACTGTATTACATATACATTGCTCATTTACACAGTTAAATTTTACCTCAACTAACTTTACCAATTTTCCTATTACCATGAACAATAACAACTACCTCTTATTTTTTCCCACAACCCTTTTTTCTGCCATATATGTTCATCTCCGTTATTCCAAAACTGTTCATAAACTACAGTTTCAAACTAATCAACTACATGCCGACTAAACCAAATAACAAAAAATGCTGAAGTATAAGTACATTTTTTTTCAACAAGCATGAAACCATGTTTAAACTTCAATTTTTATAACCATTTCCAGGATTACGAAGAAGAATTGGAACACGTTGGCTCCAATGGCTTAACTCAGGAAAAGAGACAGAAGAAGGAAAATAATAAAACCGATTAACAATCTACTACTATAACGAGCACCACTCTTCTTACTACATCCTTGCGTTTGTTCCCATCTTATGTAGTCAATAATAATTTTGTATCTTTTTAGTTTCCTTCTAATCTTTACGTAGTGCAGTAATTTTTTTTCTTCCTTCTCTCTGAATTCCATCTACTACATTGTATTTTCGTTCTGTTTGTGTTTGAACCTATTTTTTTACAATCTACTTTCGCCAACTTATTATAACATATGCACTATTATTTGAATTCGCACTTATAACTCCTCCGTTTTTTTTACCATCTTCAACTGGACATGCGTTTATATGCTGGCTGTTTACCTTGGATTCTTAGTATTCGTTAATGCTTTAATGTTGAACTCCTGTCGAAGTTACTGTTATTTTTATGTCTGCATGCACAACTTATTAGTCTTCACCTACTACGGCTGATCTGAGACACAACTTCAACACCGTTACACAACTGGCCGTATGCAACGCACGGGCTCCAACCTAGTAACGGTTAATTGATTGATAAAGGATATACCTGGAATTAAAATTTTAATCAGACGTGAATAGCAAACAACGGGGTCAGAATAACCGGACCCTTCATTTTAAATTTGCTCATCGCTGGTAGTTTTCCTCCTCCTCCCAGCAAAACCCTATTTCATCTATTATAAATTTGCTCATCCCCAGTCTTCGTTTTAACTCAGCCTCCTTGATTCTTCCTCGTCGAATTAAATTGATTCAATTGACTGCTTCCGTTTTTTATTCTGTTCTTTTGTCTTGATTCAAAGTATGGTTGAAATGCTTCTTAAACTGGTCGGCAGCGTTAAATTACGGTAACCTGATCGATTTTTCATTGAAGCTACAGCGATAAAGTCAATTTTGAATTTTCAAACCTCTACGAATAATCTTTGTAGATCTGCACAGGATTGTTCTACAAAGCCAGGAGGTAAAAGTACAATTATTTATCTTTATTTTATTATTTTGAATGAATAATCATGCATTATTTTGCTTCACTATGCAGTGATTTGAACATTCAGTTCTCCAGGATCTCGTCTCTTTGTTTCTTTTTTACTGTCATTTAATTGGGAAAAATAAGGGAATTAAATACGAATTTTAGCTGTTCAATTGACATTTGACAAGTAGAATAACAGCTATAGTGGTTAACTTGCAGATCTGTAATAGTATGGGGCATAGCAGATATTAGTTGGACTTAGATAATATTTACGATATGAGTTTTTCTATACTTGCTTTTAGCTTTCATCTTTATTGTTTACGACATTGAGATGCAGAACACTGAAAACTTGCTGTTTGCGTCAGATTAGGCCAATCGTTTCTTCTTAGTTGCTGCAGAAATAAAATTTATTTACAATTCTTCACAAAGCCTATTAATACCACATTTGTATTTCTTCAGTTTACCATGTTGATTCAATAATTGTAAATTTGTTTGCTTCATTATCTGGTCATTTGGATATTCAATGCCAAATGAACTCGTTCCCTTGAAGCAACATCAAGCTGTTGTAATTCTTGATATATATCCATTTTTCACTGAGAAATAAATGAAATCACATACAAAATTTTGACCAGTTTGAGGATTAATACCTATAGTTGCATTTACTTTATTTTCTGATTTATTCCCCTCCCCCCGGCCTGCACGAGTAAATCAGAATAAACTTTAGATAAGTTATAAGCATAAATTGTTTTCCATCTTCAGATAAAACATATGCTGTTGGCTTGTTGATTTAGAAATTTTGACTACTTGGACAACATAGTTTTGGGTTGTCAATCCTTCATGAATCATCTTCTGTAGATCTGCGTGGAGCTGCTCTAAGATTCATGAGGTAAAAGTACGTTTATTTCTCTTTTGTTGCCATTTTGAATGAATTTTTATGAATGTGTGGCTTCATTCAATCAGTCATGAGGACGTTATAATTCCTAATGAACTTGTTCCTATGAAGCAAAACTAATACATTGTAATTTTTTTGTTACCTTTTGATATAGTTTTATTACAAAGTAACAAGAATTACATACACTTTTTTAGGTGAACATTAAGAAAATTTTAATTTGTAGTAGTTGTATTATTTAAAATTGCTGAATAACAGTATTTCTAAATATATTCCATTCTTTTTAATTGTTAACATTTCCCCCATAATAACTGAAGATGAAAAAAGTTTCCACTTTTCTTTCTTTGTAGGAGAACCAAAATATCAAACTGTTTGAGGAATATATGGTTTAGAGTAATTTTTATCTATGTTATAACGTGCCGTAATGCAAAATTTGATTATCTTAGTTGTTTAAGTATGTATGTAAGTATCTCCTCCAAACTGTTACAATGCATATTTTATATTTATGTTTAAAGTGAAAAGTTAACGGTGTTTGGTTTGAAAATGAGTTGTGTTTTGTATTTTCAATATGTATGTCAAATGATCTGGAAGAGAAGGAAGTAGGGATGAGCGCTTGGTTGGTTTTGAGGTAAAAAAATATCAATCCGAATTAAAAACCAAAAAAATTCAAAACCGAACCAAATCGAATTAATTTTGGTTAGGTCGGTAACCAGTTTAAGCGAACTAGAAAGATACATTATTATTCAAATAATTGATTCACCCAAAGAAAAACATAAATTTATGTTTGGAGAGATTTTATTTATTATTTGTTATGTTAATAATGAAATTGGACCTTATTTTAACTAATAAGCTTTGTATTTTACCAGTAAACCAATTATTTAAAGTATCACAATACCAAAAAATTAAATTGTACAATAAAAGTAAGTTTAATTTAGTTAAAACGATAACTAAAAAAGTAATTTTACATTCTGAATTTAAACTAATTTAGTTCTAAAATCGTACTGACCAAAGTGAACCTATTCGGTCGATTAATTTTAGGGCTATCAAATGGATTGGGCTGGACGTAAATGAGTTGGTTTGAAAATTAACACGACCCATTTAAAATAAAAATTGATCCAACGCATTAAACACAATAAATGGATAAAACAAACCCAATTCACTAATTTAACGGATCAACCAAACTCAATAAATTGAACGGGTCAACCAAACTCAATAAATTTAACGGGTCAACCCAACTCAATAAATTTAACGGGTCAACATGAGATTCCAACAATTCAATTAATTTGCCATTTGAAGATACGTTGTCAAGCGTAAATGCAAATAATTTATCTTCATTATTCCACTTAATTAACAGATAAAGTACCTTTCGAAATATTGCAGCCCCCGTACGAGGATGTGACATCAACGAAAAATTAAGCAATTTATTTATTTTTTATTTTTGTAAAACGTAGTCATTATGTATGAAGTGCGTAGTCAATGATATAGAGCCATATGTATTAACTGATGCCCATAGATTGGATGTAAAGCTTACTTTTTGCAAACATGATTTTAAAAAATGTTCAAGTTAAAATTTTTCTTTGTCATAAAGTTTCATGACATCCGATTGTACTGTATTTTTGGAAATATGTTGCATTGTTCAAATAAGAATGTAGTTCATGAACTTCTTCAAACCGAACAAACATAAATGGCAAGTTACGCCTTATGACGGCCCTAGTCACCAATTCTCTAAACTTATTTTGATCAAAATTAGTTATTTCATTAAGCCCATCCATTTTTTGGTAACGTGCTGACATTTTGGAATATGTTTTAGCATATTAGACGTTCCATGCTTCAAAATATGGTCGAAATGCTTCTTAAACTGGTTGGCAGCGTTAACTTACTGTAACCTGATCGATTTTTCATGGAAGCTACAGCAATAAAGTCAATTTTGAATTTTCAACCCCCTACAAATAATCTTTGTAGATCTGCGTTGGACTGTTCTACAAAGCTAGGAGGTAAAAGTACAATTATTTATCTTCATTTTTTTTATTTTGAATGAATAATCATGTATTATTTTGCTGCATTATGCATTCAGTTCTCCATGATCTAGTTTCTTTGTTTCCTTTTTAATGTCATTTTATTGGGAAAAAAGCTGGAACTAGCTGTGCAATTGACATTTGACAAATAGAATGACAACTATAGTGGTTAACATGCAGATCTGTAATGATATGGGGACATAGCAGATATTAGCTGGACTTAGGTAATATTTGAGTTTTTGTACACTTGCTTTAGCTTTCATCTTTCATATTTACAACATTTGAGGTGCAGAACACCGAAAACTTACAGTAAGCATCAGGTTAGGCCAATCGTTTCTGCTTAATTGCTGCAGGAATTTTTTTTTCTTTTTTTTGTTTGTTTAACTTACCAACTCTTCACAAAGCCTATTAATATTCACATTTGTTTATCTTCAGCTTATCGTGTTGATTTAATAATTATAGATTTGTCTGCTTCATTATCTGGTCATTTGGACATTCTATACCAAATGAACTCGTTCCCTTGAAGCAATATCAATCTGTTGTAATTCTTGATGTATATTCATTTTTCAGTGCTTCTACACTGAGAAATAAATAGAATTACATACAAAATTTCGACCATATATTCATGTTTGAGGATTCGTTTACATAATTTACATTTTCTAATTTATATCAACCCCCCCCCCCCCCAAAGTAAATCAAAATAAACGTTGCATGAGTACTATGATTCCTACAATGTTTATCATGTGTGAATTACGAAGATGTGATCATTTTCCTGTTTCTGTTAGATCAGTTATATGCTTCAATTGTTTTCCATCTTCAGATAAAACTTGTGCTGTTGACTTTTTGATTTAGAACTTTTGATTACTTAGACAACATAGTTTTGGATTGTCCTTCATGGATCTTCTTCCGTGGATCTGCATTGAACTGCTCTATAGATTCATGAAGTAAAATTACATTTATTTCTCTTCTATTGTCATTTTGAATGAATATTTATGAATGAGTGGCTTCATTCGATCAGTCATTAGGACATTATAATTCCTAATGAACCTGTACCTGTGAAGCAAAACTAACACATTGTAATTATTTTTTTGTTTCCTTTTTATACTGTTTTGTTTGAAAGTAATAAGAATTACATACAATTTTTTGGGTGTACATTTAGAATTCATCTTGTTCTGAACAAGCAATGGTTGTGTGAACCAATTATACATTAGAACATAAAGGTGCAACCTAACCTCATGAATTGGTGGTTTAATTTTCCATGATGATTGAATTTTTTTTTTTTTTGTTAAATCACTTGAACATGTTGAGGTATCAATGTGTGTTTTCTTAGGTATTTGTAGATTGTATTCGGGATAGTTGGATATTTCAAAAATAAAATAATAGTTAAATTTAAATCCACTAATTTTGTGTCGAATTGAATTGGTAATTTAAGCAAAGGGAAAATGAGGAGGAGCGGTGATTACTTATCAAATTGGGAATGAGGAGAAAGTAGCTGCTCTACAGATGCTTAATATTGAGAGAAAGGGGGTATACGAGAAAAAAATTGCAATGATTAAGCTCGTCTAAAGTCATCATTAAAATATGAGAAAAGTGATTGCCTATACTGTCGGCTCTACTGATGTTTGTATGTATTTGATGCGTATTTCGAATTATATTTGGATCATTTGTAAACTTGGGCCTTGGGCCTTTTAGTCAGTTTCGAAAAATAAATAGTTATATTGTATACATTGTTAAAAATAGTTCTCTTAAATAGCTTTTTACATGTTTATTTATTATTGGTCTCCAAAATTGGGATATTTTCACTAAGAAATTGTAATTAACATTTGTCGACTTATCTGCAAAAGTAGAAAAGAAAATCATCTATATTCATATTCAAAAAAACAAATAATAATACTAATAGTAGTAGTAATTGAAACCAGAAAGAAGGATATATATGTAGATTTGATGGTGGTCCAATTTGAAAATTATTTGATTGGTTCTAATAAAGATAGTAATTCATATTACGTGTATTTTAATATTTAATATAATAAATCTATTATAAATAATGATTGTAGTTAGATTTTATCAATGTGATTTATAATGTGTATATATTGGTTTAATATATGATAAAATTATTTTTAGGAATTTTTACAATTATAGGCTTGTTTTAAAAACAAATAACAAAATTAGTCAAGTTTTAAAAATAATTACAGAAATAGACCATTTTTTTTTATGGTCCATGTAGTTGGCGAATTTTCAAAAATCGTCCAAAAAAAACAATCATACATTGGCGATTTTCTAAAAGTCGCCAAATATGAAATATACATTTTCTTTAGACGATTTTTCAAAAATCGCCTGTTGGCGACTTTTGAAAAATCGCCAACTAAATCGACCAGAAAAAAAAAAGTGGGCTATTTCTGTAATTATTTTTAAAACTGGGCTAATTTTGTTATTTCTTTCTAAAACAAGCCTATAATTGTAAAAATTCTTTATTTTTATTACTATGTTTATATTTTTACAAGTATTAGTGCTAGAATAGTTTTACTTGAATCAAAATTTTCCATTCATCCTTTGTAAATATATTATTTGTTGATGATGTATATGATAAGATTTGTTGTCCATCCACTTTTGTGGATAATAGTAACATGAGATATTTAGGAAAATCCAAATATTGATGCAGGTATGATAATATTCGCATGCGAAAATACTCATTATCGGACTTATTTGTAATACTTTTGTGGATTTAATTTTTATTGTTTCGCTTCAACTAATCTCACATGGTCCACATATGGGTTTAGGGGTTTGGGTTTTTTTGGTTGTTGTAGATGTTTCTTAGATATAATCCTATAAAGATGCTGGACTATGATAGTTCATTTTTCCCCGTTTAGCTAATATTTACAATATGAATTTTTGTGTATTTGCTTTACCTTTCATTTATGATATTTAAAGCATTTGAGATCTAGAACATTGAAATCTTACATTAATACGGATAAACGTCTTCCTTTAATTATTGCAAAAACCAAAAAAAAAAAAACCAAAAAAAATCAAAAAAAAATCAAAATTTTATTTACAAACCTTCGCACATTTACATTTCGTATTTGGTCATTTGGACATTCAGTGCCAAATGAAGCATTAATCTGCTGCAATTATTGATATATTCATTTTTTGTTTTTATCATGAAAAACAAATGGGATTACATACATATTTTTTGATGATGAATTCCTGTTTGATGATTAGAAAGATGTTGGAATACCGTGATCAATAATGAGCAAGAATCTATACTATATTTGTTTAAATTGAATCACATCCTTTGATGTTCCTTCTTTTCTATAATTTTAAGAATTAAATCTTGACTTCTGAGCGATTCTAACTATATTGAACCCGATCCATCTCAAATGCTATTGTTAATTTCCTTTTTTACCTTTCTAGAAACTTCTGCCATCTCACTTGCTTATTTTTCTTCTTTCTAGCAACTTACCTTGAATAAAATCAAATTCCTTATAGGAGACGAAGCGTCCCCTTGGAATTTTCCGACATTTCATAGTAGATGATCCAGACTTTCATATATGGCTAAACTTTAATTTAAATTTAGGTAATCTTTCTATTGAAGTTTGATCTTCGATTGCTATAATTTATTGATAAATCTGATTGATTTTCAAGTTTGCTTTGAATCTCTTTTTTAAACTCTGGAATGTTTAATAATTGTGGATTCACTCTATTCTGCGTAATAATGCATTACAATAATGGAAGATTATCAAACCGACCGTAGGGAAGGTTTGTCTACTTCTACTAGCCAAAATCAATTTTTCTGAAGCCAAAAAAACGTGGATCTTGTCTCGTCGCAGTTTCTCTAAAAACGTGGATCTTGTCTCATCAAAACGTGGATCTTGTCTCATCGCGGTTTTCCTAAACTTTCTCCTTTTATTTTGCGCATCAAAGATTTCAAATTTAAATCTATTATGATTTTAAAATTTTCAATTTCAAATCGACAATTTTGAATGTTTTGATTAATATTTAAATTTGAAATTTATATTTTCAGATTCAAATCTCAATTTATTCTTTTCCAACATATTATCAATGTTTAAGTAATATTAACAAATTTTTAAATGTATATTTCATATCAAAGTTATACAATCGGACGGTCGGTTTCTGCACCGTTGTGCGGTTATACTAGTACATAATAATTGTAAATCAGACAATCGAACATAAAGCTTAAGCTTGATTTTTGCAATTTTGGGTTTAATTTTAAAGAGTTGTTGAATCATGTTTCTTTTTCTTCTCTTTTGTAATAACGTAGAAACATTGCATGCATCATGTATATGTTTACATTGTGCATAACTCCCTTTTTCTTTTCCTTATTGTGTTTTTAGTCCGAATAATCTAGGCCCAAACGAAAACACAATTTTGTTAATAGAAACAAAATGCGGCAAATGTTAAGAACATTGATTAAAAGATGATTAGCGATATGGAGAAATCAATATTTTCATGTACATCTTGGCTTTGAATTATTAAAACTTACCAATAACACTTTTTTCTAAAAAATAATAATCTTATGCTTTTGGGATCATCAAACCATATAGATTTAATCAGGTATAGTTTGCATTCTCGTTAATTTTTCGGATCACAACAACAATAATAAATAAATAAAATCGAACTAAATGAAATTAAACGATACATGTAATGCATACATGGGAAAAGGTTAACATGCAAAATTATTCTGTACTTGCCGTTTTATGTATTGTGTGAATTTTTAATTGAATAAACACATGATTTTCCTTCCTATACATGGAGGTCTTGTCTGACATATGCCAAAATGTAAATGTTAAACTTATGTTTTTACCCTACAGAGCCAAAAATTCATTGACATATACAAAAATATATATTTATACATAGAGTAAAGTTAATAACAATCATATTTGTTAGCACTGAGAATTAAGGTTATTCAATCCACCCACCATATGTGGTAAAATTCAATTTGATTCGGATATTTAACTACATGATTTAAGCTAGGAATTATTTTACTATTCATCTTTATGGAGATTATTCTGGGTGAACCTATTTAAAACAACAAAAGTTTACCAATAGAATTGCCTAATTAATACGGGATGCATACATATATGAATCCTCTTTTGAATTATTATGAAAATATTGTTGGAATTCCTATAGAACAAAATGAATGAAAAATACATGAAGTCCTACATCGCCTAATATACTAAGAAAGTCAAGTATATTAATAGCTTTCTCAAGTGGAGGTTGGGGGCCTGAGGCTTTCAAATGTATGCTTCGTTGTGAGGAGGGAGATCATGCGTCTCCACTACACGCGCGCCGCCGCCGCCGTCCGTCCGACCGAACCGGGGCGGATTTGGGTCTAATATGATACTCGTATTTTTACTGCAAACTGGACCGGTCTTTTTAACAGTTGCAGGCTATACGAACGGACGCGACTGTTCATAAGCGGACGCGGATTGCTGAGGAGGTGCGACTTCTGAAGCGAGCGGGTTGAATAGACGCGAACAGTAGCGGGTGCGACCCGTTAGAAGCAAACAGGCACGAGCCGATTGAAGCGGACGCGGTCGAACAGATTCGACCCGACTGAAGAGGTGCAGACGAAACAGTACCGTTGGACGCAGGCGGGTGCAAACCAGTAGCAGGCGGGTGCGACCCGTTAACAAACAGCAGCGACCAAAAGGCAAACGGGTGCGACCCGTCAAGCAAACGCGACTGTTTGAAGGGATGCGGACGAAATTATAAATAGGAGAGAGTACTGATCACATTCTTATCCCATTCCAATCTAATTTCTTCTGCTTCTTTGCTCTACTGCTCACTGTTCCATACATATCACAGAGTTGACATACTCATTACAATCTCGTGCAGAATACGTCTGTTGTATCTTGGGGGAATTTTGAAATAAAATTCTTAAGAAAATCGTTACGACGAGCCTCAGACATAATTCAGGTTAGAATTCTAGTCTGTTTGTATATTTATATACATTATTCTATATCCTATCTGTTATTCTGTTTATACTATTTATTCAAAATAGTATAACGCTGTTGTTGTAGCTTGTTTACAACATTCATACTGTTATAATAATTTATACAGAATTCCAGTGTAGTGGAAATCTGAGTTATAAACTTGTGCGACGAGTTTATAATTGTTTATTCTCTGTTTTGATATACTAGACGTATAACATCTTAAGAATTTTACCGTTTTCTTACTAAAATCCGAGATGGCAACAGTAGAATTTTCAAAGAATACTACTCACAACAGACCTGAACCGTTCAAGAGAGATGGTGATGATTTCTTGACATGGCAGAATCAGATGTTGTTTTATCTCACCACATTCGGTCTGCAAAAGTACCTTGAGGAGGAGGAACCAATTCCTGCACTAGGCAAGGAAGCAGAGGTGAATATGTGGAAGCATTCCGATTTTTTATGCAGAAACTATATTCTGAATTGTTTCGACAAGGTGCTATACAAAGTATATCAGCCTTTAAAGACATCAAAAGAACTCTGTAATGCACTTACCACGAAGTATAAGACGCAGAATATCAGTCTTAAGAAATTCATTGTAGAAATATTCATGGACTACAAGATGGTTAACTCCAAACCGGTGACTGCTCAACTGCGTGAATTGCAAATCATCATTCATGAACTCGAAGCGGAAGGTCATATGGTTGGAGAATCGTTTTTGGTTGAAGCCATCACGGGAAAACTGCCGCCGTCGTGGAGAGATTAGCACAATTATCTAGATCATAAAAAGAAGAAAATCTCTTTACAGGATCTCATAGTCCGATTGAAAATTGAGGCAGATAACCGTGGAATAACAAAACAAAGCGATGAGGCATTTGTGGCTGAAGGGTCAAAGACCAAAAACAAAAAGAGGAATTTCCAGAAGAAAAAGAAAGCTTCTGAAAGCAAATCCAAAGACAACAAACAAATCAAGAAGTTTAATGGTGAATGTTGGGTTTGTGGCAAAATGGGACACGCCGCTAGAGATTGCAGACACAAGAAGGAACGCAACTCAGAGGCGAATATAGTTGACAACATGGAAATGGACGAGTCCGATTTCTCAGCATGATGGCCTATTTAAGGCAAATGTAGCCGTTGTTGGCAATAAAACTATGTATTCTGATTGTGCTGTTAATAAAATTGAAGTTTCTTATGTGCTTGAATACGATATTTTACTATGGCATGATAGATTAGGATACATAAATTTTCCAAAATTGAAAAATACAAAACCGAGGTAGAAAATCAGTTAAATAGAAAGATCAAGATATTGAGCTCTGATCGAGGTGGAGAATATGAATCACCGTTTGAACAGTTCTGTGCAGAAAATAGAATAATTCATCAAACAACATCACCATATTCGCCACAATTAAAATGGTTACAATTCCATATGAGTTATGGAAAGGACACAAACCAAGTTTAAATACCTCAAAGTGTGGGGATGCTTGGCAAAAAGTTCCAGTTCCGTCTCCTAAGAAAACACTAATGAGAGTGTTGGGATATTTAAAGAATACCACTAACTTTTCCTTACATTATGGAAAATATCCTGCAGTATTAGAAGGATATAGTGATGCAAACTGGATTGCAGATTCAGAGGAATCAAAATCCACAATTGGTTATGTCTTTACCCTTGAAGGAGCAGCAGTGTCATGGAATCTGAGTTTTCCATTTTGGCCCAAACCTGTGACGGCCATATGTACTCACTGCGATAATCAAGCAGCGCTGAGTAGAGGGAAAAAAACTTTGTGCATAATGAAAAATCACGACACATACGTCGTCGCCATAACACAGTTAGAAAGTTACTCTCTAATGGAACTATTTTTATTGATTATGTGAGAACAAATGATAATCTAGCGGATCCATTTACTAAAGATTTATCAAGAGAGAAAATTGACTTCGCATCGAGGGGAATGAGTTTAAAAGCCTAAACCACAAAGAGTTATCTTATACGGAAACCTATCCTAGCGACTGTAGATCTCACGGACTAGGATCAATAGGCAGTTCTGAATAACTCAAGACGTAATGCATTTGCATGGACATAGTCCAACTCCATTCCTATGGTGCACAACATAAATGCATGCCTACAGAAGTATTTAAAGGTTAAAATTATGTTTTTTAATGATGACTATATCTTGGAAATAACAAGCGGGGTATATGTAGGATACTCTTAATGGTCGCGATCACCTATGTTAGTGTGAGCTGGGTCGGCTCTATGAGAATATTAAAAGGCTTTTATTCTCTAAAAAACTCGCAGAACCAAAAATTGTTCAGGACCAAAATGAACACAACCAAGAGATTGGATGAGAAGGGAATCAATGCTTCGTAAAGCTTATTGTCTGGATATACAATAAAGGCCGACGGTTCAAGATGAAATAATTCACCGATTAGCCAAGTAGATCCGATAAGTTTTAACTAGAAAAAGTTCAAAGTGAAATATCTACTTATCCACGATAAAGCATTATTCCATATGTACTCTGTGATATTTCGCTTTGTGTGGGGGATGCGTATATTATCATTCATGTGAGGGATTGTTGGAATTCCTATAGAACAAAATGAATGAAAAATACATAAAATCTCACATCGCCTAATATACTAAGAAAACCAAGTATATTAATAGCTTTCTCAAGTGGAGGTTGGGGGCCTGAGGCTTCCAAATGTATGCTTCGTTGTGAGGAGGAAGATCATGCATCTACACCACACGCGCGCGTCGCCGCCGCCGTCCCACCGAACCGGGCCGGTTTCTGTTTGGGTCTAATATGTACTCGTATTTTTACTGCAAACTGGACCGGGCTTTTTAACAGTTGCAGGCTATACGAACGGACGCGACTGTTCATAAGCGGACGCGGATTGCTGAGGAGGTGCGACTTCTGAAGCAAGTGGGTTGAATAGACGCGAACAGTAGTGGGTGCGACCCGTTAGAAGCAAACAGGCGCGGGCCGATTGAAGCGGACGCGTGCGAACAGATGCGACCCGACTGAAGAGGTGCAGGCGAAACAGTACCGTTGGACGCAGGCGGGTGCAAACCAGTAGCAGGCGGGTGCGACCCGTTAACAAACAGCAGCGACCAAAAGGCAAACGGGTGCGACCCGTCAAGCATACGCGACTGTTTGAAGGGATGCGGACGAAATTATAAATATGAGAGAATACTGATCGCATTCTTATCACATTCCAATCTAATTTCTTCTGCTTCTTTGCTCTATTGCTCACTGTTCCATACATATCACAGAGTTGACAATCATTACAATCTCGTGCAGAATACGTCTGTTGTATCTTGGAGGAATTTTGAAATAAAATTCTTAAGGAAATTGATACGACGAGCCTCAGACATAATCCGGGTTAGAATTCTAGTCTGTTTGTATATTTATATATATTATTCTATATTCTATCCGTTATTCTAGTTATACTATTTATTCAAAATAGCATAACGCTGTTGTTGTAGCTTGTTTACAACATTCATACTGTCATAATAATTTATACCTTGTGCGACGAGTTTATAATTGTTTATTCTCTGCTTTGGTATACTAGACGTATAAAAAATATAAACTGCAAGAGATCTGCAAATTAAATTTTTTGAATACTTAAAATACATGTCAAATTGATCTTTAGGCTATTCAATCCTATTGGTCTCTTGAATTACCTAACCATTGACCTGAAATAATTAAATTGTTGGTTGTTTCATTATTAATTACATCTGCCAAAATGATTATTATTCATGAAGGCTATGTTGGTGAACTTATGTCTTAGCAAAAAGATAGAATTGGTGTGTTTCAAATTATAATATTATTTCATAATTTTTGTATTTTTGGTTCTTCGTATTGAACTTAAATTAATAGCTTGAAAGTTACTATTCATATTTAGGTTTGAGACTCTACCCTCTGTTTCGATTACAATAAATGCATGTTTTTGATAAAGAACAATCTTAAATTTTTCATAGTCACTTAACTGCATAAAACTTACATACGATCTTTGTATATATTGAATATTGTATCAAATGGTTAAATTTCATATCATATTAACTAAAGCCAACAATGTAGCACATACATATCTTGAGTATCTCCATAATTATTAACACATATCTCTTAGATGTAATACTCTACATGTTCTCAAAGAGAGCACACTTATTCAGTATTACGTTGATTTACTAATGCATTTCCATAGTCAATTTCAGTACTATCTTGGATACATTGCCAGTGAGATATCATCCTGGTTGAAGTGGGACTCGCATGTGAACGTGTGCTACTCATGATCCGAAGATCAATGGTTATAGGGTAGTTTTTGAAGAAGAACATTTCAATGCTAAGGTAGGGTGAACTAAAAATGTAAACAATTGCTCTTTTTCTAAAATGGATTTATTAATACGAAGACATCACTTTTTGTACGTTTCTCTCATACTGTTTCACTAGCTAGAAAAATGAATTATCTTATTATGAGATACTGTCATTATCATCATTATAGTTGCAAACCTATAGTCTAACATAACTAAATCATAACTTTTCCCCTAAAAACACGCAACTCCTAAATGATGATCGACAATGAATTGTGAAACGTCAATCATTTTGTTATCAGTCTTTGAAGTTATTATTAATAAAATGAATATATTTATTCTTTATAGGTTTTTCGTCTAACTTTTCCATATAGAGTAATGATCATCGCAAGTGAGCACGAATTGATCCATATGATTGAACGCTTTCAACTATTAAAAATGATGGCTTCGTCTACATATTTCTCTACTCATGTTGTCTTAATGATATAATATTGAGAACATTACCATTACATATCTGTAGCGCTTGATTGATGTTTGCGATAAAATTAGACTTAAAAAGATATTAAGGATTATAGCTCCATCAGCCTAAAAAAAGTTATATTTTTTCATTATGGAAAATATGTAATTGTGCTTACATTTCTATGAAACATTACATTATTTTTTTGACGATTTACAGTAAAGAAAAAAAAGACATTTGTACATTACATTAATTTTATGTTCAGAGTTGGTCCTTTGAATTTCAGTAATCTTGAATGCATATGTGAATCAAAATACTAAGATTCCAATGATCAAATTTAAGCACTTTCTATGTATATATGATGATTTACGGAATTTTTTTGAAATTCATAATAATTTGTATGAGCTAACATCTCTACCAAAAATCAAGTTTTGAATTCAAATTCTTGATAATTAATTTTCAATGTATGACAAGAAAAATAAATGAAATGTATTGAAGTGTATATAATTTGCATAGAGAAGTAGCTCAAATACAACTAGAACACTGATGACAAAATTAATGTTGATGACAAAATTGATGTTAAGGTGGTATGCATTTGTTAGGATCTGAACTTTTTGATTTATATGAGAAGGGTACCGATGGTAAATAATAACATATAATAAATTCAAATTAAAAGATATTTATGTCACATCATTTGAGATACATTCAAATATTTCATTTCAAATTCACATTACAATTTGAAGTTTGTTTCTTCTTTTTCACACAATATGGCGTTTGCAACGATGCAAAACTTTAGTTTACAAGTTAATAGTTAGTGTAAGATTTGAATTGTAATGCATGTTCAACTTTTCAGCATCACTCAAACTATAATTCACCTAGCTTTCCTATGTGCATAGCATGGGTCAAACATTAAATTTTGGTTTTGTATTAAGAACTATTCAATTTGTGGTTGTTGTATTATTGAATAATTATAGATTAATAATGATTTGATAAATAATTTAGTTTCTAAATATATCCAACGTTTCTTTCTTGCTAGGAGAACCAAAATATTTAAGTATTTGAGGTACATATATGTCTTATAGAAAACTTCTATATATGATTATATACAATAAACCCTTAATGTAAAATTCGATGCTTTTATAGGTTTTAGTATTTACGTGAGGATTTATCTTATAATTTATGCACAAAATTTTTAAATGCCATGTTTAGTTTCTTCTTTAGCTAGTCACGTACGAGTACGTTTAACGTATGATTAATTTTATGTTATGCATGTATAAGTAGAGTGCACTGCCTTTCTGTGGTAATGCATTTTTTCTTGATGATTGGTAGGACAATATATTTAGTATGATGTATTTTAGCAAACGATTATTTGACTAGTAATATATTCTCACACTGAATCTCTTATTTCACCCGTTGAATTCAATTAAAATATTTAAGAGTTCAAAACTAATTAGGGTGTATTGAAAAAATATAGAGAATTGTTAATTCCCTTTTGATGTAAGAGGAAAAAAGAAATATTTAAAAAATTGATTATTTAAGAACCTTTTTATTAGCCAGGAATGAAGGAAAACCACATCATGTTATTTTGCTTGAGAGATGCACAAATTTTTTTCTTTTTTAAGGACGCGGGTTTTATAATTTCGGCTGAAGGAAAAACTTATTTTGAGCTTGAGTTTGAGTGCATCGCCATCTGCTTGTGAACGCTATGGAGTCCTAACACGATTTTGATCTTAATTGGATGTTTGACATGTATTGGAATAATTGATAATTTGTAATGTTTTTTGATCAGTTTTTTGTTTGTGTGTGTGATTACTGTATCTTTCATATTATTATGCTATATGAAACTAGCATTTCTGTGTATATTATGAAATTTAGTCTTTTATTGTTTTATTATTTTGTATTTGATGTAGAATGTTGCTCTTGTTAGTTTCAGATGGTGTATTTAATGTTGATTGTATTTCTGGTAAGCTTCAAGTTGTTGTTCATAACTATAATGCTATTTAAACTATCATTTTGCATATTGTAAACATGACATTGGACTTCATAACTCAAATGCTATGTTAGACTATTATTTTGTATGCCTGAAGTATGCTAGTGGACTTTGTGATTAAAATGCTACATTGGATATCATTTTGCATATTGTAACTTTGATATTGGACTTCGTAAGTAAAATGCTATATCAAACTATCACTTTGTATATTTTAAATAAGATAGTTGACTTCATAACTTAAATGCTACATTAAACTATCATTTTGCATATCATAAACATGGTAATGGACTTTGTGATTAAAATGTTACACTAAATCCCAATTTGCATATTGCAATCATAATATTGGACTTCATAATTAAAATGCTACATTAAAGTATCATTTTGTCTATTTTGAACATGATAGTAGACTGCATAACTCAAATGCTACATTAAACTATCATTTTGTATATCATAAACATGGTAGTGAACTTTGTGATTAAAATGTTACATTAAAAAACACAGATGCTATATGTAGTTATCATTTTGTATATTCTATTCATGGTAGTTCTCTTTAGAAATACTTATTTCATTTTGTATATTCTATTCATGCTAGTTCACTTTAAATATACTTGTGCTATATTCAAGTATCATTTTGCACTTTTTTCGTCATTATTCAGTTAAAATATGCTTATGCTATATCCAACTATCATTTTGCATAGTCAGATAATGATACTATATTTAAAAGTACAAATGCTATATTAGTCTATCATTTAGCATATTAAACCCAATCTACCGTGTCTCAAATATAGAATGCTATATCTAAATATCATTCGAAATTCATGGTACTTTTTAGACTGTTTTCTTCTTCTTCTAGATTCTGCTTTTCCATTCGTTTCTTAGATCTTGAATTTGCAGCTCTTGAATTCAAAGGTTGAATAATTTTTGACATAGGTTTGGGTTGAGGCGACAAGTTAAGTTTTTTCGATTTTGGAGAAATCGACGTCGACAACGGAAGATCCAATTCGATTCGAACATCGGCAAGAGAGAGGCTTGGACGATGGCGGCTTGGATGACAACGACTTCAGATGACGATTGCTTGGACAGTGGCGGCTAGGGCAAGCAGTAGCTGAAGGTAGATGGCGGCCGGGGTAAACTTGGACGAAAGCGGAGGAAACAGTTGAAGTCAGAAAATTGAAAAAAAGCGCTACTATCCTTCTGCCTAAATTCTAAATGTTGCGTCTTTGGTTTAAAAATTGGTTTAAAGTTTTTCCTTTAAACTAATTAATACAAATGTTTTTGAAAAGGGGTTAGAATTACTCGGCGGTCAAGTGGTTAATTATTTGATTACTTGTTTGAAAAGTAATTAACTATGCTTAATACTTAAAGCCGACGAAGTAAGACTTATATATTTGTGAGAGTTAAGACAAATGCTGAGTAGGGATGGAGTAATAGAGCTATAATCTACTTGTTTCCCTCTTGGCCGAGGAATAGTAAGTCGAAAAATATCGAAAATGTGTTAATCGTGTTGATTTCTTCTTATTTATGGAAATTATTAATACTATACTTAACATTAAAAGTCGACGAGGTAGACTTATGTAATTGTGAGATTCAAGAATTAAGTGTCTAGGCAAGGCTTTGATGAAACCAATGTTCTAATTTACTTGGCTTCACTCTTGGACAAGGAGTAGTTAAGTTGGAATGTCGAAAACGAATTAAACGTACGAATCATGATTTGTATAAGCAATTGTTTTTAACTAGATAATCGATTAGTCGATTATCTGACTTGACCATATATGACTTAGGAAGTTATTAAAAGGCTTTGTGATTTTATATCGATGGGAACCCCTGGTAAGGAGCACGGTATTAAAATCTCTAGCTTTCGCTTACTTTTGAATGAACCAGAATTGAGCTAACCGAAAATTCATCGAATTAGTTTTGAAGGGACCTGGATCGGTAACTGTTTTACTTATCGCGTATCGTTTCAAAAATAGTATACGAGTTCTTAGTTTCGAGAGCAGTTGTGAAGTGAAATGCTATAGAGTTTATCTGTCATTCTAAGGTTAAATACAAGGGAGAGGTCAGCGTTAACATTTCAAACGATGATATCGTATGGGACTGTCTATCTTGATGAGTATTCCAAGAGAGAGAGGACATCATTAACATTCGTTGGAGGACTTATGCAGAGAACCTATGTGGAGGTTTAAGATCTGTTCGAGATACTCGAATCCATGTATTGATTCGTGATCTGTTTGAGATGTGGAAATCCATTTGGGGATTCGTGTTCTGTTCGAGTGATGAAGACTTGAGCGAGAGATGCTGAATGTAACCTTGACATTAGAAATGACTAAAACTAGAGATATGATGCATAGCCAAAGGGAATGTAGTATTTAGTAATCCCAAGGGTGCAGGCGGCTCCATCTAGTATTACTTACGAACATGCATGCGGGAGCGATGCATTTGGAACCGCGATTGTTTGGGTATGGGCCAGTTATTTATGTCCTATAATACATTCCCAAGAGATGTACGTTGATCGAAAGGATATTTCCGATCCTTTTGCAGGAATTCGGATTCGGCTCGATCCAAGAAGATCTCCATGGAAAATTCATTATGCAAACGCGCCTTAGCGATATTGATTGTATACCTATTATTGTTGTGGCGTTCACACGCCAGCTATTTGATATGATTTATATGCTACACCCTAAATATTATCATCATATCACTATATGTTAAACCTAATGAATAATTGATTTCATTAGAGGGGAAAACTGTTACGGTAATCCGTATGGTCTTAAAAAGGTGCTATTATATGACATTGTTATTTCTTAAGTTTCTCACGCTAGTTTAACAGACTGATCCAGATGTTATTTAATTATAATACTCGAGTCGGCCTCGTGTATGTTTTTAGGTTTAGCTTTGGACGCTTGGAGTCTGTGGAGAAGAGATAGATGATTATTTTTTGTACTATTCCCATTTCCGCTGCCTTATTATTTGATATATCAACATTGTGACGACGGGCAGTTATAACTGTCTAAACTGAGGAAGAACTTAGGTTTTAGTAACTTTGATATTTCTATATTCAAAGCTACCCTTTGTATTGTTACTTTGATATTATATATTACCATTCTGCTATGAGATTTTAATGTTGTGTTTTTCTTTTTCTGTTCTATTTTTTATTTTACACCAACTTTATGTCTTTACGGCACTTAGGTGCTCGGTGCATGAATACCATGGATGTATTTAGTGTCGACTTTCGAGGGTCGAAAAGTCGGGTCGTTACATTTAGTATCATAGCTCAAAGTTGAGCGAACACTTTGGTTTTAGTTGGGTATGACCCATTAGAGATAGGGTAAGCGATACTCTAGAATGAGTCGAGTGTATTATACACATAAAGGCATATCTGTATTTTGGAAACTAGAATTTTAAAATTATTCCTTAGGAATATCTCTTTCTTTGTAACCTACTCTTTAGAGTAATTCTATCCTTTAGTTTCCTAAAGCTGTTCTGATTTGATTAGGTAGTAAGAACTATGGATGCTAGAGCTTCTAATGCTGAGAGAGATGTAGTAGAAGAATTGGTGCAGGTTTGGCCATGGAAAGACTTTGCTTCGATAAGGCATAAGTTTGAGGTATTGGGCAGAAAGAGTTTCAACGACACCAAGACTATCATCGAAGTACAGGCTTGGATTAGCTTGTACAACATGGTATGTAAGGATGTGACAGATCATATCCAAGGAGCATTCAAGAATATTATTGTTATCCCGCTTTTTAACAAAGCCGTGGTACCAAAAGATCGATTGAAAACAGAGGACAGTTCGTCTCAAAGATTGGTCATACTATGCTTCACTATGGATATCGCTGGATTTTGTCCGAGTCCGGATTGAGCTACAATTGATGGGGCATGACGAGAAAGAACATAGAAGTAAGAATCTCAAATTTTAAGTCAATCCAAGTTCATATGCTCAAGTTATCACCAGTGAAAAGTGAAGGAGATAGCATTGGCTTCGAATCCATCAGAGCAGGCCCCATGTTCGAATCCATAGAACCAAGCCGTGGTTCGAACCCATCAAACGTCCCCTACTTCGGATCCCTCAAGGCAAGATACTTCGAATCCATGGGGCTACTTCACTTCGTATCCTTCAGGATGAAGACCTTCGAATCTAGTAGGGCAGAGTACTTCGAATCCATGCAGATGATTCACTTCGAATCCATCCCGTAACCTCACTTCGACTCCATCCTGTAACCTTACTTTGAATCCATCCTGTAACCTCACTTCGACTCCATCCCGTAACCTCACTTCGACTCCATCCTGTAACCTTACTTTGAATCCTCACTTCGACTCCATCCCATGACTTGCCTCGAAACCATCCAGTTGGGAAGCCTTTGTATCGGTCAACTATCGTACACCCTGATCGATACGAAGGAACATCCATTCGGTCGATTCGAAGGAACATATCTTCAAACCCACTACCTCGAATCCACTAAGTCAAGGCGGCTAAAACCATGGATGCGACCCAGTAAACTTGGAGAAAAAGATGGATCGACCCGAGAAGTGTGTGCACCACGTCATCGTTCACATGCGCCAGCCATCTATTCGACCCTATCGATTCGATGGGGATCGATTCGAACCAAGCGTAACAACCGAAAATACAACCTTGAATCCATCATAACTCGAGATCTACAAGTCCAAATGCTATGAAATTTTCACAGGAGCTTGCATACACACTGAAGAATACCAACACCAAATTTCACCTCGATTGGATGCTTTCTTGATCGATTCGAACCCTAGTTCGAATCGATCCCAAAGTGGGCCCGGATTTCCAGAATCCGGGCGTGTGGTCCCCCGCACGTGCCAGAAGCGGTCTCTCCGGATTTTAGGCGAAATATCAGCCTCCTACACCTACAAATAGAGCCCCTGGTCATTCAAAAAGGGGATCGGAGAATCTTTAGAGACAAAGCACGCCCGGGCGCTGCCAGAATTACTCCATATCACCATAGCTGACATTGATTTCGAATTTTCAGTTGTAACTTGCTGTTGATTACTGTAACAACTTGTAATCATTGAAAGAGAATCAATAAATCTACAAAAAAGTTCACAGTGGACGTAGGCAACACGCCGAACTACTATAAATCGCTTGTCTACGCATTTACTTTACTGTTGATTGGAGTTTTTGTTAGATAATACTTGCTTTGAATTTACATTCTTCATTATTATCTCTTCAACGACTCCCGAAGAGTGTTGTGACCAATTTTGGTGCAAACACTTTGGTGCTTTCACTGAGAAAACCCAGCTTTTCTCCTGCTCTTTGGATCTGTCATCGATATCGGAGTGAATAAATCTAAGAGAGAGATCCAGATCATCAAATCCAGGTTCCTTCCCTTCTATTCAGATTTGCATAAAGTCTAGGAAAGGAATCTAACTTTCAGGATGGTTAGTACAAGAACCACCTCTAACGCTGTCAATCAAGAAGAACAGGATAGACATAATCCTGCTGCACTACCTCCATCTAATCAAGATGCTATTGGACACTCGGAACCGTCATGTCCGGTTACCCGACAAGAGTTGCAATTGCTACTCCAAGAGCTGACCCAGAGTCGGCAACAACTAGCAGAACAGCTACGTGCTAACGCCGAGCTGATCAGCAAGCTGGATCGCCAGAAACGGAAAAGATCCACGAGAGACCATGCTTCTCGCTCCTCCACCGAAAGTTATTCATCTTCTGGTTATCATAATCGATCTCCACAACCCCGGCTAGATGGGAGTCATATGCCAGCCGCTGGAGATCAACCAACACTGACCGTTGGACAACTGAGAGTTGGTCCATCAGCCAGTTTCCAAACCGGACCCTCCTCCCGAGGAGGTGCCGTCCCTCACCACACCACAGAATACTGCACTACTAACGTTGTGGCTGAACCAGGGGTCGACGTCCAAGATCAGTCGAACCTGGACCGTCGTCATATCGGACGTATTCCTGAACCATACGTCCCAGAAGACTATGAGCCAAGAAGGCAAGACTTGGACTGTCGATGACATCCGGTTCAAACCCAAAGAATGGAACGTAATTATACTCCGGCGCAAATGCCGGATCTTTCAACTATGATACGTCAGATGATCCGTGAGAGTCAGGGATTCACAAATGACGATTGGGGAGTTTTTCGAAGTTACACTCCCTTTACGGACGATATTCTTACTGCTGAACCCCCACGGCGATTCAGGATGCCAACTCTACCCATGTACGAGGGAAACTCCGACCCCAACCAACATATCCTAAAATATGAATGGTCGATGACCGCTGCCAGAGCTGACGATGCAGTGAAGTGTCGTAGTTTCCCCATATCCTTGGGGGGGCATCGCTACCATGTGGTTCACTCGATTGCCACCTCGATCAATTTCTTCATTCGACCAGTTGGCCACAAAATTCATTGAACAATTCTGCATATACGTCGCAAGGCCAAAGGATGTCAACACTCTGTCCAGCGTCACCCAAGCTCTTGGAGAAACGCTCAGACACTACTTAGAGAGATTCCATACTGCATGTGCGGAGATCAGCAATCCAAATGATAACTCCATCCTTATGGCGTTGACTAAGGGGATCGACCCCGATTCTGAGTTTGGCAACTGGTTAGCTGGAAAACCACCTACATCGTTGGACCGTTTCCATGCCAAGGCAGCTCAATTCCTGAGAAGGGAAGACGCGAAACAGTCTAGGAAGCAAACTGATGCAGGACCAAGTACGGAAGGGATCCAAAACAATGTTGCTATCAAACAGTCCGGTGAGAGCTCCGTAAAAGTTCAGTTGAACTTTAAAAACAAACAAGCTCGGCGAAGAGAGAGCGTGAATCAAATTAAAAAGAGAGATCAAAATCATGGCCCGCAGCGCAAGAATCCAATGTTTGACAGTTACACTCCTCTGAATATATCACTAGAGGACTTGTACTTACAAACCTGTAATACAATTCAGTACCAAAAACCCGCATCAAGACCGTCGTCAGAGAAGCAAATCCAGACGGGAAAGTTTTGCAGGTTCCATAAAAGCTACGGGCATAATACAAACGAGTGTCGTCACTTACGAGATCTCGTTGATAAATTGATCAGAGAAAAGAAACTGGAACAGTTTGTTCGGACGCCGCAGCCAGGAGAAGCGGGCCCATCAAATCAAAGTAATGAATCCAATCATCTGATACAGGAAGACTCCACCCCCACCGGCTGGAGGTTAGTAGTAAATGCTGTTGGAGGTATCCCTCATCCAACAAAGCGAAGCTGGGATGAGATGAAATCATATGCCAGTCCTACTAGATATGCGGATGCTGCATGCTGTAGAAATTTGAAAGATAGAGTTCCGATCAAATGACAGAAAGTAATGACTGACGACATCGTATTTCAGTGCAGTAATGATGACAGAATCATAGTCCCGACTACCGATCCACAAGTCATATCAGCTCAGGTAGGCCATGTGTGGATGAAAAGGATTCTGGTTGACAGCGGAAGTTCCGTAAATATAATATTTAAGCGAGCCTACGACCAAATGAATCTGAATGCCAAAGACTTGAAACCATGCTGATCCAGTATTCGCGGCTTCAACGGGAGCGCGGCCATACCCGTTGGAGAACTAGAAATACCGATGGAGTTGGGAACTGGACAGTGTTGCAGAGTTCGGACATTGCGATTCGTGGTGATGGACATAGATTCACCGTACAATGCTTTCTTAGGCCGACCAGCCCTTGTTGAATTCAGGGCTGTTATCGCCCCGTGTTGCCTAACCTTAAAATTCCCCACTGACAAAGGAGTTGGTGTTGTTATGGGAGACCAGGCCGACTTAAGAACTGTCATACTCCGAAAGCGAGTTTCCCGGTCGCACGATGTCAATGTTCAACCCCAAACCTTCAAAATTGGTGATTTCGTCTATGGAAGAGTGCACTCAACACCATCGCACGTGAAACCAACGTGGGAAGGGCCATGTGTGATTGAGCAAAAACTCGAGGATGACCTGTTCTTGCTGTCGACATTGGGCGGTCCTATTTTGCCAAGAGCCTGGAGAAGCGAGAACCTTCGCCATTGCTACGCATGACAGGCTCTATTCAATCTATGAATACTTTACAATTTTCTTTACATTCTGAAGTTTGAACTTGTAATAAGGCACTGACTTTGCCATATTTTCTTATTTCAGTAATAAAGTACTATCTCTTCAAGCTAGAACTGTGATTCACCGAATGCAACGTTCAACAATCACGACACACGAAGAGCTAAATTCCATCAAACAATGGAATTTATTCAAATAGCGAGTGACTGTGATACGACCGGCCACTCACTAAGTGAAACCCCATCTCGCGGGCAAGCCATCACATCAAAGGCTGAACAGGACCAACACACGACAGTCCTACAACTAACTCCAACTTTCTAGAGCGTGAATTGGAGTATAAACATTCAATAACTCGTTCTCAGAGCGCGAACGGACTCCAACTTCCCAGAGTGTGAATTGGAGTATAAACAACGGACTCCAACTTCCCAGAGTGCGAATTGGAGTATAAACATTCAATAAATCGTTCCCAGAGCGCGAACGGACTTCAAATTCCCAGAGTGCGAATTGGAGTATAAACATTCAATAACTCGTTCCCAGAGCGCGAACGTACTCCAAATTCTCAGAGTGAGAAGTGGAGTATAAACATTCAATAACTCGTTCCCAGAGCACCAACGGACTCCAAATTCCCAGAGTGCGAATTGGAGTATAAACATTCAATGACTCGTTCCCAGAGCGCGAACGGACTCCAAATTCCCAGAGTGCGAATTGGAGTATAAACATTCAATAACTCGTTCCCAGAGCGCGAACGGACTCCAAATTCTCAGAGTACGAATTGGAGTATAAACATTCAATAACTCGTTCCCAGAGCGTGAACGGACCCCAACTTCCCAGAGTACGAATTGGAGTATAAACATTCAATAACTCGTTCCCAGAGCGCGAACGGACTCCAACTTTCCAGAGTGCGAATTGGAGTATAAACATTCAATAACTCGTTCCCAGAGCGCGAACGAACTCCAACTTCTCAGAGTGTGAATTGGAGTATAAACATTCAATAACTCGTTCCCAGAGTGCGAACGGACTCCAACTTCCCAGAGTGTGAATTGGAGTGTAAACATCCAACAACTCGTTCTCAGAGCGCAAACGGACTCCAACTTCCCGGTGTGCGAATTGGAGTATAAACATTCAATAAATCGTTCCCAGAGCGCGAAGGACTCCAACTTCCCAGAGTTTGAATTGGAGTATAACATTCAGCAATTCGTTCCCAGAGTGCGAACGGACTCCAAATTCCCAGAGTGCGAATTGGAGTATAAACATCCAATAACTCGTTCCCGGAGTGCGAACGGACTCCAACTTCCCAGAATGTGAATTGGAGTATAAACATTCAGCAATTCGTTCCCAAAGTGCGAACGGACTCCAAATTCCCAAAGTGCGAATTGGAGTATAAACATCCAATAACTCGTTCCCAGAGTGCGAACGGACTCCAACTTCCCAGAGTGTGAATTGGAGTATAAACATTCAATAACTTGTTCCCAGAGTGCGAACGGACTCCAAATTCCCAGAGTGCGAATTGGAGTATAAACCTCCAATAACTCGTTCCCGGAGTGCGAACGGACTCCAAATTCCCGGAGTGCGAATTGGAGTATAAACATCCAATGAATCGTTCCCAGAGTATGAATGGACTCCAAATTCTCAGACTGCGAATTGGAGTATAAACATCAAATCCATCGTTCCCGGAGTGTGAACGAATTCCTAAAGAGCCCAAATAGGTGTGACTGACCATCTATCGGCCAACTCCAACTTCCCAGAGCATGAATGGAGTACAAACATAAATTACAGGTTCCCGGAACGCGAACCCAAACATACATTCTGTCTCCAAATTCCCAGAGTGTGAATTGGAGCATAAAGACCAAGTCAAAGTTCCCGGGTTGTGAACCGAAGTATCAATACTAACTCCAAGTTCCCAGAGCGTGAAGTGGAGTATAAACATCAATTCCAGGTTCCCGGAGCGCGAACCATGTTACAAACATCGATAAACTCTCAAATTCCTGAAGTGCAAACCAGATTATCAATCTCAAATTATCCTATGTCCCCAGAATATGGACATGTGCTTAATATTTGCAACAAGTGCGATCAACCACAAAAATACAAATATTGTTCCCCGAAACTGGGGGGCAAAAAAGCTAAGTGTTAGTCACTAGCCAAAGTGATACATTGTCCGGAGTTCAACTTATTCATCGATCACAACTTGTGACTAAGATCTTCAGACTTGGTAAATAAAACGAACTCTACTTGACAGTAAAAACACCACAAGTACACCGGACTGAAAGCTAAACACTACAAATACTTAAGAACAAAAGAGATGAGAATTGAAACAATGAAATTGAATTTAATTTCAACTAACTATATATGAAGATTCATATACAAGTTCTTTCAAAAAATTCCTACTAGTAGGGGGCCAAGCCCGCATCTATACATAGCCTATGAAAGAAAAAAAATGACTTCCTAGCTGACAAAAATGCACTAGAGGGAGTCATCTACTTCTTCTTCCTCGGTTTCCTCTTCAGCGCAGGACCACTGGATCCGCTAGCAATCTTCCTCTTCGACCCCGTATCCTTAGGCGGATCTTCCTCTGATGAGGGCATGATATCGATATACTCCTCCGAACTTGAACTTAAAGGAATATTTTCTTCTCGAGGGGTCGAAGGAGTCGGGTCTACCACCGAGGGAGGAGCGGGTGCGCTGGTTCCGACTAGCGCATCCCCAGAAGATGTCACCGCAAGAGGAGTGGGATCAACCGCCGTCATAGCACGCTCAGAATTACCATCGTGCGCCGCCGCTTCCATCTCTGCTTCAATTTGAGCAAGTATCTCAGTCTCATGAGCAGCACGAGACTCACGATAGGTAGCGGTGGACTGTTACAATGCAGTAGAAGCAGGTGGGAACGTGCCGAGAACAAATGACATGTCAACAAAGGGGTCACTGTGCTGGCTCAAGAGCTCATTCATCATCTGTTCATCGAAAGTAATTGAACCCCCCTGTGTCACCTCAGTCGGTGCGGCTATCGTCGTGGCGATTGCTTCAGTAATGATGGCCTCCTGTTTTTGATGTGGCTCTTGGACTGCAGGAGGCACCGTCGATGTTACTTTATTCACTGAGCAAGAAAGAAAAGAAGTGTCAGAACATGCTTCTATACGACTACTTCAGTTCAAACACATAGTAGATTTGTGCAGAGTACCTTCCTCAACTTGACTCGTACCTAACCAAGCAGCTTCAGAAGAGTGCTCCCTGATGGGAGATAAGCGTGGCTGCTCAGGGTCGTAGCCTGAGACCAACTGTGGCTCAGTCGCTGGTGTAGGCTTCGTTCCAGATGAAGTGATCATCTCTGAACTTGTAGATGGATGCGCAACGCCAGACCCTTCACCAACTTCCAAGTGTTGGGTACCCAGCTTCTCTCTAGCATGAGAGACCGTGAAATCGTGGAGAACCTTCTTCTCTTCATCAGTCAATATGTGGTTCTCCAACTCAAATTCATCAAAAAATTTGCCTGGATGTAATGCTTTCTCTTCTTCAACTAGTAAATTCCAGGCGTTGAACAAATGCGTCGGATAATCATCAAGCCATGCTAGATTTCTGTGCCTCAGCACATTAGCGTTATAAGTGACAAGAAGTTATTCTATCTCTGTCTCCAGCTTAGTCTCTGCTTGACGAACTTTCTCATCGACTTCGGCTTCTGTCTCGCGGACCTTCCCCAAGGCCGCATCTCTCTCTTTCCGAAATTCCACCGCCTGGTCACACGCTTCCATTGCAGAAATGTTAGCGTGTCTCTTTCCTTCACAATCTCTGCAACTTTGGCCTTGAGCTCATTTAGCTCTTTCACGGCCACATCCCGCTCAGCAGTCACGATGGTATTTCGGTGGCCCATGTCTTCCACCATAGCGTAATGTTCACGCTTCATCCTATCCATCGCTGCCTGAGCCTCATCTGCTCTTCTAAGAGCCTCAATCTCCGACTTTCGAGAAGATTCGACCTCACTGCCGAGCGCCTGAATGATGCGGTCCTTTTGACCAAGTTCTTTCTCCAACTTCTCGATCGTGGCCGCTCGATCAAAGGCCACTTTTGATGCTTTCTTAGCGGTCTTCGACCACTCTTGATACTGGAAGAATACGTCCGAGAGATAATCATGCATCATAGGAGCAACTGTCGACGGTATCCTCTTCAGATGCGGGGGGAAAACGAACCCGTCAAAACAATTTTCAGGAAATTCTTTCCTCAGTTGAGCAAGCCTAACCGCTCCTTCCCCCGAAGGCTCCGTCAATATCTGTTCTGTTGACGGGGAGGCCGCAATCTCCGTTCTGCAGTGAATATCAGACCTCGATGGTTGGGAAGGCGGCTTGGGCCGTGGAATTTCTGGAGGCGGTGTGTGAGCTCTAGGAGGTGGCGTGCGAGATCGAGATCGCCGCCTATAATCTTTTTCTCTGTCAGAGCGCTCGTGACTCGAGCGCCCATAGTCATAATCTCTGTCTCCTTCCCTCCTATAGGGCTCGTAATATGAAGAAGACTGGCGTTTCTTACGGAGTCTGCCAAGCATTGGACCTCTACCAGACATGGTACCTGCGAAACATAAAGTGAAATTAGTAATCTCTCACAGTGAACGTATTACACTTAGAAATCGTGTAGTGCCGTGAAGTGTGAATGTGGGCGCAACCCCCCGACCAACCAGATGTGTCAACCACACTAGTGGGCAGAGACTCGCTCAAAACTAAAGCTTCTGAAAATTCTCCCAGTCCGGCATCATGCTGCAAGGACACATCATACGGAATTGGAATATCGGCGAGCCCTTCATAAAGATTTTCAGTTCTTGAAGGAGACATCTCCGAGATTCTAACTCCGAGAGCGGATCGAGCCGTGACAACCGATTTCCATCTTCCCTTTTTATGTGGCTTAACGACGGCTGCCTTGCCTTTTCTTTGTTCTTGGTATCTTGAGCCACATCCGCAGATTCACCCAATGGCTCGTCATCTATATGAGTTCTCTCCGAGTCGGACTCCTCAATTATGACAACCTTAGGTCTTCTTCGTTTGACTCGTTCTTTCGAGACGGTTCTTAAGACACCGTCAAGCATTATGCTTTGCCTCCGCTCAATCAACCCAAGGATTCTGAGATTAGTATCTGTCAGTAGCAACTCAATGTTCCTCTCTTCACTTGGGATTTCTTGAAATACCCGAACTATCTCTTTAAAACGCTCACCTTCAGGTCCTGAATTACGGCTGAAAAAAGAAAAGAGATGTGAGTTCGAATTTGAATACATCGGTTCCATCGACTACCCGAAAAGATAGCAATACTTACGTCTAAATAGCCATCGTCGAGCGAACCCTGGAGGGCATCTGACATAAAACCACTCCGTGCTGAAGTAGCTCAATCTAGTCCAAGCCCCCGTGATCACTTGGCAATTTCTTGCAGCCTCCAAGAATGTGAAAGATGGACTATCGGCCCGACTCTTGAAGTTAAACAAGTATCTGATCTCGATCGGAATTGGCGGTCGATGGAGATATTCCATAAATGCAATGAACAAGCTATTGAGCGACGCGTATTCGTTCGGGTGCAGTTGAGAGGGGGCGATCCTCAAAAACGACAATACTTCTCTTATATACTGGTTAAACGGAGGGAGTGTCCCAGCTGCGCACGCGTGGCGATTGAATGCTGTATATCCCTCCGGTGGATTGTGCGGTCTATCATTTGGCCCCGGCAGTAGCACGTCATCCAGCGACAAACCATGCCTTAAGCATATTCTTCCTAGCACGTCTTCCGAAATGTTAGACGGAACAAAATCTGATGGATTACTAATGAAGGATGCGTCAGGTAACTCATCCGGAGCTGGACCAATTACTTCAATCTCAATCTCTGGTACTTCAAGCATGGGAAGGACTGAACTCTGAGTTTCTTGCGGTTGCGAACTTGAAGTTTCCATAACTAGCTAACTCATGAGAAATCATCATTAGATGCTAAAAAGCCCGTGCATTCCCAGTGTAAAGTGCATGTGTCGTGCAGTGCAGTACATCACTTGAGTATGTTCTATGGAATAAACTATAATGTATGAACGACAAAACTCCGAAAATCAGACCAGGAATGACCGTCATTGCTGACAGTCGCAACCGTGCCATCCACTTGCAAACAATCGACCCAAGTTGAAGTTCTTACATTTTTGTTAAGTTACAGTTCCATCGGCGAGCTTTGAAAGGTAGTCCAATATGCAGTTCTACGGTCAAGTTCAATCATGCAACGCAGAAGCTCGTCGGAGTCAAGTATTTTTTATGTGTGCAAAAAATTCTCTAAAGTTCATTTAGTTTCAACTTGGAATCGGTCGCTGCAGTTCAAATTCGTATCAGATCAAAGAAAAATCGTCAACCATGTTCGAATCGATACGCTTCATATGGATAAATTTCGAATCGATACACTTCGTATCGATCGCATTCGACTCGATACATTTCGTATCGATCAGTTCGAAACGATGAGTTTCGTATCGATCCAGGGCACGCCATGCCGTATCGATTCAAGAACACCGGCTCCGCATCGATCGTTGTTCCCATATTCGTATCGATACGAAGTCGCATGATTTCCTTCGATTCGAAGGCACCACAACTCCTTCTTCTCCAAAACAGGGCCTCGACTCCATGGCCGCGCATCCATCCCCAATTTGCTCCCATTTGCCCAGATCTTAAAGTTATCAATACCGACCGTGAAAGCAAGGAGGATGGATTAAGATCTTCGAGTTTCATCGTTCTAAACACGATACTACCCATTAAATTACCTGATTTTAATGTTTAACTTAGGGGAATCAAAGAACTGGATCGATTCGAAGACGTGGCAAACTGCTCTCGGAAGCTTCGAGTCGATGCAAGGGCACAGAGAGTAAGAGACAAACAGTAAAAGTTAAACAGTGAGAAAATGGCCAAGTAAGAATTATTTATATGAGGCCATAGAAGAACCGAGACGATTCGCCTCCCAGTAAAACTTGACCGGTCACAACCAGTCAAAACACCATCGGTTCGAAAACTCCGTTCGAATCCATTTGTCTAAGGCCTTATCGATGCGAAGTTACCCTCACACTTCATCGATACGAAGTATACAACTGACGCTGTACAGAGGACATTGAGCGCCATCGATGCGAAGCGCACAGTGGGCACATCGATTCGAAGCCCCTGTTCACATCAACAAATTCACAACTCCATCCACAACCTACCGATACGAACGATGATTTCGTATCCATCATTTCCCATCGATACGAATGACAATTTCGTATCCATCCTTTCTCATCGGTACGATTGGGTGATTCGTATTCATCCAAGCCATCGATATGAATGTCGATTTTGTACCCATCATAGCATAAGCATACTTCATCAATACGAATGTTGATCTCGTACCCATCGACGCTCACACCCATCGATTCGAAATGTTACATTCGCACAACACAACACAAAGTCGATTCCATCAACCTTCTATATCGGTTCAGGAGAGGGTCGATATGAAGGGACTTCTCAAAACGACCATCAAGCGTTGTCTCAACTCAAATTTCCAAATCGGTTCAGGAGAGAATCGATACGAAATTCAATAGCAAACAAAACTGACAACGACGTGTGGACACACAACGTTAACGAGGGTCAAACTAACATATGTGCATATATGTCGGACTAATATTCGATTTTAAACATTTACAGGGATCGAATATTCATCTTGTTACGAATACAACAACCAACAGCCGTGCATTATTCCGCAGCGATCAGTCATAGCAAAGCGAGGTTACAACCTTCGACAAAAGAGCAATGATTGTTGAGAGAGAAATCGCAGCTTTTCAAAGCACGTCATGTTCCACAAGACGTACTTTGAGGGGCAAATGTTATCCCGCTTTTTAGCAAAGCCGTGATACCAAAAGATCGATTGAAAACAGAGGACAGTTCGTCTCAAAGATTGGTCATACTATGCTTCACTATGCATATCGCTGGATTTTGTCCGAGTCCAGAATGAGCTACAATTGATGGGGCATGACGAGAAAGATCATAGAAGTAAGCATCTCAAATTTTAAGTCAATCCAAGTTCATACGCTCAAGTTATCACCAGTGAAAAGTGAAGGAGATAGCACTGGCTTTGAATCCATCAGAGTAGGCCCCATGTTCGAATCCATAGAACCAAGCCGTGGTTCGAACCCATCAAACGTCCCCTACTTCGAATCCCTCAAGTCAAGCTACTTCGAATCCATGGGGCTACTTCACTTCGTATCCTTCAGGATAAAGACCTTCGAATCCAGTAGGGTAGAGTACTTCGAATCCATGCAGATGATTCACTTCGAATCCATCCCTTAACTTCACTTCGACTCCATCCTGTAACCTTACTTCGAATCCATCCTGTAAACTCACTTCGACTCCATCCCGTAACCTCACTTCGACTCCATCCTGTAACCTCACTTCGAATCCATCCTGTAACCTCACTTCGACTCCATCCCATGACTTGCCTCGAAACCATCCAGTTGGGAAGCCTTCGTATCGGTCAACTATCGTACACCCTGATCGATACGAAGGAACATCCATTCGATCAATTCGAAGGAACATATCTTCAAACCTACTACCTCGAATCCACTAAGTCAAGGCGGCTAAAACCATGGATGTGACCTAGTAAACTCGAAGAAAAAGATGGATCGACCCGTGAAGTGCGCGCAATACGTCATCGTTCACATGCGCCAACCATCGATTCGACCCTATCGATTCGATGGGGATCGATTCGAACCAAGCATAACAACCGGAAATACAATCTTGAATCCATCATAACTCGAGATCTACAAGTCCAAATGCTATGAATTTTTCACAGGAGCTTGCATACATGCTGAAGAATACCAACACCAAATTTCACCTCGATTGGATGCTTTATTGATCGATTCGAACCCTAGTTCGAATCGATCCCAAAGTGGGCCCGGATTTCCAGAATTCGGGCGTGTGGGCCCCCTCACGTGCCAGAAGCGGTCTTCCCGGATTTTAGGCGAAATATCAGCCTTCTACACCTATAAATAGAGCCTCTGGTCATTCAGAAAGGGCATCAGAGAATCTTTAGAGACAAAGCACGCCCGGGCGCTGCCAGAATTACTCCATATCACCATAGCTAACATTGATTTTGAATTTCCAGTTGTAACTTGCTGTTGATTGCTGTAACAACTTGTAATCATTGAAAGAGAATCAATAAATCTGCAATAAACTTCATAGTGGACATAGACAACACACCGAACCACTATAAATCGCTTGTCTACGCATCTACTTTACTGTTGATTGGAGTTTTTGTTAGATAATACTTGCTTTGAATTTACATTCTTCATTATTATCTCTTCAACGACTCTCGAAGAGTGTTGTGACCAATTTTGGTGCAAACAATTATAAGTATGACTTTTTGGTTCGAGGGTTCGGCTACAAGGCTGTTTATATCTATGCTGACCAGAGGCAACAAGCGAAAGTTTCAGCCACCGATAGATATTTTTGGTTTAACTTATTATAAGTGTTGGCAGAAGGGACACTTTGCTTGGTGTTGTAAGTTGGGGAAAGAAGGGTAGGCGGTTAGAGCGTAGATAGTGAAAGCACCAATTGAGAAGTTTCCAAAGCTTGAGGCACAATTTGCACCAAAAGGTTGTTACAATGCCATCAACCTAGACATTTTGTTAGAGATTGCCATATGCTTAAATGTGGGGAGCAGCGAAGGTTTTCGCTGTTTCTGCAGCTGAGAAGGAGAGGCTGATTTTTGAGGGTATACTATCTATTTATAGGTTACTTATTTGTGTTTAAGTTGATATTAGTGCTTCTCATAGTTTAATATCCCGTAACCTTGATTATTTGGTCATGCTCGGCATGTTAGGAACATTAAGTATTGTTTGTGATTGATTTGTCCTCAACCAGTTTATAAGTAGCTTTACCTTTTTACGTCATGAGTTGGGTAGACAATAATTGTGGGTACATTGAACAAACACCTTATGAATCAAGTTTCACGGTTTGACTATAAGGCGTTTAGTGACAATGTTGGGTTAGAAGTTAAAATTTAGTAAAAGAAATTTACTATAAACAAAATGGAAAGATAAAATATTTTGGAAATGGATATTTGTGAAAAGATTTATATAAGAATGTGATTTTATACAAATATAGGTTATAAAAATATGATTTATAAAAGAAAAGGGTTTAAATGGAGAATTTGAGAACTTACATCTCGGTATTTCTGAAAATGGCTCTTTCAAGATTTTGATGAAAATAATAATAGCATTATTTGAAAGTAAATATTTGGGAAATTGGTTTAGAAGATGGAGATCATGATACTTAGTATTATTATACGAAGTATTTTGTATTGCTTTGGAATGATTTTAGTTAAATACCGAAAGTATGGTTTGGATATTCTAAACTCACTTCTGTCACTTGAAAATAATTTTGGTGATGTCTGCAGCATCATTGGCGTTCATTTTCAGATTTCTAAGTGTGGGATGCTACAAAATTGCATTGCTAAAATGGATTTCGATTTAAATTCTGAAAGTATGATTTGATATACAAAAGTTATATGTATATATTATTTCAAAATGATTTGAAATGAAAGCGGTGTTTAGTTCTAAAGTTTTATATTTAAGTTATTTCATGGACACATAAAGTCTATACGTAAGGAAAGTATGATATGTCCATCGTGATATGATATGATGTTTGATAGTTTTGATTATTAAAATGGAACGAAATTTTCGACCATTTTGGATAATTAGGAACTTCCGAATTATTATAGTACTTGAAACTAAGTGGCTCTAAAAACATAAAGTTGAGTTTATGTAACACTTGAATTAAAAGGGAGTAAGTTGAAACAAGTTTAAATTTGTTAAACATACTTATTAAGAAAAACAAAGTGATGCTCTGTATGTGCTCTTAGGATGAAATGGAGTATTATACGAGCATGAACTTAAGTTATATAATATGGATAAAATTGAAGTTATGTTTTATGAAATGATTCATAATGGGTTTTAATAGAGAATGTCATACTAATTGTGTAAACAAATGTAACCAAGAAGATATTGGAATAGTTAAGAAACCAATAGGATAAATACATAAGTTGTACTTAGACCGTTTTATTCGCATGACTATTCTTGATCCATTATTCGAGCACATGTTTTCGAGGTGGTTTACATTGGTCCGAATAAGGATTTTTCACTTGGTTCTCGATAGCAAACACTTGATATGGGTTCTTGATACGTATCTCGATGTTTTCTATCATAGTATATGGCTATGTAAGGAGAATGGAGGTTTCTAATCAAGAAACCAAATCATAATCCACAATAGAGAGGTCAAACGATCTATGTTGGTTTGAAAGTGAAATCTATGTGATCGAGTAAGTGATCAAATCAGATATTGTGTATGGATGGTGTTAGCACCAAAATTGGTCACTAACACCCTTAGAGATATTGTGTAGAGAGATTAATGAAGAAAATTAATTAAAATAGAGAACAATATGTAAATTTCAGTGCAGAGAACAAGAACACCAAATTTATAGTGGTTCGGCGCAACTGCCTACGTCCACTTTGAAGTTGATTTCTGTTGATTTCTATTGATAATTGATTACAGATACAATCCGTTTCTAATTACTTGAATACAATTGAAAACAAAAGATTAAGTCTTGAATAAGTGTTGAATGCGGCAGAGTTTCCCCAGTGTTCCCAAAAAACTCCTTCTTTTCACTGTGCCCCTGCCTCTCTATTTATAGACGAAGATGAGTTGGGCTTCCCTGGTGGGCCTGCTGGCTGAATATCTCGGCCCAAATGGAGTAATCTCTATGTGCCGACCCATAGATGCCCAACGTCGAATGCCGAACAGTGGCATAAATGCCGAACAATCTCCTGATGCCGAGCGCAGCGAGGCCGAACACTATGAATGCCGTGGGAAACATTTACACCGAACGATACTGGAAGCCGAACCAGTGACTTGGATGAACGATGTCTTGGCCGAACGATGTTTGTACGCCGAGCAGAACTTAGGCCGGACGATACTTTGGCCGAACATTACCCAGACCGAAATATGTCTTGGCCGAACGATTTTTAGGTCGGCCAATAGTTGGGCCGAACGGTAGTTGATGTCGGACAATTCTTCCATGCATAACGTTTTCACATGCCGAACGTTATTCCATTCCGAACGTTTCTCAATGTTGAATGCTCTGTAGTGTCGAACGTTCCATAGACGCCTAACAAACTTGGATGTCGAGTGCTTCTTGTATGCCGTTCACCGAACGATCCAGTTGAGCTGATCGGTGGGGATGCCGAGTACTAAGTTGCTTGGTCAAATCCCCAAGAAATACTTGCCCCCCAAAGTGCATTACGTGGCCGAACGTGGTGCGATTTGAATCATGCGCCCTCTGTGCTTTGTCCCTGGCCGTGGTCCAGTTTCCTCAATGGTGACTTCCCTCAATCGCTAGATGAAGTGATGCCTGCCGAACAGTATAGCCGAAGCCGAACGCTTCACGTTATACCGAACGACTTTGTATACCGAAGCCGAACGGTGTGGCCTTGACCGGTTCCACCGGCCATAGTCTCTTCAACTTCTTCTTCTTTCCTATAAAGGCCAGTGTCTTCCTCCTTCTTCTCTTTTCACTTTTTACCTCCGCTATCTCGTACTTGCAAATTTCACCTGTTAACAGCCTCCAAAGATTTAACATTCCTTCCCAACCCATTCGGCACTAACTAAAGTTGTGCCCTTAACTCCAGATTCCTCCAAGTCTCGATCCCCTAACTAGGTAACGATCCCACCATCTAAATCCTTTCCTCGAATAAATAGGTTTTAACACGAGGCTCGAGTTCGTAAATTAGAACTATAGCCGATAGGTGTTGCGTGGACGAATGAATCAAAGTTCGATTAGGATATTTCTTAGGGCTAGATGGTATGGTGTGGAAGAGAAATGGCCAGAGTCGAGTACACGAGGGAAATGTTGGGAGGTGTATTATGGTATGGCACGGTTCCCTCGCACCGAACGAGATTGGAGGGTAGAATAGAGGAAGAGCAAGAATTGGCTAGGATGCCGAACAACATGGTTCGGTCTGGCTTGCCGAACGATTCGTCATCGTCGCTCGGTATGGTTATGTGCGGAGTGCCGAGCATTGGGGTTCGGCGTAACTCTGGTTCGACATGATTCACCACATGCCGAGCAGTGGAATGGTAGGACAGGAAGGGAGCATGACTTAGGTGGGATGCCGAGTGTTATTTCGGCCAAATAGAATTTTGGCCGAACGATACTTTGCCTTACGCTACCTAGGTCGAAGATAGTTAGGCCAAACGAAAGTTTGGCCGAACAACATTCAGGCCGAGCGGTAGCTAGGCCGGACGAAGGTTTGGCCGAACAATATTCAGGCCGGACAACTTTTTGGTCAAGCCATTATGAACGTCGAACCATCCCTTAGCTTAGGCCGAACACTTGTTTACCTTGCCTAATCATATAACAAAACAAGGACAAGGACTCCAGCATGCTAGCATATCAAACTGATCCAGACTGATAACTTCCTAGCTTCGATAGACACGAGCCTGAATTTAAATCGACATAATCGGTTAACTTCTTCTAACATTTTCTGAATCCGAAACTGTAAACATCATAAGGCAGGCTTTTAGAGATGGTTAGCGATGACGGTCTTCGAAGACGACGATTCGAAGCTCAATTTTATAATATTAACTTTGTGACTTTCAATTTTTCAGCGCTTACACATGAATGAAGCACTAGTTCACACACCACACGGGGGGGATTCTTGTGTTGTTAATTATGACGTCGATTGTTTTTCATGTATAGTTCAAACAGGTGCTCTCGTCAAACTCAATATTTATTGGAGATGTCTAAGAAATCTAGCTCCGCCACAATCTCGGATAGACCCGGGCCGTCTTCTAAACAAGGGGTCGTGGATACTTCTAACCCGTCGACTTCCCCCGCTCATTACTTAGCTCCCGATGCCCTGGAAGCATCAATTTTCTTGGACAACCTGGTCGATTCACAAGCTTCGAAGGTCAATGAAGCTTCGCTCCGGCAAATATGCTCTATCCATAGAATCCCATTTGACGACGTGCTGGTTCCATCGGGGCTTGATCGTCCACACCTGCCCCCAGTTGGATACACTGCCTGTAATAAATTTATGTGCTGGGTCGGCAGTGTGCCACCGTTTAACTTATTTCTTCGGGACGTGCTGCAATACATCGACATCGCCCTGTCGCAACTGCACCCAAACGGTCACGCCTTCATCTATGACACCTACATTCTCTTCATGACTGTCCTCTCTAGGCCTCTAACTCCTGGAGACATCAGATATATTTATATGATCAAGAAGCGGAGAGATAGCCCCTCCTTTGTGTTCCTCAAGCCGCACCATAAATGCCAAATTTTAACCGGAGCGTGGAGCAAGTTTTCTGTACAAACGGGAATGGTTCTATGTGCGTTGCCCTCCTAGTTTCGTGAGGAGATGGGTTAAAGGAAATACGTCTTCTTCTTGGAACGGTACTCATGTTTGGTCGAAGCTATGCCTTTTCTGACCCTTGTTTCATCTTCTCAGGTATCAATCCACCTCCTGACGGCCGCAGATACTCTTAGGCCATTGAAGTTATCAGAGCTCTTCCCACCGAAGAACGAGACATCCGAACTCTCATTTTGAATTCGTTACTGTCGAGGTTCGGACTGTTAGCAGAAGGTCGTTGGGTAAGCCTTCCTGAGGGCATCTCCATACCCAAGCCCGCATCCGGTAAAGGGAAAAAATGAGTCGAGTCGTCATCAAGTCACACCCCCGATGCATAGGAAGAGGGGGAAATTCAAGGGAATGAAACACCCGAAGCACAAGGTGAGAACTTGGGTCCCACTCAGGATCCAATAGTCGAAGTACATGATATCGAAACATCATCTTCCCCTTCAAAGAGGGAAAAGGGATTGACGTACAAGATTAGGAAGGAGAAGGTTGAAGAACTTCAAAAGTTACGCTCTTTCCAACAGAGAAAGAGGCCTCTTCATGGCGCGTAGAAAGTTATTTAAAGGGCCTATCGAACATCTCCATTCCGGATGACCTGCTCAATTACGGCTTTGATGATCTGGAGGCATTCAAGCTTCATTCGCCCATCAGAGGCAATGCGGGCGCTTTAACCCAAAGTCAGGGAGAAAAAACTCCCATTAGCAAAGCGACTGGTCCGTCAGGGGGAAACACTAGGACACACACGAACACTTGCACTTCAATTTGCATTTAGATTTTCGTCGTCACACTAGTCTTTGCTGATTCGTTGTTATTTAAATTCTATGCAGGTGACATGGGGTGCTCACATGGATTCGATCGCCTTCATGATTCGTCTATTTTTTATCAATCTGGACGGGACTCGGATTCCGGAAGATTCCGTGATAGGGATGGTGATGGCGATAAAGACTATCATTCCCGGGACTCGTCATCTCGGAAGAAAACTCACTATCAGCCAAAATACCACCAGGATACTTCCTCTCACCCGGAGCAAAGCAAAGACAAGCGCGACCATAAGTGGTCGCAATCTGATGCTCCCCGGGACCAACACTCTGATTCCTCTTCTACTCAACAGTCCCAAGATTCTCACAGGAGAGCCGAACTTTCAAAGCCGTCTCCTCCCGCTCCCGCAACAGACCCAACAGTATCAGAGAGGTTGGCCGAGCTTAAAGATAAATTTCCAAAAATCTTCTTCGACGACCTAAAATTCCTCCCGGTGATTCATCCTATCCCCGGTCATGTCAAGAAGAGTGCCATCGCCTGTACCAACGACGTCTATGTTCAACATGACACGTTTGTTCATTTGGCTGAAAAACTTTCAGAAGTCTCCGTGGAGCGCCAACATGAAATCGATCGCCTGAAGCTTGTGGCTATCCACGACAAAGATATCATTAAGGCCCAGGACAAAGAAATCGCAACTTACAAGTCTGAACTTGAAATCGCCCATCAGAGCGCCAAAGACACCGTTGAGGCTGTCTCTCGTCTGGAATCAACTCACAAGAAAGAACTCGACGAGGCGGTTCAACGCTGTGGGGCTTTGGCTCTAGAGAAGGACTCATTTCAAAAGGAGAGGGACACATTCAGCCTCCGAGTCAAGGAACTTGAGGAGCAGCTCCGCAGAGAGAAGGAAGAGAAAACGACTGCACAGGAAGAGTCACAACGATACTGTGACGAGATCGTTGCCACTCGACTCTTTAAAGAAAAACTTGAGGGTGAGCTTTCCGGAGTTGAGGCATTAAAGAGTGTAGCCCGTGAAGAGGGCAAGAAGATAGCGTCCATGGATATCGACTCGTGTCTCGAGGCGGCTAGGGAAGAAGGCAGAGGAGGTCAAAATCATGTTTGACTCGCTAATCGCTGAATTCAACGCCCGCGTTCTCATGCACCGAGACTTGACTTTTTTGGGCGAGGGCTATCTTGAATCTTTAGCTGAGGCATGGGAGGCCTTGATAGAAATCAGGAAGGCCAAGCACGGCACCGAAGAGATTGATGAGGGGGCCTTGATAAAAGAATTACTCAAAGGAAATGAGCCTTCGGCCTTGTCGGCGGCCAACGCTATTTATTACAAAGGCTCCCCCTCAAAGAAAGGGAAAGAAGTTATTACCGGTCCATCCGGGATCGTGCCTCAGGCTCATGTGCCTATTCAATCAGCCGATCGGCCGATACTCGATCCATTTGAGCAGCATATTGGTTATAATCCAGAGGACCCTGGCCTTGGTGTCCATATTCTGTCTCCCAATCCGGAGGGTGAGACCCCCTTGGCGGCTGAGAGCTTGCCGGAACCTGGTAGATAACCCTTCATTTTAAGATTCCAGAAGTCGTTATTCTTTATGAAGGACTATTGTATTCTAATTCTCGTTTTTTTTGATTTTGTGCAGGCCGTTCTGATCCCGATCCCACTCCGAGATGCGATGTCGCCAAGGAGGCAGAGAAGGAAACGAGTGAGGCCCCTCATGCAGGTGAGGCTCCCGGTCCAGACGCCCAAGTGATCAGAGCGCTCGATGAAGATAAATCTGAGGCTTCCTCTCCCATTGATGGGAGTTATGAAGTTGAGATTACAGGCGTCTCCGAGCATACATCCGAGCTGAGCATGAAGGAGAGGCTTGAGAAAGAGAAGGAAGAGATGCCCAAGATCAAGGTCGAAACTCAAGCCATGGACCCCGATGATCCTTTGAACAAGCTGTTGAAGATCATCCTCCCTGGCAGGTCCAAACCAATGGATGTTCCTCATACTTCTTCGGCTGTCACTCCTCCATCAAAGAAGGGTACCAAGGGTAAACGTGGAGGAGAGGAGTCGTTTGAGAAGACAACGGAGGTGAAGAAGTCGAAGAAGCACAAGAAGTAATCATTACTCTCGTTCAACGAGAGTTAGTTTAGATTATGCAAGTATTTTTGTTTTCTTAGTTTGTGTAAATAAACTTTTGATTCCGAGCTTCAAAGGAGTTGTAATGGAAAGTTATCTTTGATGAATCTAACTTAGTTTTTCTGTCTTTCAATGGCTCTTATCGTTCAATTTTCCTTGTGATTGTGATTCAAATCCAAGCTGTTGTGAGTACATAAACCTCTCGGTTCACCTTCACATATCTCAGAGATTCTTTGAGAGTTGTTCATTTTTCCTTCCACGCTTCAAGCACTTAGAATGTTTTTTAGTCCGCACATCGGGGACTTAGAGTACTCCAGCCTGCACTTTAGGGACTTGAAGATTTGAGACATTTATACTCGAGTCCGCGCTCCGGGGACTTAGAGTACTCCAGTCCGCACTCTGAGGACTTGGAGATTTAGAGTCATTTATACTCGAGTCCACGCTCTGGGGACTTAGAGTACTCCAGTCCACACTCTGGGGACTTGGAGATTTGAATCGTTTATACTCGAGTCCGCGCTCCGGGGACAAAGAGTACTCCAGTCCGCACTCTAGGGACTTGGAGATTTAGAGTCATTTATACTCGATTCCGCGCTCCGGGGACTTAGAGTACTCCACTCTGCACTCTGGGGACTTAAAGATTTGAATCGTTTATACTCGCGTCCACGCTCCGGGGACTTAGAGTATCCAGTCCGTCCGCACTCTGGGGACTTGAAGATTTGAATCGTATATACTCGAGTCCGCGCTCCGGGGACTTAGAGTACTCCAGTCCGCACTCTGGGGACTTGGAGATTTAGAGTCGTTTATACTCGAGTCCGCACTCCGGGGACTTAGAGTACTCCAATCCGCACTCTGGGGACTTGGAAATTTGAATCGTTTATACTCGAGTCCGTGCTCCGGGGACTTAGAGTACTCTAGTCCGCACTCTGGGGACTTGAAGATTGAAGTCGTTTATACTCGAGTCCGCGCTCTAGGGACTTAGAGTACTCCAGTCCGCACTCTGGGGACTTGGAGATTTAAGTCGTTTATACTTGAGTCCGCACTCCGGGGACTTAGAGTACTCCAGTCCGCACTCCGGGGACTGGGAGATTTAAGTCATTTATACTCGAGTCCACGCTCTGGGGACTTAGAGTACTCCAGTCCGCACTCAGGGGACTTGGAGATTTGAATCATTTATACTCGAGTCCGCGCTCCAGGGACTTAGAGTACTCCAGTCCGCACTTTGGGGACTTGGAGATTTGAATTGTTTATACTCGAGTCCGCGCTCTGGGGACTTAGAGTACTCCAGTTCGCACTCTGGGGACTTGGAGATTTTGAGTCATTTATACTCGAGTCCGCGCTCCGGGACTTAGAGTACTCCAGTCCGCACTCCGGGGACTTGGAGATTTTGAGTCGTTTATACTTGAGTCCACACTCTGGGGACTTAGAGTACTCCAGTCCGCACTTCAAGGACTTGGAGATCTGAATTGTTTATACTCGAGTCCGCGCTCCGGGGACTTAGAGTACTCCAGTCCGCACTCTGGGGACTTGGAGATTTTGAGTCGTTTATACTCGAGTCCGCGCTTCGGAGACTTAGAGTACTCCAGTTCGCACTCCAGGGACTTGGAGATTTAGAGTCGTTTATACTCAAGTCCGCACTCTGGGGACTTAGAGTACTCCAGTCCGCACTCCGGGGACTTGGAGATTTTGAGTCGTTTATACTCGAGTCTGCACTCTGGGGACTTAGAGTACTCCAGTCCGCACTCGAGGGACTTGGAGATTTTGAATCGTTTATACTCGAGTCCACATTCCGGGGACTTAGAGTACTTCAGTCCGCACTCCGGGGACTTGGAGATTTTGAGTCGTTTATACTTGAGTCCGCAATCTGGGGACTTCGAGTACTCCAGTCCACACTCCAGGGACTTGGAGATTTTGAGTCGTTCGCACGTGTTCGTATGTCGACCGGAATAATATGGTTTCGTTTGCCTGTCACAGGATCATCATACGCAGAGACACTAGTAATTTATGGAAAAGATGGCTTCAAGTCTTTATTAATGAAAGCAAGCTGAAATGGCTTACTATGTGCCAAGAACTAGAAATAAAGGCGTACTAGAAAAAAAATACAACTAATACATGAAAGAAATAGACTAAGTATAATAATGCCGCAAGTGCTCGATGTTCCATGCTCGAGGGAGTCTCGCACCGTCGACGGTCGCTAGCTTGAAAGTTCCTTCTCCAAGCTTCCGTTTGATGACGTATGGACCTTCCCATGCGGGATTATTATGAGACGGGATCGAAAAAACTCGTTTCGAAACGAGGTCTCCCAGACTAAAAATTCTTGTCGGACCTTTTCGTTATAATATTTTATGACTCTATGTCTGTATGCGGCCGCTCTCAAATTGGCCTCTTCGCGTTTTTCGTCAATGAAGTCCAATGATTCCAATAAAAGATTCTGGTTTGACTCGGGGTCGTAATAAGTTACCTGATGTGATGGAACTTTAAGTTCCACTGGTATGACAGCTTCCGTGCCATATGCCAATGCGAATGGAGTGTGGCCAGTCGCGGTCTTGTGGGTGGTTCTGTAAGCCCAAAGCGCTGTTGGAAGTTCATCCACTCACTTGCCTCTAGCTTTTTCCAGACGTTTTTTCAATATGGACTTGATTATCTTGTTTACGGCTTCCACTTGTCCGTTGGCTTTCGGGTGAGCCACCGCTGCAAACTTCTTTTCAATGCCATATTTCTGACAAAATTCTTTGAACTCCTTGCTTTCAAATCGAGTCCCATTGTCTGTAATAATGGTATGTGGAAGGTCGAAACGGCATATGATATTTCGTACGACGAAATCAATAACCTTCTTGGTGGTTATTGTGGCCAGAGGCTCTGCTTCTGCCCATTTGGTGAAGTAATCGACCGCAACTATTGCATATTTCGCTCCACCTTTGGCTATGGGTAAAGAACCAACTAGGTCAATTCCCCACATTGCAAATGGCCAGGGACTAACCATTCGCGTGAGTTTTGTTGGCGGAGCTCTCGAGATTTTTGCATATATCTGGAATTTATCACATCTTCTTACATAGTCTGTAGCATCCCGATTCACAGTTGGCCAGTAGTATCCATAACGGAGGATCTTCTTTGCTGATGTCTGCCCCCGGTATGGCCCCCGCACTCTCCTTCATGGACTTCCTCCATGACTTGTTTTATCTCACCATGGGCAATCCATCGGAGTAGTGGGGTCGAGAATCCACTTCGATACATTATTCCATCCTGTATTACATAACGAGAAGACTTACGAAGGACTTTTCATCTTTCGCTCCTTTCTTTGGGTAAGATCTCGAATAGCAAGTACTGCTTGATTGGGGTCATCCACGATTCCTTCTCGATTTCTGTTTCTAACACGAAATCTACCTCCATCATATCTATACTCAAAGCATGGAGGGTCTCAACAGGAAATAATCCCATTTGCTATGCATCGCCTGTGCTTGCGAATTTTGCCAATGAATCGGCTGCTCTGTTTCGTTCACGTGGGACATGTGAAATATCATAATACTCGAGATTTGCTAGTAGCTCCTGAACTCGAACCAAAAGTGGGGCAAGTCCCTGCCCCCTTGCTTGGTAGTCTCCTCGCACTTGGTACACCACCAGCTGCGAGTCGCTGAAGATTTCAACATATTTTACTCCCAGTTCTTTGATAAGTTTCAAGCCGGCGATCAACGCTTCATATTCGGCTTCGTTATTTGTTGATGTGAATTCGAGCTTCAAAGCGTAGGAGATTGATTGGCTCTCAGGAGTTACAAGAACTATGCCAACCCTCGAACAACGGTCGTTAGATGCCCCATCGGTGTACATCTTCCATCGAACTGGAGGTATGACATTGTGGTCGTTTGATTCGTCTGTCATAGTAAATTCATCAATGAAGTCAGCTAATGCTTGTCCTTGTATGGCCCTTCGCGGCAGGTAAGTAATGTCAAACTGACTTAACTCAATATTCCATTTAAGCATTCTCCCGGAAGTTTATGGTCGTTGGAATATCTGCCGCAAAGGTTGATCAGTGTAGACACTGATCGAGTGTGCCTGAAAATACGGACGAAGCTTGCGTGATGCAATCACCAAGCAATAGGCTAGTTTTTCAATCTTTGGATAATTTATTTCTGCCCCCGTCAAACGTTTACTAACATAGTACACTGGCTTTTGAACCCGGTCTTCCTCGCGAACCAGGGCTGTATTGATAGCGTGCTGGGATACAGCCAAGTATATGTACAACATTTCATGGTCTATTGGTTTTGACAATACCGATTGACTTTCTAAGTGCCTTACAAGAGCTCTGAATGCTTCCTCACAGTCGGATGTCCACTCGAAATTCCTCTTTCCTTTCTTTATGACATCGAAGAAAGGAATACACTTGTCTGTGGCCCTGGATATGAATCGGCTCAGCGCGACCACCTTTCCGTTCAAGCTTTGCACCTGCTTTATGGTTCTGGGCACTTGTATATCCTGGATGGCTTGAATCTTCTCCGATTTAGCCTCGATTCCTCGTGCATTCACAATGAAACCCAAAAACTTTCCCGACGCTACGCCGAATGAACACTTCAAAGGATTAATCTTCATTCCGTATTGTTTGAGTATGTCAAACATCTCCGCTAAGTCTCGGATGTGGTCGTTTGACTGCCGCGACTTCACGAGCATGTCATCCACATAAACGTCCATCATTTTACCAATCTGGTCTTTGAACATCCGATTCACCAGACGCTGATAAGTTGCCCCCGCGTTTTTCAATCAAAGGGCATCACTACATAGCAATACAACCCAACATCTATGACAAAACTGATGTGTTCTTGGTCTGGGAGGTGCATCGGGATTTGGTTATATCCAGAAGACGCATTCATAAATGATAGTAACTCATGCCCAGTAGTTGAATCGACCAACTGGTCAATCCTAGGCAACGGGAAACTATCCTTCGGGCATGCTTTGTTTAAATCAGAATAATCGACACAAGTTCTCCATTTTCCATTCGCTTTCTTTACTAGCACCGGGTTAGAAACCCATTCAGGGTAGAGGGCGTCGTGGACGAACCCATTGGCTTTGAGTTTGTCCACCTCCTCTTCGAGAGCCGCGGACCTCTCTGGGTCCATGCCTCTCCTTTTCTGTTTCACAGGATCATGTCTTGGGTTTATGTTCAACATATGACTCGCGATTGTAGGAGAAATCCCGCACATGTCGAAATATGTCCAAGCGAAGACATCAAGATTCGCTCGGAGGAACTTAGTGAGGTTCTCGGCCACCACGGGGTCGAGCTGTGATCCAATTTTAAGAATTCGTGACGGGTTATCCCGGTTGACTGGGATATCAATTGTTAGTTCAGCCGGTGCTGCATTTGTTTCCCTGGGTCCTCCATCATTGTCTCTCGGATATATGTCTCTATGGATCCGAGAATGTTGCCTGAGCCATGGCTCGGGCGCTACTTGTCAATCATCAGCATTTCAGATGCGGACGGAGCAGTCCGCAACCTTTCCTTTCTCTCTACGCTGAGCCTCTCTCAGCTCGGCCACATAGCAGGCACATCCGGTCGCCTGATCACCGTGTACCACTCCAACACCACTGTCTGTGGGAAATTTTAACATCATACACCAAGGAGCCAATGCTGCCTTAAATTCTGCCAAGGCTGGACGTCCTAGAAATATGTTATATGGAGAGTCAACATCCAACACTATGAATGATAGGATCCATACCCTCCTACGCTCGCCTTGCCCCAGTTCAACTGGTAACTCCACATATCCCACTGCATCTGTTGCTGTGCCGTTAAAGCCGTGGATTCTGGCTTTAAACGGTTTCAAATCCTTTGTCTCCAGCTTCATTTGGTCGTACACCTTCTTGAAGATGATGTTAACGGAACTTCCACAATCAATTTGAATTCTCTTCACAAAGGCCGGCCCGATTGTCGCAGATATGACCATCGGGTCGATGGTATGAGCCTCCACCTTATCCGCATTTCTGCTCCTAAATACAATATCATCATCCATCGTGCGCTGCTGCTTTGCAGGGGTCCCATCCTCCACATTCGAACAACACTCATACTCCGCATGTCTTAAAGAGTTAGCATATCGCTCCATCTCCTGCCAATTCTTATCCGTAGGATGAGGTGCGCCAGCAGTTATGTTGATAACCAATCTACCCACAGTTCGAGCAGGTTGTTCTGGTTGGCATGGAGCTGGCCCAAGTCCGGGGTCCGATGTCTCTTGTCTTCCGTCTTGTGGGCCTTTGATGAACTCCTACAGCTTCTTCTGTCTAATTAGCTTTTCTATAGCGTCATGGAGGTGTTTGCACTCCTCTGTGTTGTGCCTATAAGACTCGTGAAAGCGACAGTACTTCCCAGTTCGCTTCTGTTCCTCCGTTGATTCCTTTGGGCGTGGTTTCCTATACTGAAAAGTGTTGCAAGTTGACAAATAGATGTTCTCAAGTGATGCGTTGAGCGGGGTGTATTCTTTGTAGGTCGGGATCCTTGACTCCATTTCCCCGTCTCTCTTTTCTTTCCGGGATTTCCACCTCTGGATCCTTTAGACTGCCCAGGCTTGTTTTGGACGTTGACTTGAGCTTTTCCCGAATTATCGCCGGTTTGCTTCATGGCGACGGTACTTTTCACAGTCTCCTGAGCAGGCCCTGGTGCCTTGTCTCGTCTTGTCCATCGAGCTTATTCCCTTCTTATGAACTGATGAGCTTTCGAATAAAAATGTTCCAGCATGGCTTGGGGCTTTCCCGCCAACCAATCTCCAAATTCAGAGTCCGGATCCACTCCACGCATTACCGCCATCAAATTTGCGTGGTCCTTTGGGTTGCTCACTTCGGTAGCAACAACATGAAATCTCTACAAGTATGCTTTCAATGACCCTCCCGGAGCTTGGATTACGCTTGATAAGGACATCACATCCTTTGGACAGGTGGTGTGTATCCTGAACTGTTCTATGAATTTTATTGCCAATTCGTCAAAGCTGGATATAGACCGCGGGGGAAGTCGAGTAAACCACATGGTGGCGATTCCGAACAGAGTGATTAGGAAGCACCTACACTTGTTGCATCATTAGCCTTTGCAGAATCCATCATCCATCCGTACCTCATCACATGCTGCCTGGGATCAGTCTTCCCTTCATAGGCGGGGATAGTCGGCATATTGAACTTCTTGGGGTACTCAGCCCGCAGGATACCATCCGTAAAGGGAGTATGGCTTCTGGACACTCCCCAATCTTTATTGGTAAAGCCTTGGTTCTCTCTCATCAACTGCCTAACCATAGCTGTTAGGTACGGAGTTTTTATGGAGAATGGAAGGTTGGGTTCCGTTCCACGGGACTGTGCGGGTTGATGTCCCGCCTGATTTGGGTCTTGGAGATTCGGGTGTCCGGTCTCTTCGCGGGATTGATTCCCAATGCCTGCTTGTGCACCTTCATCCTTACGGCGTCTACGCCTAGGAGGTTCGTCAGTTGACATTGAACTATCAGATTCAGAATAAGGGGCAGGGTTACCTCCAGCATTCTGGCGCTGCTGCTGAGCGAGCTGAGTCATGAGGTTAGTGTTGGCTTGAATCTTCTCAGCAAGTTACCTTCTACTTTCCTTGAGTTCTCTTATCAAGTCGTTGAACTCCGTTCGGGAAACGACTTCTGCTTGATTTTGGGTGGAGGGCCCTGCAACTCTAGTTGCTTGCTGATTCCTAGGTCCAACTTGTTGTATGCTAGCAGTTTCGTGGACATCTACGTTATGGGAGGCCGATCTGGTTTGTGGTCTTTCCATGGTAGAGTTGTTGGTTATAACTCTGAATAGAATCAATAGATGCCTTGTGAATGATCTTGGATCTCCTCTAGGGGATTTATGCAATCCAGTAGCTACAAAGCAGATCCTAACAGCCCGAGTTCAATTCTCAGTGAAAGCACCAAAATGTTAGCACCAAAATTGGTCACTAACACCCTTAGAGAGATTGTGTAGAGAGATTAATGAAGAAAGTCAATTAAAATAGAGAACAATATGTAAATTTCAGTGCAGAGAGCAAGAACACCAAATTTATAGTGGTTCGGCGTAACTGCCTACGTCCACTTTGAAGTTGATTTCTATTGATTTCCTTGATAGTTGATTACAGATACAATCCGTTTCTAATTACTTGAATACAATTGCAAAACAAAAGATTAAGTCTTGAATGAGTGTTGAATGTGACAGAGTTTCCCCAGTGTTTCCAAAAAACTCCTCCTTTTCACTGTGCCCCTGCCCCTCTATTTATAGACGAAGATGGGTTGGACTTCCCTGGTGGGCCTGGTGGCTGAATATCTCGTCCCAAATGGAGTAATCTCTGTGTGCCGACCCATAGATGCCGAACGTCGAATGCCGAACAGTGGCATGAATGCCGAACAATCTCCTCATGCCAAGCGCAGCGAGGCCGAACACTCTGAATGCCGTGGAAAGCATTTACACCGAACGATACTGGAAGCCGAACCAGTGACTTGGCCGAACGATGTCTTGGCCGAACGATGTTTGTACGCCGAGCAGAACTTAGGCCGGACGATACTTTGGCCTAACGTTACCCAGGCCAAACTATGTCTTGGCCGAACGATTCTTAGGCCGCCAATAGTTAGGCCGAACGATAGTTTGGCCGAACAATGTTTAGGCCGAACGGTAGTTGATGCCGGACAATTCTGCCATGCCAAACGTTTTCACATGTCGAACGTTATTCCATATCGAACGTTTTTCAATGCTGAATGCTCTATCGTGCCAAACGTTCCATAGACGCCGAACGTTCCATAGATGCCGAATGAACTTGGATGCCGAGTGCTTCTTGGATGCCGGTCGCCGAATGATCCAGTTGAACCGATCGGTGGGGATGTCGAGTACTAAGTTGCCTTGTCAAATCCCTAGGAAACAGATGGTTCTTGTGCATCGTACATGTTTAGTACATTTGTAAGATGTGTTATGTTAGCTTTTGAAGAGTTTAGAGAATGACTCTTCAATTTGTTATGAGGTAGCATGAATAATCGCTAAGTAAGAACCTAAGGTTGTTCAGCATAAGGTATGCTTAGCAAATTATTTATCATCCTTGGACGATGGGAGAGTTTTGAACCTTAGCGAAGCATGAGCATTAGTTGCTAGTGATTGCGAATGCTATTTAAGTATTTGTGCGCCTATTACTTTGTTAAGGTTAGAAGTGTCATGGGGCAAAGATGCTCGCGGTGGTACAAGGAAGGATAATGATGGTTTGAAGGAGTTCTATCCAGAGTTGCTTATAGGCTAGGAGTTCCTTCTTATCTTAGTATCATATATCTTTCGTAGTGTACTCACTACTTATGGTGGAGTCACCTAGAATGCATTTGGTTTGCAGTTTAGCTTGTATATAGTTTTATCAGCACTCTATATATGTATCTTGTTTTGACTATCTCCTTTGATTATCATTCTTATTGAATTTCGAGGATGAAATATTCAAAGCGGGGGAGTGTGACGACCTGGATTTTAACCATTAGATGGTGGGATAATTAGCTGATTTTAATATTAGTTTTTATAAGTCGAATAGATGGGTTTTCTGACATTTAAAATATCTGATTCCATATATCGATTTAAAAACTATATAAATTTTAAAAATATAAATTTCTAGATATGATAAATTCTATAGAATTATGTATTTTAAAACTCCACTATTAAAAGAATTAATTAAGATAGAACATCCATATATGTGTATATATACACAACTTTATGATGCTTTAATATATATATATATATATATGTATGTATATATGCCTATATGAAGCAATGTATATGAAATATGTATAAATGTAAATATTTATATGATGACAAACATATGTAAGTGAATGTATGTGTATATATGTTATAAAAATATTGTATATGCAAATAAAAATACATGAATGTATGACTTTATAATGACAAGATTTCAAAACTTATGCGTAGGTATATATGATATAAAAATGATGCATTTGGGAATATAAATATCTATATGAAAAACATGTATATATAGGAGATATATGAATATGTGAGCGTGACAAAATATATTTATAATATGAGAACATATGTATATGATGATAAGAAGATATATATATATATATATATAAGTAGTTATATATGTTATAAAAAGTGTATATGTATAGAGGAAAAATATAAAGTAATATATATATATATCCATGTGAATGTATGCATATCTATATATGCATACGAATGAATATATATATATATATATATATATGAGACATCATCATGGAAAACATTAAATTCAAATCATACAAAACATTGAATCAAAGTCAAAACAAAATCAAAATCAAGTCTTATAAAATCAAGCCTTTCATAACATATCAAATCTACCTTATAAATCAAATCAGGCCAAACATTAAATCAAGTCAAGAAAAAATATATAAAAAAGAAGCCCTATACATACACAAATACCTCAGCCCTTAGCTTCTACTGCACACTTCCACTCCCTATACATATACATACACAAATCACTGCCTTATTCACATACATCATCTTAGTTCAATACAGAAAAAGCCCTTAAGAGAACTTAGTGTTAAAGCCGAATCCTAAAGTAGGATCAAAACATAAATAGCAGTGTGCATCTTTCCTATAACTGTGAGTAAGCATTTACTTGGGTTTATATGGTACCATATATAGATATTTATAACTATGGAAATGAATGCATAGACTGATTTAAATTAAGTATCTGAGATGTTAATATGGATGTGTATATGCGCATCCAATGTGATATGTTTCACCCAGCACTGTATATCTCCACCAAGTTCTCTATCTTTATTTGATTTGATATTAACAGTGAACCTTTCACTTCAAAAATCAAGAGCTCGTCATCTTCTATGTTTTAGCACATGATTTAAAAATGAAAGTTGTTTGTTTTCAAGTATTTAACATTCTAAAATTTGTTCCATTGAATTTCATTGAGCATGGAGAGAGGAAACTCCAAATTACAGTAAGGAGTCAAGTAATGGCCGAAATCTTAACATCAAAGTTTAATCAATGGGTTATGTAATCATGATTGTTGTACAAAATATAATTTTTAAGCTTGGTTTGAAAGTTTTTAATCGTGTATTGAATGAGATAGAGGAATTTGAACGGAATTGGGTCTTCGTCGAAATTATGGCGACTTGGTCTCGTGGATAGGCGCTTGACACAGAGGAGGGTGAGGAGAAGGCGCACATAGGAAAAATGGTGGGGGATTTTCTTTCGGTCTGTGGTGGCCAAGCAAGGTGGGTTTAGTGTTTGAATTAGGTTTTGTTTTGGTTTCGGGTACAAGGCAATGGTGGCGACGAGAGGTGAAAGGGGAGGTGCGATCCAAGGGGAAAAGAAAGGGGAGGTTATGGCGGATCTGGTGGTGAATGGTGGACTATGATGGCATAGGCAAGGTGATTTTGGTGGCTTGGCTTCATCAGTTTAGGCATGGAAGGGTGGTTTTCGAACAAAAGGGACTGGCATAGTTCTAGGTAGGAAGAAGGAGATGGCCGAGGGTGACTTGCAAGGATGATCGGCTGTAAGGCATGGTTGGCCGTGGGTGTGTACATGTGCATGTTGCACAATTCGTATACGTTCGTGTATCTCAAGTGATGGGCCGAGGAGGAAAGAAAGAAAGGAGAAAGGAGTTAGAGGCTCTTTTTTTCTTTAGGCCGAACGATGTGGGCTGGGCCAAATTTTTAAGCTTAATTCATTTTATATTTAAAAGGTTTTATTTTTAAAAATCTTATGATTTAAAACATATTCCCTCTTTTATTTAAAACCCAATCAACATGAAATCTTTGCATTTTAAATCTACCACCTAATATTTTTTTGCTCAATTCATTGTTAACTATGTGTAAAAGAAAATTAAATTGTTTTATAATAATTAAAGTGGACAGTCAATCAAATTCTTATGCTGGTTAACAATTTTTTATATTAATAAATGGTTTTAAATTCTTATTAACTAAGAATAGATTTTTATAATTTCTTAAATTAATAAGCAATTTTGGATTAAAATATAAGTAGATATGGTTTAATTTAAATTGATTAAATTCTGATTTGTGAAGAGTCAAGTATTAATTATTGATCATTAAAATTACTTACAGTCAAAGCTTGGCTTTATTATCCTTGGATATGTATTGAATTGTTCTTAACTGTACCATTTAGTAGCCAAGCGAAATTAAATGGCTAGAGTAAAATGTTGATACGTTTTAATAAATTCCCTTATGTGAATATTGTCACCCTAAATATAAATTGTTATTTTAAACAATTTAGCCCATAAATTTATCGCTTAGATTCAAAGAGTCTGAAATCGGATATCAGTGTTATCCAGAACCACTTCGATTTGATAATGACGACGAACCTCTACAATTTTGATTAAAGAGTCTAATAGGTTAGAATTGAATAAAATTAATAAATTTGACCATTTTAAATAAGTGTTGTATCCAGACATTATTTTTAAGTCGATGGATTTCTGCAACTGTCTTTTTCATAATCAGATAAAAACTCGTCGGTTTGTACGAGTTACCTTGGATTTTCAAAGATTTTTATAACTTTACTATTTCAAATTAAGTGGGTTTACTCAGGCCGGTTTCCAGCCTGACTTGGGTGTTACTTTATCATAATGTGCGGGTCAGACCAAGTATTACAGAATTACAGGTTAGGACACTTTTGGAGCTCAACAGCGAGCTGGAAGGCAGAGGTGTATTGTACGTATTTACCTATATTCCGTTGTGCATTGTGAGCTGTATTTTCAGCATTTAGGCACAAGTTATTATAACTGTTCGAATTTATTATGTGATGATTATTCTTCGATAACTTGTATGTATAATAATAGTTACAATTTCCTTTCTATAAAATGCTATTATTGTATGTTATATTTTGTTCCATTGCGATTATGAGATTCTGTGTTGTTATTTCTATTTCTCATTCCATATCTTTTTCTTAACCCTAACAATCTGGTATTTCAGCACTCGATTGCTCGTCACTCTATACAGTGAATGTATTAGTATTGATTTTCGAGGGTCCGAAATCGTCCGGTCGTTACACATGGTATCAAAGTTGAAGGTTAAGCGAGAACCTTGGCTCTGGTGGGAATTACTCATTGGAAATAGGGTCAGTAGTTCCCTTGAATGAGTTGAGTGTAGTATATATGAGGGCGTACTTGTTATTTTCATATATAATGTTTTTAAAAATAATTTTAAAATAATTTTTATATAAGTTTATATTTTGATATAAAAGAAATAATTTTTGAAGATTATTATAGTATAATAAGGTGATTGGTTGTTGTTATCGAAATTAAATAATATTATAAGATTTAATTGGTAAAACATATATAACGAAATGGAAATTTGATCAGAATGAACAATACAAATAAGTTAAGCTAAAAGTTGACTCAAAACAGAATTTTACATCCCGAAGATTTCGGGAATGTTTTTCAAAAGTGTTCTGAAACGAAATAAGTTTACCCCGATTGCATTTTTTAGAAAATTATGATGGAATATGTGGTGTGATAATATTGATTATCATCATAAATAGGATGTTGTGTCTTAATAAAGGATGTTTATTACAGAATAAACAATGATGAAACAGTGTGAAATGTTTTAAGGAAGTAAAATTTTATAAGCATGACTTATAATTTAAAATGGATCTTGATTGAGGAGCTTTGAATCTAAAGTCCTAGAAAATTTGAAATGTGTTTCGAAGTGTTTAAGGAAATAATAAGTAACATTATTAAGAATATCTGTGATATAGGAAATTCTTGTTTTAAACAAGAGCGGTTTGAAAATGAATTTGTTTTGGATTAAAAACCAAAGATGGTCTAAAGTTTAAAGTGTGATTTGGTATGGAAAATAGGATATATATATATATATATATATATGTTTGTATGTATATATGATTTCAAAGTTGATTTAAAATAAATGCTGGTGTTTGAATTCTGAAAACCCCCTTAAAAATGAGAAGTATAACCCAAAGGGAAAGTAAGTTTTTGAACCTATACGTGGGAGGTGATATTGATAAGAAATTTAAATTTGGAATGTAAAAATTTAAATTGAGAAGGTTAAATGGATTGAACAAATTGGGAATTTGACTCGGGCCAAGTTAAATAAGTTTTGAACGATAACCTGAAATTGGAAAATTCGGGATGGAATTAAAATTTAACTTATGGAAGCTAAATAGGTTAAATTGTAAAAGAGAAAGGTATAAATTTGATAAGAGATGCAACAGAAGTTATGTACATACGAAAAATTTCAAACAGCTTTTGAAATATAACGGGTTTTGAATTCTGGAAATTTGTGATGGATGCTATTGATTGATGTTTTAGATAATTTGGATGTTTATTTGTTTGATATATCCTGCTATCATTCTATATATTATTTACAGTATATGATACTATTAAATGGATTATTTAGAATAAAATAAGACGTGGATTGAAATGATATATATCCATTCCTAAAATTAAATGGAAATAAAAATTTGATTTGAAATTATTAAATGATTTGATTTTAAGAAAGAAAAACGAATTTATGGAAATGGAATCATTTTCAACTCGAGATTGAAATGTTAAAAAAGGACTTGTCATCCGGGATTGTGTAAAGAATCGAGTTTGAAATTTTGAAGTTATAATTGGGAAATAAATTGAATTACGATGTTTAAAAAGATTTGGACTCTTACTCGAACCTTGGAAAAAATCCAAGTAAAAAGTAATTTTAAATGGACACTTCGAAATTTGGGCTCAGAATTGAATTATTTTAAACAATTAGACTATTAAAATATTATTAAGGTTTAATTTGATTTAAATGATTAAATCGGTATTTTGAAAACCGAACTCGAATTTATATAATTTGAGATGGTTTAGAATTGGGAATGGAATTGAAATTCATCCAAATTGGAATTGAGTTGAATTAATTTGAAATCGAAATGGGAATTGATTTAAATTAGAACAGGAACCGAAGTTGATTCGAATTGGAGATTGGGAATTGGATCAGTTTAACTTTGAAACTATTTTCAAACAAATTATTTTAATACAAACTGTTTAAGAATCTATCTTTTTAAATATTCAAGTTATTTTGATTTTCCAAGCTATTTACTATACAAATCATTCTTTGTAAAACTCAAACTATCTTATGTTAACTATTTAACTATTTTGCAACTATTTAAGCTATTTTCTAAATTCAAACTGGTCAGAGTGGAAATTATTTATATTTTTAAATCATGAATTTGAATACAAATTGGGTTGAATTGAAGTTATAACCCAAATGGAAATTTGAAGCGATTCTGAATTGGAACCGGAATCAAGATATTTAGGTAAAAATTTTTAGGGGGAAATAGTACACTTTAAGTAAATATGATGATTTAAAAATGAAGATGTAATAGCTACTATAACTGAAACTTACTTATAAGTAGTAAGAAATGTTACAAATAACTTTGAAAGGTAATTGAACTTGAAAATTTGATTTGGCATTAATGAAAATATAAATGTTAATTATATATTCAAGCTCCCTTATTAAATTTGTAACCAAGAAGAAATAATCTTGGAAAGATATTTGAAATGCTAAATAGGGTTTATATAAGTATGAAGTGGACTCAGAAATTATTAATTTGATAGTTATTCAAGTTGGAAAGATTGATTTTATATGTATATGAGAATGAAATGGAAATAGTTTTGGAACCCATTGATTTTTGAAGACTTTTGATTTTGGAAAAATAGTCAATTTTGGAAAATTGGGTAAACCAAAATTTGAAAACTATCGATTTTGTATAGATAAAGTTTACTATATATGTATATAGTATGATATGTTTTGAGACAAGAGTATGGAAAGGTATCCCCATGAAAGTCGAAACTTATAGTAGGAGATCCATGGGTGGTTCTGCCTAGGAATCCAAAGGGTGGGTTCAATGAGAATTGGATTCCAGTGGACATCCGGACAAAACTCATGAGTTCCTAACGATCATTTGTTGGGTAGCGTCAGTCGAGTGGTGTTGATGCCTACAGTTGTTAATACCCTAGGTATTGATTTTGATGACAACAACCATATAAATATTACTACTAACGTATCTTCGAGTTATGCAGTCATATCAGATATATTATGGAGACATTTACGGAGATAAACAGAATACAGTGGAAGCAAATGAATTATAGAAGAAGGTTGATCAGAGCAATTGAAGAACATAACCCAATTAGAGAAGAATGCTGAAGCATAAAGGTGTTTGAAGTGATGAGGAGTTGGTTGAACCTTAGAATATCTTGTTAAAGATCTCATGGCAATTATACTTGAAGATCATCAACCATTGACCTCAACTGAATCACAAAAATCCACAAGTATAAGGTAATCTGAAATGTTGAAAATTTGCAACACTTATTAGTGTTTCTGTTCATTTTGCAACACACCGATGTCGACATGGGGTACTTGGGCATGTCGACATACTAGCAGTTTTTTAGAATTTCAAATTTCAAATGAAGAGACATTTCCCTTCACCTCTTCACAAAAATATACGTCTCTTCAACCACTATATAAAGGCCTTTGAAAACGAATTTCAACATCAAGAATTCCTTCTTCTCCAAACATTTGCAAAAGAAATCCATTGCATACTCTTCAAATCTCCTTGCAAATCGATACTATTTCACTCTAATTCTTCACCGATTTGCAAACCACACAATATCATAGAGTTGTATTTTAATTCATATCATTCTCTCTCTGGTTTAATCCTATTCCTCAAAGAATTCAAAGTTATATTGCCATTGGAGGTCTATAGGATCATTGTATCGAATCTGCAAGAATCTTTATCGAAGATACGAGTACTTGCCATAGTTTGTTGTTGCTGATAAGGAGAAGGTGTTCTTGTAGCCTATAAAATCAAGAGGGTGTGTCTTGTAGCCCATGAAACCAAGATTGTAAAGGTATTCTGGCCACCCGTGGAAAGCAAGCGATTATAGTGGAATTCTGCACGATAGAGTGCAGGACTGGATGTAGAATTGGTTAATCCGAACCAGTATAAAAATATGGGTGTTATTTACATTACTGCATTTTACTTTATTACTTACTTATTCTCTGATTACATCTTTCTGTTTACAATTTGAGTAAACACAATTTATATTCATAAGTAAGTAGTTAATACGTAATTCACCACTTCTAGTGTTTGAATAGCCTTAAGATCCAACATTGTGTCATATCCACCCTACTTTCTAACAATAGTTACATGGGTTTTGCTGTGATGGCAACTTATTCTTTTGTAACTACGATTTATCGCATTTCCATAGTGTAAGTCGGGTGGCAGTAATTGCCTACAATCTATGTTTGATTTCACTGGGATAGTGATGTAACATCAGTAGATTGCGATCTATGTGGTTTGGTTTCATAGCATAATTCGGGTGGTAGAAAGTGCCTACAGCCTACATTGAATTTCACTGGGATAGTGACGAAACCTTTGTGTTGCCTGCGATCTATATGGTATAGTTTCGTTTGACAGCATAATTCGAGGGGCAGTGATTGCCTACAGACTACTTACGGTTTTGCCGTGATAGCAAAGCAACCTTGTTGTAGCTGCGATCTGTGGTGTTCGCATGGCGAAAGTCGAGAGGTGCAGATGCCTATAGTTTTCTTATGGATTTCGCCGGGATGGCGACGCAATCATCGGGTTAAAAGCGATCCATGGTGGTGAAGGGGGTGATGCTTTCTATAGCTTTTTTGAAAGAAATTTTCAAGTATTTTCACTGGGTGTTGAAATGGGTCTACTAAGTACTTATAAATTTTCAGTCCTACGCCTGATCAAAGTATGACTAAATTTCTGTAAGAACAAAGATGGATTTGTTAAGACATCGAGTTATGAAAAGTAATTTTATATAAAACTAGCTTGGTAATACTATGTAATTTAAAGTGTTTTAAAATGTAAAATAAAAGAGTAAGGAGTTAAATGTCTAAAAATGATTTAATTAATAATACACATCAAAATTGAATATCTCATTTCGTTCCTTTTCGATGACGAAAAGTTCTAAGGGGGAGAAATGTGACGACCTGGATTTTAACCATCGGATGGTGGGATAATTAGCTGATTTTAATATTAATTTTTATAAGTCGAATATATGGGTTTTCTGATTTTTAAAATATTTGAATCCATATATTAATGTAAAAACTATTTAAATTTTAAAAATATAAATTTCTGGGTATGATAAATTCTATAGAATTATGTATTTTAAAACTCCACCATTAAAAGAAGTAATTAAGATAGAACATCCATATATGTGTATATATACAACTTTATGATGCTTAAAAATATATATACAAGTATATATATTTATATATATGCTTATATGAAGCAATGTATATGAAATATATATAAATGTAAATATGTATATGATGACAAACATATGTAAGTAAATGTATATGTATATATGTTATAAAAATATTGCATATGCAAATAAATATACATGAATATATGACTTTATAATGACAAGATTTCAAAACTTATGAATTTGTATATATGTTATAAAAACAATGCATAAGGAAATATAAATATCTATATGAAAAACATGTATATATATAGGAAGATATATGTATATGTGAGTGACAAAATATATTTATAATATGAGAACATATGTATACGATGACAAGATATATATATATATATATATATATATATATATATATTAGTTATATGTGTTATAAAAAGTATTTATGTATAGAGGTAAACGAAGTAATATATATATCCATGTGAATGTATGCATATCTATATATGCTTACAAATGAATATATATATATATATATATATATATATATATCTATGTATGTATGTATGAGACATCATCATGGAAAACATTAAATTCAAAGCATACAAAACATTGAATCAAAGTCAAAACAAAATCAAAAACCAATTCTTATAAAGTCAAGCCTCTCATAAAATATCAATTCCACCTTATAAATCCAATTCGGCCAAATATTAAATCAAGTTAGAAGAAAAAATAAAATAAAAATGAAGCCCTGTACATACACAAATGCCTCAGCCCCTAGCTTCTACTGCACACTTCCACTCCCTATGTATATACATATACAAATCATTGCCTTGTTCATGTACACCACCTTAGTTCAATACAAAAAAGGCCCTTAAGAGAACTTTGTGTTAGAGCTGAAGCCTAAAGGAAGATCAAAACATAAACAGCAATGTGCATCTTTCCTATAACTATGAGTAAACATTTACTTAGGTTTACTGGGTACTACATATAGATATTTATAACTGTGGAAATGAATGCATAGACTGATTTAAATTAAGTATATGAGATGTTAATATGGATGTGTAGGTGCGCATCCAATATGATATGTATCACCCAGCACTGTATATCTCCACCAAGTTCTCTGTCTTTATTTGATTTGATATTAACAGTGAACCTTTTACTTCAAAAATCAAGAGCTCTCCATCTTCTTCGTTTTGGCATATGATTTAAAAATGAAAGTTGTTTTTTGAGTATTTAACATTCTAAAATTTGTTCTGTTGAATTTTATTAAGCATGGAGGAAGGAAACTCCAAATTACAGTAAGGAGTCAAATAATGGCCGAAATCTAAACATCAAAGTTTAATCAATGGGTTATGTAATCGTGATCATTGTACAAAAATGTGCTTTTTAAGCTTAGTTTGAAATTTTTTAACCATGTATTGAATGAGATAGAGGAATTTGAATGGAATCGGGTCTTCATCAAAATTGTGGTGACTTGATCGATTTCGTGGATAGGCGCTTGGCATGGAGGAGAGTGAGAGGAAGGCACACATAGGAAAAATGGTGGGTATTTTCTTCCAGTTTGTGGTGGCCAAGCGAGGTGGGTTTAGGATTTGAATTGGGTTTTATTTTGGTTTCGGGTACAAGGCAATGGTGGCGACGAGAGGTGAAAGGGGAGGTACAGTCCATGGGGAAAAGAAGGGGGAGGTTGTGGCGGAGCTCGGGGTAGAGTCTAGTGGTGAACGGTGGACTATGGTGGCATAGGCAAGATGATTTGGGTGGCTCGATTTCATCAGTTAGGCGTGGAAGGGTTGTTTTCGAACAAAAGGGACTGGCACAATTCCAAGTAGGTAGATGGAAGGAGATGGCCGAGGGTGACTTGCAAGGATGATCGGCTGTAAGGCATGGTTGGCCGTGGGTGTGTACATGTGCACGTCGCACAGTTCCTATACATTTGTGTATCTCAAATGATGAGCCGAGGAGGAAAAAAGAAAGGGGAAAGGGGTTGGAGCCTTTTTTCTTTGGGCCGAACGATGTGGGCAAGGCCAAATTTTTAAGCTCAATTCATTTTATATTTAAAAGGTTTTATTTTTAAAAATATTATAATTTAAAACATATTCCCTCTTTTATTTTAAATCCAATCAACATGAAATCTTTGCATTTTAAATTTGCCACCTAATATTTTTTTAAGCACAATTTATTTGTTAATTATATGTAAATGAAAATTAAATTGTTTTATAACACCTTCCATCAAGTTAGAATTTGAAGAAACAAAGCACATCTTACCCCACATAAGAAGGTCGTGAACAAGGAGGGATTTGGTATGACAAAAGCAAGGTGGAAAGCGATGCTGCTAGCTTGGTTTGGACTTGGGTTCTTGGATCTTAGTTGTTTTTGGTGTTAAAGGTGAGATAACACCTCACTTTCAATGAAAATATAAAACATATATGTTTGTGTTTTATTGTGTTTAAGTTGTTTGAATTGTTATTGACATATGTTAAAACGTTGGTTTGATTCTTGTTTTAAAAACAAGAAGTATATGTGGTCCATGTATATGGACTTGAACAAACTTGGAATAGACTTGTATGACTTGTGATAAGACCTGGAACAACGCAGATAGGCTATAGATGGACTTTAGTTGAGATCGGACTCGGATTTGAAAGTGGGCTTGTAGCGATAGTCGCTATATATGAAGTTTGGAATTGTCTAATATTCGACGATCGCTATGGAACTTTGTAGAGAGATCCTTAGAGGTTTCTTGCCATATTTATAATGTATGTATATTTGTTATTATTAAAAGCTTGGATAGTAACATGGCCAAAACTTCACTTGTGCAAAATTTCCCCGTTTAGCCTTGATTTTAGACTTTAAAAGTTTTAAAAAGATGTTTAAATTTAAGTATTTGTTTGATTCATTTGCCAAGTGTTTATTAACTCATATTAGAGTATTTCAAAAGTAGTTTGAGATATTTATAGACTTTGAAAAAGTAACTGTGAATTTTTAAAGAAGAGATATTTTGTTAAAAAATACAAAAAACATGTTCTTTTCAAGTTTAACGAAAATTGAATTTTATTATTATTTTCAAGTAATATTTTGGGTAAATGTTTTAAAACCTATTATAAGTATTTTCAAAGATTTTGAAAGTATATACTGATTTTTTTAGAAAGGGGTTAGAATTGCTTAGTGGCTAAATGGTTAATTATTTGATTACTTGTTTGAAAATGAATTAACTATGTTTAACACTAAAAGCCGACGAAGTAAAGCTTGTCTATTTGTGAAAGTTAAGATTGATGTTGAGTAGGGATGGAGCAAGAGCTCTAACATATCGGTTTTCCTCTTGGAAGAGGAATAATAAGTCGAAAAATGTTAGAAACGCATTAATCGTGTTGATTTCTTCTTGTTTATGGAAATATTTAATGCTATACTTAACACTAAAAGTCGAAGAGGTAGACTTATTTATTTGTGAGATTCAAGAATGAAGTGTCTAGGTAATGCTTTGATGCAACCAGTGCTCTAACTTACCTGTCTTCAATCTTGGATGAGAAATGGTAAAGCTGGAATGTCGGAAACGAGTTAAGTGTACGAATCATGATTTGTATAAGCAATTGCTTTTTACTAGATAATCGATTAGTCGAGTATCGAACTTGACAAAATATGTTTTAAGAAGTTATCGAAAGGTTTAGGATTTCATATCAATGAGAACCTTGGGAAGGATCATTGGTACAAAACATCTCTAACTTTCACTTAACTAGAATTGAGTTAACCGAAAATTCATCGAATTAGTTTTGAAGAGACTGGGATTGATAAGTGTTTTACTTATTGAATGTCACTTCAAAACTAGTATACAGTTCTATGTTTTGGGAGAGGTTGTGAAGTGACATGTTACATAGTTTAACTGTCAATTCTAAGGTTAAGTCCAAGGAAGAGGTCAGCGTTAACATTTCAAACAATGCTACTGTGTGAGACTGTCAATCTTGAGGAGTATTCCCGATAGAGTTAGGGGTATGCCTCAGTGGCAATTATGTAATTTGTTACATATATCCGACTCGTTGAATAATCTTGTTCATAATAAAGGTGTTTCTTCTATTTTATGCTTGATATAATGTGGTTATATTAATTAATTAATTTAATTAAAAGTATATTTAATAGAAAATCCATAAATGACATATTTTGTGATAGTAATTACAAACGTTGTAACCATGAGTAATTTATCATAATAAAACAAATATACAATTATAAATGTTCCTAGTCATAATGCATCGAGACTAGACATCGCTGTATCCGTTGAAGCTAAAGTATGTAACACTCTTCAAATGTTGGGCAGTGTATTGCTCATGACTACTGGGGCCACCTAGGGGTTATATACTGATAGTTATTGGATAACCATGGAATGACTCATTCGATTGTTTTTTATTGGTTAATATAACTAAGGTCAAACAGAAAATATCGATGTGGCTGATTTATATAGTTCTCTCGACTTGAGAATACCGTGGATCTTCAATATGAAAGTTCCACATTGGTTACAGTCAAATCATGGCATGACGTTCCATCGAGTGGCTATAGTTGGATCGAGTGGAAGTAATGGAAGTGAAGCACTATTCAAGAAAGGATTCGTCTCCTCAGTTATATGAGGTTAGATCATGGTCAACTCAAGTCAACTCAAAGTCAAAGTCTTTGGCCAGAGCATTTTGGTTAATAATAATTATTTTTATTGAACCAAGAAATTTTTGTTTGGACTATAAAGTTGAATGTCGATGATACTGGAATTTTGACCATTACCAAATTCCATAAATCCAACGTGTTATAGTTTTGACGAAGAGAATTGGTGTAAATAATTGTCACTACTAGGTACCGCTTATAATAAGTAAAACTAGATTTTACCAAAAGACGTGTAAGCGATGGATTCAGCCAAAATGTCACACCACCTGCTAAGTGATGTGTGAACGTTAATATTTAAATTGTTCAATATTAATCGCTGACTGAATTTACACCTTTGAGTCGCACAACCGAAATGTTGAATGCTCTAAATGAACCACCTGATTTAATTAATTTATAGTTGTTGTAAATTAATTAAATTAATTAATATTCATGAAATATTAATTGCTAAATTTTTATTTAATTTTTTGAATTCCCTTAGCATTTAGTAAAGTGCGTATATATATGTGTTATAAACGTGCATATTGATATATGGTGTCTTTAGAGTGTTTAAATTTGATTTAAACACGATAAATACTAAAAATGGGGGCTTTAAATAAATTAAATTTATTAGTACTTATGAAATATTAATTGTTAAAATTTTATTTTAATTTATTTAAATAACATTATCATTAAATGGTGTGTATATATGAAAGTTACAAATGCACGCATATTTGAACTGGATTTAAATGGGATTGATACTAATGAGATTTTGGAAATTTTTGAGGGCCCACACCATCTATGGCTATCCATGCATGTAGAAGAGAGAGAGAGAGAATTTGATTTACATTTAAAAAGGAATTAATAAGGGAAAGTTTTAAGGAAGGAATATAAAAGGTTCTTTCCTTTAAAACATATCTACCTTTATTTTCTTATACGATCAGTTTTTGTCTCTCATTATCATCCCTCTTGCTCTTCTATCAATTTTTTTTGAATTTTCATGGCTTCCTAACCTCTATATTTCCAAAATAAATTATCAAATAAAATTAATAATAAAGGTGCATTCTCTTGGCGACATCTCAAGGTGATTATTCTAATAGATATTCATCATTCAACTTGTTTATGTAATTTAGATCCATCTACTATTTCATCTCATCAGTGTATTAGTTTATTTGGTCAAATAGATTAGATCCCTTTTTCTCCATTTTAATTAATTATATATGTTCAGCATGTTATTTTAATTTGAATCCGTTCTAAGATATGTTTTGATTGTTTTTCTAATTCATGTTATCATTACTTGAACTACATATATGATCCCATATTTAATTACTTTTCATATTGCTTAATTGTTTAGATTTGAAACCTTTACAACATATACATATGTGTCTGATTTGTCCTATCTACTTTGTTGTTGTTTCAAGTTTGTTATTTCAAAATACCTTTTGATTAAAATCTAAGTCTTAATTAATGAAATATTTCTATTATTGATTCAAATAAAAAACATTTGTAATTTATTTACGTTTGCATGTATGTTTTTCAATATTCCAAATTCAATTTTTTGGTTTTTGCTTACTTCTGTTTAAAATTAAAAAAAATCTTTATGAACATAACTGGACTTTATTGCAAAATATCATAAACCCTTGTATTTCCTTTTTAAATTAAAATTAGGATTTAGTTGTTAATTTGTATTGGAACATATACTAAATTTATAATTTTTAACATAAAGATGTATTAAGTTTAAAACATTATTTTCAGTTAATTTTGTATGTGTATATATGCACACACAACATATGTATATATACATACATACGTACATACATACATATATATAATTGAATTGAATATATGTGATGGAATTTTATCTAAAATCCTATTTTTTTAATCTTAAAAACTTTCAGATTTAAAACTAGGTTCAAAATTGCTGACCTTTTGGAGTTATAAAAGTGACTTAATTTTATCTTATTTATATACGTATATGTATACTGTATATAAATGTAAATATATGTATGCATATGTATTTTAAATAATACTATGGGCAATAAAGACAAATATGTAGGTAATATCATCTCTATACACTGCCTTATTTGTTGCACTTACATAATTTACAGTAATGTACATTTGGACAATAGTTACATTTTATGCCATGAATAAATTTCCAATTATTATCATTTAACGACCCATTTAATTTAATTAGAAAGAGAGAGAAAATGGAAGGTTTCTCTCTTCATAGCCAATTAATATCATTTTATGACCCAATCAATTTAATTAGAAAGAGAGAGAAAATGGAAGGTTTCTCTCTTCATATAACGTTTATTATACTCTCAATTAGTTACCTATTTTTTGGGAAAGAATGAAAGGTTTCCTTCCCTAAAATTAACTCTTATAAACAATTGCTAAGTGTATTTGATGCAATATAATTTTAAACTTCCCTTTAACCAATTTTAAATAAAATAATATTCTATTTAATGTTTTATTATATTGGATCTAATGTACATTTAGACTTCATAGGCTCATTAAAGATCCAAAATGGTAAATATTTTTGAAATTCACACATTTCTTCCGCGGTGCACCGACCCAGTTCAAACAATTCCAAGGGAGAGGACAACGTTAGCATTTTTCGGAGGACTTACATGGGGACCTATGCGGAGGATCAAGGTTTGTTCAAGATAATTGAATCCATGTTGTGATCCAAGATTTGTTTGAGATGTGGGAATCCATTAAGGGATTCATGTTATGTTCGAGTGATGAAGACTCGCGTGAGAGACGACGACCGTAGCCTCCACATTAGAAATGACTAAAACCAGGGATATGACGCATAGCCAAAGGTAATGTAGAACTTTAGTGATCCCAAGAGTGCAGGCGAGGTATTACTTACGGACATGCATGGGGAAGAGATGCAATCGGAACCATGATTGTCTGGGCATGGGCCAGTTATACATGTCCTATAGTACACTCTCTACAGATGTACTTTGCTCATAATGATATCTTCGATCCTTGTGTAAGAGTTTGGATTCGGCTAGATCCGAGGAGATCTCCATGGAAAATCCATTATGCTAACGCGCCTTAATAATATTGATTATATATCTATTATTGTTGTGGCGTTCACACAACAGCTATTTGATATTATTTATTTGCTACACTCTAGACATTATCTATAATAGCACCATATGTTAAACCTAATGAATGGTTGGTTTCATTTGAGGGGAAAATGGTTATGGTAGTCCATGTGGTCTCAAAAATGTGCTACTATATGTCACACTTATTTCTTGAGTTTCTCACATTGGTTTGCCAAACTGATTTGGATGTTATTTTCTTATAATGCTCGGATCAACCCCGTATATGGTTCCAGATTTAGCTTTGGACACTTGGAGTTTATGGAGAAGAGTTGAATGATTATCTTTCGTAGTATTCTTATTTTCGCTGCCGTACTATTTGACATGTCAACATTGTGAGGAAATGTAGTTATAACTATCTAGGCTAATTATAATTCTTAGGTTTTAGTAAATCTAATATTTCTATATGTAGAGTAACCCTTTGTATTGTTCCTCTGATATTATATATTACCGTTCCATTGTGAGATTCTAATGTTGTGCTCTTCTCTTCCCGTTCTATTCTTTTTTTATTTTACCCTAACTTTTTGGCTTTCTGACACTTGGATACTCGACAAATGAATAGCGTGGATTTATTTAGCATCAAGACTAGAGGGTAGAAAAGTTGGGTCGTTACAATTTCGTTTGATTCTCTAATTCATTAGGATACATAACTGCTCGTTGAGGAAAATGACTATGAATTCACTTTCGAAACTTACATCCATTTCGATATAAGTAGCATCTAAAATAAAAATAGCCAATGTCATTTTCTCTTTCAATGACATCTTTTGTATGGCGTATCCACGTGCATATATTATAGATGGTGAGTCAACTTATTATTCAGTTTCAGGTGGTACGATTCATTATTCTTGCCATCTTGGTATGTTTCTAAGTTGACATCTTTATTTCCTTCATGATGTCTCTGCTTCCTTAATTGTCTAAAGTTCTTGTTCCCTTTCATGCTTTTGTAAATCATCATAGTGTTATTCTTGCACTACAATGTAGAAAGCAATGTTAGTTTCTGGTAATGATAGATTAGAAGACGTCAATGCTCTAAGGGACCTCCATGGTCGTAGGATGTGGTGAGAGATATATGACTATGATCCACCATGGTTGGTTGAATATAGTTGTGTCGTGGCATTCAGTATGGAAATAGGTTATTATAACACACATATAACAGGGTTGGCGCAGTTGGTTGATGGTCCGGACTGCGTGATCGAAGGTCACGAGTTCGAGCCCCGAAACTGACAACCCTGTAACAAGTACCCGAAGTATGTGTTTGGCGGGCACATACTTCCCTAGAGTTTACAAGAAAAGCTTGGTTCTCTAGGTAATTCAAAAAAAAAAATCAATGTCCTAAAAGAAGGGATCAAAAGTTGTAAGAAAAGCATATATGTGAATTGAGTACACAAGTTGCAGATTATCACATTTAATATTTATTAGAAAAGAAAATAGGAGAATAAATATAATAGTTATAAAAATACATAAATTAGGTGATGTGAAATATCACTATCCTAAAAGAAGAAAAGACAGAAAGTTAACAGAAAAGCAAATACATTAAAGTTCATCAATTTCAATAATAAAGTACATCTCATCCATTAAATTACATCTTATAATACAATAAGTACAACAACTACAATTATTGAATATAGTACAGTCAGAATAATAAGTATAATCACTATAACTAATAAATACAGTACAGTCAACATAGTAAGCAAATTGACTACAACTAATGAATAAAGTATAGCTAACATAGCAAGTACAATGACTACAATTAATGATTATAGTACAGTCGATGTAGTAAGTATAGTCACTATGACTAATGGATACAATATAGTAAATACAGTCAGTATAACTAGTGAATACAATATATACATCATAAATTGACCGCGTCATCGTCATCTTCATTATGGCCATCATCGTATCTAGCGCTATCACTACCGTCAACCTACAGTTGTAAATTCGCCAATTGAGCTGTCAAATCACAAATATGTGCCTCCAGAAGCTGTGTATGGTTGTAGTACATGTCATGCGCCACCTGACTATGATGGTGTGTTATGAATTGGTACATGTGTATTATCCTTCTTGTGAACCAGATGATATTTCAGCGAATCAAAACCATTCAATACTCATGGGATGAACTAGAAGTCTATAATGCAGACCTAATGCCATAATTCAATTGAAGTCCCAACATTCTCGCTTAACCTTCAGCTGCGATACCACATGTAACGATCCGTCTTTTTCGACATTCAAATGTCTTCAATAATACATCCTTGATATTAATGTTCCAAGCATCCAAGTGCTAGAAAGATAGATTGTTGGGGTAATATAAAAAGAAAAAGAAACAGAATAAGAGAGATGGAACACAATATCAGAATCTCATAGTGAACGATAACTTATAATATCAAAAGATAGTACAAAACTATCACTCTAAGATACACAATATTTAGAGTTACAATTCTAAATACTATCATCGACCTGGATAGTTATAAAAATCTATCCTCATAAATGCTGATATGTAAAATATAGTAATGCAATGGAAATAAAAATACTATGGTAGGTGAAACATCCAGCTTGTCTCCTCGAGCTTCGATGAACATCATCTAAATCCTACCTTTCCCTGACTACTCGAAAGGGAATCCATAGAAAGAAAAATATAGAACCATGAGTTAAAATTAAGTTTGGTATGAGAAACTCAAGAAATATATGGCCACATATAACTGTACTTTAAGACCGCATAGAATACTGTAATCGTTATCCAAACAAAAAACCAGTATATCAGTTTTAAAGTGGTATTTGATAAGTAGAATTCTTATCGATCTCGGTCTCTTCAAAAGCTAAATCAATGAATTTTTGGTAAACTTAATTCCGGTTCTTTTAGAAGTAAGCGAATGATATATAAAGAGGAGTTCTCTTTGTGGGATCTCGTATATATGACTTCTTAAAGCTGGAGAGGTTTCACACCAATGCTCCTCCCCAGGGGTTCTCAAATCATATGAAACCGTGAAGCTTTTAGATACTTTCCAAATTAATTGCTCAAGTTTGATAGTCAAATAATCGACTATCAAGTTCAAAATAGACGGTCGCACATGGAAACCAAGTCTTGTATACTTATCACGTTGTCAAACTTTTCAACTTACACTATCCCTTGGTCAAGAGTGAAACCGGGTACGTTAGGCACCGGTTGCAACAAAGCCTTGTCTAGACACTTCATTTGATTCTCACAGATAGACAAGTCTACTTTGTCAGCTTTTAATGCCAAATGCATGACTAAATTCTTTTCATAAACAATTAAACACACAAAGCATAATCTAGCCACACAAAGCACGATTAAGTCACATAAGTGGCTTCTAATCCCTTTTTTATATAACTAATACTTTTATTGATTAAATCTCTTTTATTAGTAAAATCTTCTATTATTTAATAAAATCACGTTTATCGATTACTATTATTCATTTATACTCTTCAATGCTTCAAAAAGAATTCGAATAATTATCTCAAATGGTATAAGTATATTTATAAATCTTTAATAAGTTTTCTTTCTTTAAATCTTTATTTTTTCTATCTTTTTCCAAAATATCCCATACTTATAATTTCCTTTAAATTATCCATTTTTAGGATATAAGTACTTTCACAAATCTATTTAAAAAGGAGTAAGTATAATGTTTCTTAAACATTGTTACTAAAAATCCAAAACCTTTTCGCTTATTCTTATCTTTAAAACATTCTTTTTAAAGATCTAAGTATGTCTACACTTGTTAAATAAGATAATATACTTTTAATTAACTTTCCAAAACCATTTATTATAACATAAGTGCTATAATCCAAAACTTCCTTTTTTTCCTTTATAAAAAAATTACTTTTCCAGACTTATTTATACACATATATTATAAAAATATTTATAAATAGGTTTTTAAACATCTATGTAAAATATTACTTGAAAATAACTAATTTATAAATTTGATAAAATCAACAAAAACATGTTTTTACATTTTACAGCACTTTAAAGCTCACAAATAATTAATAAAACTATGTTTAAACTTCTAATCTTTTTGTCATACTCATATCCATTTTATTAGAAATTCCATAAAAAGGTTCCATAAAGAAAATAATTTATAAACCATTTAAATTATGAAAAACTAGTCAAAACATTGCATTTAAAACAAAAAATGCAACAACCCAAAATGCTGTAGTAGGTCGAGCATAACATATATAAATGCAATCTAAAGTTCTAAGAATGGAATTAGCATGAAGATGCTTAATCTTTGTAGCCACTTTTCACTACTTAAAATAATGATTTAAGAGTTTAAGTACTATTCTTAGGGTACTTAAAATGCATTGAAAGAAACCGCTAAGAATATTTTTTAGTTTATTATAAAAATTCTCGAAAACAAGGTATTTACTAAAGTGTTCTTTTAATGACCTTCATATTCCAAACTTTAACCATTTTGTTTGACCAGTTACAAAACCTTTTAACCTTAGATTTTTTCCAGTGATAAGTTCACACGCAATACTTATTAAAAATGCATTTATTCGTGTACTTAGCATTCTTGATTTTCAGTTATTAGTTACTAAAAATGCATCGGCTAACACTTTAAGCACAAAATTATTTACAAAATTTCCAAACAAATGATATTTCAAAGTTCTCATATAGCGACCTTCTTCTCGCTATAACCTTTGGCAACTTCGTTTCACAAGTTAATGAATGATGTGAACTACAATATTTTAACAATAATAAGTACTCTTATAGTATTTTTAAAAATTCAAAGAAGTCCCTAGAGTGAATCTCAGAGTTGACTTTGAAAATCGTTGAACACAAGGCATTTTCAAAATGTATCCATAACAACCTTTTCGCTTCTAACTTTCGCAACTTTGTTTCAAAATTTCTATAACTTTTCAAACCATTTCTTTACTATCCCATACACCAAATAAAGTATAGAGAACAACCAAAACAAGCTATACAATGTTAAGATGACTAATCTTCCATTTACATAAGTCAAAGTTAACGGATGTTGAAGTGCATATGTAGCGACTATTCCTGGTTCAAACACTTTCAAACATACTTCACTTCAACACCCAATCCAAAAAACCATTTAAACATCAAGTTAAGGCCACATCACATGTTATAGAAGGTAATAAGAGTGATGCCATAAAATAATAAGTTGTCATTTGCTTTCAAAAGCAAGAGGAGTTCAAAGTTACAACTTTATTTAGTTAATTCACTTTAACTTTATATTTGCACATGCATATTATACACATGATATATACGTATAAAGATAATGATATAAATTACCAAAATCCAAGCCCACATCAAGCTCAAACACATAAGAAAAAAAGAACCACTTCCTACTATCACCCAAAGCCTAAAGGCTCCAAGTTTAGCACTTACAAATAAAGGCACACCTTCTCCTCAACATCAATGCTCATGGACCAACCCAAGCTCCCCCTTTCTTCCATCCTTTTCCACTTTTGAATTTAGACCGATGCATCCTAAAGTGTTGTATACTGTTGATGAAAGTTTGGTGAAGTTTGGAAGAGATTTAAAATAACCAGAGAAAGATAGTGAAGAACAAAGTGGTTTAGTGCTCATCCACTTCCACTAATTCTGAACTTTTACTTTTTTAAGCTTTTGAATATCATGATGTATTTAAGGACCCTAAGACCTCCTTTTGTCTAACCAGCAGATCCCCCATGAGCCTTGCATGCCTTTTACTTTACACCTCATTTTCCTTGGTAAATTTCCCTTTTACCCTTACATACAAATATCGGTCCAATAAATCATGCGTGACATCATCAACACTTTGTTTTCCATAAATGGAAAGATATTTTTGTTTCATATTATTGTTTTCCTAAGTGTTTTAGTGTATATAAAAAAATATGAACAACCTTGATCGAGAGTTGTTTATCGATAAAACGATTTTCGGTCATATTATCGATATTTTTTCAAAATACTTTTTTTTGAAAACATTTTCTAAATCAGGTTTACCATCATTAGCTATTACTTAAGAAGGGTTTACAAGGTTTTAAATCAACTTAATCTCATTTAATCCAAGATATGAATATTTAAATAATTTTGATATATACAAGTGTCTAATATTCCGTGTCGTTACATTCTCCCCCACTTAATACACTTTGTCCTCGAAATTCCAAACAAACAACAAAAATAAATAATTACATAACAATACTTAACACTATTCATCATCACTAGCAAATATAGCTCATGATTTGCCCAAGTTAAAAAATCCTTTAATTGCACAAGAACGATAGACAGTCTACTAAGCATACTTTGCGCTCAACAGCATTAGGTTATTACTTAGTCGATCACTCATACTTTCCCCAGAACAATCCAAAGATTCATTCCCTAAAACCTCCATGAGCTAAAAAAACATATTATGCACATGCTAAAGCATGTACGATGTACATGGATCATTTGTGTGCAATGCCCGATTTTTGATCACTTGCTCGATCACATAATTTCACTTACAAACTAGTATTGATCATTAGACCACTCTAGTGTGGACTCCGATGAGTTTCCTTGATTAGAAGCTTCTATCTTCCTTACATAGCCATATACTATGATAGGAAACTTTAAGATCATACCAAGAATTCACAACAAGTATTCGCCATCAAGAACAGAGCAAAAATCCTTGTTCAAATCGATGTAAATTACCTCGAAACCATGTTCTCAAATACTGGATCAAGAATAGTCATGCGAAGAACATGATCTATGTACAACTTATATATTTTATCTTATTGGTTTCTTGACTATATCAATTGCTTTTTTTCACATTCTTTTACACAAATAGCATGTCTCATTTAATACTAAAATCATTTATGAGTCATTTCATAAAACATAAATCCAGATTTATTAACATTTTATAACTGAAGTTCATATTCATATAATAATTCACTGCATCCTAAGAGTATATACAAAATATCAAATTCATTTTATTTATTATGAATGTTCGACAAATTTAAAATTTGTTTAAACTTTACTACCTTCTTAGTTTTAGAGTTACAAAAACTAAACTTTTATATTTTCAAAAGTACTTTGCTTCAAATTCTATAACGATTTGGAAGTTTTTGGTTGTAACATCCCCTACTTGAAGGTTCAAAACTAACGGCTACGAATGTTGCATTCATCCATAGTTATTAATCCTCGACGATTAAATGTGGTAATATTAGATTCATTGATAGACAGAAACACACGGATATGAAATAAAATCATAGATTTCAAAAAAAACTTTTCTCATTACATTTCAAATCCACATTTCAAGTTCATTACATAATCCCAAATAGCAAACTACGTTCAAAGAAGATATAGTTATTACAACATATGCCAAGAGCGACACATGAAGATGCTCCTTTGGATGAACGGAGTATATACATAGGTAATTAGCCAACTTTTCCTTTACATCGAAACATAACAGAATCAAAAAGTAAAGAACTCTTATAGCTAGCTTGCCTTCTACACATCTTCAAAAGCTTATTCGTCGAAGAAGTACTTGAAAAGCCTCAACTCTCAAACTACTCAAAATCAATTCAATACTCGAGAGTTTAAGGGGAACTTCGAGTTAGACATAGAGCCTGGTATGAATAATAACCAACAATCTCGAACCATTTAGATATTTAGTGAGACCATGCCACTTAGCAGAATGGGTTTTATAATAACCATATGCTGTGCTCTTGCATCCACAATGGTTAAAACCTAACAATTCAAAATATTATGATGATATGCAAACAAGTAAATAAATTCTGTATTTCCCATCCCTATTCATTTAACCATCTACCTTACTTATAGTTTCTAGGGTTACGATTAACCTAATAGTTTTCATGGGCTGAGCCATAACCTGTTTATAGCTTATGGACGCCCTATCCGGTTACATAGTTTTCATGAGATCACTAAGAACCTATTGACCCCTACCAATAACTTTATTCTTTCATGGGTTTACCCAGAACCTATCGGTATAATCAATAACTTACTTCTTATCATAGTTTTCATAGGTTGACTATGAACCTATTGACTTCTGTCAATAAATTTATCCGAATATAGTTTACATGGGTTCTCTACAAACCTATTGGCCCCAGCCAATAACTCTTTCTAATCATAGTTTTCATGGGTTTACTATGAACCTATTGGCCCCCGCCAATAACTCTTTCAAATCATAGCTTTCATGGGTTTACTATGAACTTGTCTATCTGAAAACTTCTTGAATCAGTATTTAGGCATACTGTGTTCTGTCTACCTGGCCTTCTAGATGTTATTCTACCCATACAAGAGTTAACTCAATTTTTATATTCACCACTGGGTCAACCTAGCTGGTTATTCTACCATTTTTCTCTAAAGTACAGTTATGGGTCCATTTTACAGTGAATATATATGTTCGAAGAAACAAACATAATAACATAATAACATCAACTCCAGTGGTTTAATATCCTTGAAATCATTTTCACATGAAACGTGGTTAATCCCTTTAACCTATTATTTTATCAAGGAGAGCTTCTTCAAAAGCTTCATACTTAAAAGCCATTTTAAAACTCCTTTACTTTTTCCATGGTTTTTCCTTTAAAAATGAGATTGGGTTCTTTGTTTTGAAACCTTAAACCTTTACTTTCAAAACTACTGGATAACATCCTTCGAAAGCATACAAATCTTATTTTCAAAACACTAAGCATATGTCTTTTGAAACACTTTAAAACATCTATTTCGAAACCATCAAAACATACCTTTCGAAAGCATTAAAGCATTACTTATTAACTCTTAGAAGCATTGCTTCGAAACCATTTGAAAGTACCTCATTCGAAACCATTAACCTTCATAAAAGAGTTTGGGGAAAACTGATGACTTCGGAACCATCCTTTCGAAAGTTCAAATCATTTGAGTAAAACATTTAAAGGATAGCTTCGAAATTCCTTTCGAAGCCATTGCCTTCAAAACCATTAAACCCTTTCAAAAGCTGTAGGAAGAGGCTTATTATATTTATAAAACAAAAGCTACCTTTCAAACTAAGTAATGACTTCAATCCATTCGAAAGGCATAAGGTCGGCAGCATGGTTTCAACTAGGTTGAAATTACCCTTTCGAAAGCATTGATTTAAAAACAAGGCAACTCACTCGAAAGCTATATTTTCAAAACAAAAAGGTGGCGACTTCTTCGAAAGAAATAATAAACCCTTTCAAAAGCATTCTTTTGAAAGCAAGGCAAGTGGCATCTTCCAAAGCTATTTAAATTGGTTCTGACCACTTCGAAAGCATGGTTTCGACTCAGTACCGTCCACCTTACTCCAATCCACTACGTATCAAATTAATGATACCTTGTGTGTTGGTTTTGATTTGGTTGAGGCGTAAGTTTTGGGTTGAAAGGTAGCGTCTGAAAGTGGCGAAACAACATTTCTAGGTAAAGACTGTCTAATGCCATTAGGTAATTGCTTTTTAACTAACCTGTCCATGTGTAAAAATTTAATTGGTTGCCACAAACTTTTCAAATTCTTTCCTAAAAACTATCACAATGATTTCAAATCTAAATAAAAATTATTTAACAAATAAGCCTTTCCATTAAGCAAAATAATCAAATCTTTTAAGTCCTCCGTCAAAAATAATTTAATTTCCATAGTAAATTACTTAGAAAAAACACCTAAAAATCATAGAAATTCACTTTTAATATGTTATCTAACATATTGAAATTTAGGCCGAAATTCTTCCATATAACTGTCAAAATAATTTAAAACCCAAATTATTCATTTCTGTGATGACCCGCCTTTTTGGTTGGTTTAAATCGAAGTTAAACCACACGTGTCTAACGCAAACTGTTCAAAAGGGTGGATTATCAATGAGGTTTAAAAAGAAAAATAAGAGAAAATAAGGGAAACAAAACACAGTATCTAGCAGTGGAATAACAAAATATAATAATCAAATAAACAATTCGTGAAACTGTTTTACAATATACATTTGATTACATAATTTTTACCACATAGTCAGAGTACAAACAACAACATACCAATATTGATGCAGCTGCACGCTCGAGCAGACCCAGCTGCCAATGATCATCAACTGCCGCATGCGCCTACTGCCACTTCCACCCAGATCCGACTTCGCCGATGCCTCCACCTCGTCAACCGTACCCATCAGGCTTCGTGTGGCCAATTCCGGTGGCCCCTAGAGGCTCCACCGCTGCCGCCTTCAAGCACAGTTTTTGGCAAAATATGGCACTATTGCTATGATCCAAACCCATAGATCGACTCCCCTTGATGTCCTCTACACTACAGTGCTTCCCGATCGTCGATTGGTCAATGATCCACCATTGATTTGCAAACCCTTCAACGGACGGTCGAGATTTCTTCGCTGATTTCTGGAAAAACCGAGACCCAATTCAAAAACGAACTGCAGATATAGGTTACGTTTGTCGAGAGCTTCATGATGGTATATTATATGACGCGATTTAAGAAGTATGAAGTTTTGGAGTTTTATTTGGAATCAGTAATTAGGGTTTTGAGATGTCTGCCATTGGGAAGGAGCAGATGAGAATAACAACTATGTATAGAAATTGGAATAGAAGCTGCTAGGGTTTATAACAACATAGGCAAAGATGGACAAGAATGGATAGAAAATATCGATTGGGTCGAAGCGATAATAAAGACCCGAAAAGCCCGTTTCGTTGCCGAAATGAAAATAGTCATCCTGTATGTCGAAATATAGGTTTTCAATATTTTTAAACTCAATGTGACTAGTTTCAAACCCTAATTTTATTATATATAGAAGTTAGCTTTTAAAATCAAATTATATTCATTTAAATTACATCAATTGATTTCTACGTGTTTCGAGCTCGCACGATCAAACGATAAGTCTGATTGCTACGAAACTTGAAACCCTATAATAATTCACTATTACGGATCTGATGAAACTAGTTTTGTCGAAATCCAAAATCGTGCCCAAAAAGACAAATTTTATATGTTAATTAAAACAGTCTATTTAAAAAATCAATTTAATCACTTTTAAATTCAAATTTAAAATTTAAATTTTTTTAACATTCTAATTACACATAAATTTAATGACTTTTTGAAATTTAATTTTCCATGTTAATTTCAAGATTTAAATATGAAATTAATTACAATGCATAATTACAACTGTGATAAAATCCTAGTTCATTATATTTTAAATTTCAATCAAATTCCTTTATTTTGATTTACAAGTTCTTTATATTAATTCAACATTTCCTTATGTAATCTATTTATTAAAATAAGTTTCCATTTTATTTCACTCAAACTCTACTGTTAACATCTTCTTATATTAACTACGATATTTAATTACATTTAATTTCATTGATTCCCAAATTAATTCCAAATGGATTTAATAATAAGATGAGAAATGAACAGTTGTTACATTTATATAATTTGAGCACATTAATACATCTATTGTTTACAACAAAGATTATAAATTTACTTACAAATATTAAAACCAAATCCAGTTAAATAACATTGATTTCCCCGTTTTATACAATATTTATTTTATTCATTATTAACCTTTAATATTACCATTGATTGAAATTACTTTAAACAGTTGTCAATTTTATTCAATCAACATTATTAATTATATTTTAATATTTTTTTCCATTTATAAATCATAAATTTTAATTTCTCATAATATTAAATTTCGAAAATTTTATTAAATTTAATATTTTTAATGTAAAAAATACGGGTCGTTACATTCTCCCCCACTCAAATCGTCCCCGAAAAGGAATAAGAAGGAATCAAGAGATTTGATATATTTTATTTAAAATAGCCAATTTATAAACAATTAAATTTCTATACTGAAGTTTAATATAAATTTTAAAATAACTCAACTTCTATAAAAAAAAAACTTAAGTCACAAATTCACGAAAAATTTCTACAACATCTCCTTTGCACGGATAGATCCGAAAAAAAAAATATCAATAAATTACATTATATATATATATATATATTATATTTCAATAGTAAGCACCCCAAGCCATGGAAAAACAATAAAATATCATTTCAAAAACCGTAATAAAAAAGTACCAATTTGTCGGGCAAACAAACTTTATTTATGAAACCAAAAGCAACAGCCATTACTTCCATATACCTGTACTTCCTTACATAATCCAAAAGAGTTAAAACTGTGTAAAAGAGTAATATATTAGTTGTTTTAATTAATAGTACAAGCAACATACAATATACAATAATCATATGCAAACAAAAAGAAGTACAAGAATCCATCACACATCCATATTAATCAAAACTAATGGTTTGTCCAGGTTCAGAAACTTTTCATCGTACAAGGGTGATAAATAAACTACCAAGTGTACCTTACGCTCAATAGCCTTAGATAATTGCTTAATAGATTATTCATACAACCTTAAACAATTTGAAGTATCATTTTCCAAACTTCTCATAAGCCAAGCAACATAGAATTTAAATATTATTCTATTGGTTTCTTAAGCACATTATTCACTTTTCACTTATTTTATTACATTCATACAAGGTTATCCCTTATTAATTTACATTCATTTACTTATATAGATTTCCCCATTCAATATTTAAAATCACCAATGACTAAATTTTATGGGTATTACATAAGTTTCTTGCAGTTTAATTCACATTTATCTACTTATATAACTTGATTCCCATTTAATATTAATATACACTAATGAATCAATTCAAACTTAAGTTTCTTTACTTTTTAATTTACATTTATTCCTTCATATATATAGTATTATTTCATATTAAATACATTTGTGAATCATTTTTGTTACTTAACTATTGCTTGTATAATATTATATTGCATATTCATATTAACATTTCAACTTTTTAAACATTTCTGGTAAGTTTTATATATGATTTTAAAATGTAATCGAGTGTTATACAAATTTATCTTATTCATTTTAGTTAGCAAGAATGTTCAAAAATTTACAACTATTAAAATTTAACTTCTCATATTTTATTGAAACACTTAGTTTCAATTTTTTATTTCTCATTTTAGAAGTTTTCAACTATTAGAATTTCACTTTATTTCTACATCTGAAAATCATTAATTAACCAGAAATTTAGAATTAAAATACCGAGTTTATTTCAAATCATTTTAAAATATATACACTCATATATTTTATATATATCAAATCATAATTATTTAGAAATTTTTAAATCAAAATCTGTTTATCGAACCAAATGTATAGCAAAGCTACTAAGTGGCCTCCCTCACTTTGAGACTCGAAAATGAATTTCAATAATGCGAACGTCATCATCAAAATTATTTTTCCATAACAGAAGGGAGGAGAACAGAACTTATTTCCTTTTCAAAAAGAAAAACATTTCTTTCAAATTTTATTGAAATTATTTCTATCTGAAAATTCTTCCAAATAATACTAATATGTTTTTTTCCAGAAGTTTTGAAAACCAATTTCAAAACACCAGAATTTAATTTCTCAAACTCCTAATTTATGTTCATTTTATTTAGAGATCAAAATTTATACCATATTTTTAAAACTGCACTTCTTATAACATACAATAGTTAATAGTTTCAATAAACTTCACTAACCAAACAATAAATGACAATAATTGAATATTATCATTTATTAACATCCAAAACAACAAAAATAAAAATCAATTTATGAAATTTTATATATATATATACACACAAAATATAATACTAGGTAAAATTATTTCATTTTTCTATTTTTTTTAAAACAATATTATGTCGGTTTACCCGGTTCAAGCGTATACAAATCTCTATTGATGTTATAGCATCCTATTTACCGACTAGAATTTGTAAATACTCATAGAAGAAATTAACTGTAACGACCCGTATTTTTCGATCATTTGATTTAAATATTTAAATGGTTTTAAATATTTGATTTGGAATGTAGACTGATTTTTAATATGCAGATTTTGGTTGAAATTTATAGAATGAATTTAAAATTCAAATATAGTGATTTATTGTAATACAAAAATGGTGAATAATTGAAAATTTGAGTTGAATATGAATCGAATGATTTCTAATGTGAGTATAAATTCTATCTGAATTAGAATTGAGTTAATAAGTTTTTAAAACTGGAATTCCAAGTGATTTCGTAAATTTTTAAATCGTCGATTTAACTGACGCGTAAAAATAGCGATTCAGGGCACAGTCTTGGAATTTGATGAAACTAGTTCCATTGCATCCGTAAGAGTGTATTATTATCGGGTTTCAAATTTCATAGCATTTGGATTTACCGTTTGGTCGTACGAGATAGAAACACGTTGAAATTAATATCGAAAATTTAATATTATAATTGGATTCAAAAAACTACCTTCTCCATACGATCGAATTGGAGCTGAAGACAAGTTCCGTTGAGTCTGGAATAGGAGTATAAGATTAGGAATGTCAGGCGGCTCGCCTCGATAGTGGTTTAGGATTTTGAGGTACGGGAATGAGATATTTTGAAAATTTATATTATTATAATTTCAAAGTCAACACTATCCATTAGCCAACCTACCTGAGATGAGCCACCCTCCTATCATTATCATACTCTCTTCTTTTTAAATACATTTTTCCTCTTTACGAATTCTAGCAAAAAAAAGAAAATTAAAAAAGAAACATACGCATGATAAATCGCGATTGGAAATTTAAAAGTCGACGGAGGAGGATGGCCGAAGTCGAGCAGCGTTAAGGAAAATCTGCAGGCGGAGTTAGGTGGATCCATGATGTCAGAGGTGGCATGGTGATCAATTGGATGGAATCGAGCAGGTTGGGGTTCTGGCATGTGGCATGCATACACGTTGGTGGTCGGGCCACAAACGCAGCACTTGGTGGCGATCGACGACTTGGGTGGAGCAACAACGTTCATTGTGGCCCGCGTTTGATTTTGGTGTTCACACGGCTTCTATGGACGCACCAGTGTGAGAGATCGAGGGCATCATGTTGTCGTTTTAGGTATGGTATAGGCGAGAGGTGATAGCAGTTCTGGTTGATGGAGAGACACAGCGGTAGGCCGCTGTTTGGGGAGAAGGGAGAGGTCGAAGGTTAAGGGTCTCGGGCAGAGGATGTAACAACCTTGTATATTTCAACCATTCGCATCCGTACATATCGGACTTGAATTGCTCAAAATATCATATTGTTAATTTATTTTTGGCAAAATTCATCATATACAGTAAATAAAATAATCATAGAATCACAAACACAGTGTAATATAACAATAAGCAACGGAAACAGAAGAATAGTAGTTCATGAAGCTAATATATATATATATATATAACAGAGTTGAACAAGATACAACAGAAGTCTCGAATACATAAAAGTCTCAATACAATAGTCAAATACAAGACTAGAATACATCACTAGAATCAACTAAATATCTTAAATTTGAATAGATAAATGGATCTCCAAACGAAGCTCCAAACTCCAAAGGTGATTCTCGAATGCGGTGAGACTCAGTCTAACCTAAGCGTAAAGCAACACAAAACACTCGAGTTGGGATTAACATTCTTGTATCAATAAATCCAACTCAAGTGAAATAACAACTAAAATACAGGTAACTTAAAGGATGTTTGGGATAACCATCCTCTAAGGATCCATTAAACTATCTACTATGTAGTAATATACACTATTATAATAATGTCTAAAGTAAAGTAAACTATTAAAATAGTGTTAAGGCATTATCCATTTCCCCATTAACACATTTTATAGTGCTAATAGTCTATACAGTACCGTAATACCTCCTGATCGGGAGGCTACCAGAGGATACTCTATAGGTATGACACAAAACAAACTCGCAGTGGTCTCGGTAGGGTAGGTGACACGACACAACTAGGCAATGCCAGGGTAGATATACCAATTACACTTTCGGGCTGGTAGTAACGCAGAGCTGCAGCAATCGCCCACCTCTAGCCACATTCCCGAATCAAATGTGCACACCAAATCAATCTTAAAGTAATAGAATGACATACGATGGAGTGTGTGTCCGATCGGAGGAGCTACCTCACTTGGCCCGTCAATTGCTCCTGTTTTAGCCACCTTATGCTAACTCACGGGAGTTAGGTCCATGTATATACCTCATATAGGATCATCGTCACCATTCTACTTCATTATGGAATCTCCACCGCGTACGTGGTTGTTAAAGTGGTTTTCGGTATTGGCAGAGAGTATGACAATATACGATTCCGGTCTCTTTAACAACCAAACGTTATTATAACACCACGGTCATTTCAAAATAGTTTATACTTCAAAATCAAAATATTATTGCCTTTTCAAAACCATATCAATACGATGTCATTTTCATTTCGAAACCAAAACGATATCAATTTCATTTTCAGATATATCCATTTTCAATAATCATAGCACTTCAAAGGTATAACACTTTCGAAATTATAAACCTTCTCAAACCGTTACACTTTAGAAATCATAATACTTTCAAAATTATAACACTTTGGAAATCATAATTAGAAATCATAACACTTGGAAATCATAACACTTTGGAAATCATAATTTAGAAATCATAATACTTTGAAAATCATAACTCTTTGAAAATTATAATTTAGAAATCATAATAGTTTATAAATCATAACACTTTGGAAATCATAATTTTGAAATAATAAAAGTTTGGAAAAGGAAATCATAATACTTTACAAATCATAACACTTTGGAAATCATAATTTAGAAATCATAATACTTTGGAAATCATAAAACTTTGGAAATAATAATTTAGAAATCATAATACTTTGGAAATCTTAACAATTTGAAAATCATAATTCAGAAATCATAATACTTTGGAAACCATAACACTTTGAAAATCATAATTTAGAAATTAAAATACTTTGGAAATCATAACATTTTGAAAATCATAATTTAGAAATCATAACACTGGAAATCATAATTAGAAATCATAAAACTTTGGAAATCATAACATTTTGAAATCATAACACTTTGAAAAACCATAACACTTTCCTTTAAATAGTTTAGATATTAATAATAGTATATATATAGTAAAATAGTTTATAAAATAAAATAGTCTATTTACAAATAGTTATAGGTTAAAATAGTTTATATTAAAATAATTGGCATATTAAAATAATTTATACTAAAAATAGTTTATGTTAAAATGATTTATATTAAAATAGTATATAATAAAATAATTTATAAAGTAAATATAAAATTGTTTTAATATAATTTAAAAATACTTTGTATAATAAAATAGTTCCCTCAAATTTCACAAATCGATTCAAATCCACTCAGATTCCAAAATCCCAATTAAATTAAACCTCAATTCATGAATTTCAGTTCAATTCAGTTTCTCAATAAACCATTTCAAATTATATCAATTTCAAACACAGATTTGAACCACAAAATAAACTATTTCAATTTCAATATATTTCAAAGCTTTAAATATTCAACATTTCAAAAATAAATTTGACAATTTCATATATTTATCAAATTCACTTCACTATTATTTATTTTGAAATATTTACTTAATCATTCAAATAACATTTAAATAAAACTTCAAACTTCAAATTTAAATAAACTAAATATACCATTTCAATTTTATGTAAATTTTAGGTATTCATTCAAATCACTTTTAATCAAAATCAAGTTATAAAATCATATCTTTAAAATCCCAAATTTAATAAATTTCAAATCAAACTTATTGGAGTATAATTCTTAAATAAATTCAATTTCAAACCAATCTCTATTTCTCTTTCCAACCTGAATTTTATTAAAATCATTATAAACTCTATATTTGAAAATATAAACTTTAAATAAATACTTAAACATATTATATATTAATTAAATAAACTTTAATAAATCAAATCTTATTAATAAACTTATTTTTTATATATTTTAAAATAGTAAAATTGTAAGTAAAATATTAAAATTTGTAATTCCAATACTAACTTATAAATTTAGAATTTTCAAACATATAATTTTAAAAATCAAAATTTAAAAATAGCACACATATATATCTTAAAATCAATATTTATCAAAACCAAAATATTCATTTCAAAACCTTGGAAATTATTTCAAAATATATACATTGACCAACGGTGTCTGTATAAAATTTTCTATCCTATGGTCAAGTGATACAGATATTTATCATTTCAATTCGCAATTTAAATATATACAGGTTTATATCATTTCAACCCGCAATCCCAAGTTCAACTCAATGAAAATCGCTTGGGTTTATCATTTCAACCCATAATGATTTTCTCCTATTCTACAAATCGTTCGGGTATGTATCGTTTCAACCCATAGTGAATTCTATACTAAAAGGGTACTTGCAGAGTGAGAACATATATGATAATAATATAACATGCATATATCATCAATATAAATAACAGATAATGGTGTCAGATGTCACAGGAGAACATATACAAATCATTGCATATATATAGCAATGTAAATAACTAACAACAGCATTTCAATTGTCGTTTCAATTGAAATTAAACTTAATAGTTATAAGAACGTTAATCGTGAGTAATTTTTCACCTTTCGAAGCTAGAGAGGATAGATAATGAAATGAGTTACGAAGTCCAGGCATGAATCCAAACAAACAAGGTTGGCACGAATTTGACGAGCAAAGCTGATAGATAAGGAATCGATGAAGCAATTTAGAATCAGTTTGATATGAACAACAATTATATATATATATATATAATTAAAAATCATTGTTTTAATTAAGCACATATATTAAAATCAACATATATTTAAATAATATATATATTTATTTTCAAATCAATAACTTAACTTTAATCAAAATAAAAATCCATGTAACTTACTTTACTATAATCTATACATACAAATGAAAGTATGAAGGGTTACTTATTACAAAATCAATATTTTAAAACAAATCAATATATACAAAAATTTAAATCTATATACAATTCAAAATTAAAACAAAACAAAGTGGATGAATAGGTTCAACAAAAATGCATTCAGACTAGTCAACTACAGGATATAAAGATTTTACACATATTTTATGTATTATAGTAACTAACTTGCAAAGCTATACTATCCTATGCTCTCATATATTAAAATCTAACATCGTACATATCATATTTTTGAATTAATGCATATACTAAAAAATGCAAAATACTTATACACATTATAACACAACATATGTTGAACTTATGTAAAATGTATATAAAAAAATGAAATTAGATGAACCAAGACTAATGTATATAAATATGCAGATGAACACATACGAACCAATGTACGTACAATAAATATATAGGCAATATACATATATGTATGCAGGCTATAGAATATATATATAAACAGCATTTTATAAACTTACACAAACCATATATCTAAAAACTAACTGTAATATTTATATATAAGCTAATATATGCATTGTAAACTTTTAGAAAACAAATATATACACACCGTTATATAAACATACATATACTATGACCAGATTTTATATACAGCTTATATTAAGATATTTTACCCATATATCTATATATACATACAGTATATGTGTATATATATACCTTAATATTTATAACCACTTCAAATAGACCAACATACATATACAGTGGTTACAAAATCTAACATTTTTTTCACAATGAATGTATGTAGCATATATAAAACTGTGCAATATAAATCAAAAGGGACAAAGCAGCTTTCGGATCGAAAACATATATGCGACTGCTAAGCTTATGTATACTTAAAATATTATATATAAAAAACTTGTGCCTATTTTTTTCTGTCAGTGGAGAAGAGAGTGGCCAGTGAAAGTGATTCGGCCTGATGAGGAGAAAGGCTGGTGCCGTGAGTCTTGGGTGGTGAAGCTGACGAGCTGGTGGTGCTTTGATGGGATAGGCAGCACGTAGAGGCGGAGAGGTGGCAGTGGAGGAGAAGAAGAGAAAGAGGGGGCAAGGATGGAAGGAGGATCTCCATAAAAAATAGCAACAGCAAAAGTATTTTGAAGAAGAAGAAGAATAGGCTAATAATAATGCGAATAAAGGAAATGGACAGTTCAAAGAGATGAATGCAAACATACCACTTATAAAAAAAAATTATATTTCCAAATTGGTGGAAATAAAGGCAGTGAACCATCAATGCACTGAGATGATGGAATAGTAACAGCCGATAATAAATGCCAATGGTCGTTTATTCCAGCAATTTGAAATTTCAATGGACATCAAAAGTGGTACCGATACAGAATCATTTTTCCAATTTTCCAACGCATACCGGACTTCAAGACATAGAATTGAGTATACCGCAAAGACCAGCACAACGAAATGATTGAAACGGTATACAGATATCAGTGGCACAATCATCCTATCAAAAGTCGATAATCGGTATCGAAAATGCTGCTAAAATGTCAGAAATAAGATAAACGAAGCATAGCAATCCAAATTTGGAGAAACAAAATATAACGTCTCACTTGAAAGATGTTTTACAAATTTAATATATAAAAATATTCGGATTTGGAAAACATTTTATTATCACCAAATATTAACTGATTTAAATTGGAATAAAATTTACACTATAAAATAAACTTCCCTGTTATCCGATGAAAATTTACCATTTTCTATGTTTAAGCAGACGTATTCCAAATATTAAATTTTTATTTCCAATTTCAATTATTTAAAATTTAACAAAAATTCAGTTAATTATGTTATTAAAACCATTTAAAATTTACAGGTCGTAACAATCTCCCCCACTCAAAACTTTTCGTCCCCGAAAAGGAAGGAGGTAGGAGAATAGAAATAACCAAAAATAAAAATAGATTGAAAGCAAAATAAAACAATTGATTAAACCATATAAATTTCAATTTAAATTAGTTAATACACAATAATTGATTTCAAATTCAAGGTATTTCATTACTTGATTTAATTTCGATTTATTAATTCCTTCAAAACAAAATTTGTTTTATCTATCTTATTTATTTAATCCATTTATTTCACTCAAGTTAATTTCACATAATTTCAATCCTAATTATTTCCAAATCCATATATACTTACTCCCTATCATGTATATTATTCATTTAACTTTACTTAATTTATATATTGGAATGCAATTGGGTATTATGCAAGTGAAATCTTCCTAATTCAGTTATTTCAAATTTATTTATTCAAAGATTTTGGCTTCATTTCTGATTGAAATCATCCTTAACATAAAATTTAAGAATTAAATCCAGTTCACTTCAAACCATTTAGAAATAAATAAATAAATATATATAATATATATATATATATATCAAATCAAATTTATAAATATATACCTATATTTATATTATAAATTAGGTCATATTAAAGAAATTCAAATCAAATTTATTTTCCAAAACAAAAGTGTAGCAAAGCTACAGAATGGTCTCTCTACTCTGAAACTCGAAAATGAATGTCGATGACGCGGCCACCATCATTGAAATTCTTTTCCAGCGACAAAAGAGAAGAGTACCGATTTAAACATTTAAAGTTCTTTGGAGATGATTTCTATTTGAAAATACTTTCAATAATATATATTTAAAAAAATTAAAACCAAAGTTTGGAGTTACCGGAAATTAAATTCTCAAAATCTAAATTTTAAATTCAATTAAATTTCCAAAACAGTTTCTAAACCATGTTTTTATAATTCCATTTATTTATATCATGTGATAATAGTCAATGATTTACAAAGCAATAAATGAAAATCAAATATAATCATTTCAAACAACCAATTCATTTAACTATTTAATTCCAGAAAAGTATACTTATATATCATGATCATATAAATTAATTTCATTTACAAAATTTGAAAACAATATTGTGTCAGTTTGCTCTATTCAAGTGTTTTGGAATTCCTATCGATAGTATTGATCAGACGAATCGATCGAAAACCCAAATCAACACTAACAACTCAAACAACACAACATATAAAACATTTTAATATTAACTAAATACACTTCCTCACCTGATGATACAAGAATGGATTATAGAACAATGATAGAGATTCAAATTAGAAAGACTATAATCAAATAGAATTCGAACTAGAAGATAGGCTCAAAAGAGAAAGACGGATAGGCTTATACAAATCATGGGCAACCTTAATCGGGTCAACTGTAACTTCAAGAATACGAACGATGCAGAATTCTGAGGAAAACTGACAGTCGATCGTAAGAGATAGAATTCGAACATAGCAAGAGATAGCAGCATCTAAACCGAGGATATATAAATCTCTGATGAATCAACGCCCCTTGTAAAGAAGTTTCACCCCTTTACAAATCATGCAGCGGAGCTATGGGATGCTCTAGAATCAAGAAAACACAAATATGGAGGGACAAGAATGGATTTCAGAATGAACGGAAGAGTTCCAAATTCAATGGAAATCAAATCAAAGAGGAAGAGATTCAAGCACGAACGAAAGTGATTCTATAATTAAAGTTACCATATAAGCTATGTTTTGCCTAAAACCAAAGCTGTGATACCACATGTAACAACCTAGTATTTTTCAACCATTTGCATCAGCACATGTCGGACTTGAATTGCTCAAAATATCATATTGTTAGTTTATATTTGGCAAAACTCATCATATACAGTAAATAAAGTAATCACGAAATCACAAACACAGAGTAATATAACAATAAGCAGCGGAAACAGAAGAATAGTAGTTCATGAAGCTACTATATATATATATATATACATATATATATATAAGAGTTGAACAAGATACAACAGAAGTCTCAAATACATAGAAGTTACAATACAATAGTCAAATACAAGACTAGAATACATCACTGGAATCAAGTAAATATCTGAAAGCTGAATAGATAAATGGATCTCCAAACGAAGCACCAAACTCCGAAGGTGAGTCTCAAATGTTGTGACTCTCAGTCTGACCCGAGCATAAAGCAACACAAAACACTCGAGTCAGGATTAACATTCTTATATCAATAAGTCTAACCCAGGTGAAATAACAACTGAAATACAAGTAACTCAAAGGATGTTTGGGGTAATTATCCCCTAAGTATCCGTTAAACTATCTACTATGTAATAATATACGCTATTATAATAATGTCTAAAGTAAAGTAAACTATTAAAATAGCATTAAGGCGTTACCCATTTCCTCCTTAACACATTTTATAGTGCCAATAGTCTATACAGTACCGTAATCCCTCCTAATCGGGAGGCTACCAGAGGATACTCCATAGGTACAACACAAAACAAACTCGTAGTGGTCTCGATAGGGTAGGTGACACGGCACAACTAGACAATGCCAGGGTAGATATACCAATTACACTTCCGGGCTAGTGGTAACACAGAACCGCAACAATCGCCCACCTCGAGCCACACTCCCGAATCAAAGGTCCGCACCAAATCAATTACAAAGTAATAGAATGGCATACGATGGAGTGTGTCCGATCGAAGGAGCTACCTCACTTGGCCCGTCAATTGCTCCTGTTTTAGCAACCTTATGCTAACTCATGGGAGTTAGGTCCTTGTATATACCTCATATAGGATCGTCACCACCATCCTACTTCATTCTGGAATCTCCACCACGTACACGGTTGTTAAAGTGGCTTTTGGTATTGGCAGAGAGTATGACAATATCCGATTCCGGTCTCTTTAACAACCAAACGTTATTATAATACCACGGTCATTTCAAAATAGTTTATACTTCAAAACCAAAATATTATTGCCCTTTCAAAACCATATCAATAGGATATCATTTTCATTTCCAAACCAAATACGATATTATTTCCATTTAAAATATATCCATTTTCAAATATCGTAGCACTTCAAAGTTATAACACTTTCAAAATTATAAACCTTCTAAGACCATAGCACTTTAGAAATCATAACTTAGAAATCATAATATTTTGGAACTCATAACACTTTGGAAATCATAATTAGAAATCATAATACTTTGGAAATCATAACACTTTGGAAATCATAATTTAGAAATCTTAATACTTTGGAAATCATAACATTTTGGGAATCATAATTTAGAAATCATAATACATTAGAAATTTTAACATTTTGAAAATCATAATTTAGAAATTATAAAATTTTGGAAATCATAACATTTCAAAAATCATAATTTAGAAATCATAATACTTTGGATATCATAACACTTTGAAAATCTTAATTAGAAATAATAATACTTTGGAAATTATAACATTTTTAAATCATAACACTTTGAAAAACCATAACACTTTCTTTTAAACAGTTTAGATATTAATAATAGTATATATATAGTAAAATAGTTTATAAAATAAAATAGTCTATTTAAAAAATATTTATAAGTTAAAATAGTCTATATTAAAATAATTGGCATATTAAAATAATTTATATGAAAAATAGTTTATGTTAAAATGATTTATATTAAAATAGTTTATAATAAAATAATTTATAAAGTAAAATATAAAATAATTTTAAATATAATTAAAAGTACTTTATATAATAAAATAGTTTACTCAAATTTCACAAAGTGATTCAAATCAACTCGGATTCCAAAATACTAATTAAATTAAACGTCGATTCATAAATTTCAATTCAATTCAGTTTCTTAATAAACCATTCCAAATTATATCAATTTCAAACACAGATTTAAACCACAAAATAAACTATTTCAACTTCAATATATTTCAAAGCTTTAAATATTCAACATTTCAAAAATAAATTTGACAATTTCTTTTATATATATATATATATAATTCACTTTACCATTATTTATTTTGAAATATTTACTTAATCATTCAAATAACATTTAAATTAAATTTCAAATTTCAAATTTAAATAAACTAAATATGCCATTTCAATTTCATGTAAATTTGAAATATTCATTTAAATCACTTTTAATCAAAATCAAGTTATAAAATCATATCTTTAAAATCCCAAATTTAATAAATTTCAAATCAAACTTATATAAGCATAATTCTTAAATAAATTCAATTTCAAACCAATTTCTATATCTCTTTCCAACCTAAATTTTATTGAAATCATTATAAACTCTATATTTGAAAATATAAACTTTAAGTAAATACTTAAACATATTGTATATTAATTAAATCAACTTTAATAAATCAAATCTTATTAATAAACTTATTTTGTATATATTTTAAAATAGTAAACTTGTAAGTAAAATCTTAAAATTTGTAATTCCAAAACTAACTTATAAATTTAGAATTTTCAAACATATAATTTTAAAAATAAAAATTTAAAAATAACATATGTATATATATATATGTCTTAAAATCAATATTTATTAAAACCAAAATATTCATTTTAAAACCTTGGAAATCATTTCAAAATATATGTATTGACCAATGGTGTTTGATAAATTTTCTATTCTATAGTCAAGTGATACAGATATTTATCATTTCAATCCACAATTTAAATATATACGGGTATATATCATTTCAACCCGCAATCCCAAGTTCAATTCAATCAAAATCACTTGGGTGTATCATTTCAACCCATAATGATTTTCTCCTATTCTACAGATCGTTTGGGTATGTATCATTTCAACCCATAGTGAATGCTATACTAACAAGGAACTTCCAGAGTGAGAACATATATAATAATAATATAACATGCATATATCATCAATATAAACAACATGTAATGGTGTCATATGTCACAGGAGAACAGATACAAATAATAGCATATATATCAATGTTAATAACTAACAGCAGTATATTTCAAATGTCGTTTCAATTGAAGTTGAACTTAATAGATATAAGAACGTTAATCGTGAGTGATTGCTCACCTTTTGAGGCTATAGAGGATAGGCAATGAAATGAGTTACGAAATCCAGGCACGAATCAAAAACAAACAAGGTTGGCATGAATTTGACGAGTAAAGCTGATAGATAAGGGATCAATGAAACAATTTAGAATCAGTTTGATATGAACAGCAATTATACATATATAATTAAAAATCATTGTTTTAATTAACCACATATATTAAAATCAACCTATATTTAAAATAATATATATATTTATTTATTTTGAAACCAATAACTTAACTTCAATCAAAATAAAAATCCATGTAACTTACTTTACTATAATCTATACATACAAATGAAAGTATGAAGGGTTACTTATTACAAAATCAATACTTTAAAACAAATCAATATATACAACTTACATAAACTTATAATTTAAATCTATATACAATTCAAAAATAAAACAAAACAAAGTGGATGAACAGGTTCAACAAAAATGCATGCAGACTAGACAACTACAGGATATAAAGATTTTACATATATTTTATTTATTATAATAACTAACTTGCATACTATCCTATACACTCATATATTAAAATCTAACATCGTACATATCATATTTCTAAATTAATGCGCATATTAAAAAATGCAAAATACATATACACATTATAACATGACATATGTTGAACTCAATATATATGTCAAATGTATATAAAAAATGAAACTAAATGAACCAAGACCAATGTATATAAATATGCAGACAAACACATATACGGACCAATGTACGTACAATAAATATGTAGACAATATACATATATGCATGCAAGCTACAGAATATATATAAACAATGTTTTATAAACTTACACAAACCAAAACCATATATATATATATAAACTAACTGTAATATTTATATATAAGCTAACATGTATACATTGTAAACATTTAGAAAACAAATATATATACTGTTATATAAACATACATATACTGTGACCAGATTTTATATACAGCTTATATTAAGATATTTTACCCATATATCTATATATACATACAGTATATGTATGTGTATATATACCTTAATATATATATATATATATATATATGACCACTTCAAATAGACCAACATACATATACAGTGGTTACGAAATCTAATATCTTTTTCAAAATGAATGTATATAACATATATAAAACTGTGAAATATAAAACAAAAGGGACAAAGCGTCTTTAGATCGAAAATATATATGCGACTGCTAAGCTTATGTATACTTACAATATTATATATACGAACTTGTGCCTATTGTTTGCTGTCAGAGGAGAAGAGAGTGGCCAGTGGAAGTGGTTCAGCCTGATGAGGAGAAAGGCTGGGGCCGTGAGTCTTGGGTGGTGAAGCCGATGAGCTGTTGGTGCTTTGATGGGATAGGCGGCACGAAGAGGCGGAGGGGAAGCAGTGGAGGAGAAAAAGAGAAAGAGGGGGCAAGGCTGGAAGAAGGATCTCCATAAAAAATAGCAACAGAAAAAGTATTTTGAAGAAGAATCGGCTAATAATAATGCGAATAAAGAAAATGGACAGTTCGAAGAAATGGATGCAAACATACCACTTATATAAAAAAAAAATTATATTTCCAAATTAATGGAAATAAAGGCAGTGAACCATCAATGCATCGAAATGATGGAATAGTAATAGCTGATAATAAATGCCAGTGGCCGTTCATTCCAGCCGTTTGAAATTTCAATGGACATCAAAAGTGGTACCGATACAGAATCATTTTTCTGATTTTCCAACGCATACCGGACTTCAAGGAACAGAATCGAGTATACCGTAGAGATTAGCATGAAGAAATGATCGAAACGGTATACAGATATCAATGGCACGATCATCCTATCAAAAGTTGATAATTGGTAACGAAAATGCCGCTCAAACGTCAGAAATAAGATAAACAAAGCAATAGCAGTCCAAATTTGGAGAAACGAAATATGACGTCTCACTCAGAAGATGATTTACAAATTTATTATATAAAAATATTCAGATTTGAAAAATATTTTATTAAATGTTAACTGATTTAAATTGGAATAAAATTTACACAATAAAATAAACTTCCATATTATCTGATGAAAATTTACCATTTTCTATGTTTAAGCAGATTATTCCAAATATTAAATTTTTATTTCTAATTTCAATTATTCAAAATTTCATGAAAATTCAGTTAATTATGTTATTAAAACCATTTAAAATTTACGGGTCGTTACAGAGGTGGCTGCTGCGGGGTCGAGTGCGTGGAGAGTTGGTTTGGGTGAAATGGTGATGTCATTTTCATGTCGAGCCGAAGATGTAGATACGAAGACGTGAACCTGGAAGCTTGTCGCGAGCGATGAAGATGATTACGGGATTCACGGTTAAGGAAGGTAATTTAATTTAAAAACAATTTTAAATTTAAATTAAATATCAATTGATTTATTTCGAAGTTCATTAATTCATATTAAATTATTCATGGGTGATCCAAAATTATGAAATGAGTCACGTTGGATCGTAGCGACAAAACAATATGCAATGGAATAAATTTGGAATAGGAACGATTAACAGATTTGAAAATCAGGGTGAGTAAATCCTACTCTTTTTGGATAACTAGTTTACTTTGTAGTAATTAAAATTAACTATTGATTTACTCGATGAATTTATTTATTTATTTATTTATTAGTTGAATGTTGAATAGTAGTTGGGTTTATTTTCCGCCGTTGGAGCGATGAGACATTATGCGCTCTGCATAATAGCGGATGACCCTATATTACCGCTATATCCCGCCTCGAAGCGGGATGGGTATTTTATGTAATATAACATCTATAGATGCAAGGAAACAGGTTGGAGGGATCTAACCGGATTCCTCAAATATACTGATTGTTTTCATATACATCGATATATGATGTGATAGAATAATCTGTTCTGAATTGTTTTGTGATTTGATTTATTGGATGCTATAGTACTATTGGCCTTATTTTGGTATTTCAAATACCATAAAGAATATTTTTGAATTTTAAAAGAGAATAAAAGGGAATTTTTGGAAATAAAATTATTTTTATTGATTTGGAATATTAGATAAGGAATGAAGTGAATTAAATAAAAATATTTATATTGATTTGGAATTCACTTAACTATTTTTACCAAGTGTTTTCAAATAAATATTTTAAAACTAATTTATATAAGAAATTTGGAACAATTGATGTAATGATATTTCTAAAATTTTAAATGGAAGTTGAAATAGAGATTTTGAATGGATTTGGAATAAAATTGGTTTTATTGGAGATAAATTTCTAAATGGGTTTTGAAATATAAATCGATTGATAAAAGAAATTTGTTTAATATAAATCTATATTAACAAAGAACAACCAAAAATGAGTTTATAAATTTATAAACGATGTTTATTAATAAAGTGAATGATTAGCATTTGATAAGTTGAAAACATAAATCCACTATGGGGATTTATAGTGAGATACGGAAATCGATACGGAAATCAGTTTAGGGGAAAGATATTAGATTCTATTTGTGGAATTTGGAAATCGTCGTGGAATTAGAACTGAAAATCGATTGGAAATAAATCGAGAGGGATTTGTAAACCGAAATTGGTAATATTGGTTTTTAAAAAAATTGTTGAGAAATTAAAATTGTTTTTAATTGGATTTTATTTATTAAACCATATAGTTAAAGCTTTTTTAATATTAAATATTTCAAAAAGTGGATTATTCTAATATTTAATATTTATTGGAATGAATTCACATTTTTGTCATAAGCTTTGTAAATCGATTAATTGGAAATGAGTTATCGATGTTTTATTTAAAGTTTTTTGATATTTTGAATAATTATGTAAACTTGTTTTAAAAATAAATTATTATTCTTTAAAAATACTTGTTATATATAAAGAGAAAGATTTGAAATAATTGGAATTTATTTATAAATTCTCTCGAGTTTTGTAAATGGGGCTTATTTAACAGATGTGATTTTATAATAGAAAATTTTATAATGAAATTCTGAGAACTTAAGGAAATTTCCAAAATGTTAGAAATAAGAACTTCGAGATTCAATTTAAATTCATAAAGAAGTTATAAATGGATAAACAAAATTTTAAGTGAGTATAACTAATTTTGGAAAATGTAAGGAATTAATATAAATTTCAGAAATTTTTGAGATAAGTTATGAAATATTTTCAAAGTACGGGTATTAGAAATGATTTTTTGGGAAAAAGACTTATAATATTTCCCTAAGTGTTGAAATGAAAGGTTTTGGAATATTTTAGCGACGAAGGGATTTATATAGGGATATTTTTCTGAGTAATGGATTATAAATCGAATTTGGAAATATTCACCCTGTGTTGAAGAAAGATACGATTTGAAAATATTCCGTTAAAGATATAAGGATTTGAAACTATTTTCAAATGTTGGAATACTAAAAGAGATTTGAATGTATATATATATATATATATATATATATATATATATATATATATATCTGTGTAATGATATTTGAATGAATTTTTGAAAAGATTTATAATATAGGCCCAGTGACTGCTTATGTGTGTAATTTGATAGTTAAGTAACCGACTATCAGATCTGGCCAAATTTGTTGATCGTTTTGAAGAGACCAAGATCGGATTTAATTATCCGAAAACCACTTCGATCTTATTTGTGCGTTATGAATTGTGGTATTGTGGAAATAATAAAGACGGTGATTTTGGATATTCGGTTTGTTCGGACCTAGAACAACTGGTGTGGATGAATGCCATCACTACGTCATGTTTTGGAAGGCATTGGTAGCATTCCAAGCACGAATGCTATTCGTAAGGTAAAATGTAGCATCAAGCTTCATCAACCGGAAATAACTAAAACAAGGAAGACGCAGCTGGGCTAAGTGGGTCACACCCAAGTAGGGTATGCTATCACTTTTCTAGATACTCTCGGATATATTATAATTATGGGCATGTTTGGGAATGGAAAAGAGAGCGCCCAGTTAGGGTGGGAACACCCAGGGTGATAATATATTCGGTACTATCCAGCAAGGGGTAGGCCAGTCCTGTGTTGGCAAGGATCGTTTGGTACGATCTTGGTACATTTTTCTAGAGGTGTACTATGGCGGGCAATACCTCAATAGCCCAGTATTATATGAAATTCAATATCCACTACGAGCCTATACGGTTTTGACTGTGTCCAACTATGTTGAAATGTGAGATGCAAGCATTTCAGCTATTTTATAGTTTATTTTCTATAGAAAGTATTATAATATCAGATGATTTTGATATAAAATGTTTTGGTCATCGTTAGGTAAAAACTCATCCTGCTTATGTGTGATGGGATCTTATGAGATACCTCTGTTTTTAGAGGATTTTGATAAAAATAATAATTCAAATTGAGTGTGTTTTTTCACACTAATTTTCTAGACCGACTCGGGTGCTATTTTATTATAATGCTCGGTTCAGACTGAGTATTACAGATCCAGGTTAAGATGCTATAGAGCCCAAGAGATGAGCTGGAGGAGTCTCAGGCATATTTCACGTACTTGATTATATTCCGTTGTGTGTATGCTGTATACTTAACACTTGTGAGGACAAATTATTATAACAGTTCAGATTGATTTGTTGTTCGTTTTACTCTGATGATTGTACGTATATTACAGTTACAATTTCCTTTGTATATAAATCTGTTATTATATATTAAATTTTGTTCCACTGCGATGGTGAGATTCTGTGTTGTTGTTTCTGTTTTCTTCTATCCCTTCTTCTTCTTTTCCTATAGCAATAAGTATTTCCTACACTTGTATATCTCGGCATGCCATACATTAAAACATATTAATTTCAATTTTCAAGGGTCGAAAATCTCGGGTTGATGCATTAACCCAATACAAAACATTTTTATAGCACTAACAAAAACGTTGTCTCATCTATGTATACACTCTGACTCATTCTAGGGTATTACTAACCCTTTCTCTAATGAGTTAACCCCAACAGGCTAAGATATTCCTAAACCAAAGCTCTGATACCAACTGTGATGACCCGCCTTTTTGGTTGGTTTAAATCGATAATAAACCACACATGCCTAACTCAAACTATTTAAAAGCTTGGATTTTCAATGGTGTTTAATAAGAAAAATAAGAGAAAAAAAAATGGAAACAAAATATAGAATCTCGCAGCGGAATGACAAAATATAACAATCAAATAAACAGTTCATGAAGCTGTTTTACAATATACATTTGATTACACAGTTTTAAAACATAGTCAAAGTACAAACAACAACATACCAATAATGACGCAGTAGAATAATACTAATAATTTAATATGCCAAACTCCATCTTCATCCTCCAAAGATAATGTCTTCAAACACTGAAAAGCTCAGGCTGATCCGAGTGTAATGAAACGACAAAGTACTCGGGTTAGAACTAAAAGTTCTTATATAAGTTAAATTAACAACAAGTAAACCTGAGTGTGATGGCTTTGGAGATGTTTACTGGGTTTTTCATCTCCTATCCGGTGTATAATGTGAGTGCAATAACCTAAGAGATGCTACGAGATTTTCCATCTCCTAAGGATCCATTAAACTTTCAATATTTAGTAAGATACACTATAAATGTAGTGTGCAATCAGTAATATAAATATTTTTCTTAGTATTAACGCTTTACATTAATCTCCCTTAACACTTAGCATTGTCCTACAGTTTGCCTTGTGACACCACCAATAACATCGGTAGTCAGGGAGGCGTCATGATAAGGCAACACTAAAACAAAATCACAGTGGTCGTGTGTAAGGATAAACGTATGACAAGGCACATAAGGCAATGCCCAAGGTAGGATTCTACCAGTTTACCATTTCTGCCTGGTCGTAATGAATCGTAGCCACGACCACCCACTGAGCCCACCACACCCAAAATCAAATAAAGGTGCACCAATCAAGTCCAAATTAAATATAATAACGCAAAGGGATGATGGCAATTAAAGGTTGCGAACCCTTTGGCCAGGCATAGGCTCATGTTTTAGTCATTCCAAATTAGCACAAGTTCTAGGGTCATCCATCATTATCCTCTTTCTTCAAATCGAGTAAACGCCTCCAATTCAACTACTTCATTCTGGATAACATCCACTGCGTGCATAGTTGTTAAAGTGGTTTCAATACTGACAAAGAGTATGCCAATAGAGGCAACAGTCATTTTAACAACAAAACGTCGTTTTACACACCTGTTGGTTTTTTACATTTTGAAAACAGTTCATATTTGACATCAAAATATCATATTCACTTCAAAAATATCATTTCATTTCAACATACCATATTTACTCAAAATATGTCATTTTCACTTGAAAATATCATTTCAAATTCTAACTTAGGTTATAATCTCATTTAATCAAATTCACATTTAAATCAATGATTTAAATATAAACATTCCAACTGATCAGTTTGAATTTTTAGAAAATAGTTTGAATAGTTTAAATAGTTTAATATTTGAAAATAGTTTAAATAGTCTTAAAGATTTAAAACACTTAGATAGAAAAATTGTTTGATTATTGAAAATGGTTTATATAGTGAAATAGTTTGAAAAATCGAAATTATTTTAATATTTTAAAAAGATAGATTTTAACAGTTTATATTAAAATAATTTATTTTGAAAATATAGTATCGAATCAACCCGTTTCTTTCCATATCAACAAATCTAGACCTATGTCCAAATTCCAAATCAACAAAAACTCAATTTTCAATCTTCCAATTCAATTGACTAAATTTTGATTTAGTTTCCAATCAAATTGATTTCATTTTCAATTCGAATTGACTTCAATTTTCGAAACATTCATTTGTAGCTTCAAATTCGATCCAACAATTCAATTCAATGATTTATATTTCAATCCAATTCTTATTTTAAACCATTTCAATTCATATCGATTATAATTCCAACTCTAATTTACTGATGTAAATCATTTGAATCAAATTAAACTTCATCATTCAATTTAAGGATCAAACTTTAAAATAATTCAATTTTCAAAATTTAAGTCATATGTCGATTATAACTTCACATTTCAAAATTAATTCTTTAAACAATTTCTTTTAACCAATTCAATTTCAACATTTCAAAGCTTGAATTAGAAAATAATTCAATTCATATAAATCCATAATTTACTTCCTCTAAATAATATCATTTAATAAAAATCCAAATTCAATGTTTTAAACCCATTTAATTTAACCAATCCGATGTCCATATATAATTTTCTACCATATGGCCAAGTGAATAGTTATTTCAATTTTTAATCTCAGGGATGGATATATATCATTTTAATCCAAATCAAACTGTCATAGGTGTATATCATTACAACCTATTTCTTAATTTATTCGAAATAATTCAAATAATAGTTTATATACCGTCACTTAATATACAGAGTGATAACCGGGATATATAAAAATAAATAAACGTCCAGTCATCTAAAATGTCAATAAATAAACATCCGTCACAATAGAAATCCAAATCGGCCAATAAATCACAATAATTAACTGGTTATCAATATCAGGTATTTAACTAGCAATTCAATTTCAATATTAATTTAAATGGAAACTTAATTCAATAAAATTCAGTTTCAATTAAAATGTCAACTTAAACTATCAAACAACAACCAATAACATTCTTATCACTTCATAAATTTAACTCAACTAACATAAAAAGATTTAGTATTGCGTGAGTGAGTTAAATCAATCACCTTTGATTTATAGCCCATTAAAAATCCAATAAAAGCTCAAAATTTCAATCGTATCCAAATTCAACGAAACTAGTTTTACGCTGTCTAGAATTTCAGTACAAGTCCAACAGAAGAAACCATGCGTCGATCGGAGTTCTATGAAAAGTTATTGATGTTAGAAGTTTGAAATTTAGATTTAAGTTAAACTAAGGGCAAATAGGTAAATACATCATCACCCTTAAACCCTTACATGCACAGCCGCACGCTCGAGCAAACCCAGCTGCCAACGATCATCAACTGCCACACACGCCTACGGCCACTTCCACCCAGATCCGACTTCGCTGATGCCTCTACCTCATAAACCGCACCCACCAGGCCTTGCGTAGCCAACTCCAGTGGCCCCCAGAGGCTCCGCCGCCACCGCCTTCAAGTGCGGTTTTTGACGAACTACAGCGTTGTTGCCACGATCCAAACACATAGATCGACTCCCCATGACGTCTTTTACATTACAGTGCTTCCTTATCTTCGATTGGTTGATGATCCATCATTGATTTGCAAATCCTTCAACTAGAATTCGTATGCAAAAGTTATTGATGTTAGAAGTTTGAAATTTAAATTTAAATTAAACTAAGGGCAAATAGGTAAATACATTTTCACCCTTAAACCCTTACATGCATAGCCGCACGCTCGAGCAAACCCAACCGCCAATGATCATCAACTGCCGCACACGCCTACGGCCACTTCCACCCAGATCCGACTTCGCCGATGCCACCACCACATAAGCCGCACCCACCAGGCCTCGCGTAGCCAACTCCAGTGGCCCCTTGAGGCTCCCCCACTGCCACCTTCAAGTGCGGTTTTTGATGAATTACAACGATGTTGCCACGATCCAAACCCATAGATCGACTCCACATGACGTCCTTTACATTGCAAGCTTCTCGATCTTCGATTGGTCGACGATCCATCGTTAATTTGCAAACCCTTCAACGGACGGCCGAGTCTTCTTCGCTGATTTCTGGACAAACCGAGACTCAATTGCAAAAACGAACTACATTCATAGATTACGTTCATCGAGAGATTCACGAAGATATATTATATGACTTGATTTGAGAAATTTGAATTTATGGAGTTTGATTTGGAATCAGTAATTAGGGTTTTGAGATGTCTGCCATTGGGAAGGAGAAGATAAGACTAACAAGTATGTACAGAAATTAGAATAGAAGCTGCTAGGGTTTATAACAACATATATATAGGCAAAGATGGATAAGAATGGATGGAACATATCGATTGGATCAAAGCGATAACAAAGTCCCGAAAAGCCCGTTTCGTTCTCGAAACGAAAATAGGTCATCCTATATGTCGAAATATAAGTTTTCAATATTTTTAAACTCAATGAAACTAGTTTCAAACTCTAATTCTATTGTATATAGTAGTTATCTTTTAAAATCAAAACATATTCATGTGAATTCCATTAATTGATTTCTACACGTTTCAAGCTCGCACAATAAAACGATAAGTCCGATCGCTACAAAATTGGAATCCTATAATAATTCCCTATTACGGATCCGACGAAACTGGTTTCATTGAAATCCAGGACAGTGTCCAAAAAGACTAATTTTACATGTTAATCAAAGCAATCTAATTAAAAAAATCCATTAATCACTTTTAAATTCAAATTTAAAAGTTAACAACTTTCATTATTCTTGATTGCACAGAAATTTAATGATCTTTTGGAATTCTATTTTCCATGTTAATTTCAAGATTTAAATATTAATTAATTACAATGCTTAATTACAACCGTAATAAATCCTAGTTTATTATATTTTAAATTTCATTTTTATTTTAAATTTCATCAAAATCCTATATTTTGGTTTACAAGTTCTTTATATTAAGTCTATAGTGCCTTATGTAATCTATTTATTAACTTAAGTTTCCATCTTATTTCACTCAAACTCTACAGTTAACATCTTCTTGTATTTACTGCAATATTTAATTATGTTTAATTTCATTGATTCCCATATTAATTCCTAAACGAATTTAATAATAAGATGAGAAATGAACAGTTGTTACATTTATATAATTTGAACACATTAATACATTTATTATTTACAACAAATATTATAAATTTACATACGAATACCAAAACCACTTCCACTTAAATAACATTAATTTCCCTGTTTTTTACAACATTTATTTTATTCATTATTATCCATTATTATTACCATTAATTGAAATTACATTAAACAGTCGTCAATTTCATTCAATCAACATTATTAAATTATATTCTAATAATTATTTTTCATTTATAAATCATAAATTTTAATTTCTCACAATATTAAATTCCAAAAATCTTATTTAATTTAATATTTTTAATTAGCAAAAATACAGGTCGTTATAATTTCTTCCTTTAAAAATTCATAATACAATGTTCATAACTGGAAAAATTATGGAAATTAGAACCCATCTCCAAAATAATTTTTTACGTAACGTGTGAATTCCTTATGGCATTCGATATCCAAAAATACGATTTTTGCCTAAAAACCGTGTTAAACAATTATCAAACAACCTTGTTTGAATCAAACATATCATAAAATCCATGCATGTCATCATTAAAATCACCATAATGGATTTAAACTTAAAACTGAAATCAAATGATCGTTAAAAAGAAAAACGGTGATGGTTTTTGTAACGACCCAGAATTTTTAGAAATTAAAATTTGAATATTTAATTAATTTTAAATATTAATAAGTGAAATTTATAAGTCGAATAAATTTTATTTTGAATTATTGGATTTTATTGAATAATTAAATCGATAATTTAATATGTGAAATTATGGAAATAATTGAAAATATAGTTAAATATGATTGAAAATGATTTGTAAAATTTTATTTTATCATATGGAAGTTAGAACGATATTTTAGAACTTTTAAAATCGAATTAAAAGTTAATTTGTGAAAATTGAATATTTTAATATTTAATAATCGACTGTAAAATAGTCAATTTTTGAACAGTCTCAGAATTGAACGAAACCAGTTCCATTGGATCCGTAATAGTTAGTTATTACCGGATTTTAATTTTCATGTCAATCGGAGTTATCGGTTGATCGTGGCAGCTCGAAACGCATCGATTTATTTTTAATTTTAATTTGGCGAGTTAAAATAGCCATTTTTCAAAAAGTCTCGGATTTCGACGAAACCAGTTTCATCGGATCCGTAATGTGATATTATTATAAGGTTTCAAATTTCAAGTCAATTGGATTTACCGTTTGTCCGGTACAAATTAAAACGCCTAGAAATCGACTTAAATCGGTTTAATTTAAATTGAGCGTTTATAGCCATAACTCGCACAGATGTCCGAATTAGCTTCCGAAACCTATTCCATTGTGTCCGGAACGCGGGGTAAACCCTAGGAATGTCAGTTTCGGCGCGTAAATCGGAGTTCGAAAATTTAAAATGAATAGTGTTTTCGTTTGAAATTCTATAAAAGGAGACCCAACCCCTTCATAAACTAAAAAAAAAAATTAGGTTATGAAACCCTAGCCGCCAGCCTCCCCCATGAACGGCCGAAAGCTTCCCACCTTCCCTTCCAAATTTCTTCAAATCTACTCATAATCATCAGAAACTTTCAACATGGAAGTGATAGAGCATCACGAGCTCTACAGATTCAACGGTTATGATCGTCAATGGCGTGACGAATTGGCGGCAAATGGGGGTGGAAGGGGGCCGGCTGCGCATGCAAAACGAGGCAAATAGTGAGGCCGAGTTTCATGGCCTTGGGGCCGAACCTAGAGCAGGTGATGGCCTTCGACATGGGAGTTGCTGATCGATATGAAGTGGAGTGTGGTGATCAAAAATTAAAACCCTAGATATACGAATTGGGTTCGGCCGTGTTTTATCATCTGGAGCAATACGCGTGGGAGGGGAGGAGATAGGGTGTGGCTGTGATGGAATGGAGTTGAGATCTACGGCCTGTGATTTGTTAGGTTGAATTTTAGAAAGAAAATTTGTTAATTATTATATTATAAATTGTATTATCTTGTAAAATCAATATCTTTTTCATACGAGGTCGAAAAAATGCAAACTCAGTTGCGTTGGAATCGTATGGACGAGCACTACGCGATGGAGTTGGTTTGGAGTCGTTTGGAGTTAGTGAGAATTTTGGGTAAAATTAAACGTCTGTTTAATTTTATTCGAAATAAATCGCTAAAACGGAAATTAAAATCAAGGTGAGAACTTCTCACTCAATCGAATCGGTTTCGATTTTATTTTAAATAGTTAGATTTAAAATATTTGAATGCTTGTTTGAATGATGATTGTTATCTATTGATTGTTAAAATAGACATTATACGCCGTTAGTAAGCGGATGTTATTTATTAAAAACATATACCGCGAATATTTCATAAACAGTGGAATTGGTATTATAAATAATATCAATATATATATATATATATATTGGCATATGTATATATTGCAGTTGTTGATTTCCCGTATTTTTTAGCGGATGAGACCCTATTACGCCGTTAGTAAGCGGATAATATTTAATAAGAACATATACCGCGATAATTTCGTACTGGAGCGAAATTGGTATTGTGCTAATGTTTTTGGATGCAGGAAAACAGGTTGGAGGGATCCAACTGGATTCCTCAACAGTTTTTATTTGATTTCAGATATTTTGATATTTGATGGATTATCATATTGATATATGATATCGTTGTTGTCGTGATTGACTATTTGATGTGTAGCATCATTGGACCCAAATTTTGGGATTTTAAAAGGGTTTTTAAAGTGATTTTTGAAAAGATAAAATATTTTTGGAATTGATCCATTATAAATAAATGAACGTTATAATTTTTAAAGTTGTAAAAATTATAATTTTTGAGAAATACGGTTAAAAGCTGATTTTTGAGAAATATGAATTAATGACTTTATAAAATAGTTTAAATTGGATTTTTGAATTTATTATTAAAAGTTTAAATATAGGATTTATAAAATTTGATTATTTTATAAATCAAAATGATGAAATTATAAAGAAGGGTAAAGACGTTTAAAGAATAATAATAAATTGATTTATATTAAAGATTTATAAATCGATATTTATAAATTAATAAAACGTTGGAATTATAAAACGAGCTTTTATAAGTGTTGAATATGAATTGTGAATGAATTTCATAACTTAATGAAATTTATAGAATTATAAACTGTGAAGTTATAAATGGAATTTTTAAACAGTAGGTTTATAAAATTTGTGAAATTATCAAAAGAATGGATTTTTGCATAAATACATGAATCTCATAGGTTATAAGATTTATAATCATGAAGTTTAAAAGAACGATTTTATAAAATAATCGTTTTATAAGCATTTGACTTATAAATATGAACTTTTAGTTTATAATTGAGTTATAAACTGGAATAGGTTAATAAAGGAATTTGTAAAAAGGAAGTTTTTATAAATAAATAGAAATGGAATTTATAAACGTTGTTTTATAAATTCGAAATGACTTATTTTGATAAGTAAATTATTATAACTTATGTATGGAGTTATATTCACGTTTTTAGACCGTGAATAATCCTTTGAAATAAAATGCATAGAATTGATGAAATTTGTTAACGTAGTATATTCACGTTTTTGAATAGTGAATAATACGTTAAAGAAATGTTTAGAATGTGAATGTTTTAAATAGAATTAAAACGATCTAACGATGTTTTAAATGTGTTGAAATTCGAAACCATAGATTTCAACATTCATTGTTGAAATAGATGTTTCGAGAAATAAAAGGAAATGGTGGACTATAACACTGTTGTTATAGTAAATGATTTCCGAAAGGAAATGTTTTGTATAGTATTGGGATTTATATATCTATTTTAATTTCGAATCCCTATACTAGTGATTTTGGGTTGTCGTAACGATGTTTTACGCAACATTCATTTTGGCCCAAATAAATATGTTAAAGAGAATGATTTCCTTAAAGAATGAAATATATACTTAATTCGATTTAAGTATATTGAATATTTTCCAAGGTTGGAAATAAAAAGATTTGTGAATTACTTATGAATAAATAAGTATGGAAATGTTTTCCAATATGAAGTGAATATTTAGAATTTATCTTTTGAAGATAAACTGAAAACGGATAGTTGAAATCGTATATGCATGAATATTTTTGAATATAAATTCACTAAGGAATTTATAAAAGAAAGTGGAATTTGTTAAAAATAAATATTGATTTATTTTTGAAGTGTTGAAATTTTATATCTTGTAAAGATATTTTGGAAAATAAATAATTTGGAAAATTATTTGGAATCTGGTGATGTGTGCATATCTATTGATAGTTAAATAATCCGACTATCAATATTTCCCTTTGAATGGGTATTTGATGTGAGTTGATTGAATTTGAATGCCACACTTATTTTTGAATAAGCGCTCACTATTCGGGTTAACCGGGAAAGGACCATGGGATCGTATAACCCATTCCAAATATGTGATACGTCGTTGTAAATTGCATTGAAGATCGGTGTTGAAGACCGAGTATTTGCAAAAGCGATAGGATGACCTATCGATTGTTTCTGCACTGGGTAGCTCCTGGTATAGAGATCTCCTAAGTGATGGGAAATTCGATCGGGATTGTGAATACCCGGATTGCAAGGGCTTCGTAAGAAGTGCCTTCGGTTTTGTTCGAGCCCGGAACAGACTTGTATGGATTGTATGTCTGACGTTACAAGTTGAGATATAAAGCCGATTTCTTTCAAATATATTTCTGTTGGTGGCGGAGAATTTATTCTTTTAGCTTAACACCCTTCTCTGAGACGTACGTGCTCAGAGGTTATGTAGTTGAATGTTATCAGCGATATATTCCCAATTTGGTAATGTGATATGCTGAGTGATGCTGAAATGATCATTGTGTTGATTATTTGTGATAGGATCGTTTATTTGATCGTCTATCTTTGTGATCATCTCTATGATCATTTGTTGACCCAAAGCATGGCTTTTGTATAAAGTATGTTTTTGTGGACGAAACTTCGTCGAGCCTCACATCCCGGAATGGTCAAAACAGGAAAGATGCGGCAAGGTTATGAGGGGTAGCTCCCTTTAGGGTATGTGCATTTCCTTCTGGAAAGGGTGGTATCATGGTATGGAGCCCAGATACTTACTCATGTTGATACACTATATTTATTACTGTGTGGTGTTGTTGGTGACGAGCGCTCGGTTAAAAGGTCCAATGGGACCGGGGGATGCCATATTCGTGTAGTAGTTACCTAGTGATAAAGGTAACCCGGCCTTGTGTTGGCAGAGAGATGGTTAAGTTCTCGGGGACGTCCAGCCAGAGGCGTTTCCATGTGGCAATGGGAAGTTCCTTGGCCTGATCATTTGTTGGAAATCCAAAGAAACAATACGAAACTTGTACGGTATTAGTTGTATAACCTGCTATGGAATGTGGCGGTAACATGCTATTGAACATGGTAGCTATAGTAGGCATAAGTGCGGAATGTCTATGGTGGCTAAGATTTATATCTTTATTTTTGAAATGATTTTCCTATACTATGCACTAATAATAATATCAAATGTTCTTTTAAATGCGTATCAAGCATCTTTGACTATCATAAGGAGAAATCTCCTCCGATTCTGCGTTTGCATGTGTGTGTGTGCGGGAGGCCTTATGGTAGTCTCATTTTTAAAAGCATTGCGAATTGAATTTAAAAATATTCCTCTATTTTGATTTTTAAAGATAAATAAACTGTTTTGAGTTCTCACACCAGTCTCATGACTGACTCGGAGTTTATTGTTTTCCTTCCTAAACTCTGGGTGCCCACCAATTTCCACACGGGCAGTCAAGAGTTAGGTTTATCAGGATATTCTGGATATTCTGGATTTGCTGGAGGCAAGCTGGATGGCATGGCATATTACTTATATAGTATTTCTTTTTCCGCTGCACTGTTTGTTTGTTGTTGTTGTTGTACACTCTGATGATATGATGTAATGAAATGAAATGTAATGTAATGTAATAACTGATATAGTTCTTTGTTTAAAGATTATTCATTTATTATTATATGTTGTTCCGCTGCGAATTGTGAGATTCTGATGTTGTTCTGTTGTTTTCTGTTCCATTCTATTTTCTTTTCTATTTTCTTTCTGTTCTATCCTCCTTTCCTTCTATTTTAAAATTTTCTATCTTCTCTCTTCTTCTCTTCTCTTTTCTTAAATTCTTTTTAAAACCCTAACTATTCGGTTTTTCGGCAACGAAAATCCGCAAACGTTACAATTTTGATTATTATTCACCTTGTTTTGGATAAGAACTTGAGGTTTGATCTTTGATTAATTCCCCTTACTTGATTGCTTAGCTTTTATTGATTTTCCTCCTTTTCCTTCCTTAGGTTATGACCGGCTTGCTCTTCTTTGATTTACGTTTTTGAGTTTTGAAAAATGAACTTGCAAACAAATGGAAATAAGTGTTTAAGACAATGGGATTATGGGAGCGGCTATTACCCATAATGCCCTTGTTTTATTCTCTTATCAATTATTTAAAAACCCATTTCATAAACTCATTTATGTTTATTTAAGCATGACCTCTAAATGAATTTTCAAATCTTAATCCCCTTATCACTCTAATATTTAAATTATTCTATTTAATTTATCTAATTAAATCTCCCAAATAATGTTATTAAAAATTGGGGATGTTACACCGACTGTCCAAAATCGTCGGAAATTCCATTTTATTTTAATAAATGAAAACTACCAAACAACATATCTTAACATGATGCACATATCATGCCATCCTAATGTATAGGACATACATGTCATAAAATAACTTAACAAAGTTACAATTATATATTAAACACACTTTGCCCTAAAAGGATAAACATGAAAAGTTCTAATATTTATTATGGGCTATGCCACTACCTCTTGCCCCCCCCCCAACATAGCATACATTCAAATCTTTTCCATATAGAAAGTTTATCTCAAAACCTTTATTAAACTACTCCATAATTTATATCAAATATTCTTAAGGAAAACTTCAGAACTAAACACCATGTTTTTTTCAAATCTATTGCAATAATAATTGATACATGTCCCTTTTGTATATCTAATCATACTTAGATTAAATAAAAATCTATTTTACCAAGACCACTTTATAGCATCCTCACTTTGAAACCCAAAAATGAATGCCAATGATGCTGTAGTCATCATCGGAATTATTTTTAAGCCACATAAGCGAGTTCAATACATACAAATCATACCTTTCGGATTTAATCCAAAATCATTTTCAAAGCGGTATCAAATACTTCGTATAATAGTACTAAGTATCATGATCTCAATTTTGTAAACCAATTTCCCAAATATATACTTTCAAATAATACTATTATTATTTTCTCCAAAATCATAAAAAAACATTTTCAAAGACATAGGGATTTAAATTCTCAAATTTTTAGTTTAAACCCTCTTCATTTATAAACCGTACTTCATAAAAAATCACTTTCTTATAAAAAAAATTCCGTAAATGTTTATTTCCAAGATATCACATGTTTCCTTTTGATTATAATAAACATCTATTACTAGGGTTAATTTTTAACCCAACAATATTACCGAAGGCCCTCTAGTCAAAATATGAAACTCAATTCATAAGGTATTTGTTTCAATGCATCAACAAACACTAACTACCCAACCCATGTAGTAAAAAGGTAAAATTTCTTTTAAACTAGTCGAGCACAAATCAACAATCAATAAACAATAGTCACTGCTCATAAACTGGCCAAGCATGTCTAATCAATCAACAAGTTGTAATAATGCTTGTAAACTGGCTGAAGAATATTAAGCTAATATTTCTACAAATGATAATAATGCTCATAAATTGGTCGAGCATGTCAAATCATTCTACGAGGGATAGTGATGCTCATAAACTGGTTGAGCATGGCTAAACTAATTTGTGACGAACCGCCTTTCAAACCACAGAAAGACGTATCATCAATAAGAAAAGAAAGAGATAGAAATAGAAAAGATAGAAAGAAAGAATAACAACATCAGAATCTCACAGCGGAAACGGAACAAAATACAATACATCACATAACTATTACATAGTTTTACATATATCAGAGCTACACAACATCATTCAAACAAGACAGTCATATATATATCTACCATTACATACATCCCAAAATACAACGTACATCAACTAACACGGCGGAACTAGATAGATAGATACTCTGGACTCCTGCTCGAAGCTCCTCCAGACTCAACAATCCAAAACCTATCACTTGGCTACTCGTAAAACTTGAGCATTTAAGAGTTTAAGAAAAATAGAATAAACTCCGGGTCAGACATGGGTCTGGTGTGAGTAAACGGGTTAAAGTTGTTTAACTTTAAAAAAATCTTTTGAAAATAAAGGTACCACGTAAGACTTTCCACACATAAACACGAGTAAGTTTTTACCTTATGCTAATCAAAAGATTTTATAGGAAATCCAGTGATATTATAATAGTGTCTAGGGTTTTCAAGTAAATAGAAAATAGCCAAAATTGTTACATTTATTGAATTCCCGCTACATAGGTATACAATCATATCCGAGGGTGCCTATTGGATAATGAGTTTCCATCAATGGCAGGGCTACTGGGGTACCGCCCGTCATAGTACGGGGCCTAGATCACCGTACCGAGGATCACTCCCGATCCCCTACAACACAAGGCTGGAACCATCCCTTATTGGACAGTCCCACACAAGATAACACCACAGTTGTGGCCAATAACTGCCCATACAACCGAAATAAAGGGACATCTATACATGGGTATATCTCGTCCTACTTGGGTGCTACCCACCTTACCTTGTTGAACCTCCCATGTTTTAGCCATTTTCGGTTGATGAGGCTTGAGGCTGCGATTACCTTAAGAGAACACATTTCATAGAATGCTCATCGTCCACCTGACGATGTTCTGAAAGCATTCGATCCATACAAGTTCGTTCCGGGTTGGAACAAGGCATTCTCTCGCTACACTCATTTTAGAATCACCCTCTGAGTTAACGACGATAACCCTTGCAATCTGAAACACCATCTTAATCTTCACTTGAGATGCCGCGACCTAACGTTTAATTTGGATCGATGTGGTATTCGGATAATCATAACTGATTCCTGAACCCGGTCTCATCGAAATCCAAATGCCATTTTTTAAGTCAAGTTGTTTAATAGTTTAAACAATTTAATTCAACACTTTGAATTCACATAGCATATATCACCAATAAATTATACTCAATCGTCATAGATATATTAAGGCATATCATAGAGTATCATAGAATATCACCAAATAGATATCACAAATCCAGATATTCTACTTATACAATCATCCATAAGCAAACATCTTTAATCCTGCTTGATAAATCATTGATTAATTTATTATTCCATTTCAAACCAATTAATTCATTAATCACTTCTTAATCAATTTATTAAACCTTAATTACTTAGTTTATTTCTCCTTAATTATTAATTAATAACCTTAATTATTAATTTATAAAACTTAATTACCCATTTATTTACCACTAAGTACTTAATTAATCAATTCTTAATTCTTAATTAAATTACTTAATTAGTTAACTACTAATCATATATTAATTAACTTTAAGTAATTAATTTAAAATCCTTAATTTCAAAGTAATTAACACTTAATAATTTGTTAATTAATCTTAATCCACTTAGTTAATTACCATTATCAACGAATTAACACTCTTAATTTTCTTACAATATAAACTAAGTAAATAAAAATCATTTATCTTACATTTTAAAATCTTTAATTATTATATATAAACATTCTTAAGTATCCACTTAATTAATTTAAACTTGAAATAAATTCTTTACTTAAATTGTCAAACATTAATTAAGTCATCAATTCTTAAAATTTGTTGAAATGATTAGCTTAACTTTACTTTTGTTGGACTGCAAGTTGAAAATTAAAACCTGAGAATGCCCTCAGGTTTACTCGAGTTGATACTCGAGTTTCTCCCTTATCTTCCCCGAGTCCTTCTTTCTTCCCCACATACGTTTCTTTTTTTAAGTTTAAGTTATAAATTTCAATAACAGGAAACACTCACGCACTCAGGTTCCACTTGAAGCAACCCATTCATTTTCTCGAGCATCAACTCGAGTTGCTCACAACCAAACTTCCTGACACCATCTCAAGGCCGTACACGTGCACGGCGCCTCGCCGGCGCTCTGGCGAACTACGCTACCTCTGGTGAGTCGCATATCACCCCTACACTCGAAAACAAAGATCAACTCGATGCCAAAATTTAAAGATCAAGATTTGGCCTTTCGTTCGAAATTCTGAAACTTGACTTCACCCAGCAAAAGGCTTCGCCCCATCCATGCCGTCCACCTGAGACGCTACGACTTCGGCCTCACCTCGCCAATCCCTTATACTACACTTTCCCAGAGTTTCGAGCAGCACGATCGTTCAGAGTAGAAGAAATCAACTTCTTTTCAGACCACGACAAACTCGAACGTTAAACCCTAATCTTGCCTTGTTCTATCATCTCTTGCAATAGAAAAATTATTTAGCAATTTTCCTAATATCATGAATCACCAAGCTAGCTTCGATAAAAAATTCAACATCCAATATTTGTTCAATCATCAGAAATTGGTTAAAAAGTATTTTCTGTTCAACTAAGAACTTCTCTTAACATACTTAACTAAAAATTACCATTTTCATTTTAAAAATCCTATTTTGCAGTGTGCATTCAAGTTATGAGATTGAATTAGCAATTCATGACACTCGAATTTATCATATTTTTAAATTTTGCTCTGTAAAACTAAATTTACAGAGGCAAAACATCTCCATCGTGCTTAAAACAGTTTTTAGACCATAATTTAAGTTTAAACAAACTTATTTTGTTTGAAACCCTATGCTTAATAATGTTTGGAAGAAGAGGTATTTAATTTTTTCTAGTTTATGTTCACTCTGAAACCAAAAATAAAGAAGAACAGGCCATACAAAAATTCATAGTACAATCATATGTTTACAGAATTACTTACTTAAAAATATATAGCAAAGCACAAAATTATTAATGAAACAGATGCACAGGTTTAAGTTTAAAAATAATATGTTTACTCACCTGTAAAAATTTGAACAGAGAACAACTTTTGTTTTGAAACTGCTTGCCTGAACCCTTGGATCTTCCTTTAAATCTTCTTTCTTTGTTGTTGAATTGTATTTGAGTTTGTAAAATTTATTATGTTTTTTTTCTCTGGTTTGCTAAGTTTTTGAACGAACTAGAACAAAAAGTATTGTATATATAGAGAAAAGTTTTTGTACAGGGTAGGTGTTTACTAGTACAGTGTTTTTCTCTTCTTTGTTTTGTCAGATTATTTTTATTTCTCTTTGACCAAACAAGATTTTCTTTCCTGCAACTGAAATGATTTTTACAAATTCGAAATGACCTTATTTTAGTGCTTGACATGATAATATTAAATGCATGTCCCCTTACAAGTTTACATCCTTATTATTATTATTTTATTTTATATGTATATAGATATTTTGTATGTAGATATTTTGTTTTCTATTTTTTTCTTGCATTGCATATATTTTTGTCTTATTCCCTTGCATATCAAAATTCACGGCAAAGATACATTCCTTTGCTTGATTTTATTTTATACCCTTGTGCTTAATTTAAAATTGTTATGGTTATTTTTTTTTATAGTTTTAACTTATGTTGCATATACACAATAACCATTTAAATACTTACTTCTAACATAAACCTTTACTTTTATTTCTATTTCATCTTAAACTACCAAATACTTAATTTATATTCATATATTTTTATACTTATATTTAATACTGATAAGATTAATTTTGTTTTAAGCATCATTAACTAAATTACATCCATATATATATATATATATATCAAATGTTAATAAGGTAAAGTATTTTAATTTAATTCATTGTGAATAAGATAGATTTTATTTTAAATATTTTTGAAAGATTTTATTTTGAATTTTCAAACCATAGTTTTCTCCACAATACATACATATATATATATAAATGGTAAATGTCCCAAAAGTCTTATTTGTTTTTTTTTTAAATAATAACTTTGTATTTTATTTAATTGGATTAGATACTTATTAAAATAATATTGCCAAAATCGCGGATCATCACATTCCTCCCCCTTCTAAGAATTTCGTCCCCAAAATTTAAAGCAAAAGATAATTCAAAAGATTTTATATCAATAATCCAAACATACATATCATTCATACATTAGAAAAAATCAAACAGTCTATCCTAACAAACATTACTAGCTATCAGGACACAAATCCGGATAGGCTTTCCTAAAACTATCCAGAGTTTCCCAGGTACAATCTCTAGGATCCTCGCTCCACTGCACTTAACAAGCTTCACTACTTTGCTCCTGAGTTGCTTCTCGTCTTGATCAACAATCTAGATAGGGTTCCTGATCACAGTCAAGTTTGGCTCGACTTCCAAATCTTCCTGGATTACTGGTTCTACAACAAATGATGGGTCATGGACAAACTTCCTTAGATGGGATACATGAAATACATTATGAATTCCAGACATCCGTTCTAGTAATTCAATTCTGTAAGCTACAACACCAATCCTTTCCAGCACCCGGAACGATCCAATATATCTCGGGGCAAGTTTTTCCATCTTTCCAAATCTAATAGCTCCTTTGATCGGGGAAACTTTGACAAAGACTAAATCTTCGATCTCAAATTCCAATTTTCTTCGCCTTTTATCTGCATATTTCTTCTAACGGTCCTGATCAGCTTTCATTCTCTTCATGATAAGCTCAACTTTCGTAGAAGCTTCATGAATCAGATCTGGTTCAAGCACAAGACGATCTCTCTATTCTATCCAACAGGATGGGGATCTATACGGTCTTCCATACAGAGCTTCATAAGGAGCCATCTTAATACTTGCCTAGTAACTGTTATTATATGAGAATTCCACTAGTTGAAGATGGTCTTCATGCAATCCTCTAGAATTGCAGCATATCCTCTAGAATTCGGTTAAGCCTCTCTGTCTGTCCGTCTGTCTGAGGATGATATGCTGTACTTAATCTCAAAACTCGTTCCCATAGCTGATTACAAAGCCTCCCAGAATTTGCTGGTGAAGATAGGATCACGGTCACTTACTATAATAACTGGAACTCCATGCAATCTGACTATCTCTCTTAAGAAAATCTCTGCTAGAGAAGCTAAAGTACAAGTTGCCTTAACGGGTATAAAATGGGAGCTTTTAGTAAGAAGATCCACAATTACCCATATTCCTTCGTTTCCTTTATTGATTCTAGGAAAACCATCGATGAAATCCATCGAAATCATTTCCCATTTCCATTCTGGAACTTCCAAAGGCTGCAACAAACCTGCTGACTTCTGTTGATCTCCTTTAACTTGCTGGCAGAGAGCACAACTATTGAAAAAAGCAGCTACATCCCTCTTCATGCTCGGCCACCAGAAAACCCTTCTCATATCTTGATACATCTTAGATATTCCTGGATGGATATTCAGTTTGGAGCGATGACACTCTGATAAGACTTCTTGCTTCAACCCATCCACATTTGGCACACAGAGACGATCATTAATCCTCAAAGTTCCTTGATCGTCAATCTCGAAATCAGAATATTGTCCGTCTTTGATTCCTTGAATAATTTTCCTTAAAGTTTTATCCTCCATTTTCTTGCTTATGATTCTTTCCTGGAGAGACGGAACAACTTCCAAAAGAGACAGAACTGCATTCCTGCTAAGAGCATTTGCCACAACATTTGCCTTCCCTGGGGTATACAGGATATCCAAATCATATGATGCCAGAAACTCGACCCATCACTGCTGCCTCAGATTAAGATCGTTTTGAGATAAAAGATATTTCAATGGTTTGTGATCCGTGAATAACTCGAATTTCTCTCCCAAAAGGCCTCGCTCGACATTCCAGCCTCGTTCGACATCTGGCACCGTTTGGCATCTAGGCACCGTTCGGCATCCATGCCTCTCTTAGCATTCCAGCACCGTTCGGCATCCAGGCCTCGCTCAGCATTCCAGCCTCGTTCGGCATTCCAGCCTCGTTCGGCATGAAGCCTCGCTTGGCCTAAGTATGTCGTTCGGCATCTCCCCTCGACCGACATCGGGTTTCGTTTGGCCTACAGACTTCACTCAACACGCTGCCTCGTTCGGCATAGAGGTACCGTTTGGCATTTGTGGCTCGGCATATAGAAGTCATTCACCACGGGCCGATGTATCTTGCTCCTAGGCCCATTAGGGAAGTCCAACCCATCTTCGACTATAAATAGAGAGGCAGGGGCACAGTGAAATGGACCTTTTTTCCAGAACACTGGGGAGACTTTGTTGCATTCAAGACTCATCCTTCTTCACTTAACAACTGTGTTCAAGTACTTGGTGTACGGATTGTATCTGTAATCAATCGTTGAGTAAAGCAATAAAGATTAACTTCTAAGTGGACGAAGATAGCTACGCCAAACCACTATAAATCCGGTATTCTTGTTTTTGCGTTTGATTTAGCATACAACTTTCTATTTTAATTTACTTTCTTTATTAATCTCTCTACACAACCTCTCTCTATGGTGTTAGTGACCAATTCTGGTGCTAACACCATGTATATATGTCAATAAATACACATACTTTGTTTATTATTTATTCATACTAAAGCTTATTTATTTTATATATATATATATATATATATGTTTATACATATATGTATTTTCGAAAATATTAATATATGTATATATAATATGTATATGAAGTGGATAATATTGATGTGGGTTCTGGCTTTGCTACCGTTAAATTTGTTTTTGCCAAGGATATTATTGTGGTTCATTCTCTCGATGACACTTTATCTCCTGGCCTTCTACTGCTAGTGTTGCTTTCAGTAAGCATTTCAATATGACACAACCAGGGAGCTTTACTATTAATTCCAAATATGTTGCTATAGTGTCTGATAATATTTCAAAAGTAAATACAACCTGCTCCATCCAAAATACCAACTCTGATTCAAAATCTCCCATCCATAATAGAGATGATGCAAGTTGGGCTTCTATATTCTCGTCAAAACCACGTAATGTTGGCGAGTACTCCCCTCGTTCTTTTGAATTAAAAAATGTCAACGGTATTAATATTCCGCCTGTGGAAGTTATTGAAGCTGGTTCCCACTTTTGGCTTGATCAACTTGTTGGTTTTTTCCTTGATGAAACCCCCCTTTGGTTGTTAAATATCACTTGATGAAGTAGTGGAGACTAAAAGGCAAACTAAAACGAGAAGTGATGGTTCTATGTTTTACTTTGAATCTTCATGTCCAGACGATAGATTGAAAATCTTTGAAGCAGAACCTACCATTATACTAGGGAAACCGTTCATTATTTCTTGTTGGAATCCTTTGTGGATTTTCCTAGAGAAGGTATATTATCTACATCGGTTTGGGTTCAATTCCCCAAAATTCCATTTGTCTTACAATCTATAACTGGCATTAATTGGTTGGCTAACCTCGTTAGAGATTGTTTTTTTTTTTGACGTTGTTACGGTTAATAGGGAAAGGCTTGGTTATGCAAGGGCTTTAATTGATATTAAGCCTGCCAGGTTGTTGCCTACCGTTCCACCCGTTGAACCTACCTAGGGAAGGTTGCTATAGTGTATGTTAACTATAAGTGGAACCTCTTAAATGCACTACTTGTTGTTCGTTTGGACATTTGGCAAAAATTTGTAAGCATCACTTTAAGGTGTCGCCCTATCTCCCTTTTGGTAAAGGAAGACCCTGAGTTTCCACTTAGGTAGAAAATTTTGTGGTCGAAAGTGGTGAAATGAATATAGGTTTATAAGAGCAGGTTGCCTATTTCTTCTTCTTCTTCTTCTTCTATAAAAGTGGTAATTGGACCAGGAGAGTGGGGAGAAGCATTGAAAATCCTAGATCTAGCACTACCACGTCTCCTAATATGATATTTTGGTATTCTAATGGCCAGATTAGGGTTTATGAAGACACACGGTTCTGAGATTCTCCCACGAGAGATTGTTATTATAGATATGTTGCAAATGTTGTTGGTAAGCATAGATTTTTATTTTATTAGATATTAGGTGATTCTTGTACTCTATTACATGAAGGTGAGCAAGGGGATCATAACAGAGTTATTCTTCGGGATGTTGGCCGGGATAGGGTTTTCATTTACACTTACAAATCATTGGACTTCATCCTTCTCCTTAGGAAGATATTTAGTTATACGTCCATGTGATTGGAACAAACTCATCTAATGATGGGTCTTTTCTTACTTTTTTGAAGGGGGATAGTGTTCTATTATTATTGTAGTAGTTTAGTATATTGCCTAACTCATGTACTTTAGCTAGCGTTCTACTAGTTGCTTAGGTGACTTAGCCACAAACCTGGTTTTCATTTGTAAAGTAGTATGGCCACTATAAAACCAGCTTGCCTGTATAAAATAATAATAATTTGTTTTACCTACAAAAAATTTTAAAAATATTATTTTGAAATATAATATATGTATATAAATTATATATATATAACATTAATATGTTAATATGAAGTTGAAATATATGCATATTTTATTATATAGATCTAGATCTAAAATTCACAATTTAAAGTTCAAATTTAATTTTATATTCAAGTCACTTGTATTAATATTTACAGTCACTTTACATTATAATTTCGATTATACACACACATACACATACATGTATATACACATATACATATACATATAAGCATAACATTCATTTTTACAAAAAGTTACTACAAACACACACACACACAGATATATATATATATATATATATGTATGTATATGTATATGTATATGTATGTATATGTATGTATGTATGTATGTATGTATGTATTAGACAACCTATATGTATATGGAGGGGCTAATTTGTCGGTTGCAGTATAAATCCCAACATCTATACATAAGCATGTTAAACCCTGCACACAACCTATGTAGCACGTGCATATACACATATTTGTGCATATGATACATGTATTATACTATATAATATACGAACATAATACTATATAATATACAAACAGAATAATAATTAAAACCTTATTTGTCAATTACATTAAATATTGATTTTATTCAAAATAAATTTAGACTTTATAGGCCCAACAAGATCCAAATGGAATAATTTTATTAAAATTTATCCATTTACCTCATTGCACGCTTAGATAGTTCCAATAATGGTATCAAAGCCAAATAGTGTATGCGGTCTAAATTAGTCATGTTAGGGTTAACTAATTAAGCTCGCGGCCAAATTAGTAGGGTATTTAAGAAAGGTAGTGTCTAGACTGAATTGTTGGATAATCAAGTATTCTATCTTATTTGTCTATTGATCTTGCCTAAACAATTATATGAACCTAAAAGGTTGCCCCTAATAGAATGCCCAATTTGAATTGAGTTTTGGGCTTATTTCAAAATTATTTTGAAACTAAAATAAAAGTTTTAAATTTAAAAGTTAAATTTGAAATAAGAAAAATATTATGAATGTTATCATATTAATTTTCAATTGTTCTGAAAATTAAAATAAAAGTTTTAAATTTAAAAGTTAAATTTAAAATAAAACACATGTTATAAAAAAAATTCAAAATATTTGAAAATGTTATAAAATTAATTTATAAATTATTATTTATTAATAATATTAATAAATAAATGGGTTAATTAATTAAGTTGATTATTTAAATATATATACATATATAATATATACATATATAATCATATATGTTATGTTGTCTTTAATTGTTTAAGACAATATGAGGACACATGTTTGCATAAAAGAATTTTCAAAATTAATAAATTTGATTAAATTTGTTTAATTAAATAAAGTAATTGAAATTTAATTACTAAATCAAAATATAATTATATAAGAGATATGTGCATTACTATAAAGGCTATAGTATATATAGTTTTAATATAATATGTTATAATTGAATAACATAATAATTAATTAGAGTATTAATTACTTAGATAAAATTTAATACATATAATGTTATATGTTAAATATTATATAAGTTAAATATGGTATAAAAGCCATGTAATAATACAACTTATATAATATAAATGTATAAACTATAGGTGGAGCAGTAAGAAACCCAATTAGACTAAAGAAATAAATAAATACATATAGTACGTATAATGTGATTTCTGAGGTGTGTGACACTTGAATCACGAGAGTATTTCATAAGAAATACATTATTCCATAAGTCGACATCACTCAATTAAATATAGTATTATGAATCTTTATTATAAATGTTGTCATCTACCATTTACATATTAATAAACTACTTGCATACTCTCTAGTCAAGCTAGAGATGTTATGTGTAGTATAATTAATATACTGAATAAACAAGGTAAGATAACTATATGTATTTGTTGAGCAAACTTAAGTTACATATATTATACTTAGACAGTCGTGAAATGGTATGTATGAGCGAATAACCTCTTTCAATTTGTTGAGCACACTCAAGATTAAAATGAGATTGGGAAAAGAAACCATGTGGTAGGAGTTGTATATGATACAACTGATAAGGAGCTATCCATCATTTGTGGGGCTATAACTTGTTGAGCAAACTTAATGTCGGAATCCCAATACAAATAAGTCCTAACACCCACTTATGAAGTTGAAAGACTTCTATGTTTTGTCTTAGGGTTTTCAAAAACATAAAAATCCATTGGGAACCTTATTGGAAAAATGAAATGGCAACATTTATCCTCTCTGATATTGTAAGAATATCTATTATATATAAAGTTAAAATAATCCACATCGACGAATTTATACAACTAATAAAATTGATAAAATGTTTATCAATTAAAATATACAAATGAACTGAATTAATATTGACAAATGGAATTATAAAATATACTTACCAATAAAAAATTTACATGTTAACCCATGCAAGTGCCTAATTATACAGCTATTAAGACGCTCATAACTTATCACTTGCGAGTTTACATGCTCAAGATTTTGTGCTGTCTTAAGTGAGTTTTGAACTCAAAAGGAAATATAAGAATATGTATATTCGATCCATATACGATCGTATTTAAATGTTATATGGTGAACGATCACAATTTGTAACCTCGATAAAAATAGTTCATTGAAATAAGCAGGTAAACTATAGTGTGAGATCATGTATTCAATATCATTAATTATAATAATGATCATGTTGTATTAAATGTAACACTAGATCAAAGGCTATAAGATAGATCTGGGAACTTGATCATTGAAATGTCAGTTTGATCAATTTATGTAAAGTGAAACATATTTAATGTCCTTAAATGTTAAGAATGATCAAATGCACTTTTGTAAAGAGTTTATTGTGATATTATAGTAAGGATTTTTTTTGAATGGTTTGACCATCTAGAAAGGAAATCAAATATATAATGTGGATGTAACCTAATGCACGGTTGGGATGAAGAGAGTGAATGGTCGTTTCTGCTTCATAAAGAAATTTAGGGACGAGAATTGTAAAATAATAATAGATACTTAACATTAGAGTGAGAAATATAACTTCTATTTCGAAATTTATTTTCACATAGAAAATTATTTTCTATGAGGTTTATTTCATTGATTTTAGTAAACAAAATAAATAACCTATAATAAGTGGTTTAATGGAGCTTCATATTTCATATGCTATTATAATAATGGTGGAAATAATAGGAGCACGCCATATAGTATTTATTGGTCGCGTCAAGTTGTGAAAATTGTTTTCATAAAACATACTAATATTTTTGGGAAATAATAATAAATTTTCAATTTTGACTGAAAATAGACATGGTTTTATTCCAATATGAATATATAAAATAAAACTATAGCACCGATATTTGTGATGCATTGGAAATGCAGAAGTATCTAAACTTATTTGCAGTTATTTTAGAATTATGGACTAAGTAATAGTTTTGAGAAATAATTTTTGAGTATACGATTATTAATCATATGGTATTAGTAAATTATATCTCAAACAATTAAGAGCAAAGCACCATTCTGTGGGAGCATCATATCAATTGACGAACTCTTCGCATCGATACATATTGATATATGCAATCGCAAGTCTTTTAATACCAAAAGGTTCCAGATGCTTTGTTGTATTCACCGATGAGTTATCACCGACATGGACATGTGTATTTGATACATATAGAATGTTCATGATAAGCTTATAGACTATAAAATAGAAGTAATAAAATAACATGCAATTGAAAATAGAATTGATTCAATCAGATCAAATAGGTGAGTATATTGGAAAGAGTTTCGAACGTATCAAAAAATGAATATAGATTCAATATCAAAAGTCACTCCTTCCTATGATACGTAATGATTTATCGATAAGGATTATCGAACTTTGTTGAACAAAATATGATTAATTATGAGTTAAGTTGAGTTAACTTCTTTCTATAAGGTCATGTCCTTAAGAGTAGTACATAAGGTTGTAAAAATTAGTTTCATCTAAATAATAATTTACAAAATCATATAAGATAAGGATTAATAAGAAGTCCCAACATATCATAGGCCAAGGGATTGATAGGTTGTGCGAGTCAAAAGACTGTATGTAATAATTGTTCATGATGAATCTTGTATAAATCTCCCTAAAATGGATTTTAGGAATGATTGTCATTGGATAACTAACTTATGTTTTAAATAAATGTACCATAAACTAAAATCAAATCAGTTTTGCATATAAGACAATTCATAAAGTGTTTATGAATACACATTATGTTACATTGAGAAACAGCTGTTGTTTTAAGAAATATTAACTTCGTAGCGAAGGAATTTCTTTGAGAAATTATTTGTAGTAAAACGGATTTGGATACGATACAAAGATAGAACTGATTACGTGGGATGAAATGAATTTAACCTAACCTAAATGAACACATCGCATTAGACACTCAAATAAATATTCTCACGCATTGAAGAGATATTTTAAGTTTCTTATCACTATTAAGAATATATAATTCTCGGTTATTAATTAAGCCATTAAGAGTATCGACTCTACAATATGGTATTACAACAAATCTGAAAAGGATTCCATGTACATTATCAAAATTTGTTTTTGATAGTTGTACCTGAAGGGATATGATCCATAGGCTGGGAATAAGTCTTTAAGAGTAAGACAAATGCAGTTGGAATATAATGAGCAACGTTAATAAAAATAACATCGTAAATTTAAATTGAAATTGGCGTAATAGAATCGTTATTCAATGGACTCAAGTTAATTTGGATTTATTCACAAAACTATCACTTGGTATGACTTTGTGTTTTGTACATATGTGTTAAAATGGAAATACTAAATAATGATTTAGCATGGACTGTTTTCACATAACAACCAAAGTGTCTTGAGGTCAATGGGAAGTTTGTGGTTTTAGGATAGTATCCAAGAAATGATACGAAAATATCATTTTATAAGCATGGGAATTGAAAAAGTATTTTGATAAAAATATCGAATGGTTTGATTTTCAGTTAAAATGCAGAGGAAATGTGTGCCCATAAGAAAGAACACTAAAACATACATAGATGTTTCTAAACTATAACTAAACAACATATTATTGATTGTTAATGATGTACTACATTAAAATTAGTAATACTTTGGTTGTTTAATACTTGATGTTGGATTTGTAAATTATATCTCTTACAGTAAGTATAAAGAATATTAGGAATGTCCTAAATGAAATGCAAAGACACCTTATTAAAATGTTTAATAATGAAATGTATGGTGGATTCCTTATGCTTGAGCCATAGGAATTATCATACATGTTGTATTATCTACAACATCATAATTTTCTTATGTATTTGGTACATGTAACAAATATCAAATCCAAATTAAGATCAGTTAACGGTAGTTTAAAGTATTCTCAAGTATTTACGAAATGCTAGAGAAGTGTTTTAGAAACAACAAACTCCTTGTGAAGGAGTATACGAACTCAAACTTCATAAGTGATATTGAGTATAATATGTCGATATTAAATTCATGTTCTAACTTTAATTAAGAATCTTTAAGTTGGAAATTTTCCAAATAAAGTATTTTGGCTAATTCAACGAAAAGGCTAAGTACATCGACTTGAATAGCACAACGATAAAAGCAATGTAAATATAAATGCACAAATTTATTAATGAGCTAGAGGTGATTTCAATTATTAAGAATATCAATCACCGTTATATGATAACAATGTAATAATAAGAGCTCACTAGAGCTCGAGAAACATACTTTGAATAGTTCCTTATAATAAAGGTAGTTTATCAACATCAGAGAGGATCGATTGAAATAGTAGATAGTTAGCATAGTTGATCCATTCACGAAGAGCCTAACTCGATTAATTATCATCAAACTATTCTCAATCAGTTCTCATCAAACCGATTTATGGATAAGATTTAGATTCCATAATTGGCCTCAAGTGCAGATGTGAGATTGATAGAGTTAGGGGTATGCCTCGGGGGCAATTATGTAATTGTTACATATATGTAACTCGATAACTAATCTTGCTCGAAATAAAATGTGATTTATTTTTATTATATAATTGGTATAATGTCTTATATATTTATTTTAATAGAAAATTCATAAATGGTATGTTAATGATAGTAGTTGTAATGCATTGTGATCATGAGTGATTTATCACAATAAAATAAATATACCGTTTTAAATATTCCTAGTCAAGATGATCGAGACTAGATATCGATGCATACATTGATAATAGAGTACATAATACGGTCCAAATTTTGGACAGTGTATTTCTCATGGCTGTTGGGGCACGAAAATGTTATGTACCGATAACTACTAGATAATTATGAAATAACTCACTCAATAGTTTTTGGTTGGTTAATATAATTAAGGTCAAATATAAAATATCGATGTTACAAAATTACGTAGTTCTCTTGACTTGAGAATACTGTTGATCTTCAATGGGGAAGCTCCTCTTTGATTATAGTTAGATCGTGGTATGACGTCCATCGAACCATTATACTTGGGTTGAGTGGAAGCATCGAAAGTGAAACACTATTCAAGTAAGGATTCATCTTCTCAGTTATATGAGGTTAGCTTCACTATGAGTAATTATTGAACCAAGGACTTTGTATTCGGACTATAGAGTTGAACATAAACGATATTAGAATTTTGACCATTATCAAATTTCATAAGTCCAAAGTGATATAGTTTTGACGAAAAGATTGGTGTAAATAATTTTCACTACCAGCAACGCTTAATATGGTAAAATAGGATTTTACCAAAACTAAGTAAGCAATAAATATGGCAATAAAGTCGTGCCACTTGCTAAGTGATGTGTGAACATTGCCATTTGAATTATTCGATATTAATTGTTGACCAAATTCACATATAACGGTCGCACAACCGAAATGTTGAATATTCCTTTTACCACCCGATTTAATTAATTTTTAATTGTTATAAATTAATAAATATTTATGAAATATTAATTATAAAATTATATTTGATGTGCTGAACAATATTAAATAGCGTATTTATAATAGTTATAAATGTACTGATTGATATACGACATCGGTACGCGTTTAAATTGGATTTAAATTCAATGAATACTGTTCAATCTTGTAATGATTTAGAGGCCCATAAGTGGGCTTGAATTTTTGACTGGAATGCACAAGGGAAGGTCAACCATAATGATAGCTTAGGAAGGGTTGGATTTGGATTAAGAAGGAGGAGAAAAGGTAAGAGAGAAATAGGGATCTGGATCCACATTTTTCTCCTTAATATATCCTTTATTTAAACATCTCTAACCCTCATTTTCTTTTTTGATTTTTAGCCTCCTCTTCATCTGTCTACTGTCTGAAAATTCTATGCCACCCCTCCACCCCTCCACCTTTTCAAGCATTTTTAACATAAAATTAAAGTCAATTCAATCGTATGTGGTAGCTGTGTTTGGGAAGCTAGTAACTTCTAGATACAAGATTCAATTCAAGGAGTCAGATTCTTTATTTTATGGGCGAACAATTAGGCTTTGGTGAAAGGTAATATTAATTGTTTATAATGTCTAATATGCTCATTTATGTCATGTGCTTGTTTGGTTAGAAATTTATACCATGAATCTGCATATCGATGTATTGTCCACATTTGACAATACTATATATATCTATGTATATTTAAAAATAAAAGAAAATTCATATATGTATATAATAACATATAGTTTACAATTAGTAATTTAAAAATTGTATTTAAATAATATTAAAAAATTGATTTTTTCCACAAAGATTGATTTTAAAACACATACATAATTTGTAAACTATATGTATTTTATTATATTTATATATATATATGTATACATTATATTTTCAGAAAAAAATAAAAATAAATAAATTTATATTTTAAATCTACATATAGATACTACGTGTACATAATTCTTTTAGTTATTATACATAATTTTATACCTTTTTTATACACACACACACATACATATACACACACATTGTAAAATATGTAAATATTAGTATTTTGTAAAATTGTAGATATGTATTAAATAGTTTCCAAATTTTATTTAATATCAAGATTTTCGTACGGAAATCTTAATAATAAAAAGCTATTTTTTCAAACTGAAACTATTTCAAAAAGAATTTTATTTATTTATTTTAGGCTGGATATATATGTTAATAGATATATACACACACATTTTGTTAATTATTTATACATACAAAAGCTTATTTATTATATATATTTACACATATATGTAATTTAAAAAATATTAAAAAATATGTATATAAGTATATAACCTATAAATAATAATAATCATTTTGATATATATATATATATATTTAACATTATATACTAATATGAATTTGAAATATCTAGATATTTTATTATATAGGTTTAAATCTAAAATTCACAATTTGAAATTCAAATTGACTTTATATTCAAATCACTTTTAATAATACATATTACTTTCTATTATATAATTTTGAGTATACATACACACATACATATATGTGTGTGTGTGTGTGTGTGTGTGTGTGTACGTATGTATGTATTTATATATGTATGTACGTATGTAAGTTTACACTTACATACACATACACACACACACACACACATATATATATATGTGTGTGTGTGTAAAACTCCTAATTTTATTAACATTATTCAAGAGATTTAATTAGAATAAATTAAATAGAATAATGTAGATAAGAAGATTGAGATTGATTAATAAATTAGGTGGTTGTGCTTAAAAAATCAATTGAACTTATATAAATGGTTAGGATATTAAACATAAGGGCATTAGGGTAAATAACAATACTTCCCACCCGTATATTATTCCCACTAGGCCATGCGCGTTCATTTCACCAAAACAAGAATTATAACTATGAGAAGCAAGCAAGGTCAGCCATCAGGAAGAAGGAAGATAAGATAAAAATCAACTTCTTAGGATTCAAGCTATAGAAATCAACCTCAATCAAACATTAATTTCCTCATCCAATTTAAGGTGAATAATAATTTCTACATCTCTATTTTGATTTTTACATCATATGATTTTGGATTTAGGGATATATGTTTTATGATATACTGAATGATGATATGCTTGTTTATGATTTATATGTGTTTAGACAAGGTTGTTTAATAAGGGATATACACGGTTTTGGGGGAAAACCAAGCTGTAATGATTTTTAAATGCCATGGAAAAAAATTATGTTATAGAAAACATGATTTTGGAGATGTATTTCAATTTTCATAATTTTCTAAGTTTATATGGATTTTATATAAATTTTCTAGTGAAGAAAATGAATTATTGGGTTATAAGTTATTTATGGTTAAAATAAGGATTATTTGGGTTGAAATTTTTATATGTTTGAATACATATTAAAATATATTTTCTGGAACTTTTTGAGATTTTTCCTAAGTGTTTTGATAAATATATAAATTATTTATGGGGCTTAAATGTTTTATATATTTAATTAAGGAGAAAGGGCATTTTATAAAATAAGATTATTATTTAATTTAGAAATTAGTGGTACCATCTGAAAAGTATTTGTTAACCAACAAGAATTTGATAAACAAAGGCAGGTTAGTTGAAAAGTTATATCTTTTAAGTTAAAAACAAGAAAATCATGTTCTTAGCACGTTTCGGCCATTTTAGGCATAATCCTTCCGACCCAGACCTTTCGACAACGACGGAAGGTTGTACTTTTCAACAAGGCTAAAGTCCAATGCATAGGGTATCAAGACCCTTGGTATGTAATAAATTGAACAAGATCGAAGGGTTCTTAGTCGAAAGGTTGGATGCCAAAGAGGTTGAAGTATGTTTATTTTATATACCAAAAGCTTACGCCTGCTTGCTTTCGAAAAGAAGCTTTCGACTTGGTGGCTTTCGAGCAGGTCAATTATTTGAAATAAAGGATTTAAACCTTCCGACGTAGTCAAAAAGTTAGTTTTGAACCTTTCGACATAGTTGAAAGGTTACCGTCGCTTTGCTTTGTTTTGAACATTTTGACACAGTCGAAAGGTTATAGCCGCTTTTTCCAATGTTTCGAAGTCGTTGCTTTCAGTAAAGACGAAAGGTTTACTTGTTTTAAAAACTAGTCGCTTCTCCCATTGCTTTTGAAAGGGCTCAAAGCTTTCAACTTAGATGATTTGCCCATGTTCATAACTGAAGTATAACCCAAAGCTTTTGGAAGAAGTTGTTTGAAAAGGCGGAGGTCTATTGTTTTAAATGTAATGTTTTAAAACTTTCGAACCAGACCTTCCAACTTGGTCGAAAAATTGCTTCCATTGTAGTTGAAAGGTTTTAAAAGAGGACCTTCTTCATACTTTAACTTGAACCCGGTAAATCTTCGAAAGCTTTATATTTTAAGAGTTGAATGCTTTCGAAAGGTTTGAATTGCTGAATGGTTTTAAAGTGTTCGAGTGGGTTAGATTCAAAATGTTGTTTTGAAGACCTTTCGACAAGATCGAAAGATTTGGTTTTAAAGGATTTGAAAATACTCTAAATTTTATGGGAAAACCCAAGGCTTGTGCAAAGGAGTTTATAATGGCTTTAAGTATGTAATTTTGAAAAGGTATTGCCTTGATAAAAATATAAGCTAAAGGTGTTAACTATGCTATGATATATTTCAAGGACTTTAAACCTACAGGCATGGTATTGTTTAATTTTTGTTTTGCTTCTTCAAATATGAGTATATTCACATGATAACCCATAACTGTATTTTGGGAAAAAGGGGTAGAAGAACCAGTAGGTTAACTCAAATAGTGAATATATATTACTTACTCCTAAATGAGTAGAATTGCATCCATGGAGTCAGGGTGACCAAAAATATAGGATGCCTATACTTTTTAGTTTTTGGACGTAAACCAAAAGGTTCATCATAAACACATGAAAACTATGATAAAGTAGTCATTGGTGCATACCAAAAGGTTCGTAGTAAACCCATGAAAACTATGATAAGGTAGTTGGCAATGGCTAATTGGTTTGTAGTGAACCCATAAAAACTATACCCGGATTAAGAATTGACATCGGTCGATAGTTCCTAGTAAGCCCATGAAAACTAGGATAAGAATGTGGTTAATGGAAGTATCAGCAGGTTCCTAGTCAACCCATGAAAACTAGGATGTGAAATGAGTTACTGGAAAATCCGTAGGTTCCTATTCAACCCATGAAAACTAGAATAATGTGATTAGTTATTGGAAAGACCAATAGGCTCAGGAGGACCTATGAATTGATTAAGTTAACTGGCAGGAGTCTATAGGTTCTTAGTGATCCTATGAAAACTATGAATAGGACAGGGTGTCTATTAGTTATAAGAAGATTATTAGTGATCCCATGAAAACTAGAAAGGTTTATAGTTGTTATCCCACTTTTTGGTCAAAACTGGAATATCAACAAATTGGCGAGGGATGATGGATATTGGGATTGGAGATCGATTGAAAGCAAGGCGGCGATCGATGTCGTCAAAATTTGGTTGAACTCCGATCGGGACGAAATTGATTGGAGATGATGATAAGGATTAGGAAAGGCTATGTTTCAAATTTCAGGTTAATCGGAGTTCATATGAAGGAGTTATGATCGATGCAAGGTAGGAAAGTCATGCTTTTCGAATCCATCAAGGGGTCAAGGTGGTGCTCGTTTCGAATCCATCGGATTCGAACCCATCAGGTTCGCATCGACCGAGGGCACGGCGCAAGGATGGTTCGTATCGATACACCTCGTATCGATCAGGAAGTGATGGCTTCGAATCGATACCTTTCGTATCGATCAGCTTGCACACGGCACGATGGTCTTCATATCGATCAGATGGGAAGGACAGGTGGACTTCGACTCGATGACGGCATGGATCTCCTTCGTATCCATAAAGGTGTACACAGGTTAGTTCGTATCGATGGTGGTTCGAATCGATAGGATTCTGGATTCGTGCCTATCGATACGAAGAGAGCGTTCGAGAAGGATACGCAGGGAGTCGACTTCATGGATTCGAAGAACTTAGGGACAATTTCGAAGCGATCGATACGAACCAGGAAAGAAACATTCAACGCGGCAACAAAGGTGGATCGACCCGGAGAATTCGTGACATGTCATCGATGCGCACGCGCTTTGGATGGATTCGAAGCATGGATTCGAACCAGGCAGAACATACGGAGCCTTGATCTCGAATCGATCATATCTTCCAAACCGTTGATCCAAATGCAATGAAATTTTTACAAGATCTTACATACATGTTGAAGAATGTTGTCACCAAATTTCAGCTCAATTGGATGATTTCTTTATCGATTCGAATGGAGTTCGAATCGATCCCGATGTGGGCCCGGATCTCCAGAATTCGGCCGTATGGGCCCCCTCACGTGCTAGAAGCGGTCTACCGGATTTTTAGGAGAAATATCAGCCTCCTACACCTAAATAGAGCCCCTGGTCATTCAGAAAAGGGGTCGGAGAATCGAGAGAGAACAAGCACGCCCGGACGCTGCCAGAATCATTCCATATCATCATTTCTACCATCGATTTCGAATTTGGACTTTGTAACTGCTGTAATCACTTGTAACCAGCAAGGATAATTAATAAAATGATAAAACTTTGGAGTGGACGTAGGCCGGAGATATCCGAACCACTATAAAACTTGTGTCTCTGTTCATTATTTCTGATTTGCTGCTTGTTATTTGCTGAGATCTGTTATTTGTGCTTGAATATCGTTGGTTTGTGTTCATACACTGGTGCTTTCACGGTATTTGGGTTTTGTGCCCAATTTTGGCGCAAACAATAGTGATCCTAGAAACTATTATGATTACGGGGTGTTAGACTAAACTGGGAATGAGAAACCTTAATTATTTCCTAGTATGCACATCATCAAAATATTTTGAAAATGTAGGTTTCGACCACTGGGGATGCAGGAGCACAGTATATGGTTTTATAAAGGTTTTAGGATACTAGTGAGGGGAAAACCCGTTCTGCTAAGCGGCGTGGTCTCACTAGATATCTAAATTATTGAGATGTTAGATTATTATTCATACCAGACTTTATGTCTAACTCGAAGTTTTTGTTTTCCCCTTAAACTCTCGGGTACTCCATTGATATTGAGCAGTTTGAGGTTTAGGGTTTTCAGGTTATCTTCTCAGACGAATAAAGCTTCCGAAGGCGTGTAAGAGGATGATGGATATTCAGGATTTTTATTTCCTTTGTGTTTTTTGCTACAAAAGCAGATTTATTGACCTTATTATATACTCTAATCAACCAAGGGGGCATCTTCATATGTTTCTCTTGGCGTATTTGTAATAATTATATTTTGCTGAACGTGGTTAACATAAATTGAATTTATGTAATGAACATGAAATGTTTTGATTTGAATATGGAAATATGTTTTTTTGAATTGTTAAATTTTTTCCATAATTCTGTGATCTATGTATCAATGTATCTAGCACCGCCGTATTTTATCGCCGAAGATAATAACTATGGATGACTACAGCATTCATAGACGTTAGTTTTGGGCCTCCAAGTAGGGGGATGTTACAAGTTGGTATCATAGCATGGGTTTATGAAAATTTAAAAGAAAAGTTAAACCTAAAAGCTTTTTCAAACATAATCCAATGAATTTAAAAACAAGACCGGGGTTTAGGTTAACGCTACAGTAACGTACTTGTATTTGATATGTAGGTATATATCTATGCACGTATTCCCCTCTCTTTTAGACTGTTCTTCTATATCTTACTAAGGCTCGTATGCAGATATACAGGAAAGAGGATATGGAGGCAAGAAATAGAAGAGGAAATCTAGGTGGAGGAAGCACCACAACCAATGGAAAAGCTTGACCTAATACTCGAAGAAACCAAGGTCGATAGGATAATGCTAATCAAAATGCTAACGCCAATGTAGGTGTTGAAAATCCGCCAATAGATGCGGGGATGGTGATCAGTTATTGGCTAATCTTTTGCAAGCGGGAGTTATTGGGAATGTTGGTGGAGCTAATCTTGTAGTTCTAGTTGGACATAACTATGCCAAGCTGAGTAGAGACTATGCCAGTCTAGGAGAAAAGCCGTTTACAGGAACGGAAGATGCTGTAGAAGTATACGATTGGCTATTGAACTGTGAAAGGATCTTTACAAACATAGGCTTGAATGATAGAGAGAAGACAAGGCTAGCCTCTAGACGTTGAAAGGGTTAGCGATTCATTGGTGGAACAGTGTGACGGCCGGAGTGCCGGAGGAAGAGTCGACTTGGGCTAATTTTAGGAGGAGGTTTGAGCAGAGGTTCTTGTTTGAGGTTGCCAAATCGGCATTGATGAGGAAATTCATGGATCTTGTCCAAGGACAGATGTTTGTGATCGAGTATGCTGCTAAGTTTGCTGAGCTATCTCGATACGGTTATGCTTTGGTTGACACGGATGTTAAGAAGAATGAGATATTCATAATAGTTTTGAGGCCCGAGCTAGGTAGGATGGCTATGACTTAGATTAGAAAGCCTTATCATTTGATGGTGGAGATGATCGTTCACCATGAAGAGATGCTTGCTATTTTGGCTAGGGGAAAGTCAGTTAAGTACCAGGGTTTTCAAGGAAGAAAAAGGAAATTCTTTAAGAAGAAAGGATCCCTAAAAAGGGAGGACGCTAAGAAGGCAAAGGCTGATTTGGTGTGTTATAAGTGTGATAAGAAGGGCCATTATGCCCATAAGTGCAAAACTGGTAAAGGAAAGAAGCCTACGGAGAAAAAGAATGTGAAATGCTTCAACCGTGATCAGGTTGGACATTATAAGAACTAGTGTCTAGAGCTAGTTAGGGCAGACAGAGGGAAGGTGTTTGCTATTGGACCACCGTCTTCTTCTAAACCCACTACAGTAGAGAAAGAAAAAAATGTGACTGAAGGTTTGCTTTTGATACAGAGTATACCAATTAGGGTACTTTTTGATACCAACGCATCACATTCATTCATATCTCAGTATTTGGTTGATAGGTTATGTATACAACAGACATGCCTTATTACTTCCTTTGGGGTTGCGAATCCAATAGGAGGGTATGCAACTCATGGGATGAGATATGACTAGTTAGAACTTGATTTGTTAGGTCATAAGTTTGCATATAGCTTGTATGTTTTTGATTTCGTAGATTTCGGGATCATCTTAGGCATAGATTGGCTGGGTAAGTACGAGGCTATGATATTTTGCTAAGATCGGGAAATATTGTAATACCCCTTAAAAATGGGAATAAAAGTCCCACATCGCGGAAAAAACACTATGAAGTGGGTGCTTATATATCAAACCCTTCACCTCATAACAATGTCGAGGCCTTTTGAGCAACAAAACCTCACACCTTGGCTTGGCCTATGAGGCGGAGGTGACTAAGTTGGGGACAATATTAGCGTTAGGTGAGGTGCGGCCTGTTACAATGGTATCAAAGCCATACCCAGCTAGAATTGTGGTCTGTACATGTTACAACCACGATGCCTGGGTGGTGTTGTGTTCATGAGCCAACAAGGGCGTTGGGCTCTAAAGTGGGGGAGATTGTAACACCCCTTAAAAATGGAAATAATAGTCCCACATCGCCCAAAAACACTATGAAGTGGGTATTTATATACCCAAGCCTTCACCTCATAACAACGTTGAGGCATTTTGAGGAACAAAACCTCACACCTTGGCTTAGCCCATGAGGCGGAGGTGATTAAGTTGGGGACAATATCTACGTTAGGTGAAGTGCAGGCTGTTACAAATATCATTAAGATACCCCAAAGTCATAACCGAACCATTTTCTCGGTGGACAATTCCAATAAGAGCGTTTTTGCTTTGTAGAGTACCATGGAGGTTAAAGAAGAGCTTAGTCAGGTTCATGTGGTTAGAGAATTTGCAAATATATTTGAGCCAATCACTAGAGTACCCTCGAAATGAGCTATTGAGTTTCGGATAGATCTTGTACCTGGAGCCAAACCCGTTAGTAGACCACCTAGTAGAATGACACTGAAAGAGATAAAGGAATTGAAGGTGCAATTAGTGGATCTTGAGGAAAGAAATTTTATTAGATCAAGCAGTTCGTCTTGGGGAGCAGCTGCGGTGTTTGTAAAGAAACCAAATGGGTCTATAAGAATGTGCATTGACTATCGTAAGTTGAATGAAAGGACAATGAAGAATAGGTACCCTCTACCGAGAATAGATGATATGTTTGATCAATTGAGTGGTGCCAGAATATGTTCCCAGTTGGATTTGGCGGTGGGGTTCCATCGGTTGAGAGTGGCGAAGGATATCATTCCTTTGACGGTTTTTCGAACTAGGTATGGTTCATATTAGTGGTTAGTGATGCCATTCCGATTGATGAATGGGCATGCTTTCTTCATTGATTTGATGAACCAGGATTTCAGAAAGCACTTGGATAGGTTTGTGTAGATGTTCATAAACGATATTATGGTGTACTCTAAAGATGAAAGAGAGCATGAAATTCATCCTAGAGTGGTGTTGGAAACGCCAAGGCAGAATCAGCTAAAGATGAAGTTTACCAAGTGTCATTTCTGGAAGAGAGAAGTTAAGTTTCTTGGTCATGTGGTTTCAGAGGAAGGATTGTCAATTGATCCAGTTAAGATCGAGGCGGTCGATAATTGGAAGAGACCGGAGACGGTGACCGAGTCAGGAGTTTTCTTGGACTTGCTAGCTATTATCGAAGATTCATCAAGGATTTCTCGTGGATAACAACGCCTTTGACCAAGTTGACCAGGAAGGACATAAAGTTTGTTTGGTCCGACAAATATGAGGAAGCATTCCTTAAGTTAAAACATTTGTTAATCAATTCTCCAGTATTAGTAGTTCCGGACGATAATTTAGGATTGGTAGTATACATTGATGCATGTGGTACTGGATTGGGAGCGGTATTGATGCAGAGGGACAAAGTTATTGCTTATGCATCTAGGTAGCTTAGACTGCACGACGTTAGGTATCCTACTCACGACTTGGAGTTAGCTACGGTGATTTTTCCTTGAAGATTCGGAGGCATTATCTTTTGGGAGAGAGATTTGAGTTGTATACCGATCATAAGTCATTAAAGTATTATTCTCTCAACAGGAGTTGAATAAGAGACGGTAGAAGTGGCTGAAGTTTTTGGTTACTTATGATTTTGGTATAGAGTATACCCTCGGAAAAGGAAATAAGGTAGCAAATGCTCTCAGTAGAAAACGTCAGAATATGGTGTTAGCGATGTTGGCAGAATGGAAGGATCTAGAAGCCTTAGCCGGTTGTAGGATGCAGTTGAGATCTACTGCTAGTTCTAGTTAGGATACTGCCATGTTGTCTTATTTAGAAGTGCGACCAGTGTTGATCGAGAAGATAGCTTCTAAGAAGAGAGAAGAACCAGTTTTAGCTGAGGGGATTAGAAAGCTTGAGGTCGGAATAGAGATTGATGACCTAAAGGATTTAAATCTTGACCCGAGAGGATGGCTGTAACAACCCGAAAATCCTTACCCTTTGAATCGACAATAATCCACACATGTCCGACCCAAAAAGAACAAACTGACGGAAAGTCAAGAGAAAGAAAAGAAGAGACACTACACCACAAAGCTGTTTTAGCCACACCCCTATCCGACTTATTTGATACGGCTCGAAGCCGTATCAAATTTGATACGGCTAAAAATCGTATCTAAACCTTTAGATACGGCTTGTATTAAATTTGATACGGCTTTGAGCCGTATCAAATTCGTGCATATTTTGGCTGGAAAATCATACACCCTAGAAAGCACGGTCTCCCCCAAATTCATTCCTTCCCCTCGTTTTTTTTCGTTCTCCCTCCAAAACATAAATGTCGTTCTCTTTCCCCCAAATTCACGTCCGTTGCATCCCAAATGTCTAAATCACTTTGCTCTTCCCCTAACTCACGACCGTGATTTGCTGTTCATCGATTCGGATCGATTTGCAGGCGATTGAAGGTTGCGCTTGCTCCCACTGTCGAACTCTTTTGCTTTGGATTTTTGGGTAAAAATATTATTCTCTGATTATATCTGGATTTTTGTTCAATCGATTGCTAGCCATACTACGGATTTAATTCCATTATTGTATCTCGATGGAGATTGCTAGCCATACATATGCAGGAATATGTAATAGCTCATCTTATAACTCTTGGAAAGTAACTTTTTAGCACATTCCATATCCTGACTGTTTCTTCAAATTATCAGTTTCTTCACACAGAGTAATAAGTTACAATAAGGTATTCTATTATCAGATTTGATCAATTGTTTAGCCTTCTTCAGAACTAGCTCGGCTTTTTCAAAGAATCAAGTGTGCTATAAATAGAAGCCAATTCGCAATTTATACTCCAATCCATTGAAACGTTTCTTGTTTATGTTTCCTCTATTACCCTTTCAGTTGATTCGATGTCATTTAGGTGTCCATAACAGTTGATAAGGAGTCCATATGTGGTTGCATCAGGATCAAATTTTTCTACTTGCATTTCATTGATATATTGCAAGGACTTTCTTATATTGAAACAAGGTTGTAAGTTTGGTGAAGTGTGCACGTTCAGGTGAGGTGAAATGTGTGTGAGTGGATTGGTGGTTGACATTGCAGTGTTTGTTGTTACAGTTGGTTGAAGGGCTATTTTGAGTGTGGTTGCTGAAACTTGCAGTAGGGAGGAGTTGGTTGAGGTTGCAGTGTTTATGAATGGTCCACTTGCTTATTTCTATACCTGTAGCAGTTTTAATAGTAACAAATTCCTAGAGAATGAGAACAAACAATTTGCTCCTACCAGAGTATCAAACGTTTTAGTTTACTATCAATCATTTTACACAAGCACATGCATCTTGTATGATAGAACTTGGTTTTAGTCACTATTGCATTATTTCAGCTGAGATTTTATATTCATACATGGCCGTGTTGCAATAAATTTGCTGCATTCAAAGCCTAACTGTACTCAGCATTTATACGTTCATATCACTAGCTACTCTTACTTTCTAACATGCTACTCAGTTCTTAGACTTGTCACCTTGAATTTATTGCGAGTATAAAATATCCAAACCACTTGTTTCCTCCTTTAGTGTTTGTGTGTTTTCTCCTAATAATAAAAAGGTTGAAATCTCATTCTCTTCACATCGAATGATAAGCAAAATTGTCTAACAGCATTTAAGGATCTGAACCATGACTTTTTTGTTATGTATTTTTAGTCGATTTTCTTAGCATTTATATATTCTTGTTTAAGTACAAACTTGGATCGTCCTTACTTCGGTGACTAGTTATATAGAAACAATGTACATAGGGTAATGAAGTATACTTTTTGAGTCGTTCTCTCTATTCGTAAATGGGGAATCCCTCAACTTTTCCCCTGGAAACAAAGTAGAAATTTTAATTCTTTTATGTCAAACATAAAGATTAACACTACAAGAAACGCTACATCAACTGTAGAATTAAACTCTAACCTGTAAAGTGAGTTAGTCAATATACATTCATTTTTGTATACACTCCATATATATCGTAGTTTTTATAGTCATAAGTTTCTGGAGGTGGGTTTTGATCGAAAGCGTGGTTCATTTTGTGCTTCAGAGATACTAAGTAAGGTGTATGAGGGATGTCTAAGGTAACATTGTTGATAGCGAAACCAATGTGGCCATTGACTTCGTTGACTGAACCTAGTAGGAGGACTGGACGGTCAGATTTTGTTGGAGGAGGATGGATGTGATCAGGATGTGAACAGATGGATATTTTTTGTTGGAATCTATCTTTTGTGTCGTTCCATAAGGGACCTGAAGGTGGAATTGTTGGGGGTGGTTTTCGTAAATTGTTTGGGTGGTAGTTTAGTATTGTGGTGCCTGTTGGAGTTTCGAATGGTTCATCTACGACGTTGATGGCTATCCAGTAGTTTCTGGATGGATCTTGGTTTGCTGTTAGAATTACAGAGTATGTTTCGCCTGAGTGGATGTGAACTCAAAAATATAATGTGAACTCAAAAATATTGTATTCACATAGTTCTTAGAATTTTCAGAAGTGGCGGGCTGTAGAAAGGCTACTAAGTACTATATTTTGTATATATTTTTTTTCCTTCTACTTTTAGCTTCATGGTTAGGGTGTGATTTGGTGCGACAATTGCCTTAAGGTTATGTATCTTAGATCTTCGTAATTTCATCATATTTTGTAACATCAGTTAACCTGAAAAATAATAGATTTATCGCTATAACTCCCTTAGTAGTGTAGTAGTGTGTGCCTTGAGACACATCAGATGGGTGCAATCTTGTAATAGACTGACGTTTCTTAGTAAATTAAGTTTAGTGAAACATGTTTCTAATTTAATGGAAACACATTTTTAAGTAGATGGAAACTTGCAATGAGGGTCGCCAAGATGAAGTAAAGGTTTTTTTTATAAAGAAAAATGATAACTCTATGAATGTGTCAAAAGATGATTATAATCTTTTCCACTGTTGCAAGTTAAAGTTTGAATTACTTTTATATATATACTATGTTTTGCAATAGTTCATACTATGATATTTTATTATTAAAAGTTTATTTGTTGGTGAATTCCCTATATATTCAACAACTCCATCTGCACAATTTTCTTAAATCATGTTGTTAAAATTATTTCCTACATCATTACATGTTCGACTCAGCTAGTTTACCAAAAAGAATGTGAACTTGTTCAAAGTCTCTGCTCCGTCAGCTATCTGCGAAACCTCCCAATTATCTCATAGTATCTCAGAGTCTTAGGACCCCCATGTTGTACTGTTTGAGCATAAATCAGCTTCTATACAAGAGAATTTTTCTTAACCACCTAGAAATGCATTTATTTTAACAAACACTACAACAAGTTAAAGCCTTTAGTCCCAAATGGCTTTAATTTATTTTAGAAAATACAACAACATACCCCTTGGATGCAAAGTTATGCGTAGAAGAGAAAGAAGTAAAGTGCTGTCGAAATTAAAGCATTTAGTCCCAAAATGGCTTTAATTTGTTTTAGACAGAAGTGAGGTGTTGTATACAAATTTTTGATTATATGATTAATTAAGATAATGTTAGACAGAAATAACTTACCAAAACAAAATTCATTGGTTTTCGTTTTAAGTTGATTACATCGCAAATATATTATATTTACGTCTAATGTTCTAATATATATGATATGGGAGGGCAATATGTCTTTCACTATAGACAAAAAGTGGATAAATGAATCTGATCAAAGATCTACATACTATATAGACGGGGTGAAGAAGTTTATTAGTTTTGTTGATGAAAACGATGGTAAGAAAGGAGTGTATTTATGCCCTTGCACTTGGTGCAAAAATATGAAGACGATCAAATTAGATGACATTCATTTTCATTTGCTTAGATGGGGTTTTATCCAATCATATACCGTATGGTATTTTCATGGGGAAAAAAGGGCAGAGAAGGAAAAACAAACAACCAGTTAGTCATGCCACAAGTACCGACGAGTCTGAACATATTATGATGGAAGATCTAGTCAATGATGCAGATAGATTTGATCATTTTCAACCTGAAAATCCGTTGTCTGATCATGCTAATGTTGGAGAGCCGTCTACGGTTGATGGAAATTTGCAGGCCAATGAAAGTAATAAGTATAAATCACTTTTTGGTAACGCGAAAGAGCCACTGTATCCTTCATGTTCAAAAGGGTGGACGAAGCTGTATGCCATTGTGAAACTGAATAGCTTGAAGACCCAATACGGCTTTTCAGATAATGGTGTGACTGCACTCCTCGAACTAATAAAGGAGTTACTCCTCGAAGGTAACACGTTGCCGACAAAGTACTCCGACGTGAAGAAGTTAATTAAGCAAGTTGGGATGAATTACAAAACTTATGATGCATGCATCAATGATTGCATATTATACGGGAAAGATGATGCAAATAGAGTTTCTTGTACAAATTGCAACGAACCAAGATATATGACATCATTCAACAAAGAAAGAAAAGGCATCAAAGTACCTCGAAAGAGATTAAGACATTTTCCTTTAATTTCTAGATTGAAGAGATTGTATACTGTACCATGGATAGCAGATGCGATGACCTGGCATGGTCATGCCAAGTCTGATCCAACCGTAATGCGTCATCCATGTGACACTTCTCAATGGAAAGCCACAGATTATTTTGACCAAACGTTTGCTATCGAGCCACGAAATGTCACGCTTGGAATAGCAACAGATGGTTTCTGTCCACATGCTTCTCTATCTAACCCTTACAGTTGCTGGCCAATAATTGTAGTACCATATAATCTTCCTCCGTCTATGTGCATGAAACGAGAGTTTTCAATGTTAACACTATTGATTTCTGGGCCAAAACAACCAGGGAAGGATATTTATAGCCGTTGATAGACGAGTTAAAGTAGTTATGGGAAGGAGTTTTTACATATGATTCATTAAATAAATCCGAATTCACAATGAGAGCTAGGGTGTTGTGGGCAATCCATGATCACCCTGCTCTTGGGACTTTATCGGGATCTACAACTCACGGTTATTTTGCATGTCCGGTTTATGGGGAAAACACTTGTTCTTGTCATCTTCCTGAAAGTAAGAAGATGTGTTACATGGGACATCGAATGTTTCTTCCTAAAGAACACAAGTTTCGATATGACAAGACAAATTTCAACAACGAACAAGAACTTCATCGTCCTAAACGGACATTGACTGGTTTTGAAGTTGAAAAGAAAGTAGAGAATATCAAAATGAAAGTTTGTAAACACAAAGAAGAAATTTGTCGAAAACGGGAAAAATCAATTAATGAAGAAGTTGACAATGTTTCTGCATGGTATAGGAGGTCTATCTTTTTTGATTTACCATATTGGAAAGCAAATATTATTCGCCAAAATATTGATGTTATGCATACAGAGAAAAATGTCACAGAGCATCTCATCAGCACCATTATGGACCATAAAGATAAGTCAAAAGATGGCATCAATGCACGCAAGGATTTGAAAATCATGGGTATAAAACAAAAGTTGTGGGTGATGGAAGATCCTGAAACAAATAAAATAATCATAGCAAAGGAAACTTTCACTTTGAGCAAAGAAGAAAAGACACGGTTTTGCACCATTTTGAAAAACTTGAAAGTGCCCAAAAAATTCTCTTCAAACTTCCACAACAATGTGAGCATCAATCCTCCCGAACTAAGAAATATGAAGTCACATGATTACCACGTCATAATGCAACATTTGCTTCCGGTATTGCTTCAACATTCTTATCCACAACATAAGGATCTGCGAAATGCTATTCGTCGTATTAGTCTATTCTTTAACATTTTGTGCACAAAGGTGATCAACAGGGAACACCTTATAAAAGCAAAGGCTAGTTTGGTAGAAGCGATGTGTGTGTTTGAAAAACATTCTCCACCGTCTATTAATCAGCTTTTGAAGACAATGAAAAATTAGAAGACCTTACCAAAACCATTTGTTAACTGATGAGCTGTTAAATGCTTCATTTCTCATTTGAATTTCTAGTCCTTGGGATAGTAGGAGTGTGAGATATCATTAAACCAAACAAAAATTCGCATAAAGAGAAGGTTTCTTAAAATATATCCAACATTGCATTTGATACTTTGATGTCTTCCCTGCTGTGAATTGTTTTGTGCATTACACTTCATTTCAAGTTTCATTGCAGTTTGCATTATAGTTGCATTTCATTCACAAACTGTTGTATTGCGTTATACATTTGCATTCTCTGTTTTTTCACATCATTTGTTTTGCATTACATTTTAATTAAAAAAACACCAACTACAACTGTTTCTAACCACCACCCTCTTCTAACACAATCACAACTTGCGACAATAATACAACAACCTGTACACCTCCCACCTTCAGCAACTTCATCATTAATCCACATCCCAACCCACTGCTTGATAATCAATCACCACCAGCTTCTGCCTTCATCTAATTCCTCAAATCAATTTAGCAGTCACCACCTTATGTTCACTAACCACGATCTCACTTGTTTGTGTGTGTGTTTGCATTTGTGTTTTTAAATTTGGCATTTGCAATTAAAAAAAGAGAGAGAGAAAAACATCCACAATTTCATAAAATTTCTTATTTCACTTTATTTTATTTTACATCTGCATTTATATTTGGTTACTCTGTTACATTTCAATTTTTTTGTGACATTGTCACATTTATTTCTATGCACACAACTTCCTCTCTGTCTCTACCACTCCTATTCACCAAACACTTCATCTACTGACATCTCAACTGCAGCCTATTTCTCCACCACGAACCATCACTGCCCTCTGCAATATCTCCTCCCCTACATTTCACATAAATTTCATTCAACAACCACCAATACATCTTCCATACTTGATCAACCAACAAGCTCAACCACCTGCATATACTTACATCACAACAGCAACAACTCTGTTGCACTTCCACAAAACAACAACAACATACCTGAACATCCAGTCATCAACTTGCCATTGCCACAACATTACTTCACTGTTTCATTGCCACTTGTTTCACTCCACCAGTTTCCAGTATCAACAACGAACTGCCTTCGATTTATTACAATCTCCAGAAACCAAGACAACAGCACCATCCTACTGCAGCAATTTTCCAACACCTCCAAAACTCGAACATCACCACATCTATGTTCCACTTGCCTCAACGGATACAAACATCAAGCGCGCCTCCCCTCTGTCACACCACATTAACCACTACAAAAACCATTCTGTACTAAATACAAACAGAGTTATCGAAGTTCTGCTGAGTACTGATCTGAATTATACTTTACAATAAGGTTAACTTATTCTGCAATCTAACAGTAAGGTTAACATATTCTGCTGAGTACAAATTTAAACCATTTTCATTAGTTGATTGTAGTCAAATTTGAAATCCAAATAGTTCTTCTGTTGTTATTGCTTTTTTACTTTTGTTATTGCCATGAATTGATGGTTGATGAGGCCGCTTTTATTGGCTAAACAACAAATTTTACAGTGATGTTGATTTCATTTTTATTTCAGGACAGCAGAGTTGATATATTCGTAGATTATTTGTTTTTTCTTTTCTTTTTGTAATATGTGATACAATTACAAATCAATAATGGTTATTTAACCATGTGCAAGAAACTATGTCACAAAATCCAGCATCATCACATTCATCATGTTCAGAAGAACAAATAGTTGATCAAAACTTACATGGTATTCCAGTCTCAGAAAACGCTGGAAAAATCACCACTATGCTGGGTAAACTAGTAAGAGCTCATGTGCCGATATCATACATAAATTGGAACAAAGTACCCGGTACATATAAGGACGATGTTTGGAACCAATTGGTGGTAAGTCTGATAGAATTGATTAACTTGCTTAGGTCGGCAGTTGGCTTTATTATTTGATAGAATTGCATCTTTAGTTTTCTTTTTATTAAGTCTGCTTGAATCCAGTTTACAAATGAACGGTGGCGATCTTAAGTCTTAACATGTATTACATACAGACAGTTCCATACTGTTTTGTTGATGTATTTTACTTTTTGCAGAAAATGTATGCGCTCGAACCGCTTTCAAAGGAAATTTTTTTAAAAAGAATGTCTGAGGCTTTTAGGAGGCACAAAAATAAATTGAGAGCAAGTTTTTATGACACTTTCGACAATGACAAAGATCGGATGAAAAATTGTCCACCTACTATTGCTCAAGAAGATTGGAACGAGTTCATAAAAAATGAAGCAACCCCTGAAGCGAGCGGAATAAGGGAGTTAGCCAAAAAAATAGATCATTGCTCAGTTATGCTCACCATGCAAGCCGTAAAAGCCACGCTAGAGTAGAACACGAAATGGTAAGTTATATTCATTTTTTTTCAAAAATGGTAAAAATCACAACTAACATATTCGTTGCAAATCCATCTGCAAATATCAACCGTCGTCGTGTATGGGAGAAGACGCACACGAAAAAAGATGGTAGCATATCAGATGCCAATTCTTCGTACTTCGTAAGTTAAAATTTCAGTTCTGTGTGTACCATCTTTACACGAGTACAATTGGATTCCATAATAGAAAAGGTGCTGCAACCGCATCATAGACAAATTGAACACCCAATTTCACTCCAATTGTCACTTCTTCTATTCTGTTTTATGGGAAATAATCTATTGTTTCTGCAAGTTTGCAAATATTTATCTTTTTTACTTCCTTCTAAGCTATATTTAATTGTTGTCTGTATAATAAAGTCAAAAGTCCGACCTTGCTAACTTAATGTGAAAATTTTTATAGGCTAAAAAGAAAACCATTCCGAAATCAAACATTCTAGCTTGTGTATAAAATGTAAGAAGTAAAATTTAAAATTTAAAAGGATATAGGATCACAAGTACAGTACCTTGGGATCTATAAAGTGACCATAAATACACTAAAATTATATTCGTAAAGTTTACACATATTAACTAAAACCTTAATAAATATGTCGATCAAACAAATCTAACAAATATAAGGGAACAAGAAATGGTGCCATGCCAACCTTATATTTGAGAGAAAGGAAGACAGACCGTATCCCATCAGTACTCTGCAACTGCATCATTGATTTACAAGGTCACAAGTGTTGCTATACTTGGGGACCATCATGCCTTAATGCCGTCCATTTTACTCTTAACTAATCAAACTAAGTTTTTGGTTTGACATGGTTACCATATATGTTTCAATGGTAAATGTCTTGTTATTCATTTAACATGATTAAAGATGACAACGTGGTTTGATACTTTGATACTAGGGACAAAAATAATGACTGGTTTAAATGATCTCTAACTCATTGTAAAAACGTACATCACAGTCATTATTGATATTTACCACGGGGAAAAAACAAAGAACATTCTAAACAGATCATGTGATTTGATATTAAAGAGAGATCAAACGATGGAGGTCGTGTAATACTCTGACCGAAGTAAACATTTATTTACTATAACACATAGTTAAATGTTGATGATCTTAAACACATGGAAAAACAAAGTCCACATCATAGGCACATAGGTCTATCATTATTGTGCTTTGTTGCTTCTCATTTACTATATTCTACTTATTTATACATATTTGCTTCATCTTTCAGCATTAATTTGCCAGCCCATTTTATTCAATCACTTTCTTCGTGTCGGCTAACAATAGGGAACATATAGGCTAGAGAGAGTGAGTTGTTAATTAATGGAGTTTGCAGGAACCCAAAAAAAATGCTCAGTGTGCTCCAAACATGTTATAAATTGGGTGCCATGCCATTTATAACCGAGTCATCTCACCACCAACTTACGTATATATGCATATAGACACATACACGCTAGGGTCATTTATAGCTGAGTCATTTCACCTCAGATGGCCAACAACAGTTTTGGAACTTAAGTTTTTAAAACATGTATATATAAATATATTTTCATTATTCATATAAGTATTATGCAATCTCAGGATCAAATTACGAAATTGAAGGAAAAGATCACCGATAGTGATGAAGAATAATTGACAGTGGATGAAGATATCGTATCACAAGTGATGGGAAAGGATACAAGGGGTAGGAGCCGCGGAGTTGGGACCGTCATACCAAAGACTAATATTAAGGCTTCTGCTATTGCACATAAACGATTGAGACATGTTTGTGGAGACAATGTTGAGTTGAAAATGAGGATGAGAAGTTTGGAGGGTACGGTGGGAAGTTTGGAGAGTACAGTGGGAAATTTATCTGGGCAAATGGAGCTTCTGATCAACATGGTGGGAAACATAGAACAAGGAGAACGCAACACACAACTCAATGCTTCTAAATTCGTTGTTTCTCAATCCCAGGATACAACCAATGTGGTGAACAATCAAAAATGTGAAATCCTCAACTCTGATCTAGACATAATAGTAACAGGTATTTATTAGTTGCTTTTTATTCTTACTTGTTTTCGATGTAGTTATTTTTTTGGATAGATCTACATAATAAAATTTATTGCAATAGGTACTGTATGTCGAGATTCTACATCGTCAAAATCCATGGGAAATCTGTACCATCCACACATGAAAAATTGGTTTTGGACAATATACTGCTACCAGATGAGAGAACCAACAAAATAAATCATCAATTTGCAGAGACCTTGGTTGATGTTGAAGTGGGTGGGTATGTGTGCCATCCGAAGATTATGATTCGATATCTTTAGCAGGTATGATTCGAATTATTTGTTGTTTGATTTTAGTGTGTCTATTTTGGGTGTTAATTTGCATTCTAAAAAAAAGTTGTGTGTATGTTTGTTATGTAATTTGATTTGTGCGCTTATTATTTTTTGCATTTGCCTTTGCATTTCTATTTAAAAGAAAAAATAGTATACACAATTTCTTTCGAAAAGAAATTGTATTCCATTTCAATTTCTTTTGCAGTTTTTGCATTTTCAATATCTTGTTACAATTTTATTTTCTTTTATAATTCTACATTTACAAACACTGTTGCCTCACTACTACAACTTTACCTCCTTCACTATGCGTATCACTTACTTCTACCTATACATCAACTCTCCTCGAACCATTATAACTCCAACAAACTTCTTGCTGCATACGGACTTCACTAAACACTTCTCTGAACACTTTACAGTAGTAGCCATTTCATCATCACCAATTCATGCAGTAGGTACACCTTCCCCCTAACATACAATCTCTTCATATACAGCAGTCTTCAACTCACCACAGTTATCACCACCAACCTCGGTCTCAACATCCAACTTCAGTAACCAAAACTACCCCTTCATTATATATACAACTACTGACCACATCCAACATCATCACTTCTTTGATATTCTCCACAACCTCTCCAAACCACAGCCATACTTTATTCACAATTACAAAGTGACTTCTCTTATATCTGTTGTCACCCTACCACTTCAGTGCATACAGTGCACATACATTTGCCCACCATAACTACAAACTCCCCTTCTCTGCACTGATTTGCACCACATCTTTACTGATTGCAACAGCGTACAAACATCCACCTCGACCATTCTAACTACTTCACATCTTCGAACAGCACATCATCACTGCAGTCCCCCTTCTCCACTACCCTGACTGTAACAACATACATCCCCTCTTCCATCGCAACATACATACCGTAACAATAGTCACAGCCCCTACATCTTTGTGCACAATGCACACTTCATAAACAAGTGTTTCTCTGACAAACAACATACAAGCTTCTCTGACAAACCACCAGCAACCACCAGCTTCTCTGACGAACATCCCCTTCATACAAGCTTCTCTGACAAACCATTACAACCACCGGCACTTAAATCTCCTCTACATACTTCACCTCTGCCTGAAACCATCATTCTCATATCCCATCAAGTTATCTCCATTGCCTGTCATCAACCTTCCCCTGTCATACCACACTGCATTTGGCTTTTGTTGAATTTTCAAAGTCCCACTTGTTTGTCAAATATATTAACTCTTATAGCAACCATTGTAGAGTCCATAAATTTTCTTATCCTATAATATTCTACGGTCTCTATAAATATTCTGCAGAAGAATTAAAAGCAAAAAAAGGAAATGAAGAACAACAGTGCAAGAAAGCAAGAGAGGTATGAAAATTTAGTAATAAAAATACATCTATTTAAGTTTTTGTTAGTCCATGACTCTATATCTTTATATGTGGCATATGTACTTCAAAACCGAGAGCACATGTAGTTTATGTCAATACTTAAACTACAGTTTGCACATCGAATCAATTTCTTAGTAGCTAACATGACAATATATTTTTTTTCTTCAGCATTCATGGCCTAAAACAGTGATCAAGAAATTGCTTAACATCAGTAAAGATGATGCAGAATATAGCGCTGATGAAGGTGACAATGATAGCGATTACTGCTTTTGTATAATATTGACCATATTTTGTATAATACTGCTTCTATTGTAATCCAACTATTGCCGTATCTATTACTGCTTTAAATACTGCTTCTATTGTATAATACTTCATTATGCTGTTGTAATTCACGGCTATGAGCTATGTGAATTAGATACTGCTTTTATTGTATTATACTGCATCTATGGTATTGCAATTTATGGTCATGAGCTTTGTGAATTAGATATTGTCGTATCTATTACTGCTTTAAATACTGCTTCTATTGTATAATACTGCATCTATGCTGTTGTAATTCACGGCTATGAGCTGTGTGAATTAGATACTGCTTTTATTGTATTACACTGCATCTATGGTATTGCAGTTTATGGTCATGAGCTTTGTGAATTAGATACGGCTTATTGCTGTATCTATTACATCAATTAGATACGGTCGAAAGCCGTATCTAATTCATGTGCTTAGTATACGAATTAGATACGGCCATGGGATCTAATTTGCTAGTTAGATACGACCATGAGCCGTATCCAAGTAGTAAATTAGATACGTCCCTGAGCCGTATCTAACTAACAAATTAGATATGGCCTAGAGCCGTATCTAACTAGCTAATTAGATACGGCCCATGGCCGTATCTAATTAATAAACACGCTTTATATTGATACGGCTTACGGCCGTGCCTAATGTCATTAGATACGGCCCTATGCACTGCCTAATTCGCCTTTCTGGTGTAGTGCGTGTTTATGTGTGGACTTGTCTTATGAGATACTTTTGTTTTGATAAAGGAAAAGTTTGGTAATTTAATAAATTCAGTTGAGTGTGTTTCTCACGCTAGTTTACCAGACTGATCCGGGCGTTCTTCCCTTTCAACGCTTGGGTCAGACCAAGTATATCTACAGGTTATGCTCTGGTGCTTTTGGAGCTTCAGCAGGAGAGCTGAAGATCTTCATTTTCGTACATCCGTATATGCTTGATTATCGCTGCATTGTTGCTTAGTTGTTGTTATTATCAGCATTTGTGAGGACATGATATTATAACTGTTCAAGCTGATAACTCTGTATGATTGTTGAACTCTGATTGATGTGTGTGTGTATGCAATTTCTGTTTTGTAAAGATCATTGATATGATATTATATATTTTCCGCTGCGATGTGAGATTCTGTATTATTCTGTTTGGTTCTATCTTCTCTCTTTCTTCTCTTCTCTTCTTCTCTCACTACACCATAAAGGCGAATTAGGCAGCTTAGGGACGTATCTAACGACATTAGGCACGGCCGTAAGCCGTATCAGTATAAAGTGTGTTTATTAATTAGATTGGATAACTAGATACGGCTCTGGGCCGTATCAAATTTGCTAGTTAGATACGGCTAGGGCCGTATCTAATTTCCTAATTAGATACGGCTCATGGACGTATCTAACTAGCAAATTAGATACGGCCTGTGGCCGTATCACATTCTTTAATTAGATCCCATGGCCGTATCTAATTCGTATACTAAGAACATGAATTAGATACGGCTTTCGACCGTATCTAATTGATGTAATAGATACAACAATAAGCCGTATCTAATTCACAAAGCTCATGACCATAAATTGCAATACCATAGATGCAGTATAATACAATAAAAGCAGTATCTAATTCACACAGCTCATAGCCATGAATTACAACAGCATAGATGCAGTATTATACAATAGAAGCGGTATTTAAAGCAGTAATAGATACGGCAATATCTAATTCACAAAGCTCATGACCATAAATTGCAATATCATAGATGCAGTATAATACAATAAAAGCAGTATCTAATTCACACAGCTCATAGCCGTGAATTACAACAGCATAAATGCAGTATTATACAATAGAAGCAGTATCTAAAGCGGTAATAGATACGATAATAGTTGGATTACAATAGAAGCAGTATTATACAAAATATGGTCAATATTATACAAAAGCAGTAATCGCTATCATTGTCACCTTCATCAGCGCTATATTCTGCATCATTTTACTGATGTTAAGCAATTTGTTGATCACTGTTTTAGGCCATGAATGCTGAAGGAAAAAAAATTGTCACGTTGGCTATTAAGAAATTGATTCGATGTGCAAACTGTTGTTTAAGTATTGACATAAACTACATATGCTCTCGGTTTTGAAGTACATATGCCACATACAAAGATATGGAGTCATGGACTAACAAAAACTTAAATAGATGTATTTTTGTTACTAAATTTTCATACCTCTCCTTGCTTTCTTGCACTGTTGTTCTTCATTTCCTCTTTTTGCTTTTAATTCTTCTGCAGTATATTTATAGAGACTGTAGAATATTATAGGATAAGAAAATTTATGGACTCTACAATGGTTGCTATAAGAGTTAATATATTTGACAAACAAGTGGGACTTTGAAAATTCAACAAAAGCCAAATGCAGTGTGGTATGACAGGGGAAGGTTGATGACAGGCAATGGAGATAACTTGATGAGATATGAGAATGATGATTTCAGGCAGAGGTGAAGTATGTAGAGGAGATGTAAGTGCCGGTGGTTGTAATGGTTTGTCAGAGAAGCTTGTATGAAGGGGATGTTTGTCAGAGAAGCTGGTGGTTGCTGGTGGTTTGTCAGAGAAGATTGTATGTTGTTTGTCAGAGAAAAACTTGTTTATGAAGTGTGCATTGTGCACAAAGATGGTAGGGGTTGTGACTGTTGTTATGGTATGTATGTTGCGATGGAAGAGGGGATGTATGTTGTTGCAGTCAGGATAGTGGAGAAGGGGGGGACTGTAGTGATGATGTGCTGTTCGAAGATGTGAAGTAGTTAGAATGGTCGAGGTGGATGTTTGTATGTTGTTGTAATCAGTAAAGATGTGGTGCAAATCACTGCTGAGAAGGGGAGTTTGTAGTTATGGTGGGCAATGTATGTGCACTGTGTGCACTAAAGTGGTAGGGTGACAGCAGATATAAGAGAAGTCGCTTTGTAATTGTGAATAAAGTACGGCTATGGTTTGGAGAGGCTGTGGAGAATATCAAAGAAGTGATGATGTTGGATGTGGTCAGTAGTTGTATATATAGTGAAGGGGTAGTTGTGGTTACTGAAGTTAGATGTTGAGACAAAGGTTGGTGGTGATAACTGTGGTGAGTTGAAGACTACTGTATATGAAGAGATTGTATGTTAGGGGGAAGGTGTACCTACTGCATGAATTGGTGATGATGGAATGGCTACCACATTAAAGTGTTCAAAGAAGTGTTTAGTGAAGTCCGTATGCAGCAAGAAGTTTGTTGGAGTTATAATGGTTCGAGGAGAGTTGATGTATAGGTAGAAGTAAGTGATACGCATAGTGAAGGAGGTTAAGGTTGCAGTAGTGAGGCAACAGTGTTTCTAAATGTAGAATTATAAAAGAAAATAAAACTGTAACAAGATATTGAAAATGCAAAAATTGCAAAAGAAATTGAAATGGAATACAATTTCTTTTCGAAAGAAATTGTGTGTACTATATTTTCTTTTAAATAGAAATGCAAAGGCAAATGCAAAAAATAATAAGCGCACAAATCAAATCACATAACAAACATACACACAACTTTTTTTTAAAATACAAATCAACACCCAAAATAAACACACTAAAATCAAACAACAAATAATTCGAATCATACCTGCTAAAGATATCGAATCATAATCTTCGGATGGCACACATACCCACCCACTCCAACATCAACAAAGGTCTCTGCAAAATGATGATTTATTTTGTTCGTTCTCTCATCTGGTAGCAGTATATTGTCCAAAACCAATTTTTCATGTGTGGATGGTACAAATTTCCCATGGATTTTGGACGATGTGGAATCTCGACATACAGTACCTATTGCAATAAAATTTATTGTGTAGATCTATCCAAAAAAATAACTGTACCGAAAACAAGTAAGAATAAAAAGCAACTAATAAATACCTGTTGCTATTATGTCTAGATCAGAGTTGAGGATTTCATATTTTTGATTGTTCACCACATTGGTTGTATCCTGGGATTGAGAAACAATGAATTTAGAAGCATTGAGTTGTGTGTTGCATTCTCCTTGTTCTATGTTTCCCACCATGTTGATCAGAAGCTCCATTTGCCTAGACAAATTTCCCACAGTACTCTCCAAACTTCCCACCGTACCCTCCAAACTTCCCATCCTCATTTTCAACTCAGCATTGTCTCCACAAACATGTTTCAATCGTTTATGTGCAATAGCAGAAGCCTTAATATTAGTCTTTGGTATGACAGTCCCAACCTGCGGCTCCTACCCCTTGTATCCATTCCCATCACTTGTGATACGATATCTTCATCCACTGTCAATTTTTCTTCATCACTATTCGTGATCTTTTCCTTCGATTTCACAATTTGATCCTGAGATTGCATAATACTTATATGAATAATGAAAATATATGTATGTATACATGTTTTGAAAACTTAAGTTCCAAAACTGTTGCTGGCCATCTGAGGTGAAATGACTCAGTTATAAATGACCCTAGCATGTATGTGTCTATATGCATATATACGTAAGTTGGTGGTGAGATGACTCAGTTATAAATGACATGGAACCCAATTTATAACATGTTTGGAGCACACTGAGCATTTTTGTTGGGTTCCTGCAAACGCCATTAATTAACAGCTCACTCTCTCTAGCCTATATGTTCCGTATTGTTAGCCGACACGAAGAAAGTGATTGAATAAAATGGGCTGGCAATTAATGCTGAAAGATGAAGCAAATATGTATAAATAAGTAGAATATAGTAAATGAGAAGCAACAAAGCACAATAACGATAGACCTATGTGCCTATGATATGGACTTTGTTTTTCCATGTGTTTAAGATTATCAACATTTGACTGTGTGTTATAGTAAATAAATGTTTACTTCGGTCAGAGTATTACGCGACCTCCATCGTTTGATCTCTCTTTAATATTAAATCACATCATCTGTTTAGAATGTTATTTGTTTTTTCCCGTGGTAAATATCAATAATGACTGTGATGTACGTTTTTACAATGAGTTAGAGATCATTTAAACCAGTCATTATTTTTGTCCCTAGTATCAAAGTATCAAACCACGTTGTCATCTTTAATCATGTTAAATGAATAACAAGACATTTACCGTTGAAACATATATGGTAACCATGTCAAACCAAAAACTTAGTTTGATTGGTTAAGAGTAAAATGGAAGGCATTAAGGCGTGATGGTCCCCAAGTATAGCAACACTTGTGACCTTGTAAATCAATGATGGAGTTGCAGAGTACAGATGGGATACAGTCTGTCTTCCTTCCTCTCTAATATAAGGTTGGCATGGCACCATTTCTTGTTCCCTTATATTTGTTAGATTTGTTTGATTGACATATATATTAAGGTTTTAGTTAATATGTGTAAAATTTACGAATATAATTTTAGTGTATTTATGGTCACTTTATAGATCCCAAGGTACTGTACTTGTGATCCTATATCTTTTTAAATTTTACTTCTTACATTTTATACACAAGCTAGAATGTTTGATTTCGAAATGGTTTTCTTTTTAGCCTATAAAGAATTTCACATTAAGTTAGCAAGCTCTGACTTTTGACTTTATTATACAGACAACAATTAAATATAGTTTAGAAGGAAGTAAAAAAGATAAATATTTGCCAACTTGGAGAAACAATAAATTATTTCCCATAAAACAGAATAGAAGAAGTGACAATTGGAATGAAATTGGGTGTTCAAATTGTCTATGATGCGGTTGTAGCACCTTTTCTATTATGGAATCCAATTGTACTTGTGTAAAGATGGTACACACAAACCTAAAATTTTAACTTACGAAGTACGAAGAATTGGCATCTGATATGCAACCATCTTTTTTCGTGTGTGTCTTCTCCCATACATGATGACGGTTGATATTTGCAGATGGATTTGCAACGATCTGTAATATATAAAATATGTTAGTTGTGATTTTTACCATTTTTGAAAAAAAAAATGAATATAACTTACCATTTCATGTTCTACTCTAGCGTGACTTTTACGGCCTGCATGGTGAGCATAACTGAGCAATGATATATTTTTTTGGCTAACTCCCTTATTCCGCTCGCTTCAAGCGTTGCTTCATTTTTTATGAACTCGTTCCAATCTTCTTTTGCAATTGTAGGTGGACAATTTTTCATCCGTTCTTCTTCATTGTCGAAAGTGTCATAAAAACTTGCTCTCAATTTTTTTTGTGTCTCCTAAAAGCCTCGGATATTCTTTTTTAAAAAAAATTCCTTTGAAAGCGGTTCAAGCGCATACATTTTCTGCAAAAAGTAAAATACATAAACAAAACAGTATGGAACTGTCTGTATGTAATACATGTTAAGACTTAAGATCGTCACCGTTCATTTGTAAACTGGATTCAAGCAGACTTAATAAAAAGAAAACTAAAGAAGCAATTCTATCAAATAATAGAGCCAACTGTCGACCTAAGCAAGTTAATCAATTCTATCAGACTTACCACCAATTGGTTCCAAACATCGTCCTTATATGTACCGGGTACTTTGTTCCAATTTATGTATGATATCGGCACATGAGCTCTTACTAGTTTACCCAGCATAGTGGCGATTTTTCCAACGTTTTCTGAGACTGGAATACCATGTAAGTTTTGATCAACTATTTGTTCTTCTGAACATGATGAATGTGATGATGCTGGATTTTATGACATAGTTTCCTGCACACGGTTAAATAACCATTATTGGTTTGTAATTGTATCACAGATTACAAAAAGAAAAGAAAAAACAAATAATCTACGAATATATCAACTCGGCTGTCCTGAAATAAAAATGAAATCAACATCACTGTAAAATTTGTTGTTTAACCAATAAAAGCAGTCTCATCAACCATCAATTCATGGCAATAACAAAAGTAAAAAAGTAATAACAACAGAAGAACTATTTGGATTTCAAATTTGACTACAATCAACTAATGAAAATGGTTTAAATTTGTACTCAGCAGAATAAGTTAACCTTGCTATTAGATTGCATAATAAGTTAACCTTACTGTAAAATATAATTCAGATCAGTACTCAGCAGAACTTCGATAACTTTGTTTGTATTTAGTACAGAATGGTTTCTATAGTGGTAATGTGGTGTGACAGAGGAGAGGTGCGGTTGATGTTTGTAGCCGTTGAGGCAAGTGGAACAGAGATGTGGTGATGTTCAAGTTTTAGAGGTGTTGGAAAATTGCTGCAGTAGGATGGTGCTGTTGTCTTGGTTTCTGGAGATTGTAATAAATCGAAGGCAGTTCGTTGTTGATACTGGAAACTGGTGGAGTGAAACAAGTGGCAATGAAACAGTGAAGTAATGTTGTGGCAATGGCAAGTTGATGACTGGATGTTCAGGTATGTTGTTGTTGTTGTTTTGTGGAAGTGCAACAAAGTCGCTACTGTTGTGATGTAAGTATATGCAGGTGGTTGTGCTTGTTGGTTGATCAAGTATGGAAGATGTATTGGTTGGTTGTTGAATGAAATTTATGTGAAATGTAGGGGAGGATATATTGCAGAGGGCAGTGATGGTTCGTGGTGGAGAAATAGGCTGCAGTTGAGATGTCAGTAGATGAAGTGTTTGGTGAATAGGAGTGGTAGAGACAGAGAGGAAGTTGTGCGTAGAGAAATAAATGTGACAGTGTCATAAAAAAATTGAAATGTAACAGAGTAACCGAATATAAATGCGGATGTAAAATAAAATAAAGTGAAATAAGAAATTTATGAAATTGTGGATGTTTTTCTCTTTTCTTTTTTTTAATTGCAAAAGCCAAATATAAAAACACAAATGCAAACACACACAAACAAGTGAGATGGTGGTTAGTGAACATAAGGAGGTGACTGCTAAATTGATTTGAGGAATTAGATGAAGGCAGAAGCTGGTGGCGATTGATTATCAAGCGGCGGGTTGGGATGTGGATTAATGATGAAGTTGCTGAAGGTAGGAGGTGTACAGGTTGTTGTATTGTTGTCGTAGGTTGTGATTGTGTTAGAAGAGGGTAGTGGTTAGAAACAGCTGTAGTTGGTTTTTTTTAATTAAAATGTAATGAAAAACAAATGATGTGAAAAAACAGAGAATGCAAATGTATAATGCAATACAACAGTTTGTGAATGAAATGCAACTATAATGCAAACTGCAATGAAACTTGAAATGAAGTGAAATGCACAAAACAATTCACAGCAAGGAAGACATCAAAGTATCAAATGCAATATTGGATATATTTTAAGAAACCTTCTCTTTATGCGAATTTTTGTTTGGTTCAATGATATCTCACACTCCTACTACCCCAAGGACTAGAAATTCAATGAGAAATGAAGCATTTAACAATTCATCAGTTAACAAATGGTTTTGGTAAGGTCTTCTAATTTTTCATTGTCTTCAAAAGCTGATTGATAGACGGTAGGAAAATCAATGTCATCCACATTTGTAGTCAACCGTTTTGGTGTATGCAAAACCACAGACTCGATTCTGATGCAAGAATAAATGGCTCATCATTCACGCTATCTTTGCTCTTCAATTTCCCTAAATTAACCATGATCAAGTTTGAAACAGGATCTATTTTGCAACCATTGATCCTATCCTCGACCTTTACCCAATCACAATAAAAAACTGTTTGTTTGAAGTCAGTGTAATCCAACTCAAGTATCTGCTGAATGACTCTGTAATACGTTGTTTCTGCTTCCTTATAATTTTTATCTTTACCACTCGCTCTAAATTTTGTAGTTGTTTTCATGCATACACCGCTATCTTGTGTTACCATACGATCTTCATACATTTTCATGGAAAATAAAAAACCATTCACTTGGTACTTAGTATAACTAAGTGTTGTGAACTTCGGCCCATGCACTAGCCACCAGAGAGTTGGATCAACATCGATGCACTTCAACAACTACATAAAATACAATAAGTAAAACAAAACATGGTCACGAAGGTGTATTGCCAACTTATAAACACGTGAAATACTTAAGATGCTGTAATACCTCGTTGCGTAACCATAGAGTAAAACTTTGAACTACTTCGACAGTTGTACCCCTGCCTCGTGATTTAAATCTAGTAATTTCTGCATAGGAGTTATACCTCCTATGGAAAACACATATCAAAACGAATACATAAATTGAATTAAAAAATGGAAATTCAAAACAAAGGTGTGAACTTACTTCTTTCATTCATCCAATCCATCATACTTATTAAGGACCCATCTACACACTTGTTCAAACTGCACTTGGGTTAACGTTATATCTTTACCATTATCTAAAGGTATCTCACTAGCAAACTCATCGTCCTCGTCTAAAAACGCTTCGTGGGTATGTTTATGATTGCCATCACCTCTGTTTGGCATATATTCCATGCAGTAAAGGCTAGCTTCTTGTACGATATATCCTTCTGCAAAACAACCTTCAATGTATCTTTTGTTGCGCACATATCCTTTATATGTTTTCATCAACCTGTGAATGTGATCAATTATATATTGTACATAATAGCCATTTCTATCGAATAATAATGTACATAACTGAAATTAGTTATTTACCAATCAAAGGGATACATCCATCTATATCTGACAGGACCACAAATTAATGCTTCATCGGCTAAATGAACCATAAGATGGATACGAATATCAAAAAATGTAGGTGGAAAATGTTTTTGAAAAACACACATTGCTTCTACCAAACTAGCCTTTGCTTTTATAAGGTGTTCCCTATTGATCACCTTTGAGCACAAAATGTTAAAGAATAGACTAATACGATGAATAGCATTTCGCAGATCCTTATGTTGTGGATAAGAATGTTGAAGCAATACCGGAAGCAAACGTTGCATTATGACGTGGTAATCATGTGACTTCATATTTCTTAGTTCGGGAGGATTGATGCTCACATTGTTGTGGAAGTTTGAAGAGAATTTGTTGGGCACTTTCAGGTTTTTCAAAACGGTGCAAAACCGTATCTTTTCTTCTTTGCTCAAAGTGAAGTTGCCTTTGGTATGATTATTTTATTTGTTTCAGGATCTTCCATCACCCACAACTTTTGTTTTATACCCATGATTTTCAAATCCTTGCGTGCATTGATGCCAACTTTTGACTTATCTTTATGGTTCATAATGGTGCTGATGAGATGCTCTGTGCCATTTTTCTCCGTATGCATAACATCAATATTATGGCGAATCATATTTGCTTTCCAATATGGTAAATCAAAAAAGATAGACCTCCTGTACCATGTAGAAACATTGTCAACTTCTTCATTAATTGACTTTTTCTGTTTTCGACTAATTTCTTCTTTGTGTTTACCAACTTTCATTTTGATATTCGCTACTTTCTTTTCAACTTCAAAACCAGTCAATGTCCATTTAGGACGATGAAGTTTTTGTTCGTTGTTCAAATTTGTCTTGTCGTATCGAAACTTGTGTTCTTTAGGAAGAAACATTCGATGTCCCATGTAACACATCTTCTTACTTTCAGGAAGATGAGAAGAACAAGTGTTTTCCCCACAAACCGGACATGCAAAATAACCGTGAGTTGTACATCCCGATAAAGTCCCAAGAGCAGGGTGATCATGGATTGCCCACAACACCCTAGCTCTCATTGTGAATTCAGATTTATTTAATGAATCATACGTAACGACTCCTTCCCATAACTGCTTTAACTCGTCTATCAACGGCTGTAAATAAACATCAATATCCTTCCCTGGTTGATTTGGCCCAGAAATCAACAGTGTTAACATTGAAAACTCTCGTTTCATGCACGTAGACGGAGGAAGATTATATGGTACTACAATTACTGGCCAACAACTGTAAGGGTTAGATAGAGAAGCATGTGGACAGAAACCACCTGTTGCTATTCCAAGTGTGACATTTCATGGCTCGACAGCAAATGTTTGGTCAAAATAATCCGCGTCTTTCCATTGAGAAGTGTCACATGGATGACGCATTACGGTTAGATTAGACTTGGCACGACCATGCCAGGTCATTACATCTGTTATCCATGGTACAGTATACAATCGCTTCAATCTAGAAATTAAAGGAAAATGTCTTAATGTATTTCGAGGTACTTTGATGCCTTTTCTTTCTTCGTTGAATGATGTCATATATCTTGGTTCGTTGCAATTTGTACACGAAACTCTATTCGCATCATCTTTCTAGTATAATATGCAACCATTGATGCATGCATCATAAGTTTTGTAATTCATCCCAACTTGCTTAATTAACTTCTTCATGTCGGAGTACTTTGTCGGCAGCGTGTTACCTTCGGGGAGTAACTCCTTTATTAGTTCGAGGAGTGCAATCACACCATTATCTGAAAAGCCGTATTGGGTCTTCAAGCTATTCGGTTTCACAATGGCATACAGCTTCGTCAACCCTTTTGAACATGAAGGATACAGTGGCTCTTTTGCGCTACCAAAAAGTGATTTATACTTCTTACTTTCGTTGGCCTGCCAATTGCCATCAATCGTAGACGTCTCTCCAACATTAGCATGATCAGACAATGGATTTTCAGGTTGAAAATGATGAAATCTATCTGCATCACTGACTAGATCTTTCATCATAATATGTTCAGACTCGTCGGTACTTGTGGCATGACTAACTGGCTGTTGTTTTTCCTTCTCTGCCCTTTTTTCCCCATGAAAATACCATACGGTATATGATTGGATAAAACCCCATCTAAGCAAATGAAAATGAATGTCATCTAATTTGATCGTCTTTATATTTTTGCACCGAGTGCAAGGGAATAAATACACTCCTTTCTTACCACCGTTTTCATCAACAAAACTAATAAACTTCTTCACCCCGTCTATATAGTATGTAGATCTTTGATCAGATTCATTTACCACTTTTTGTCTATACTGAAAGACATATTGCCCTCCTATATCATATATATTAGAACATTAGACGTAAATATAATATATTTGCGATGTAATCAACTTAAATATAAACGAAAACCAATAAATTTTGTTTTGGTAAGTTATTTCTGTCTAACATTATCTTAATTAATCATACAATCAAAAATTTGTACACAACACCTCACTTCTGTCTAAGACAAATTAAAGCCATTTTGGGACTAAATGCTTTAATTTTGACAGCACTTCACTTCTTTCTCTTATACGCATAACTTTGCATCCAAGAGGTATGTTGTTGTATTTTCTAAAATAAATTAAAGCCTTTTGGGACTAAAGGCTTTAACTTGTTGTTGTGTTTGTTAAAATAAATGCATTTCTAGGTGGTTAAGAAAACTTCTCTTGTATAGAAGCTGATTTATGCTCAAATAGTACAACATGGGGGTCCTAAGACTCTGAGATACTATGAGAGAATTGGGAGGTTTCGCAGATAGCTGATGGAGCAGAGACTTTGAACAAGTTCACATTCTTTTTGGTAAACTAGCTGAGTCGAACATGTAATGATGTAGGAAATAATTTTAACAGCATGATTTAAGAAAATAGTGCAGATGGAGTTGTTGAATATGTAGGGAATTCACCAACAAATAAAATTTCAATAATAAAATATCAGAGTATGAACTATTGCAAAACATAGTATATATATAAAAGTAATTCAAACTTTAACTTGCAACAGTGGAAAAGATAGTAATCATCTTTTGACGCATTTGATAGAACGCTCAATCAAAATACGCATAGAGTTATCATTTTTCTTTATAAAAAAACCTCTACTTTATCTTGGTGACCCTCATTGCAAGTTTCCATCTACTTAAAAATGTGTTTCCATCAAATTAGAAACGTGTTTCACTAAATTTAACTTACTAAGAAACGTCAGTCTGTTATAAGATTGCACCCATCTGATGTGTCTCAAGGCACACACTACTAAACTACTAAGGGAGGTATAGCAATAAATTTATTATTTTTCAGGTTAACTGATGTTACAAAATATGATGAAATTACGAAGATCTAAGATACATAACCTTAAGGCAATTGTCGCACCAAATCACACCCCAACCACGAAGCTAAAAGTAGAAGGAAAAAAATAATAATATACAAAATATAGTGCTTAGTAGCCTTTCTACAGCCTGCCACTTCTGAAAATTCCTAGAACTCCGTGAATACAATATTTTTGAGTTCACATTATATTTTTGAGTTCACATCCACTCAGGCGAAACATACTCCGTAATTCTAACAGCAAACCAAGATCCATCCAGAAACTACTGGATAGCCATCAACGTCGTAGATGAACCATCCGAATCTCCAACAGGCACCACAATACTAAACTACCACCCAAACAATTTACGAAAACCACCCCCAACAATTCCACTTCAGGTCCCTTATGGAACGACACAGAAGATAGATTCCAACAAAGCATATCCATCCGTTCACATCCTGATCACATCCATCCTCCTCCAACAAAATCTGACCGTACAGTCCTCCTACTAGGTTCAGTCAATGTAGTCAATGGCCACATTCATTTCGCTATCAACAATGTAACCTTAGACATCCCTCATACACCTTACTTAGTATCTCTGAAGCATAAAATGAACCACGCTTTCGATCAAAATCCACCTCCAAAAACTTATGACTATAAAAACTACGATATATATGGAGTGTATACAAAAATGAATGCTATACTGACTAGCTCACTTTACAGGTTAGAGTTCAATTCTACAGTTGATGTAGTGTTTCTTGTAGTGTTAATCTTTATGTTTGACATAAAAGAATTAAAATTTCTACTTTGTTTCCAGGGGAAAAGTTGAGGGTTTCCCCATTTACGAACAGAGAAACGACTCAAGAAAGTATACTTGATTACCCTATGTACATTGTTTCTATATAACTAGTCACCGAAGTAAGGACGATCCAAGTTTGTACTTAAACAAGAATATATAAATGCTAAGAAAATCGACTAAAAATACATAACAAAAAAGTCATGGTTCAGATCCTTAAATGTTGTTAGACAATTTTGCTTATCATTCGATATGAAGAGAATGAGATTTCAACCTTTTTATTATTAGGAGAAAGCACACAAACACTAAAGGTGGAAATAAGTGGTTTGGATATTTTATACTCGCAATAAATTCAAGGTGACAAGTCTAAGAACTGAGTGGCATATTAGAAAGTAATAGTAGCTAATGATATGAACGTATAAATGCTGAGTACAGTTAGGCTTGAATCCAGCAAATTTATTGCAACATGGCCAAGTATGAATATAAAATCTCAGCTGAAATAATGCAACAGTGACTAAAACCAAGTTCTATTATACAAGATGCATGTGCTTATGTAAAATGATTGATAATAAACTAAAACGTTTGATATTCTGGTAGGAGCAAATTGTTTGTTCTCAATCTTTAGGAATTTGTTACTATTAAAACTGCTACAGGTATAGAAATAAGCAAGTGGACCATTCATAAACACTGCAACCTCAACCAACTCCTCCCTACTGCAAGTTTCAGCAACCACACTCAAAATATCCCTTCAACCAACTGTAACAAGAAACGCTGCAACCTCAACCACCAATCCCTTACACACATTTCACCTCACCTGAACGTGCACACTTCACCAAACTTACAACCTTGTTTTAATATAAGAAGGTCCTTCCAATATATCAATGAAATGCAAATAGAAAATTTTGATCCTGATGCAACCACATATAGACTCCTTATCAACTGTTATGGACACCTAAACGAAATCGAATCAACTGAAAGGGTAATAGAGGAAATAGAAACAAGAAACGTTTCATTGGATTGGAGTATAAATTGCGAATTGGCTTCTATTTATAACACACTTTGATTCTTTGAAAAAGCCGAGCTAGTTCTAAAGAAGGCTGAACAATTGATCAAATCTGATAATAGAATAGCTTATTGTAACTTATTACTCTGTGTGAAGAAACTGATCATTTGAAGAAACAGTCAGGATATGGAATGTGCTAAAAAGTTACTTTCCAAGAGTTTATAAGATGAGCCATTACATATTCCTGCATAAGTATGGCTAGCAATCTCTATCGAGATACAATACTGGAATTATATCCGTAGTATGGCTAGCTATCGATTGAACAAAAATCCAGATATAATCAGAGAATAATATTTTTACCCAATAATCCACGGCAAAAGAGTTCGACAGTGGGAGACAGCGCAACCTTCAATCGCCAGCAAATCGATCCGAACTGAGGTACAGCAAATCACGGTCGTGAGTTAGAGGAAGAGCAAAGTGACTTAGACATTTGGGATGCAATGGACGTGAATTTGGGGGAAAGAGAACGACATTTATGTTTTGGAGGGAGAACGAAAAAAAGAGGGGAAGGAATGAATTTGGGGGAGACCGTGCTTTCCAGGGTGTATGATTTTCCAGCCAAAATAGGCACGAATTTGATACGGCTCAAAGCCGTATCAAATTTAATACGGCTAAAAGCCGTATCTGAAGGTTTAGATACGGTTTTTAGCCGTATCAAATTTGATACGGCTTTGAGCCGTATCAAATAAGTCGGATAGGGGTGTGGCTAAAACAGCTTTGTGGTGTAGTGACGGACATGTTTTTACCTTACAATAACTAAAACATTTCTTTCAAATCAAATCCCCTTATATTATACTAGTGTCTAGTATACAAATAATATTAATCATAGTCGAAATTTACCCATATAGCATTTCGAGGCTATTCATTACGCCTTTACAAACAAAATCGCAGCTCGTAGTGGGATTTGGATTTCCATACAAATGACCAGGTGAAGGGACTACCTTCCGGCAGTACATCTCTAGAAAAATGTACGGAGAAACCATCACAAAGTTTCTCTACCAACACAAGACCGTCCCACCTCTTAACTAGATGGTACCGAATATGTCATCCTCCGGTCGTTACCGACCTTACCGAGGGCCCTCTAGCATACAAACCACAAAAATCATATACATGACGTCATAGCGTGCAAAGATATATCTAGAAGAGGATGATCATATCCTACTTGGGAATGACCCACTTAGCCTTTCCGCATCTAACCCTGTTTTGGTCATTTTCGGTTGATGAGGCCTGATGAGGTAACGATTAACTTTCACAATCACATATCACATCACTTAGAATGCCACACGGCCATTTCCATTGACTACTAATTGTCTTCCGCAAAAATACAACCCTTAAGCACATACGTCTCAAGAAGGGTGTTAAGCTAAGAGAAGTTGCCTTCTACGCCACCACTGATGTACGTTTGTAAAAACAAATGTGCGTAATCTATAGAAACGCAATGTCAGACAAACATCCATACAAGTTGTCCAGGAACAGGACAAACCGAAGGTACTTTCCTACCACATCATGTCGGGAAATCCCTAGGATTAGTAGAGAATAGTCCTCGCATTGGATATTTCATAATGAAGAAACTACTGCTATTGGATGTATATTGTGATTTTAACCCCAAACGATCAACAAGCAGTCCCCCACTATGAAACTCCAAAAATCAATCATCACAAGCAACCTGCACAATCGTCGCATATACGTTGGTCCGAAGTGGTTTTTAGATAAATCTGATCCCAGTCTCTTTGCACCAACAACGCAAAAGCGTTTCTCAACCTCACATGGCAACTAAGTCTCATAGACTTACCACGTCTCCAACTTTTAACTTGCTATCCTTCGGGCCAAGAAGGAAGCTCGATAGATTGGAGTAATACTCCGTACTATACGAATCAACATCCTCAACACAAATAATAATCAAGCGTACACAGAAGGCTACGTACTAAGTGTACGACTAAATAGTTCCCACATCAAGTTGAGGAACTAAAATTTTTGGGCAATTTGATAGTCGGTTATTTAACTATCAAAGCAAACAAACAAATATTCAGCACCATAACAATCATTAGGCCCTTTAATTAATCTTTCATTAATTTAAACCATTTGCCATATATTCACTTCAATTTATCTTTTAAAAAGATATACTCTCAAAACCATTTCAATCGTTGGAAAACATTTCCAAATACTTATTTAATAATAAGTAATTTGCAAATCAATTTATTTTCAACGCTTAGAAAATATTCATATACATAAAACACGATTAAATATATATTTTATTATATAAGGAAAACATTCTCTTAAACCCATTTATTTGGGGTTAAAACGGATGTTGCGTAGAACATCGTTATGGCAACCCAAAATCACTAGTATAGGGATTCAAAAATTAGATAGATATATAAATCCCAATACTATACAAAAACATTTCCTTTCGAAAATCATTTACAATAACAACAGTGTTATAGTCCACCATTTCCTTGTTTCTCGAAAATGACTATTTCAACAATGAATGTTGAAATCTACGGTTTCAATACTTAACGCATTTAAAATAACTTCAAATCATTTTGATTCTATTTAAAATATCACTTCCCAAAACATTTCTTTAACACATTATTCACTGTCCAAAATCGTGAATATAGATCTCTAACCAAATTCAACACTTCTACATATTTAATTTTTAAAGGATAATCCACTGTCCAAAATCCTGGATATATCTCCTTTACCAAATTCATTACTATATTTAACTTATCAAAATAAGTTGATTTCACATTTATAAAACAACGTTTATAAATTCCATTTATTATTTTATAAAACTTCAACATATAAATCTACTTTATTAACAAATTCCATTTACACCTTATTTACATTCAAAAATCTAATTTATAAGTTAATTGCTTATAAATCGTTTATTTCACAAATTCATTCATTTTATAACTTCACAAATTATAAATCTTATTCACTTGTAAAAATCCATTTATAAATTTATTTTAACACTTATAAAACTCGTTTTACAATTCCAGTATTTTAATTTATAAAATGCCAACTTTTTAAATCTTCTATATAAACCATTTATAATAAATCAGAAATCTCAATTTAAACCATTTTACAAAATCATTAACTCCATATTTCATAAAAATCACATTTCAATTATATTTCCCACAACATCATAATTTTTATAATATAAAAATTATCACATTTATTTATTCAAAATAAATCAATTCTTAACGATTCAAAAATTCAATAAAACATTTATTACCAAAATCGCTTTAAAATCCTTTTAAATTTGGAAATCATCACTTTAACATTTTTAAAACTTCAAATTATGGCCCAATGCTGCAACAGCACCAAATACATCAATCACGGCATCCAAAACATCATATATCATATGATAACATAATATATATCAATATCTGTAAATAAATCAATACTGTTGAGGAATCCAGTTGGATCCCTCCAACCTGTCACCTGCAGCAAATATACATATTAGAATATGTGTACAATGTCCGCTTCAAGGCAGACGCGCGTACAAAGGGTCATCCGCTCATACATGGGAACGTATAGGGTCTCATCTACTCCAATAGGCAGGTATATATCCAAATACCAATCAATATATCATATATCATCCAAACAATCATCAATCATCATATAATAAATATTTTCTTACTTATATAAACATATCAGTGAGTCCGAAAGAGTGAGTTGTACTCACATTGCGTCCAATAGTAGTTGTAGTGTTGTATTCCGAATAAAATTAAACGACCGTTTAATCACCCAAAATTCACACTATCTCCAATCAACCCCAATCCAGCTCCATCATGAAGTATTCGACAATACGAATCCAACGCAATTCGTTTCGTGAATTTCCGACCTCGTATGACAAAGTCATAGCCTTTTAAAGTCATTACAAATAGATAATACAAATTAATTTCAATTTATTTTATATTTTTATAACCTTAGTTACTTTTGGCCGTTGATTTCATTTGATTGCATCAGGGTCGTGCCCTTTTCTTCTCCCCCTACGTTTTTTTCCCAGGTAAAAGAAAACGCACGAACCCATTCCCTTCGAAACGTTGACCGACCCAAACCCTACCCACGAACGCCGTGAACACGATCGAACACCATCGTTCCCTTCGCCTACGCATGCTCCACTACTGGCCGCCGTATCATGAAGCTCGGCCATCATCTAGACTGGGAAATCGTGCACGAAATGCATGCACTTCAATGAAAACTGCAGTTGATTCGTAGCTTCGTTTTCGATCATCACCATATGGAATCGAAGCTCTCATTACGCTCTTCGATTTTGTAGTTGAATGTTTCTCGAATCGATTTGTGGATTGGAAGAGATTAAGAGGGGAAGAAGGCGAAATTCTGGCCATTAACATCAAAGTGGCGGCTAGGGTTAGAAACCCTAATGTTTTGCAAATTAGAAAATAGTGAGGCCTTTTATAGAAAATATTCATGCACTATTCATCCGAAAAATTCCCGAACTCCAAACGAAGCGTGCCGCCTAGTGTTTATAATGTTTTACCCCTATTCCAAACACAATGGAATATATATCGGGAACCAGTTCAATCATATTTGAAAGATAAGTTTTTGAATCGACTATTTAAATTCAAAATTTACTTAAACTGATTTCTACGCGTTTTAGCTTGCCCCGGACAAACCGTAAGTCCGATTGATACGAAATTGGAAATTTTACAATAATTTAACATTACGGATCCAATGAAACTGGTTTCGTTGAAATCCGAGACATTTTAAAAAATTGGCTATTTTCACTCATCAATTAAATATTAAAATATTCAATTTCTACAAATTAACTTTTAATTCAATTTTAAAAGTTCTATTGCATCATTCTAAATAAAATAAGATTTAATTCAACTTTATAAATCATTTTCATTCACATTTAACCCAAATTCTAATTATTTCCTCAATTTCAAATATTAAATTATCAATTTAATAATCCTATTAAATCCAAATATTCGAAATATTATTTATTCAGCTTATAAAATTTACTTGTGCATATTTAAAATCAATTAAATATATGAATTTCAAATGACAGAAATTCTGGGTCGTTACATTTTCCCCTACTTAAAAGAATTTCGTCCTCGAAGTTACTAAATAAGAAAAAGTCACAAAATCCCTTAACTTTTCAAAACAATTCATCAAAACTAGATTTACCAAATCTCTAAGTGTTTAACTTTTCTCAAAATCCATTAGTTAAACTTCTTATAAAAACTTTACTAAGTTTTCAAATACATTCATAGTTATCTTTTCAAAACCAACTACTATCGTTTAACTTTTAACTCAAAAATCAAACTTTTAGTTTTCACAAATTTTTCCAATTTTACCCAAAAAAATTCTAACGCCTTGAATTTTCATAAAAATTCGCCATAGCCTCCTTTGCGCGGTTCGATCCAAAAAAAATAACAATATATATATATATATATATATATATATATATATATATATCACAAATATACATCTCATCATCGAGGATGAGGCATCCCGAAGAGAAAAAAGTGTAAAAGTACGATATGTAATCCGAGATATGTACCCTATATATTATTTGCGAGCACATACGGCTAATATAGCACGAAAGCGAGCTCCAAAAGCGAAGCAAGCGCCATCCGCACCTACTAAACACTCAACAACAATGAGAACATGTATATATGAAAGTAATATCAATATACAACATATACCACCACAACAACTATATATGCCAATATAGCAAATGCAATCACCACAACAAATCCAACCATCAACCAACTATCATCCAACTAACATCCATAACCAATCTATATACATTCATTTTCATTAATATTCAATGAATTGGTTTTCAGTTTATCACATTTGATTCTTTAGCATTGGATTTTACTAACATTCATTCATTCATTTTCAATTAGTTTACATTCACTAATTTTTTCAAGTTCGTTTACTTCCAGTTCAAATCAAATAAAATTCAATTCTATTTAGATTCACTTAACTTCTCATTTGAATTCAATTCTTTATAGTTTTCAATTTCATTAATTCAATCCCATATGAATTTTTGATACAATCAATTAACATCCATTTAACAAACAATGTATAACCAACATTACCAAATTAATTTACTTTACATTCATTCAATTTGGTTTTAACACTTTTAATTTCAAATTGGTTTAACATTCAATTGACATTCATTAAATTTATTCAATTTCATTAGCTTTTAATGAATTAACACTTACATCCACTATTCCATATCAATTTACTTACATTCATTGATTATCATTCAATTCATTCATTAATTCAATTGCTAATCCATTCTTACCAGTAAAGTTGAATTTTTTTATATAACTCAAGTTCATATTCATTTCACAGATTCACTTTATTAATTTACTTCGATACCAAAATCAACTTCATTTAACATTACTTAAATTACGTTTCATTTCATCTTCACTTACATTCACTTTCACTATACAACTTAAGTTCACTGCTAATTTAACTCAAATTCTATTTTTACTTAATTTTTACTTAAGTCAAATTCATATCACTTATTCAAAATCAGATTTCGTTTTACTTAACAGAATTGTATAACCATTTTAACAATTGGTTTTGCTTACCTTATCTCATTTTATAAGTTATACAACTTATTATTATTTAAACTTCCATAAACATTTACCTAAGTATACTTCCATTCACATTTTTATAATTTCAAATCATGGTTATATAATCACTTTACACTTAGGTTTATGTTCTTACTTTAATAACTTATCAAATCTGGTTCAAATTATTTAACCTTCCTTAGTTAAATTTCAAATCATATAATTCACTTACTAACTCAAATTTACTTCAACTTTACTAAAGCTAAAAATTTATTATCTCATATTATAAGTCCAAATTCATTTCACTTCATATTGTAAATCCAAAACTTATTTCACTCATATTTATCGGTTTCAACTTGGATTTTCAAACCATATTTGTTTATCAAAACTAAAATTAATTTTCAATTTACTATTGGTAGTGAATCAATCACACAGAAAATCGAAAATGATACTGATGATGCTGCAGTCATCACCCTTATTATTTTCCAACAACAGTAGTGAATTCAGTGCTTTATATTCTTTTTAAAAAATCTTATTATTATATATAAATCACATTTATAAATCTTTTACTTATATAACTTCACTATTCACTTTACTTATATAAGATCATTCTAAATTTATTTATCTTACTTAGATTTATAACAATATAACATCTTTAACTTTGAAAAACAACTTTCAAAATAAACAGGATTCAAAATTTCAAAAATTCTTAGTTTAAATCCATTTTTTTATAACTCAAATAGTTTCATTTCTTATATATATAAGATCATTTCACAATTGTAAATCATATTAGTTATAATTCCACCTTTTATAACTCATTTGCTTATATAATTTATTCTTTTACAATTGTTGTTTTTATTTAGATTATTCAAACAGCTTTCATTAACTTATATATTTTTAAATTTTCAAACAACCAAACAATCAGTTTGTATACACTTTAATAATTCTTGAAAAATTATTTCCCTTATATACAAAATATAATCGAGGTAATATTATTTCATTTACCCAATTTAAAATGATACTATGTCGACTTGCCTCGTTTAAGTGTTTGGAAATCCCTATCGATAATATGGCGTCCCACATCATGACCAGAATTCACAAACAACTCAACGGATAAGAAAACACAATATAAAAAATTTATATTCACTAACAAATACGCGCTCATATATATAATACTCTCAAACTCAATCTAGGGTGATACTGTTCCTATCTATATTGAGTACACGTCAAAGCTTAGGAATATACAAAATCTAAGCTCTGATACCAGCTGTAACAACCCGAAAATCCGTACCCTTTGAATCGACAATAATCCACACATGTCCGACCCAAAAAACACAAACTGACGGAAAGTCAAGAGAAAGAAAAGAAGAGAGAAGAAGAGAAGAGAAGAAAGAGAGAAGATAGAACAACACAGAATAATATAGAATCTCACATCGCAGCGGAAAATATATAATATCATATTAATGATCTTTTGCAAAACAGAAACTGTATATATATACACATCAATCAGAGTTCAACAATCAACCAGAGTTATCAGCTTGAACGGTTATAATATCATGTCCTCACAAATGCTGATAATAACAACAACTAAGCAACAATGCAGCGGATAATCAAGCAAATACGGATGTACGAAAATGAAGATCTTCAGCTCTCCTGCTGAAGCTTCAAAAGCACCAGAGCATAACGTGTAGATATACTCGGTCTGATCCAAGCATTGAAAGGGAACAACACCCGGATCAGTCTGGTAAACCAGCATGAGAAACACACTCAACTGAATTTATTAAATTACCAAACTTTTCCTTTATCAAAACAAAAGTATCTCGTAAGACAAGTCCACACATAAACACGAACATGTTTTTACCTTACGATAACTAAAACATTTCTTTCATATCAAATCCTCTTATATTATACTAGTGTATAGTATATAAATATATTAATCATAGTCGAAATGGTTACCCATATAGCATTTCGAGGCTATTCATTACGCCTTTACAAACAAAATCGCAGCTCGTAGTGGGGTTTGGACTTCCATACAAACGATCAGGTGAAGGGACTACCTTTCGGCTGTACATCTCTAGAAAAATGTACCGAGAAACCATCACAAAGTTTCTCTACCAACACAAGACCAGCCCACCTCTTAACTAGATGGTACCGAATATGTCATCCTCCGGTCGTTACCGACCTTACTGAGGGTCCTCTAGCATACAAACCACAAAAATCAGATGCACGACATCATAGCGTGCAAAGATATATGTAGAAGAGGATGATCATATCCTACTTGGGAATGACCCACTTAGCCTTGCCGCATCTAACCTTGTTTTGGTCATTTCCGGTTGATGAGGCCTGATGAAGTAACGATTACCTTTCACAATCACATGTCACATCACTTAGAATGCCACACGGCCATTTCCGTTGACTACTAATTGCCTTCCACAAAAATACAATCCTTAAGCACATACGTCTCAATGAGGGTGTTAAGCTAAGAGAAGTTGCCTTCTCCGCCACCACTGATGTACGTTTGTAAAAACCAATGTGCGTAATCTATAGAAACGCAATGTCATACGAACATCCATACAAGTTGTCCAGGAACAGGACAAACCGAAGGTACTTTCCTACCACATCATGTCGGGAAAATCCCTAGGATTAGTAGCGAATAGTCCTCGCATTGGATATTTCATAATGAAGAGACCACTGCTACTGGATGTATATTGGGATTTTAACCCCAAACGATCAACAAGCAGTCCCCCACTATGAAACTCCAAAAATAAATATCATCACAAGCAATCTGCACAATCGTCGCATATACGTTGGTCCGAAGTGGTTTTCAGATAAATCTGAACCCGATCTCTTTGCACCAACAACGCAAAAGCGTATCCCAACCTCACACAGCAACTAAGTCTCATAGACTTACCACGTCTCCAACTTTCAACTTGCTATCCTTCGGGCCAAGAAGGAAGCTCGATAGATTGGAGTAATACTCCGTACCATACGAATCAACATTTTCAACACGAATGATAATCAAGCCTACACAGAAGGCTACGTCTAAGTGTACGACTAAATAGTTCCCATATCAAGTTGAGGAACTAAAATTTTTGGGCAATTTGATAGTCGGTTATTTAACTATCAAAGTAAACAAACAAATATTCAGCACCATAACAATCATTAGGCCCTTTAATTAATCTTTCATTAATTTAAACCATTTGCCAAATATTCACTTCAATTTATCTTTTAAAAAGATATATTCTCAAAACCATTTCAATCATTGGAAAACATTTCCGAATACTTATTTAATAATAAGTAATTCACAAATCAATTTATTTTCAACGCTTAGAAAATATTCATATACTTAAAACACGATTAAGTATATATTTTATTATATAAGGAAAACATTCTCTTAAACCCATTTATTTGGGGTTAAAATAGATGCTGCGTAAAACATCGTTACGACAACCCAAAATCACTAGTATAGGGATTCAAAAATTAGATAGATATATAAATCCCAGTACTATACAAAAACATTTCCTTTCGAAAATCATTTGCTATAACAACAGTGTTATAGTCCACCATTTCCTTGTTTCTCAAAAACATCTATTTCAACAATGAATGTTGAAATCTATGGTTTCGATACTTAACGCATTTAAAACAACTTCAAATCGTTTTAATTCTATTTAAAATATCACCTCCCAAAACATTTCTTTAATATATTATTCACTATCCAAAATCGTGAATATAAATCTCTAACAAAATTCAACACTTCTACATATTTAATTTTTAAAGGATAATCCACTGTCCAAAATCATGGATATGTCTCCTTTACCAAATTCATTACTATATTTAACTTATCAAAATAAGTTGATTTCACATTTATAAAACAACGTTTATAAATTCCATTTATTATTTATAAAACTTCAATATATAAATCTACTTTATTAACAAATTCCATTTAAACCTTATTTACATTCAAAAATCCAATTTATAAGTTAATTGCTTATAAATCGTTTATTTCACAAATTCATTCATTTTATAACTTCACAAATTATAAATCTTATTCACTTGTAAAATCCATTTATAACTTTATTTAACACTTATAAAACTCGTTTTACAATTCCAATATTTTAATTTATAAAATGCCAATTTTATAAATCTTCTATATAAACCATTTATAATAAATCAGAAATCTCAATTTAAACCATTTTACAAAATCATTAACTCCATATTTCACAAAAATCACATTTCAATTATATTTTCCACAACATCATAATTTTTATAACATAAAATTATCACATTTATTTATTCAAAATAAATCAAGCCTTAACGATTCAAAAATTCAATAAAACATTTACTACCAAAATCACTTTAAAATCCTTTTAAATTTGGAAATCATCACTTTAACATTTTTTAAAACTCCAAATTATGGCCTAATGCTGCAACAGCACCAAATACATCAATCACGGCATCCAAAACATCATATATCATATGATAACAGAATATATATCAATATCTGTAAATAAATCAATACTGTTGAGGAATCCAGTTGGATCCCTCCAACCTGTCACCTGTAGCAAATATATGTATTAGAATATGTGTAAAATGTCTGCTTCAAGGCAGACGCGCGTACAAAGGGTCATCCGCTCATACGGGAACGTATAGGGTCTCATCTGCTCCAATAGGCAGGTATATATCCAAATACCAATCAATATATCATACGTCATCTAAACAATAATCAATCATCATATAGTAAATATTTTCTCACTTATATAAACATATCAGTGAGTCAGAAAGAGTGAGTTGTACTCACATTGTGTCTAATAGTAGTTGCAGTGTTTTATTCCGAATAAAATTAAACGACGTTTAATTTCACATAAAATTCACACTATTTCCAGTCAACCCCAATCCAGCTCCATCGTGCAGTATTCGACAATATGAATCCACCGCAATTCGTTTCGTGAATTTCCGACCTCGTATGATAAAGTTATAGCTTTTTAAAGTCTGTACAAATTTATAATATAAATTAATTTCAATTTCTTTTATATTTTTATAACCTTAGTTGCATCTGGCTGTTGATTTCGTTTAATTGCATCAGGGCCATGCCCTTTTCTTCTCCCCCTATTTTTTGTTCCCAGGTAAAAGAAAACGCACGAACCCATTCCCTTCGAAACGTTGACCGACCCAAACCCTACCCACGAACGCCGTGAACACGATCGAACACCATCGTTCCCTTCGCCTACGCGTGCTCCACTACTGGCTGCCGTATCATGAAGCTCAACCATCATCCAGCCTGGGAAATCGTGCACGAAACACATGCACTTCAATGAAAACTGCAGTTGATTCATAGCTTTGTTTTCGATCATCACCATATGGAATCGAAGCTCTCATTACGCTCTTCGATTTTGTAGTTGAATGTTTTTCGAATCGATTTGTGGATTGGAAGAGATTAAGAGGGGAAGAAGGCGAAATTCTGGCCATTAACATCAAAGTGGCGGCTAGGGTTAGAAACCCTAATGTTTTGCAAATTAGAAAATAGTGAGTCCTTTTATAGAAAATATTCGTGCACTATTCGTCCGAAAAATTCCCAAACTCCAAACGAAGTGTGTCGCCTGGCGTTTATAATGTTCTACCCCTGTTTCGAATGCAATGGAATATATATCGGGAGCCAATTTGATCATATTTGAAAGATAGGTTTTCGAATCGACTATTTAAATTCAAAATTTACTTAAACCGATTTCTACGCGTTTTAGCTTGCCCCGGAAAAACCGTAAGTCCGATTGACACGAAATTTGAAATCTTACAATAATTTAACATTACGGATCCAATGAAACTTGTTTCATCGAAATCTGAGACATTTTGAAAAATGGCTATTTTCACTCGTCAATCAAATATTAAAATATTCAATTTCTACAAATTAACTTTTAATTCAATTCTAAAAGTTCTATAACATCATTCTAAATCAAATAAGATTTAATTCAACTTTATAAATCATTTTCATTCACATTTAATCCAAATTCTAATTATTTCCTTAATTTCAAATATTAAATTATCAATTTAATAATCCTATTAAATCCAGATATTCGAAATATTATTTATTTAGCTTATAAAATTTACTTATGCATATTTAAAATCAATTAAATGTATGAATTTCAAATGACAGAAATTCTGGGTCGTTACAATGGTTGAGAAAGAAGGGACGGTTATGTGTTCCAGATGTGGAGAACTTGAGGAGGGAGGTTCTAGAAGAATGTCATCGATCAAAGTTTACGATTCATCGGGGAGGAACCAAGATGTATCAAGACTTGAAGATGGGCTTTTATTGGGAAGGCATGAAGGGGGATGTTGGCTTATGGGTTAGGCAGTGTATTAACTATCAACAAGTAAAGGCCAAACATCATAAGCCAAGTTAGGTACTTCAGCCTTTAGATATTCCAGTTTGGAAGTGGGAATCGATATCAATGGATTTTATAGACGGGTTGCCAAGGTAAAGTAGAGGAAATGAAAGTATATGGGTAATTATGGATAAGTTGACCAATAATGCCCATTTCATTCTAGCAAAGTCAACCAGGACGACACATGTTTCAGCAAAGTTGTCCATGAAGAACATAGTTAGACTTTATGGGATTCCTAGTAGCATAGTCAGCGATAAAGATGCATTGTTCACTAGCGAATTCTGGAGGATTCTCCAAGAGGTATTAGGTACCAAGCTCAAGATGAGCACAACATATCACCCACAGATGGATGGTCAGACAGAGAGAGTCAATAAGGTACTCAAATATTTCTTGAGAGCTTGTGAGTTGGACTTTGGTGGATCTTGGGAAGATCACCTACATATGAATGAGTTTTCCTATAATAATAGTTATTAGACTAGTATAGGAATGATGCCTTTTGAACCTTTGTATCGAAGCCATGCAAATTGCCAGCATGTTGGCTGGAGACTGGAGACAAATTGGTCTTAGGTCCAAATTTAGTTAGAGAGGCGTCAAAAAAGATTGAGTTAATCCGAGGATAGATAAAGAAAGTTCAATCCAGGCAGAAGAGTTACATAGATAATAGGCATAAGCACTTAAGAGTTCTCGGCAAGAGACAAGGTTTTCATTAAAGTATCACTGATGAATGGTGTGGTATGATTTGGAAAGTCATGAAAGTTGGCCCCGAGGTATGTTGGTCCATTTCAGATTATAGAAAGGATTGGAAAGCTCGCTTATAGAGTACAGTTGCCGAGAAGTTTGGTAGGTATCCATAATATATTCCATGTACCTCATCTTTACAAGTATGTGCATGATCCAGAGGCTACTATTCTCCAGACAGAGTTGGAGGATTTGGTAGTAGAGCCTGATTTGACTTTTGTTAGACAACCAGTTCGAGTTGTAGCGAGAGATGAGAAAAAATTGAGGACCAAGACAGTCAAGTTGGTGAAAATTCAGTGGAGTGACAACGAGAAATACTGTACTTGGGAGATGGACGATTGGTTTTGAGAGGCTTATCCTGATCTGTTTTGGTGGTATTTCTATAGTAGATTTACATAGATTAGTTGCTAGGAGATGTTACAGATGATTGTTATGTTTGTTAGTTAGTCCTTACTGAATTTTGAGGACAAATTTTTTTAAGGAGGGAAGCCTGTAACACCCTTAATTTTATTAACATTATTCAAGAGATTTAACTAGAATTTAAATAGAATAATGTAGATAAGGAGATTGAGGTTGATTAATAACTTAGGTGGCCATACTTAATAAAAAGTCAAATGAACTTATATAAATGGTTAGGATATTAAACGTAAGGGCATTAGGATAAATAAACATACTTTCCACCCTTATACTATTCCCATTAGGTTATACATTTTCATTTCACCAAAACAAAAATTATAACCATGAGAAGCAAGCAAGGCTGGCCATCAAGAAAAAGGAAGTGAAGATAAAAATCAACTTAAAGCCTATGATTCAAGCTAGAAAATCAATCTCAATCATACTTCAATTTCTTTATCCAAGGTGAATAATAATTTTTACGTCTCTACTTTGATTTTTACATCATATGATTTCGAATTTAAGGATAAATCTGTTTTATTATAGAGATAAATCTGTTTTATGATAGATTGAATGATGATATGCTTGTTTATGATTTATATGTGTTTAAACAAAGTTGTTTAATAAGGGATATACATGGTTTTAGGGCAAAACCAAGATGCAACGATTTTTACATGTCATGGGAAAATTTTATGCTATAGAAAACATGATTTTGGAGACAAGTTTCAATTTCCATAATTTTCTGAGTTTATATGGATTTTATATAAATTTTCTAAATAAGAAAATGAATTATTGGGTTATAAATTATTTATGGTTAAAATAAGGATTATTTGGGTTTGAAATTTTTATATGTTGGAAAACATATTAAAATAGATTTTTTGGATTTTTATTAGATTTTTCCTAAGTGTTTTGATAAATATATAAAATTATTTAAGGTATGAGACTGAAATAATTTATATAATTAATTAAGGAAAAGAGGCATTTTATAAAATAAATTTATTATTTAATTCTGAAATTAGTGTCAGCGCATTTTTGAAAAGTATTTGTTAACCAATAAGAATTTGATAAACAAAGGCATGTTAGTTGAAAAATTATCTCTTTTAAGTTAAAAATAAGAAAATTATGCTAAAAGCATGCTAAAAGAGGTTGAAGTATGTTTGTTTTATAAACCAAAGGCTTACGCCTACTTGCTTTCGAAAAGAAGCTTTCGACTTGGTTGCTTTCGACCACGTCAATTATTTGAAATAAAGGTTTTAAACCTTCTGACACAGTCGTAATGCTAGTTTTGAACCTTTCGATACAATCGAAAGGTTATTGCAACTTTGTTTTGTTTTGAATCAAATCACAAAAGCAGTAGAATGGTATCGAAGAAATGTGCCCGATCGAAGGAAAGTTTAGGCTATGTAAATATCATATAGAACCATTGCCAAACCATCCTACTTCATTCTGGAATCTCCACCACGTACATAGTTGTTAAAGTGGTTTTCGATATTGGTAGAGAGTATGACAATATCTGGTCGTGGTCCCTTTAATAACCAAATGCTTATTTCACACTATGGTCATTTTTCAAATAGTTCATACTTCATATCAAAATATCATATTCATTTCAAAACCATATCAATTCGATATTGTTATTCACTTTAAATAAAATTCATTTCCAGAATCGTAGCACTTTAAAATTATAACCCTTTCCAAATAATAACACTTTTGAAATCATAACACTTTGGAAATCAAAATTTTTTGGAATCATAACACTTTAGAAATCATAACACTTCCGAAATCGTAACACTTCCAACTTAAATAGTTTAGATATTAAACATAGTATATATATTTAAAATAGTTATAAATTAAAACAGTTTATGTATATAATAAATACACTATATAATAAAATTAGTTCCTCTAATTTCACAAGTCAATTCAAATCATCTATATTCCAAAATTCAATTTAAATCAATTTCATTTTAACCATTTCAATTTAAAGTTCGAAGATTCAAGTTTAAATATTCAAACATTTACAATAAAAGTTTCATTTATATTTCAACATTTAACTTTAATTTAATCCAAATTGGAGAATATTCGCTCAATCATTTTAAAAACAATTAAATAAAATCTCAATTTATAAATTTAAATCAATATTAAATATTCAGTCTCAATTTTATTTAAAGTTGAGAATACTCATTTAATCACCTTTTTATCGAATCAAGTTATAAATCATAATTTTCAAAATCTAAAAATCAATAAATTCAAATAAATTCTTATTTAAACTCAATTGTTAACCAATTTAAATTCCAAATCAACATTAATTTATCCTCCCAACCTTTATATTAAATTTATTCAAATCTATGTTTAAAATATTAATATAAATTTAAATAAATACTTAAACATATTATATACTAATTAAATTAAATTTTATTAAATTAAATCTTATTATTAAATCTATTTTTAAGAAAATAAAATTAATGAAAAATCTTACATTTTATAATTTCAAAACTAACTTATAAATTTAAACTTCCCAAAACATATAATTTAAAAATCTAAAATTTAGACATATATATAAAAATAACACTTACGTATATATTATTTAAAAATCAATATTCATTTAAAATCCATATATTTCCTTTCAAAAGTCTGGAAATCATTTTCAAAATATAGACCAACGGTTTTCGTATATAATTTTTGTATCCTATGGTCAAGTGATACGAATATTTATAATTTCAATCCGCAATTTAAATATCTGCAGGTATATATCATTTCAACGCATAATCCCAAATTTCAAAATCAATAAAATCGCTTGGGTTTATCATTTCAACCCATAACATTATTTTCCCAATCTATAATATCTTTCAGGTATGTATCATTTCAAACCATAGGGATTTCTAAACTAACAGTAGAGTGAGAATAAATACGATAAAATATAACATATAAAAAATAGGCATATATCACCAGTAACAAATTTAATCATAACATAAATAATAGGTTATGGTGTCATATGTCACAGGTGAACAGTTACAAATAATGATATATCATATTTAACAAATAAATAACTAGCAATTCAAATTAAACAGCATAATTCAATTTCGTTCCAAGTGAAATCAAATTTACTAACTATAAGAATGTTAATCGTGAGTGATTGCTTACTTTTCAAGGCTAGAGAGATTTGACAATGAAATGAGCTACGAATCCAATCCCAAAGCAAAGCACGATGGGTACAAATTTGATGGGCAAAGTTGATAGCTAAAAATTGCTGAAGACAAGTCAAAACAAGCTTGATATAGATAGAACGAAATTTTTTCTTTCATCAATATTAAATTCAAACCCATGTAAAATAAAATCTATATATATACATAAACACACACACACACATACACACACACACACACACATATATTCTAATCATTATTCCTTAAAATTCATATTAAAATTCTAAAATAGATTTTTATAATCTAGTGTTAGATTCTAAATCACAAATTAAAGTGGAATCTTTATATATACATTTTCAAACTCATAATTTTTTTAAACCACTCCTTAAAATTAAAATAAAACTTTTACATTATATTCGAACAATCAAAACCTACATAATAAGAGAGAAAGCAGGTCTGCAAATGTAAAGGCAAGCTTGTACTTATGCTGCAACCAAAAATGTGTACTTACATATATACCTAATATATAAAATCATACTGCAAACAAATATATGCAAATCATATTTAAAAACAAATATATATATTAACAGTATAACATGTCATTGTGCAACTGCACTTTATACATATAAACTAATATAAATTTAGATAAACACATAACTATATATATATACACACACACTTTTAGAAACCAATACTTAATAAACAACTATTACCTTTCAAAAATATCGTGTGTGTGTGTGTGTGTATAATACGAAATCATGCCATATAAACATTTTTTGTTGCAAAGCCAATATATAGTGTCTACAGTATATATATGTAGATAACAATATAATATAAATTAACACTCGCAATAAGGTTTATAATATATATTGCTTTATAACTATATTAAAACAATATATAAACTTATATAGATATAAATGTAATAAAACTTAGGCTGCCCAGTTGCAAACCGCTCGGCAAAGTTGACAAGGCAGAGGGAGGCTTGGGTGCTAGCGTGGGCCTAGAGCCATGGGTTCGGGAAGGCGGAGATGGTGGTCGTTGCCCAGCATCAGTGAGGGTGGGAACGGTCATGAAAACTATTGTATGGAAGTGAGGATTCTATGGTGTTTCGGCTCATGATGATGTTGCGTTCGGGGCGAGGGTGGGATGAGGCCGAGGGGGCAGTTTTAGGCGGACGAGGCAGAGGTCGAACTAGTGGACTTACGTGCTTTTGTTTGCTAAGAAACAAGCCGGAGGTGGGAAAGGTGATTCGCTGCCAGGTGTGGAGTTGTGGGCTATCAACACGGTGGAGGGAGGATGTGACTAACGCGGCGAGAGGCATATGGAGATAGAGAAATTTTGGACAGAGAGGGAGGAGCTTGCGAGATCGGTCGGTGTTGTGATGGTGTTGCGGGGAGAGGGAGGGTATCACTTTCATTGGTAAAGAATGATGATAGGCAGGCTAAAGGCAGGGAGAAGCACGCTTTCTTAATATATAAATATATCATAAAAAAATTTACTTCATGCATCAGAAACAAAAGAAGAAGGAAAATAGCAAGGAAGAGGATGAATAGGTAGAAGTTGAATGTTTCTGTAAAAAAAAAGAAAAAAAAAACTTGGTTATATATATTATCTATCTTTCAAATGTACGAATCAAAGAAGTAGAGAGAGAATGGAAGGGACGCACATCATAAATATCCATTAGTGGGAGTAGTAAAAGCCAACTCGTGAATGTAGGAAATAATGAAAGCAAATGACTGTTGATTTTCAAACGGTTGAAAATTGAAAGGTTATAGAACGTTCTAGAACTCAAATGGGTACCAATACAACAACTTGTTTCGTGGATTTCGTAGCGTACCGATAGCCGAATTATAGAAATGAATATACTGCGAAGATCAGCACGACGAGACGAACAGATCGGTACACATATATCAGCAATACGATCATCCTACCAAAAGTTGATATTTCGTTGCCAAAAATGCTGTTAAACCATGGAAAATAAGATAAACGGGGATAGAGAAGTCCAACTTTGATGAAACGAAAGATGACGCCTCACTCAGAAATTGATAAACATTTTTATTATGCAAAAATATGTAGATTTCGAATAAATTTCAACAAATATTAACTGGTTTTAATGAAAATGAAATTTACACAATAGAATTAACTTCCACATTATCTAATGAAAATCTAACATTTGCTACGTTTAAATAGAAGCATACCAAATATCAAATTTGTATTTCCAAATTTAATTATTTAATTTCAAGCAAAATTTTAGTTAATTATGTTATAAAAACCATTAAAATTTATGGGTCAATACACTCTCCCCCACTCAAAACTTTTCCTCCTTGAAAAGGAGCGAGATAGAAGAATAGGAACAACTAGAAGAAAAGATGGATTTGAAATATACAATATTAGATACATAGTTAATCTTAAAGCCATATAAATTTTATTTATTTTTAAATTGGTTTATATTCAACTAATTGATTTCAAGTCATTTTATTTTATCAATCAAATTTATTGTGTTCACATTTGATTGATCTCAATTCCATATATTTTCATTCAATTGATTTGTTTCAATTTTTAACATTGATTATAAAATTTCTTTCAAAACAACATTTACTTGATTTAACTTATTTATTAAATCCACTTGACCCTAGTTAAGTTGATTTCACTTAAAATTCCAATTTCACTATTCTTGAGTTCATATTTATTTTCTTAAATAACATCTTTTTTCCCATTTAATTTATTCCACTTGACATATTTTACAACATATGTTAAGTGCGTAAACATTTATTATAACCATTTATTGTTCAACCAATTAATTGTCTTTTTAATGTTCAACTCATGATTCAATTTTTAATTTTTAATTTTTAAATTCTCTTAACAAAATATCATTTGTGGACATCTTATTGCTCACATTTATATTGTATATTATTCAATTACCTATTCTCATTAACATTTAACTATTTCTAGGTAGGTTATATTAAGGTTATGAGTGCAATTAAATACTATACAAATTTTCCTTTTATCTACAACATTTATATTAAGCTAGATTTTTAGTTTGAACAATTTATTACTTAAGTTTCCTTCTTTTATAACCTTTAATTATATATTCAACCTAACATTTTAACTTTTTGAATATTTTAGGTGAGTTATATATATTAGAATGAAATTTATTATTGTAAAAATAAATTTTTATCATTTCAATTGTTTTAAGTTGTTTAAGTTCTTTTCTCATTTTAAACACATCAATTGTTCAAAATTTTAATTTTTTCAATCATTGAAACCATCACTTAACATAAATTTATAAATTTAATTTTCGGTGTCACTTTAAGCACATTTGAAAATATATATACTTTGCACATAAAATCATATTAAAAATTCAAATCAAATCATTTTGTAAAGCAAAAGTGTAGCATAGCTACTAAGTGGCCTATCCACTTTGAAACTCGAAAATGAATGCCGATGATGTTGTAGTCATCACCTAAATTATTTTCCAGCGACAAAAGAGGAGAGTACTGAATTTCTTCTTTTGGAATTATTCTTTTGAAACAATTTTCATTCAAAAATTCTTTCAAATTATATATCTTCCAAAACTTTGAAACCAGATTTTTCAAAATACCGAAAATTGAATTCTCAAATTCTTAATTTAAATTCATTTAAATTCCAAAGCAATTTATAAATCATGTTTTATAATTTCATATATTTATATCATGTTACAATAGTCAATGGTTTACAAAATAATAATTGATAATAAAAAATTATCATTTCTAACAACCAATTTAGTTAACTATAAAATTTAAGAAAGTTATACTTATATATATAATATAATTATGTAAAATTTATTTTATTTACCAAATTTGAAAACAATATTGTATCGTTTTGCTCTGTTTAAGTGTTTTGGAATTCCCATCGATAGCATTGGCCAAATGAATCGATCAAAACCCCAAATTAAACTTAGCAATTCAAACAAAACAACATAGCAATTTTATATAAATAAAAAAACACTCCCTCATAGGATGATTCAAATTTAGAAGGACCCTAGCCAAAATGAATTCTAACTAAGCAGATAGGCTCGAAAGGAAGATAGATAGATTACAAAAGAAGAATATGGATAGACTTATTGTTCATCACGACAACCTCAACCTGGTCAATCGAGATTCCAGGAATAAGATCGATGTGGAAATTCAATTTCTCGCTTGAAGGCAAGAGAGGTGACTTTACCAAAACATCAGGATAATCCCCGACTATAGGGGTGTAGTCGATATCATTAGGCTAAACATTAGACGAAAAAGGTAGAACCGCCTACTTAATCTAGAGGCATTTGACCTTCGATCACGAGAGGATTACCCAGTTGCCTATTGGAGAGACGATTCAGGCTTTGAAAGAAATAACAGCATCAAAACCGAGAAATGGAAATTTCCGGTGAATCGATGCCGGTTGTAAAGGAGTTCCGCCCCTTTACAAATCATATGAAGGTTGGCGGGACAGCCGATGGATTAGTCACATAAAACATGAAGTTGACAGTTGAGGTTGGAGCTATGAGATGCTCCAGTATCAAAAGAACGCGAACAGGAGAAGACAAGAATGAATTTTCATAACAAAGAGGAAAGTTCAAAAACTCAAAGGAAACCTGATTCAAAGAGGAAGCAACTAAAGCTCGAACGAAGGTGATTCTGTAATTAAATTTACTTTATATGCTAAGTTTTGCCTAAACCAAAGCTATGATACCAACTGTAACGACCCGGTATTTCGAACCATTCGCATCCTCACATGTCAGATTTGAATTAGTCAAAACTACAGATTGCTAATTTATATTTGGCAAAACTCAGCTTATACAGTAAATAAATCAATCACAGAATCACAGACACAGAGTAATATAACAACAAGCAGCGGAATAGATAAATAGTAGTTCATAAAGCTACTATAAAACATCAGAGTCTGAAACCAAATACATCAGAATCTCAAATACAAATGAATCTCTAATACATAAGCAGCTGACGAGTCTGAACATAAATGACTGGAATAAACTGAAATAACTGAAAGCTGAATAAATAGTTCTTCCAACAAAGTTTCAATCTCCAAAGGTAAATCTCAAATGCGGTGTCACTCAGTCTGACCCGAGCATAAAGAAAAACACAAAACACTCAAATCAGGGTTGACATTCATATATAGTAAATTCAACTCGAGTGAAATGTCAACTGAAATACAAATAACTTAAAGGATGTTCGGAATTCCCATCCTCTAAGGATCCATGGGAGTATCTACTATGTAGTACAATAAACTATCATAATAATGTCCATGGTAAAGTAAACCGTTAAAATAGCATCAAGACATTACCCATATCCCCCTTAACATATTTTATATAATGTCGTAGTCTATATAGATACTGTAAACTCCACCCGCAAATGGGCTATCAGGGAGCACTCCATAGGTATAACACAAAACAAACTCGTAGAAGGCGCGATAGGACATGTGACAAGGCATGTGAGTCAATGCCAGGGTAGATATACCATTTGCACTCCCGGATTGGTGGTAGCGCATAGCAGCTACTACTGTCCACCTCGAGACACACTCCCAGATCAATGGATGCACCCAATCAAATCACAAAAGCAATAGAATGGTATCAAAGAAATGTGCCCGATCGGGGGAATGACCCTACTTGGCCCAGTATAGCTCCTATTTTAGCCACATCAAGCTGACTCACGGGAGTCAGGGCTACGTAAATACCATATATAATCGTCGCCAAACCATCCTACTTCGTTCTGGGATCCCCATCACGTACACAGTTGTGAAAGTGGTTTTAAATATTGGCAGAGAGTATGACAATATCTGATCCTGGTCTCTTTAACAACCAAACGCTTATTTCACACCGTGGTCATTTTTCAAATAGTTCATACCTCATATCAAAATATCATATTCATTTCAAAACCATATCAATTCGATATCATTATTTACTTTAAATAATATTCATTTCCAGAATCGTAGCACTTCAAAATTATAACCCTTTCGAAATCATAACACTTTGAAATCATAATAGCACTTTAAAATTATAACCCTTTCGAAATCATAACACTTTTGAAATCATATCACTTTAGAAATCATAACACTTTTGAAATCATAACACTTCCAACTTAAACAGTTTAGATATTGAAAATAGTGTGCATATATTTAAAATAGTTATAAATTAAAATAGTGTGTGTATATATATAATAAATACTCTATATAATAAAATTAGTTCCTCCAATTTCACAAGTCAATTCAAATCATCTTAAATCCCAAAATTCAATTTAAACCAGTTTCAGTGTAACCATTTCAATTTAAAGTTTAAAGATTCAAGTTTAAATATTCAAACATTTACAATATAAATTTCGTTTATATTTCAACCTCTAACTTTAATTTGTCCAAATTGGAAAATATTCACTCAATCATGTTAATAACAATTAAATAAAATCTCAATTTATAAATTTAAATCAATATTAAATATTCACTCTCAATTTTATTTAAAGTTGAGAATATTAATTTAATCACCTTTTTATCGAATCAGGTTATAAATCATAATTTTCAAAATCTCAAATTAATAAATTTAGATAAATTCATGTTTAAATTCAATTATTAACCAATTTAAATTCCGAATCAACATTAATTTATCTTCCCAACCTTTATTATTAAAGTTATTAAAATCTATGTTTAAAATACAGGTATAAATTTAAGTAAATACTTAAACATATTATATACTAATTAAATTAAATTTTATTAGATTAAATCTTATTATTAAGTTTATTTTTAAGAAAATAAAATTAATGACAAATTTTAGATTTTATAATTTCAGAACTGATTTATAAATTTAAATTCCCTGAAACATATAAATTAAAAACCTAAAATTTAGACATATATGAAAATAACACTTATATATATACATATACATATACATATATATATATTATTTTAAAAATCAAATTCATTTAAAATCCATATATTCCCTTTTAAAAGTTGGAAATCATTTACAAAATACAGACAACAGTGTCCGTATAATTTTTTTTATCCTATGGTCAAGTGGTATAGATATTTATCATTTCAATCCGTAGTTTAAATATCTATAGGTATATATTATTTCAACCCACAATCCCAAATTTCAAAATCAATAAAAATCGCTTGGGTTTATCATTTCAACCTAAAACGATTTTCCCTAATCTATAAGGACGTTCGGGTATGTATCATTTCAACGCATAGGCATTTCTAAACTAACAGGGAACTTGCATAGTGAGAATAAATACGACAAAATATAGCATATCAACAACATGCACATATCATCAGTAACAAATTTAATCATAATATAAATGACAGGTCATAGTGTCAGATATCACAGGTGAACAGTCATAGATAATGATATATCATATGTAACAACTAAATAACTAGCAATTCAAATTTAACAGCATATTTCAATTGTCGTTCCAAGTGAAATCAAATTTACTAACAATAAGAATGTTAATCGTGAGTGATTGCTCACCTTTCGAGGCTAAAGAGATTTGACAATGAAATGAGCTACGAATCCAATCACAAATCCCAAAGCAAAGCACGACGGATACGAATTTGATGAGCAAAGTTGATAGCTAGAAATTGCTGAAGACAAGTTAAAACAAGCTTGATATAGAAAGAATGAAATTTTTTCTTTCATCAATGCTAAATTCAAACCCATATAAAAATAAAATCTATATATATACGTACACACACACACACACGTACGTACGCACACCATATTTTTTTTCAAATCATTATTCCTTAAAATTCATATTAAAATTCTAAAATAGATTTTTATAAGCCAATGTTAAATTCTAAATCACAAATTAAAGTAGAATATTTATATATACATTTTTAAACTCATAATTTTTTTTGAACCACTCCTTAAAATTAATATAAAACTTTTACATTATATTTGAAAAATCAAAACCTACATAACAAGAGAGAAAGCAAGTCTGTAAATGCGAAGGCAAGCTTGTACTTATGCTGCAACCAAAAATGTGTACTCACATATATACCTAATATATAAAATCATATCGCAAACAAATATATGCAAATCATATTTAAAAACAAATATATATATTAACAGTATCACGTGTCACTGTGCAACTGCACTTTATATATATAAACTAATATAAACTTAGACAGACATATAACTATATATTTATACACACACACACTCTCTTTTAGAAACCAATACTTAATAAGAAATTATTACCTTTCAAAAATATCATACACACACATAAAACAATACGAAATCAGGCCATATAAACAATTTTTTACAAAGTCAATATATAGTGTTTGTAGTATATATACGTAGATAACAATATAATATAAATTAAACACTCGCAAATGCAGTTCCTAGTGGGAGTCCCTTCTTCATCGTCATATAGAGTTCGACTCTACGTGGACTACCTCATCACCGTATCTAGATGGGATCATGCTCATCCACGCACCAGGCCAGAGAATTTTCTTTTGGGCTTAGATTATGAAAGAGATATGAAATGCTTCAACGATCCACTTGGTATACCATCAACTGAACACGCCTCGGATGACCGTTTCGATGCGATGAACTTTGAACCTGCCTCGCCCATCTCCCCCCCCATGCAAAACGATATGGAAGAAGAAGATAACTGCATCCTCGGTCCCCATAATGTAACATACCAGAATTTTGTTAAATTAATTTCGTTGAATTGTTAGAACTTTTAAATTTAATTTGAGAATTTCAAAAGAAATAAAATATTGTAATAAAATCATATAGTTATTAAATGTTAATAACTAAAACAACTTTTCTTTTTAACAAAGTAAAATAAGAAATTGTCTTAAACCATTAAATGAAATATGGGTTATAAATTTAAATGTAGATAATTGAGCTTTTAATAGAAATAAAATTATTAATGTAAGTTATGATAAAATTATAAAATTTGAATCACATAATTATAATCTAAAATTTGGCAAAATAAACAAGAAAACAAAGAAAACAAAAGGAAGGAATATTTAAATATAAGTGTATAGGAGTGTAAAACAAAAATAAACTATAAAATAAAATAAAAAATAGTACTTATAAAAATCAAACAGCACGTTGCTGCAAGTATATAGGATAGAAGCATAACAAAACATGCTTGCATTAAATGCAAGCCTCCACAAAGCATATCAGCCAACATTAAATAAAAAAAATGTGCTTATAAAAATTTAATTAAACAAGAACATGCTGTAACAAAAAAAAGGGAACATGAACATTTCACTAACATGCTTTCATTAAATGCATTGCAACTCAGCCCATGAATAAGTCAATTCGAAATAGTAAGAAAGAAGAAAAATTCTCTGATAAAAGTGTGCAAATAGTTGCAAAGTACAAAGCTTGTATAAAAATAATTATACAATACAATGATACTCAGTACTTCACTTAAACCTGCCCACCTCTTTATATATACATGAGATTTGTCTTAGTTTATTTTCGTTCAACAAAACTGAGCAGAGAACAGAAATTTATAAAAAAAGAACATCACCTTATATTTAAATTTGAAAACTATTTACTGAAGAAAAGAAAAGGAAAACAGGGGAGGATTAAATTGCAGTTTCATAAATCCACAAACTCTCTATTTCAATATTTGCCAAGTGAGTAAACATACTGTTTAGATATTAAAAATATGTGTATTTGATTTGTGAACAAGATATGCTTGGCTAGGTATGTTTTAAAAGATAACTCTGCATATCTTTGTGATGCCTGTTCTTCAAAACTTTGGTTTCAGAGCAAAATTTAATGAGAAGTATTTGATAAATCTTCATGCAAATGTTATAAATTTCAGATTTTTAAATAAAACAAGTTGTTTAAACTTGAGTCACAGTTAAAAATTGTTTTAAGCTTGAACATTTAGTAATTGTCTCTGTAACAAAAAATTTACAGTTAAAAACAAAATTTTATGATAAATTCGAATACTCTAATTTGTCGATTGATTTAATAACTTGAATGAACATTCAAAAATAAGATTTTTGAAACAAAGATATTGATTTTTAGTTAAGTGTTTTCAGTACAGTTCCTAGTTGAACTAAATACACTTTTAAATCAATTCCGGGGGATTCATCAAATGTTAGATGTTGAAATTTTGCTCGAAGTTGGATTGGCCATCAATGAAGTTGAGAAAATTGTTATATGAATTTTTTTTGCACGTGTTGATTTGTCGAATTCGATTTAGGGTTAGTTCGAGTTTCAGGACCGGTTAGAAATCAAGGCCAGTGTGACCTCAATACACGATCGAGCTGTACGCGATAATGGGAGAAGGTAGTTTGGGACGTTGACGTGATGTGACCGAAGTTACGGCAGTTCCGGTGGACTAAGGAACGTTGGCGAAGGGGTTTTTTGCGTGGAGATGGCATCTGCTGTTTTCTTTTCTTTTCGATCGAACTGCTAATATTCAATTTCGAACTTTTGAAGACGATTTGGGTTTTGTTTTCGAATGAGAGGGCAAATCATGGTCTGCTGGTGGTCGCGACATTCGCCAGAACGGCGGCGCGTTGATGTGCACGTGCACGGTGGTGATGGTGTTAGCGTCTGTTGTTTTTTGAGTATCAGTGTGTTGCATCGCGTGATCGTGCTCGAGTTTTTTTGATGGTTGCTTCGAGTGGGTACACGAGTTCGAGCGAATTGTTTTCAGCAGTTACGCTTGAGTTTTTTTCTAAAAAAAAGAAAAAATATAAAGGAAGAAGAAGAAGCAGGGAACGAGGAGAGAAAGGGAAGATCTCGGGGAAGAAACGTAAAGGACCCGAGGTTAACGCGAGTGAAACCTGGGTTTAACTCGGATGTGTTCAAAATGAGTTAAGCCAATTTTTTAAAGTTTAAAATGTAAAATTGAACCATGTGGAATAACTTTAAGTTGAAACTTTTTTTTAGTTATCGACAAAGTAAGCAAATATATATCAATGCTTATAAAATCTTGATTAATATTTAAATTAAGTAATTTAATTTAAAATAAGAATTAAAGTAAATTTACATTAAAACTTGCAATGTAACAATAAATTAATCTTTAAAGTATAAAACAGATTTTCATATGATAATTAAAGAAAATAATTTGTATTAATAAATGATTTAAAGAAATTAAGAATGATATACAAATTGAAATTAAAATTAATTAATAAACAATTAAGTGTTCAATTTAATTTGCAAATTAAGAATTTATTATTCAGATAAATTAAAATCGACAAATCAAATTTAGCGGTAAATTAAAATAACAAATTTTGAATCAATAAAACGAGTTAATCAAGATTTAATTTATTTATCCAAATTCTCATCGTTGATTTAAAATAATCTTGCGGTAAATTTATTTAAACCACATTTGAAGATAAATTAACTATGACTGTGCACGAATGTTGATATTTCTATTCTGTTGGGGATGCTGTATGATGTAGATTGCCATGTATTGCACTGTGATTATTTGTTCTGTATTGATGTGAAAACCCTGTTTGCCCGTAAAACGGCAGTTAAACTTCGATGCGATAGGGAATCGGATTTCAGTGTGTTATTTGAAACCCACATCGAACTCGTGAATTTTTGTGAACGACATATCCACATGTTTTTAAAATTGACGCTCACTATTCGGTTTAGCTGGAAAAGGACCTTTGTGTCGTATAACCCATTTCGAATATGTGATTCGACGTTATGGATAGCATTTGAAGACCGGTGTTGAAGACCGGGTATTTGCAAGAGCGATAGGATGACCTGTCGAATGACTCTGCACCGAGTTGCTCCGGTATAGAGTTCTCCATATGTGATGGGGAATTCGATAGGGATTGTGGATATCCGGATTGCAAGGACTTCTTTGGAAGTACCTTCGGTTCTGTTCGAACCCAGAACAGACTTGTATGGATTGTATGTCCGACATTACAAATTGAGATATAAAGCAGATTTCTTTCAAATACATTTCCGTTGGTGGCGGAGAATTTATTCTCTTAGCTTAACACCCTTAGAGGTTATGTAGTTGAAGGTTATCAGCGATATATTCCCAATTTGGTAATGTGGCATGCTGAGTGTTGCCGATCATTTGTTGATCGAAGCATGGCTTTGTGAAAAGCGTAGCTTTGTGGATGAGACTTCGTCGAGCCTCACACCCCGGAATGGTCGAAACAGGAAAGATGCAGCAAGGTTATTGGGGGTAGCACCCCTTAGGGTATGTGCATTTCCTTATGGATAGAAGTGGTATCATGGTATGGAGCCCATATACTTAACTTATGTTGATATCGTAGATATATATATGTATTACTTTGTGATTTGTTGCTGGGGCCCCGGTTAAAGGTTGGTTACAACCGGGAGAAGGCATACACGTGTCAGTAGTTACCCAGTTAGGAGTAGCCCGGCCTTGTGTTGGCAGAGATCCGGTTAGGTTCTCGGGTCGTCCCTCCAGAGGCGTACCCATGTGGCCCAGGAAGTTCCTTAGCCTGACCATTGTTGGAAATCCAATTCCCAATACGAAACCCTGTATGGTTTTAGTTGTAGAACCTGCCATTTACTTATGGTGGTCACCACTGTTTAGATGGTAGCTATAGTAGGCATACGATAATAGTCGTATGTTGGCTAAGGTTAATATTCTATTTTCGAAATGATTTCTACACTATGCACTAGTAATAATATCAAAGAAAATTTCCCCGTACCAAGCATATTTGACTATCATAAGAAGAAATCTCCTCCAGTTCTGCGTTTGCATTGTGTGTGTGGTGGGAGGTCTTATGGTAGTCCCATTTTTAAAAGCATACCGGAAATTCTTTTATAAATCTAGTTCCTTGAAAGTAACTGTTGTTTTTGTTTACTCATACCAGTTCCATGACTGATCCGGAGTTTATTATTTCTTTTCTAAACTCTGGGTGCCCATTATTTCTACACGGGCAGCCTTATAGCACGTTTCCGCATTTTGGAGTTAGCAGTATTTTGAAGCTCTTATCTTGGAGATATCTTAGGAGCTTTTGGAAATCTCGGGTGGTTAGCTTTTGGAAGTCCATTATCACTTCTTTCATTTGAAGACTTTTGGATATATGATCACTGTTGTATTACTATGATGTCTACTGGAGTTGTGGTGTATGTATTATATACTCTGATGTTGTATGGATATTATGTTGATGTTGTATCTGTGATGATATTTATAGTATTCATTCTGTTCCGCTGTTTTATATTCATTTGATGTTGTTATAAGCTCCGGCGATGCGAATTTGATGTCGTTTGTCGGACATCGAGTTCGGGTCGTCACACATAACGTCCCAGCCCCTCAGCGTTGGGACCCACTTCTAGATCTGGACCTCTCGATGTCGTTTCACCTCCAAGCTTCCTCTCTGCAACCTGTTCCTATTGATGACCATCTCCTTGCTCCCGATCCCACCCGCCTTCATCTCCAGGCATCCACCCATTCACCTGTCCCTCAAAACTTGGCCTCTCCCTCATCCCCGATGCCGATTCACCCAAGGAGGAATGATTTGACTCTGGAGTAGGTTAGAAGAAGCGCATGGAACTCAAGATCCTTGCCTGGTCATACAGGTTGTTTCTATAAGACTGTAGTTTTTTCTTCTGGTAATTCTAAATTAAACAAAAACCTAGCACGTTGCATGAGGGTAACTATACATGATGAACATTACACCGCCATGCAAACCCTAGAACAGGAGAGATTATCTTTTACCCAATGAAAATCGTATCTTGGAATATTCGTGGTCTAGGGGACCTTTCTAAGAGACATTCAATCTATCTTTCCTTGTCCCCCCTAAACATAGACATCCTTCTGCTCCAGGAATCCAAACTGTCTGATCCAACTCCTACCCAAATTAGACAATTAGGTGGTTCCAATCTCACAGGCTATGCTCACTCCAACGCTATTGGCTCTAGGGGTCTAATCACCATGTGGAATGAATCCATTTGGTCCCTCTTTCAAATCATATCCCATCCTTCTGTTCTTCATGTAGCGCTCAGACACGTACAGTCTGATACAATTTATTTTTTCTCCAACATATATGGTCCCCACACGATACAAGAAAGATTAAATCTTTGGTCGGGCTGCGTAGAATTTGCATCAACTATATACGGCCTCTGGGTAATAGCTGGAGATTTTAATACAACCAGATTCCCAAACGAAAGTAGCTCTAGAAATCTTTCACTCGACTCAGATGATTTCAATGCCTTCATCAACTCCTGTTCACTTATTGAGTCCCCAGTCAACAACCATCATTTTACCTGGACCAATAAGCGTCAATCGCCTACTCTCGCTAAACTCGATCGTTTCCTTTTCAATCCATCCTGGGAAGATATCCATCCTCTCTCCAACTACATCGGCCTCGCCACCATCCTATCTGATCACTGTCCACTCTGTCTTGACCCAGGCACCATCCCTACCTCCAGGCGCCCTTTTAGATTTGAACGACTCTGGCTGCTTGAACCTTCTTTCGAGGACTTTATCAAATTGGTATGGGACCAGCCCACCAAATCCTCCTCGACCACTGCTCGTGTAGTATGTAAACTTAGATCCCTAAGGAAACTCCTCAAGCCTTGGGCGAAATCCATCTGGGGCTCCCTCCGTAAACGCATAGCCGCCATTCAAAATGAAATTCTAGCCCTAAATATCCATGAAGGCTCTATCCCACTCGACAATTGTGACTCACTCAAACTCTCAAACCTAGAAGCGGAGCTTGAACGACTTATGAAACAGGAAGAGATTGAATGGAAACAACGGTCCAAAGCTAAGTGGCTGAAAGAAGGCGATAAAAATACATCCTACTTTCACAAATTAGCAAATGGTCGCCGCAAGTCCCTTTTCATCCCTGAAATAATGCAGAATAACATCCCAATCACCGACCCCTTGGAAATTTCAAACCTCTTTACTGACTTCTACCGCTCCATCCTCGGCAAACCCTCGCCTCTCCTTCCTCCCATAGATTGGGACCTTCTATATCCCAACCCTTCGCCAATTTCTATAGACTCACCCTTTACAGAAGAAGAAATCCTGGCCGCCCTTAAGGACATGGATGATGACAAATCTCCGGGGCCAGATGGGTTTGGCCCGTTCTTCTTCAAACACTTCTGGGGAGTTGTCAAGGGAGATATCCTAGATATGTGTGCCGAATTCTGCTCTAGTCCTATGGCCATAGCTCGCTTAAATTATGCTAATATTGTCCTCCTGCCTAAATCCGCTGGAGCCAACTCCCTATCAGCATTCGACCTATTAGCCTTCTGAATTCTACATTCAAACTGATTACCAAAGTCCTTGCCAATCGTCTTCAAACCTTTATGGAGTCGTTAGTTGGTGTGGAGCAATCAGCCTTCATACAAGGTAGGAACATCCTAGACTGCGTTGCGGCAACACAAGAAATAATCTCCTCCTGTCATTCGAACAACACCCCTGGGGTCCTGCTAAAACTTGATTTCTCCAAGGCTTTCGATTCAGTGAATTGGAATTTTATTATTGAGCTCCTTATACACAGAGGTTTTCCATCTACATGGTGCAGCTAGATCAAATGCATCCTAAATTCGAGCCTTTCATCGATTCAGATCGGCGGCTCACCTGGAGGGTTCATTAAATCTGCTCGGGGTATCAGACAGGGAGATCCTCTCTCCCCGCTCATCTTTATCCTAGTGACAGATGTATTTAATCGTATGATTAAATTAGCAATATCTAACAATTACTTAGCTGGTATCTGTCCCCCAACCTAACTCCTAACTCTCACCCTAATCTTATGATTTCCAACCTCCAATTCGCAGATGACACTATCCTCTTCGTCACCCCTTTTCCTGATCACATCCACAGTCTTAAAGTCCTCCTCTACACCTTCGAGCTCATTTTCGGCCTATCAATTAATTTTAATAAGAGCTCCATCATCATGCTTGGAAATGCTGACCATCTCGGTCCCCACATCTCCTCCTCCCTTAACTACTGCCTTGGCAACTTTCCTTTACCCTATCTTGGCTTCACCCTGCGCCCCACCAAGCTTCATCGATCTGATTGGACCCTCCTTATTTTCAAACTTGAATGAAGACTTGCCGGCTGGAAAGCAAACACTCTATCGACTTCGGGAAGGCTGGTCTTGGTTAAAGCTGTACTCTCGGCGCTTCCTCTCTACTGGCTCTCGTTCCATAAGATTCCCTGTTGGGTATCCAAAAAAATTGATGCTTTTAGAGTTCCTTCCACTGGAATGGGGAAAAGCCAAATGCCTGGTCAACTGGAAAATTGTATGCATGCAGGAGGAGCATGGCGGACTAGGCATTACCAACCTATTTTCCCTCAATCAGGCACTTCTAGCAAAATGGCTCTGGTGTTTCTTCTCGCCAGGTCGGTTCATCTGGAAAGACTAGATCTTGGCATCCTACTACAATGCTAACCCATTCCATGCTCTTCATTTCACTCCACGTCCCAAGCCCTCCCCATTCTGGTCAGGTATCCTAGCATCTGTAGACCGTATTAAACCCCTAATCCAGATGAACATATGCAATGGCTCCAATTGTCTTTTCTGGTTTGATAACTGGCACAACCTCTCACCCCTTAACCTTTCCTTTCCATCCCTTTTTTCCTACTCCAACACACCCCTTCTGACCGTGGTGGATGCTGTCACCCTGGGTGTAACGAACCCAAATTTTTATGAATTTAAATTGATAATTTAAATGAATTTTTGAATTAAAATTGTAAGTTTATTGATTTAAGAGATGCGAGTTTCCCCGATTCAAATAGAAATTATATTAAGTCGTATAAATTTGAAAATTTGTATATATGTGAATATATATGTATATATTGGATTTTAAATAAATTCTTAAATAAATGATTTTTGAAAAATAAATTTATGGTTAGAAATAAATATTAAAGTATATACATTGACACAAGTACGAAATGAATAAATAAGTGAATTGTTAATTTATTATTGATGGTTAAAATATATATATTAAATACAAGACTAATTATAATAATAACAATTAAAATATAAACTAGAAATACAAGACAATAAATGTCGAGTCAAACAAATTTATAAATATAAAAGTAAAACACATTTAACAAATTCTAACAACAAATTAAATATAGAACTCATGTATATTTCAAAATATAAAACAAAAGAAAGAAACAAAATAAAATATATTTGTACATATATAAGTTAAAGTCTAACCAATAACAAAACAAATACATAAAAGTAAGTATGCAGGCTAAACAAAGTAATGAAAAAAATATATCTATGAATAAAAAAAAATAAGTAAAAACATAAAGGACTTAAGCATTGAATGCTTACATCTCAACAAAAATAAACAAGTACAAATCAAACAGCATAGGCTGTAAACATACAAGGATGGGAAGAACATGAGCATTAAATGCTTTCAAACCTAGCCCATAAGCAAGTCATTCGAAATAGTGGAAAAAAAAAGTCTTGCTTCAGTACAAAGAAACTATACAAGATAGTAATACTAAGTACTCTACTTGAACCTGCACGTCTCCTTTATATATGGGTATTTGTTCCAATTTGTTCAAAGGCAAAACCAAACATTCCAGAAAATAAATAAAATAAAATCTGCAACCTGATCAAGCAGAAGATCAAATGACTTCAAATAAATCGAGTTTCAGATTTCTGTTCTTCTCTGCCATTTCTCAAAGTGAGCAACTCTTTAAAACTGAATCTTAGATCTATATGTTGATGTTGTGATGATTGCTTGTTGATGTTGTGCAAAAAAAAAAAAAAAAAAAAAATTGTTACTGCTATTTGTTGCATGACTAAATGTATGCATGCCTATACCGGTGATTGTCTTGTTGAAAACTTAATAAGATTGAAAACTGAAGCTAACTTAACAACTTAAAAGAAAGGAGACAATCAAGCAAGTTCAAGCAAAAACAGTTTTCAAAACAGCAAAGTGTTCTCTGTTCAATCTGGTTTCAAGTGAATAAACAAATTTTATGAATACTTAAATATAATCAAGTTTGAGTATAAGTATATCGTGTATGAAGCTCTGTTATATTTGTGAAGTTGATCTATAGGATGTTGTTCTTCTTCACCTCCTCTGTTTATTTTTCTTTCTTTTCTGAGTTACAGGTTTGCAACTTAACAAGTAACTCCAATCTTTTATCATCTAATCATTATTAGGCCTTAATTTCAAAACAAACAGGTGTGTTTGAGTATCAGTTATCATCTAAAAAAAATAGTTTCAAGTGAAATAGAAATATATAGCAAGTAAAAACTTGATTTTTTTTTTTTACAGAGTAAACTCAAACTTAAGGAAAATTCGAATATCATGAAATACAAATTCAATTTCATAACTTGAATCAACACTGCAAGATAGGATTTTTAAGCCTAAATTGACGATTTTAAATTGGGTATATATAGAGCACATTCAAGATGAACTGGGAGTGGGTTTAGGGTAAATTCAGGTGATCAGAGAATTGTTGGAGCTCGGGATTTCGCGTGGAGGTAGAGGGGAGTACGGTGAGTAGGGGAAAAATGGTGGGAAGTGCACCGGTTCACTGTGGAGTCGGCGGCGAGGAGTTTTGCTTTATAACCCTAGTTTTGGAGTGTCGAGAACTTTTGATTCGTTCTCCCTATTGGATGCATCGAGTTCGACGCAGTTTGGAGGAATGGTGGATGGGTCGTAGGTGAAGCTGCGGCTGGAGTTTGGTGGCGAACGGTGGTCGGAGCATGGAGGACGAGGTGATGTTGACAGGTTTGCTAAGGGATGTGTTTCACGTGTTCCAGGTTTTATTTTTCATGCTCAAACTCGAAATTTCGAATGCGAGAGGATGGTGGAGTTCGAATGGTCGGAGGATGGTTTGAAGGTGATCGTCGACTTGTTTGATGGCGTAGGGTCGACCGGAGTTGGTCGTTGGTGGTGTGCACGTGCACGCGCGTCGTTGTGCCTGTGGGTTACAAGGTTGGGGAAGAAGAAGTACAAGTTGGAGTTTTGTCTCGAGGGATTCTCGTGTAAATGCTGAGGTTGATCGAGTTTGTATTAGGTTAGACTCGAAGTAAAATTGATTAGTCTCGAGTAAATTTTGTTACAGGATTTAGAAAACTGTCATTGTTACAGTTTTTTTTAAATTTAAACAAAAATAAAAAATAAAAAAAAATAAAGCAAGTTTAATACAGAGGTTTTGAAATAAGTTCAAATCTGAATTCAAAATGAGTTTGAATTCTAGTTTTCAAAATAAATAAGTTTTATAAAAAAAAAATGAAATGTTTTTAACAACTTTAATTTGCTAAAGTATTTTATAATGTGATTTTTAAAATCTGAAAATGAGATTTAAACAAGATTTTTAAATTTAAGTTTAAATCTAAATTCAAAGCTTAGTTTGAATTCTAGTTGAAATAAATAAAGTTTTTTTTTATTTAAATGTTTTAAAAACAACTTCGAACATTTAAAGTATATTTTAAATTGATTGAAATTGAATACGGATTTAAAACTATTTTTAATTTCCCTTAGAAGATGAGTAATTCTTTAACATGAAATTAAAGAGTTTTGAATTGTTAAACTTTGTAAGTTAAAGTTAATTTCATTTTAAATCTTAATTTAAAATGGAATTTAAAGGAATTTTAAAAGCAAATTGTTTTTAAATTACTTTGTAAATGAGAATTAAATCATTAATAAGATTAAGGTTCATCTTAAGGTTAATTAGGCCTTAATGATTTATAGTTCATTAAATTATTAAGGTAATTAAGATGAGTCATTAGTTAATTTAAATAGATTAATGATTTAGGTTAATTTGTAATTAGAGATTAATTAAGAAGGTAATTAAAGAAATGTTATTAGAAAATGAAGATAATTAACTAGGGATTATTTAATAATTAATTAATGTGATAAATTTTATTAATTAATTAGATTAATTAATTTAAGATAATCATTTGATAAATTGATAAGTGTGATTACTTAATATAATTAATGAAGTGGAATTACTTAGGGAAGTAATTAGATAATAATTACTGAATGTAATTAGTAAAGGATAATAAAATTCATAAGTAAATTAATTTAATTGGAAAATAAAATTGAATTAATTAGGATTAAACGATTAATTAATCCTGTTTATAAATGATTATTAAATGCATGACCTTACTTATGAATGATTGTATTGTATGAGATGCCTTGAATTGATTATCTTATCTGATTTGTGATATTTTGTTCTGTAGATTGAGCAGTGTATATTCATTTGCATTTGTATATTATCTGTGAATCTGTGAATGGACGATGAGCGTTATAAGTTTTATATCGCTTATCAACTATATTTCTGTATTCTGATATGTGATGATTGTATGATGTTGCACTATTGTGTCAAACCCCTGGACCACACTTATACACACACACCAATATGGATTTCACGAGGAAATCGATTAAGTCACAGATTTTTGAAATAGTTTAAATTTGAATATTTGAATTCAAATGTTTTGGAAATGGATTGGGTTTAAAGTAAAAAGCTTTTGAAATGGAATTTCATAGATGAAATTTAATTTGAATTACTCGATAAAATATGAAGTTGAATAATTTGATTTGAACTTAAATTCAAAATGTGAAACTGAATTCTATGATTTAAACTGGGGATTAAAAATGTTATACCAGTTATATATGAGTTAAACTATTTTAAAAAGTATTGATTTGGGATGTGAATAGAATTCAAGGGCTTTAACTCGTGTAAATATAATTGGATTTTTCTGAAACGAAAACTGTTGTTTTCAAATAATAAAAGCTTTCACGTAAGAAATGAACGTCCAAATTGTGTTAAAAGGAATTTCAAGTTTGAAAATGAAGATAATTTCCAAGTTATGAAAACGATTTGAAAGCTATAAGTTGAATCTTGATTTAAAGATTCAACAAGTTAATCGAATTTTGAAAGCTATAAGTTGAATCTGGATTTAAAGATTTAACGAGTTAATCCAATTGGAATGGAAATTGTTTTGAAATCTATGAATTGATCTTTGTGAAATAAATCTTTTTGTAATATAAAGATTTGAAATGGTAATTGGTTTAAACCATTTGAAAAGGAAAGTTTTTGGGTTTTAAGTTGTGACTTAATTGAAATCCCAATATCCATATGTTTTTGAAATATTGCGCTCACTATTCGGTTTAGCCGGGAGAGGACCTTTGTGTCATATATCCCATTCCGAATATGTGATACGTCATTATGAATTGCATTTGAAGACCGGTGTTGAAGACCGGATATTTTTGAAAACGTAAGGACAACTCGTCGAATGTCTTTGCATCGAATGGCCCCGGTATAGAGACTCCATATGTGATGGGAAGTCCGAACGTGATTAGTGAATATCCGGATTGCAAGGACTTCTTTGTAAGTGCCTTCGGTTCTGTTCGAACCCAAACCAGACTTGTATGGATTGTGTGTCTGACATTATAAATTGAGATATAAAGCTGATTTCTTTCAAATATATTTCTGTTGGTGGCGGAGAATTTATTCTTTTAGCTTAACACCCTTCTCTGAGACATACAAGCTCAGAGGTTATGTAGTTGAATGTTATCAGCGATATATTCCCAATTTGGTAATGTGACATGCTGAGTGTTGCTGTAAATGATCATTGTGTTGATTATTTGTGATAGGATCGTTTATTTGATCGTCTATCCTGGTGATCATTTCTATGATCATTTGTTGACCCAAAGCATGGCTTTTGTATAAGGTATGTTTTTGTGGACGTGACTTCGTCGAGCCTCACACCTCGGGAATGGTCAAAACAGGAAAGATGCGGCAATGTTATGAGGGGTAGCGTCCTTTAGGATATGTGCATTTCCTTCTGGAAAAGGGTGGTATCATGGTATGGAGCCCAGATACTTACTCATGTTGAAAACACTTTATGATTGTGTGAATTGATTGCGAGCGCTCGGTGAAAGGTCCCAAAGGACTGGGGGATGGCATATTCGGTCAGTTGTTACTCAGTTAGGGGTAACCCGGCCTTGTGTTGGTAGAGATCCGGTTTGGTTCTCGGGGATGTCCATCCAGAGGCATTCTCATGTGGCAATGGGAAGTTCCTTGGCCTGATCATTCGTTGGAAATCCAAAGAAACAATACGAACCTTGTACAGTATTAGTTGTATAACCTGCCATGGAATGTGGCGGTAACCTGCTATTGAACATGGTTAGCTATAGTAGGCATACGATAATGGTCGTATGTTGGCTAAGATTTATATTCTACTTTCGAAATAAATTTTTCCTACACTATGCACTAGTAATAATATCAAATGTCCTTTCTAATGCGTATCAAGCATCTTTGACTATCATAAGGAGAAATCTCCTCCGATTCTGCGTTTGCATTGTGTGTGTGTGCGGGAGGCCTTATGGTAGTCTCATTTTTAAAAAGCATTGCGAATTGACTTTGAAAATCTTTTGTTGAATGTTTTAAAAGATAAACTGTTTTTGTTGCTCACACCAGTCCCACGACTGATCGGGAGTTTATTGTTTCTTTCCTAAACTCTGGATGCTCATTATTTTCTACACGAGCAGTCTAGAGTTGGGTTTTTCAGATAGTCAGATTAGTAGGTTATCTGGAGCTAGTTCAGTCTTTGGATCGCACCATTCTTGCTTATCTTTGTGCATCGTTATTGGGAGTTCGAGCTATTGCTGGATTGATTCTTGGAAATGGAGTTGCAGTTCTCGGAGTTCTCTTTTGAAGACTATCTTAGAGTTATATTGTTCCGTCGCTAGATGTTATCTATTTTTCTTTTCCGCTGCTATTTTATTGTATCCTATCTCTGATGTATATTGATATCTACTGGATCATCTGTGGTATCAGATATTGTATCAAAGCTGTATATCAATGTATTATTCTTTTATTCCGCTGTGTTATTTACTTAATGTTGTTATAAGCTCCGACGAATCGGATTTGAACGGTCGAATCTATGGCATTCGAATACGATATGAAGTATGGATGTCGATTTTCGAAGGTCAAGTCAGGATCGCTACACTGGGCCTACCCAATTTATGTCCGACAACCCTTTTTACCGAAGACACCTTCATGGAACTTCTTTCCGCCCTCCGCCTACTACAATCTATAACCCTTGACTCCTCAGCAGTGGACAAACATATTTGGACACTATCTCCCTCAAAAGGATTCTCTGTATCCCAATTCTCCTCTTTCCTAATTCACCCCGGTAGACTGTTCTCCTTCGCTCGTGTCTGGAAATGCCACATCCCTCCCCGTATCAAATTCTTTCAATGGTGTCTCATTCATGGACGCATAAATACCAAAGATCATCTCTTGCGCTTGAACATCACATCTGACCAGAATCGTGTCTTCTGTAACACTGAAGCTGAATCGATCTGCCACCTTTTCTTTGAATGCGATATATCTTACTATATATGGGTTTCGGTTTGCGTACACAACCTAGGGCAAATATACACAATCATAGACTTTTTTGATCATTGGCAATACTATGCACCGAGCCATCACCTAGACACCCTCCTAGCCATCTTCAGCTGGGTCATTTGGATAGAGAGAAATGCCCTCGTCTTCAAAAAACCCACCAACTCGTGTTTAAACATATGCAATAAAATTTCTAATATATTTGCGTATTGGACAGGCTCTTCCTTCTCGGCACCATTCAAACATCGGCTTCCATCAGCTCGGTCCCCATCGGTCGAATCCGTAGGCAGTGCAACACCAGATGCGCCGACTGATCGCCCTAGCTGCAACTAGTGGTTCGATTGTTTTCGTTGCTAACTTTTTAGGGTCTCTCTCTACAGTGGCTTTTTCTTCTCTTTGCTGGTTAAACTAGGTCTCATTATGTATATTTGAAACCTCCTGGTCTGTAATTCCACACTGGCAGGCTATTTTGTATCTTAAACACTGATTATGCTGCTTTTGTTTTGCCATCGATCAGGCCTGTTGATCGACCTAAGCAATTATATATATATATATATATATATATATATATATATATATATATATATATATTAATAATCGGCTGTGTAGTTTCATGCTACACATCCGTTCTCCTAAAAAAAACAAGGTTTATAATATATATGTGTATATTGCTTTATAACTATATTAAAACAATATATAAACTTATATCGATATAAATGTAATAAAACTTAGGCTGCCGAATTGAAAATTGCTCGGCAAAGTCGAAAAGGAAGAGGGAGGCTTGGGTGCTAGCGTGCGCCTGGAGCATGGGTTCGGGAAGGCGGAGATGGTCGCGATGCTCAGCATCAGTAAGGGTGGGCACGACCATGAAAACTGTTGCGTGGAGGGGAGGATTCTCTGGTGTTTCGGCTCATGGTGTTATTATTCTCAGGGCGAGGGTGGGATGAGGCAGAGAGGGCAGTTTTAGGAGGACGAGACAGAGGCCGAACTGGTGGAGATGCGTGCTTTTGTTTGCCGAGAAACAAGCCGGAGGTGGCTAAGGTGGTTGGCTGCCAGGTGTGGAGTTGTGGGCTATCAATACGGTGGAGGGAGGATGTGACTGACGTGGCAAGACGCAGGTGGAGATGACAGATCTGTGGCCGGAGAGGGAGGAGCTTGCGAGATCGGTCAGTGTTGTGAAGGTGTTGCGAGGAAAGGGAGGGTACAACTTTCGGTGGTAAAGAATGGAGATAGCCATGCTAAAGGCAGGGAGAAACACGCTTTCTTAATATATAAATATATATCATAAACAAAAATTTACTTCATGCGTCAGATACAAAAGAAGAAGGAAAATAGCCAGGAAGAGAAAGAATAGGTAGAAGTTGAAAGTTTCTATCAAACAAAAGGAAAAAAAGCTTGATTATATATATTATATTTCTTTCAAATGTACGAATCAAAGTAGCAGAGAGAGAATGGAAGGGATGCATAACATAAATATCCACTAGTGGGAATAGTAAAAGCCAACGCGTGAATTTAGAAAATAATGAAAGCAAATGACCATTGATTTTCAAATGGTTGAAAATTGAAAGGTCACAGAACGTTCTAGAACTCAAATGGGCACCGATACGATAACCCGTTTCACGGATTGTTCCGCATACAGGATGCCGAATTACAGAAATGAATATACTGCGGAGATAAGCACGACAAGATGAACATAACGGTACACAGATATCAGTAATATGATCATCCTATCAAAAGTTGATATTTCGTTGCCAAAAGTGCCGTTGAACCGTCGAAAATAAGATAAACGAGGCTAGAGAAGTCCAAATTTGATGAAACGAAAGATGACGCCCCACTCAGAAATTGACAACATTTTTATTATGCAAAAATATTTAGATTTCAAAAATATTTAAATTTTAACAAATATTAACTGTTTTAAATGAAAATGTAATTTACACAATAGAATTAAATTCCATATTATCTGATGAAAATTTGATATTTACTACGTTCAAATAGACGTATACCAAATATCAAATTTTTATTTTCAAATTTAATTATTTAATTTCAAACAAAATTTCAGTTAATTACGTTATAAAAACCATTAAAATTTATGGGTCGTTACAAGTTAAATGGCAGGAGCCTGTAGGTTCTTAGTGATTCCATGAAAACTATGAATATGACAGAATGTCTATTAGTTATAACAAGGTTATTTGTGATCCCATGAAAACTAAAAAGGTTAACAGTGATCCTAGACACTATAATAATGACCGGGTGTCAGACTAAACTGGGAAGGGGAAACCGTAATTATTTTATAGCATGCATATCATCATAATATTTTGAAAATGTGTGTTTTAACCATTGGGGATGCAAGAGCACAGTAAATGGCTTTATAAAGGTTTTAGGATACCAGTGAGGGTAAAACCCATTCCGCTAAGCGGCGTGGTCTCGTTAGATATATAAAGGATTGAGATGTTAGATTATTATTTATACCAGACTTTATGTTTGACTCGAAGTTTTTGTTTTTCCATTAAACTTTCGGGTACTCAATTGATTTTGAGTAATCCGAGGTTTAAAGTTTTCAGGTTCTCTTCTTAGAAGAATAAAGCTTTCAGAGGCGTGCATGAGGCAAATAGATATTTAGAGTTTTTTTTCCGTTGTGTATTTTGTTTTAAAGGTAGATTTATTAACCTTACTATATACTCTGATCAACCAAGAGAGCATCTTCATATGTCGCTCTAGGTCAATAATTATATTTTGCTGAACGCGGTTAACGCAAATTGGAATTATGCAATGAATATGAAATGTTTAGATTTGAATATGAAAATGTGTTTTTTGAATTGTCAATTTTTTTTCCATAATTCTATGATTTGTGTATCAATGTATCTAGCACCGCCGTATTTGATCGCGGAAGATTAATAACTATGGATGAATGCAGCATCCGTAGCCGTTAGTTTTGGGTCTCCAAGTAGGGGGATGTTACGATATATATATATATATGTGTGTGTGTGTGTGTATATATATGTGTGTGTGTGTGTGTGTATATATATATATATAAACATTCATATTTTACAAACATTATTTATAGAACCATACACACACAACACACGCATAATATATATATTAGACAACACATATGTATATGGAGGGCTAATATGTCCGTTACGGTGTAAATCACAACATCTATATGGGAATGTTAAACCATGCTTATGACCTATGTAACACATGCACGTGTGTATATGATACATATATCATATTATATAATATATACAAACATAATAATAAGTAAAACCTTATTTTATAAATACAATAAAATATTGATTTTATTTAAAATAAATGAAGACTTCATAGGCCCAACAAGATGTAAATGGAATATTTTTTTTGAAATTTACCCATTGCTGCAGTGCATGCTGGTCCAGTTCTAACATTATTTACATTTGTGTCCATATGCTTGAACTATGATGTAACTTTAAATTTAACCCATTTAAGCAAATTCAATTAAATAACATTTTGTTAATTCATAAAATTATTAAAATGGGTCAGTTTCAACATTTATGCTAAGGGCCAGTAAGGAGGTTGGGTGCCCTTTAGGAATGTTTGGAACATTGGCAGCCCCCTGCCAGAAAGTGTGGCCGCACTATTTTATAATGTTATCGTTTACACTTCCCGTACGTTTCCGAAGCTGAATTAAATTCATAAAAACTCCTTCAAAGTTCAAACAATGCTAGTGATTATCAGATTTTGAGGGAGAAAGAGACCTAGTTTTGTTTCTTAACTCAGAATCAATCTCCAAAGAAGAAAAATAAAATAGAAGATGGTGGTAAGCTGTAATAACATGGAGGTGGTGAACACATACCCATTATCAAACTACACTTTCGGCGTCAAAGAAGCCAAAATGGAGAAAGATACTTCTGTTGCTGATCGTCTCGCTCGAATGAAGCAAAAGTATTTTTTCTTCTCACTTTAATAAATTACCAAATAAATCGATAGTTTTTTTTACTTTGATTTCATAACCGTGTCTTATTCAAAATTTTATTTATTTAATTGATTTCTATTTTGATTTTTAGCTACTTTAAAGAAGGCATGCGAACAAGCGTCGAGGCGATTCTGCTGGTGAGTAACTCCATCCACATTCTATAATGAGTATAATCAATACTTGATCAATTTTCATGTTATTAGATCTTGCTTTTGCTACTCCGTTATTTTTACTCCTCCGATACTATTGTGAGTATAAATACTGAGCTGTTATACATAAAATCGTCATTTTGTGAATTTTTTTGAATATGCTGCATTCTTTTTTCCCTAGTTAAGTTTGCATTTGTATGTGCTGTAGGGGTTATAAACTTCAATATTTATAGAAGTATTACCTTGTTCAATCAATCCCTTCCATTTTAGAAACCATGAATTTGCATAACTATTTAGGATACAGTTAGAACCGATGTTGAAATTTATTGGTTTTTAAACATGTCTCATGTAAGATACCTCAAATTTTATTCTTTGAGAATGGTCCCACATTAAGATGTTGATAACATGTCACGCTCAACTATATGCGAAAAGCTAAAATAATATATTTTAAAGGAACAAACGCGACGTTCAAAGATTCAAAACGATGTAATACATGTTCTAAATTACATAGCTGAGTTCAGCTGAGTTATCCTCAAATAAAATATATATGAAAGTAAAGTGTAGTATGAGCCGGCTAATTTGAATGGAGTGGAGAACAAAGAACTTGTCAGTTCCTTTTTAGGAAACATAATATTTTATTATCGATGAACCAACATAATGCATGTTGTTTCTCTATATTTGCATGATTTTTGGGTGTTAATTATTTAATTTTTTTTTCCCCGTTGGTTTGGGTTCAATGTATCCATGTTGTTCGTTCTAATAATTGTTATCAAGATGTTACTAATCATCCTCTTATAACGGCAGGTTAGGAGAAAATAATTGTTGTAGTAGTTAGCTAGCTATCCTTCTCATGGTTTCAAATATCGGATTTTGGTCAGGTTTTGTCTCGGGATTGCATGTAAGATATCTCGTATTGGATGCGATCTCGCACGAGACAAGTGTTTATTGGATGTGCACCTCAGATTGGTATATTGAGTGTTAAAGTGCATTTATCCAGCATTGTCAAAAGTTTTAAAATCTTACGGTTTGAATCCCATTTTATATCAGATCTCCTTCATTACGATTTGATTATCAAATTTTCGTTCAAAACTAAATTTAAACCACAATTTAGTATAACCGTTCAATCCATGTTGAAATAGAAAATATCAAGATGGTTAGTTGAATCTACAATTTAAATTTTGTTGTTTTTTTATAAAAATAAAGGTGAACCAAAAGAATAATTAAGTTAGTTTTAATGTCGAAACTCAAACATCTCTTAAGCTTTGATCTAAAATTCGATTTAAATCCCGTTTTGAAAATATTGTAACTTGGTATATCTTAAAGTAACTTATATATTTGAAATTGACGGTTTGATGATTTTTTTCCTTTGTTTTTTAAATTTAGTACTTATGTGGTAGCACATGGTTGCACTATGGGTCTTAAGTAGCATGTATCATACTACAAGTCAATATATGTCAAGTGGTTCGAAGTACACTGCATGGTTCGAGCCTATGACCTCGGACCGTGATGATAGATGATTTGACGATTTTTAAACAATTGTTATCGAAAAGCCGAAAGTAGGCCGTAACATTCTTGATTTGCATAGAAAAAGTTAAAAAATATTTTTTAGACAATAGTGGTAGAATGATTGATTTGATAGTGGTTGAGCGATATCCATTTGTTTGAAAGTTGGAGAAAGTAGAATATTTTGTTGTGGCTCATCGGGGTAAAAAGTAAAAAAAAATATAATCAAGGAATCGGTAATAGTAATTAGATCGAGTACTCTCTTTTGGATGCATATGAAAAGTAAGAATTGGTACGTAAAGGAAAAATATATAATTTTTGGACGAGACGAGTATCAAACTAGATATGAAGGGGATCTGATATCTTGTACCGTCTAATTGTGAAAACAAGATCTTGGAAGAGATTTCGGGTGGGATAGAGAAGTTTTAAAACCATGATCCTTCCATTATTTTACATTATGGATCAATGATGATTGTATTTATGGACTTTGGATTATTCATCGTGACTGCTGCTACATGCTACCAAGTTGTTAGACGGAAGCTAGGTAGTTTGCACGGATTAGGGATTAATCATTTAGGTGGAGATTAATCAAGGATCAATCGAAACTAGTAATTTTTGATAACTTATGTATTTTGGATAATTTTTTAGTGTATTATATAGTATTAATTGGTATAGATCGGTATTTTAGGATTTGAATGTGCTTATAAGTAAGCAAAGAGACAAGATCGTCTAAAATTAGCAAATCTATGTTTATATGTGACATTGAACCTTAAATAATGCTTATGTAATGCCCAAATATATGTTTTGACTCTTACATGAGGCGATAAATTTTGTCTAGGTGGGTCTAGGCAAATCACTATGCGGTAAGCCTCGCCTAGCGTCTAGACGGGACTTGAACGGAGGCTTAGAAGAATTTTTACAACAGTGCATGCTACTAATATTTTTTATTTTTTCTCTTCCTTTTTTTGAAAATCAACTTCAAATTGAAATATGTTAAATGTACTCATGCAGGTGCAAGAACACAGTCATCCACACATATTGCTCTTGCAAATCGGGAACACCTTTTGTAAACTTCCTGGAGGACGATTAAAGCCTGGAGAAAACGGTACTTTTATATATAATAATAATAATAATAATAATAATAATAATAATAATAAAGATTTTAGAATACATCACAAGGCATTATTGTTCTAAACTTTGAGGTGGAAGATATACAGGGCTCTCTCTCTCTCTCTCTATATATATATATATATATGTATATATAAGCTAGGATCAATAACCCTTTTTATTTAGCACTATTTATAGCTCCTTCATACCAATCACAAATTTATATTTGAATATTCGGTCCATGTAACATGAAAGAAAAAAAAAAATTAAATAGAAACTTGTGGCTGGTATCGGAGGCTACAAAATGATGCTAAATAAAGAAGCTATTGATCCAAGCTATATGTGTGTGCGTGCGCGCGCACATGAGCACATGCTTATATATATATATATATATATATATATATTATTTTTATCATATTTTGGATGATACATATCACTCAACTCGATTTTAGTATTATGATGTATAATGTATCATATTTCACAAGGTTTAGATTTTATATGAACTTTCATCCGATGGTTGTAAAATGGTGCTAAATTAAAGGTTTGATTTTACTAATCATCTCACACTTTAAGATGAAGCCATAAATGATATCTTGGATAGATATGTGCTAAAGACACAAAGATGAAAGTGAAGGTATATGGTTATCCAACAACATAGTAAAAACATATATACTAAGAAAACGACATGGATAAATTTATGTTGTGGCATAGGAACCATTGGACTGATATAATAAATGATATGAATTACATATGTTATAACGTAAAGGTAAATATTAACCTTTACATTTATTTGATATTTTACAGAAGTTGAGGGTTTAAAGCGTAAATTAAGCAGCAAACTTGCTGTCAGTTCACCTGCCTTTCAGCCAAATTGGCAGGTACTTCCCTATTTACCAACCTTTTGTATGATTTACAGTTTTCTCCATTAAACTAATTAATAAATAAGAAAAAGTGCACCAGTTGATTATATTGGTAAATAAGAAAAAGTGAAACGACCATGTGTGTGGAGTATCATGTTGATGACATCCATAGCATTGTAATGCACTTAGAACATACCTTGTTGGTGACCAATTAAGGCTGTTATGATAACTGTAAATTTTCCATCACCGTACCATTACCAGTAAATCGGTTATCATTTTTGATTGAAATTGGTGTACAAGTCTAATCGGTATGGTACCGATAAATTTACTATTTTCTACGGTAAATTATCGGTAACATTTCTTCAAAACTAACGGTAATTTTAATTTTTACCAGTTAATTTAAGACACATGGATATTCATGTGATATGATTTATTACAAATATTTAGAACCAAACATATGATTAAATTTAGTTCAATGATCAGGTGAAATAATGTCAAATACAATTCTTTTCTTTCTCATTTATGTCTTTTATCAAGTAACACTATTAATAGTATAATCAAGACGAGTTATAGTGTAAAAATATGTCAAGTATGGACTTTTATGGACAAACGGTAATTACCATTACCAGTGTAACGTTTACCCGGTTATCGGTATACCACCTATTGGTAACGGTAAGCAATTTTAGATTACCAGTAAAAACGGTACGATAACGGTATTTGTGAAATAGTAACGGTAACCATTACCATAACAGCTTTAGGACCAATGGTACAAAATGTACACATTGGACGTCCTAGTATCGGCCAATTATGCAAGTGTGTTGCATATCACTTAAAACCTCTTGTCATATATTATTCTCTTTCCTTTCTTGCTTTTTTTCCTCACAAATCTCCATAGCTTTGCTACATAGTTCGGTTTTTGGTTCTTAAAGACACTTGTATATCTTCATTTGCAGCTGCGAAAAACAAATATCTTGTTTAAAAGATGACACTTTATTTGTATCAATTGCAGATTGGAGAATGTGTTGCAGTCTGGTACCGACCAAACTTTGAAACAATAATGTACCCATATTGCCCTCCTCATATCACTAAGCCAAAAGTGTGTATTCGTCATAAGTTTGTACTTCTGCCACTTCCATGTATTTTCATTTTTTAATTCAGCTTAAATGGTTAGTTTCCTGTTTCCAGGAATGCAAGAAGCTTTTCCTTGTCCACTTGTCTGAAAAGGAATACTTTGCTGTGCCAAAAAACTTAAAATTGCTTGCTGTTCCATTATTTGAACTCTATGATAACGTTCAGGTAAATTGTTTTCGTACATAATTTACATAATTTCACAGATTAAAATGCAATTTTCACAGATTAAATTGTAATTAGTTCGTGAGTACTTTTTTTCCTTTAGAATGCTGTTTTAGCAATGCAAATAACTAAAAAATTCAATTGCATAATAACAATTTTTTTGAACTTTCTTGTATTACAATAACTCATTGATAAATTACATTATCATACGCTGATCAGTGTTGAATTCATAGTTATACTTCGAACAAAATTTATTATTGAAGGTGGAATGATCACCTTAGTTGTTTCATGCACATTTCCTTTTTAATCTTTGAAGTGTTACTTAAGTTTATTTGTTTTAGATATTATATGAATATTTGACGAAAAAAAAATTTGACTTAACCCCTGTGCTATACGTGATATTTGACTTGACCCCCTAGAGTTATTTTTATATGACTTACCCCTATGGCATTATTTATCAATACTAATCATATTTTATGTCCTGTCAAGGGGTAACTCTAATAAAGTGAACATTAAGTGGTTAAGTCTTGTGTCTCAATTAAAGTCAATATATTCCATAAAAATAAAATCTATTTCTACCTACCATTATATGACAGTTTACCTGTACACAATGACTGAAGCTGAGTATAGTTTTGGTATCGACTGCCCGCTCGAGCTTATGTAAACATAGTGTTTTGTATATTGTCAGTGTAGGATCTGAACCATGGAGTTGATATTCTTTATGGTTGCCAAAGGTGTACATGGATTTGATATTCTTTATGGTTGCCAAAGATGTAGGTTTTTATTTATTGGTGGTTAGGGTTTGCGCTATTGAATAATGAAAATAAACAAGGAAGAAGTTTTGATAGGCCAAACTATGTTACCTGGCACATGAATTAATGCGGTACGTGAACAAAAATAGGGATGGAAAACATTACATACCGCGGAACACGGTACGTTAGGGGTAAATTTAATCAAAACGCTTAGCCGAAATGGAATATGCTTAATCGGAATGTGCGACGTTTTTGAAAAACACTTGAAATGAAATTATGTGAAAAAGAAGATTGGATGAGTATAAATGGACACGTTTGTTTATATTTCTCCACATGTAATCATTATTTCTTAATGGTTATTTAATAAATACATAAAAAAAATTTTAAAATGAGTTTTTTGGAATGTTGGGATCAACGTTTTGGAAAGTCAAATTAAGTGTTTCATAACTATAAATTCAACGTAATAGAATATTGAATTCAATGTTTCAAAATGTGGATGCACAACATTTTGAAATGCTTGCATTTTAGAATGCACATACCAAAACAGAATACAATAACTAAAGTGTGTATTGTGGTAATATAGGAGCCAAAGTAAATATCAAACCTATCTATTTGTTTGTTTTTGGTAAAATTATGGGCTAATGTTATTGTTTTTCAGTTGGTTGGATAAGCGATTATTTAATTTGTACCATACAAACTAGCATGGTGCACGCACTATGTCCGTATGTTTGTCGATGGAGTGACATTTACATGCCAATGGTGTACATTTTTTATTATGACATTGTAAATTGAATATTGGCTTAATTACGATTTAACATGTGTGAGCTTGAAGACAATTGGTCAAATTTTGATATATGTGCAAGAATACTAAATAATGAAGTGGATGAAGTGGGAAACAACATGGTGTTGCTTAATTTACTATAATAAATACCCATGCTAAAATAAAAAGCAACAAACTGAACCAAGGAAAATTATAGAAGTTTACAATGGATACAAATAATTTGTCATATACTCATGCAAATATCGAGATATCTCATTGTTTGTCCGCTATTATTGTAGGAACTGATTGTATATGATTTACCAATGTTTGTCATTTCAATTATCATCAAAGCTACGTAAACGGCTTTCAATTTTTGTACTTATGCAAAGATGCATAGAGATGGACATTTCATCAATTTAACTGAATCAATCCGACCTAACCTAACGCTTAACCGATTTAATCTAACTAAATGGTTGATTAACCGTTTTTACCCTACAAAATTCCGTTAACGGTTAGAGGGTTTGGATAGTTGGTTAATTGAGTAGCAAAGCTATTTGATTTGCATTACCATTCCAATTAATAAACGAGTATCGGACTTTTAACATAAATTCTAGAAGGCCCGAACCAAAATAGGGCAAATTGTAAGGGATAGAGATAAAAAGCTACGAGACCCTTGAATTCCTATTTTTCCTCAAATTTTGTTTCTACCTTGACTTCCTTGGTCTCAAAATTCCTTGACCTTTACCACTGCTCGAGTCATCAAAAATGCTACAGCAACCGGGTGGAGACCCGGTTATTTTATACACCTGAGGTGGACTTACAGATTGGTTTGCGCGCAACTCATTTTCTTCCTCCATATAATATATGCGCTCAATTTCGTCTTCAAAAAGTCATTGTTCTGTCCTCAAACTCAGCTTTTCATACAATTTTTCTTACCAAAATCACTCAATCAAAATAATTTGATCTCCCACTAAGTGATAAGAACACAAATCTGCTAATCATGAGAATGGGGTATAAGTTTTAACAGTAGTAGTTTCAGTGGACTTTTATTTCACAATTCATGCATCACAAGTTGACAAGTAAATGCACAATGTAAATGTAATTTTGTTTGCATCTTTTTGATGCAAACTTGTTTCAGTTTTATGTTCGGTTCATAATGCTGCGGATCTTAAAGAATCTACCATTATGAAATATGAATATAAACTGTACAAGTATCCTCAAATATTGCTCAGACATTTGAGCATTTGACTAGCAAATTCTGAAATATATTTGATAACCATGGTTCTAGCAGGTAGTTTATTTAGTATGAATGATGAAACTTTTATTTGACTGAGCTCAAATATCTCACTAAACCCAAACAAGGGCTACAAGGAACAAAATAACAAAATGAATGAGTCATAAATGGCAACACAATAATGTGTTTACAATGAAATCATTATTAAAATCTTTATCCAGAACTAGACAAATGTTTTAAGGAAAACCAAAAGTCAAACGAATGTACTAAGGGACCATGTTAAGACAACATATAATTACCTAAAATCGGCAAACAAACAAGAAAGATTACAGGAAAAGCTAAAGTCAAGAGCCTCATATTCCTGTAATCAAATCTCAGTAAGTTGGCATGAAATTGTCACACTAAATTAACAAATAATTTTGAAGCACAAGTGATAATTTGCTTCATAGTACAACTATTTTTTTGTTAAATAGAAACTATTAAAACAGTTTTCAAAGAAAAAAAAATGCATGGTTAAAGTAGCTTTTAAAGTTCTATTTCAACTTGAAATCTATATCTATGAAGTCCGGGATTGATATGGAGGGACAGTTCCTGTGTAGATGGTGCCTTCTTTTTCAAGTTCAATTGGTTCATAGGATGCCTATATGAAAAAAATCTTTTAACAAGAGAGTTCCAATGAAAAAAAGATCCAACATTATAATTTTGTAGTATATTGAAGTTCTCATGCAAGCCAACAAAAGTAGGGTGCATTTCGTAAGAAAAAGATGACAAAAACATAAACGAGTTGATTGCATGTAGACCATTGCTAAGAGAATTGCGGGTTTCTTGACAAAAAAAAGTAAACTTGAAAAATTCTTTGGGCAATAGAAATATGCTTTTCGGTTCATCTTTTACCTTGAAATGAGGATGATGCATGTGTTTTTCATATCCCCACATCTTGTTCATGCTTGTCCATAAGAAACGCAAATGTCATCAATGTATACTTTAGCCATGGATGATTCAAGATGTTTAAAAAAACGTACCATTTGATGCATTAATGGATATAGCGGTTTGGTGGCAACGAGTTTTCAGTTTCATTGAGTAGAATTCTAAGAACACGAGGTTCAAAGAGATTGAAATAAAACATACATGATGCTATTTAACATGACTAAAACATAGAGAGGTAATGATACATAACAAGAAATTTAACATATTTCACATGCTCTCACCTGTGTATTCTTACTTGTGAAACCCCTTTTCCTGCCCCCTTTTGATTTATTTTCCACACACAACTTGAATCTATTTATGCGAGTGTTTCCTTTTGTTTTAATTCGCTTAGGATCTTGTAACTTGCGGGGTTCATTGGTTGCAGTACTGCTTTTCTTGGTGTTGACTTCATTTGTGCATTAAACTAATGCATTATATTTCTTTGAATACATGTCATTCTTGTTGTTTTCTATTCACTCCATTACCCGATTAAAACTGTCCTCATCATCCGCCATGTTTGCTACTTCAGAGAATTTACCATGCATCTATTTATATTATAATTGTTTCGAAGTTAATTGTGCACCATCGTGATTGAGTCAGATCCTCGTATGAGACCTCAATACATCTTTCTTCCATCAATCTAAAACATATTTATTTGGAACATTCTTCACATTATTTTTTTATTAACTCAAGAAGTGCATGCCTACGAAGTATACGTCTAAACTCAAACCTGCGACAACTACAACTCACTTCACAATTCTGTATATTGAATTTAAATCATATAATTTTCTCCAATCTTGAAGAGCCACATCTTCGTATATGTCAAACTCTACACCCATACAACTCTCTCTACTTCCAACTATATCACAAGACATCTTGTCCACCAACTCTAATTGGTATTCCTTAAATTTAGGGAGAGCACGAACACTTTGAAATTGCTTCTGTATATGTTAAGTCGTTGCACATTGTATACTTCGTGAAAATAACTTAAAATTTGTTTGACACTCTTTTTCTATTTTTGCTTTCAATGCATGATCATATTGCTCTATAAACTGCTTCAAGGTTGCTTTAGCAATTAACATCTATCAAAAAAAGCATTAATATTTCCACTTCTTTGAATAGTGGACATCCCCCCTCAAAAATTTGCTATTACAAAACATGGTAGCCAATGATGTCTTTCCATGTATAATTCACTCAACCGGATATTTCCATGCAATTCAAACTTATCTGACATTTTTTTTTCCAAATTTGTTCAAGCTCAACTGAATCTGTGTATCATATACAACTTTTTGCGAATTGGTTTTAATTCAGTCGTATTGATAACGACTTCCAAATTTTGTTGGCAACTTCATCACATGCCATAAACATAGTCGATGTTTAGCAGTAGGAAAGACGGTTTGTATTGCACTTTTCATATCTTGGTCTTGGTTGGTTAATATTCCTTGTGCAACATTAGACATACATGCAACTCATGCTCTAAAAAGCCATATAAATGTGGTTGACCCCAGCAAAAGAAGCAAATGACATGTCAATACTTATTTGCAGTATGTTGAATCAAAAATTACTACATCAATTTTTTTATAAGCCTCTCCACTTCGTTCATCTACCCAAAAAGCATTTTTGAGTTGGCATCCATCATCTAAGTCCATACATAAGAAGAAATTTGAATTTTGTTTGTGCGTTAACACAAAATATTTTTGAATTGCAACATTATCTCCTTCTCCAAGACGTAATCGTCTCGCCTTATCAAGATAGTTTTTGCATTCCTTTTCTGTGGAGACAAGTTATAATGTACACCATCTCTACTACTAACGCGTAGGAACTTTTCTTAGTTCCTATTCCAACAAAAGTTGCAAACTTTGAGTTGTTTTTCACATGATCATCAAATCGAGCTTTTGTAGCACTTAGGTCATGGTTGCGATCAAGGAGTACACTGTTTCTACGCCATTTTCCATTTTGATCAAAACTAGAAGTAAGTTTACTTTGCATCCTATTCCATTTGTTGCTTGAGCCATTAATGGCTTTCCAGTTGCAGAGTTGGGCTTCCTGAGTCAACCATATAAAAATGCCACATATCTTAAGTATCCATCTTCATCTCTTTTACTCGATCTTTTTTCTCGTTGGAAATCCTATATTTTTTGCACCTTTTAAAATATTGAATGAATCTTCAACGGTACCAAATGGCATACCAACTTCAGGTGTAATAATTTCTTTTTCAAGTACAACTTATCTCTCGTTTACCGTCTCGGCATCAACAAAGTTCTTAGATACCTCCTTATTTAGACTAGATTCATTAAAAGTATCATTTTCATCATTTGTTACCTCTGCAACAAAATTTGATCTGTGATCCTGTTTTGAGAATTGAGAATGAAGATACTTTGTATAATTAGTAAGGTAAGCAACTTAATAATGGTAACCATTCATATATTGATACATTGAATGAAAATGAAACATTAAACCTTTGTTTTAAAAGTTCCTACATTCAAACATTTGTGTTTTATTTCATATTGTACTTCAATGGGTATCTTTTTTAAATTTTGATTGTTAATCATTACTCAAATCAATAGTCATTATGCAGTCACCATTTCAATGGCAGGGACTTTAAATTTTGAAATATTATTATTATTATCATCATTATCTAACTACAAGTATCTATGAATAATGAAACAAAAGTAGTTTTTTTTTTTTTTTTGATTTTTTCTAAAGCACACATAGTTTGATTAAATTAGTAGCTTAAAGAGCACAAAATGATGTATATGACATAACTATTTTTAGATTTAGGAGAACTTGCAACCTGAGATTATGCATAAAATAAATTGAATTTATTGTAAAAGGAGATGAGAAGAATCGTTACCATTGTCAGCCAAACGAGGTAGATACATGCTTCATTGAATTTGAAATGAGAAATCAATGTTTGAAGAGGGGAGAAAGGAAGATGTGGAAGAAAATAAAAAGATTAGGAAAAGAGTGACATGTAGGGAAGAAGAGAGATCGTGACTCAAATTAGTGATTCAAATTAGCATAAAATAACATGTCTCCGCCCGGTTGTTATGGCATTGTTGTTTAATCATTCTTTCCTATCTCAATCTCCCTTCTCTTGCAGTTTCCTCTCCTTTGCTATCAATCTTCTCAAATCTGTTAGCAGTTAGCCAGGTTGTTATGGCATTGTTGTTTAATCATTCTTTCCTATCTCAATCTCCCTTCTCTTGCAGTTTCCTCTCCTTTGCTATCAATCTTCTCAAATCTGTTAGCAGTTAGCAAGTACTCTCCTCTCTTGACTCTCAAGCCACACCAAGATAACTGCTTCCAAAATTAAAGCAATGCCACGAAGAGTTCATTTTACGAACAGAATGGTTAATCTTTCCATGGATCCTACTGTTTCCATGTACGATCGATCGAATTTGTATTAGTTGAATAGTGGTCAAAGTAGCAAATTCTTCAACAGCACTAGTTAGTCTTGCAAACATCTAGATTACTTTTTGAAGAAAAAGGACAAAATGTATATCGAAACACCTACAGATTCAAGTCAAGCAATTGATAAACTTGAAGTTCTATGTATATGCATAGTTATCTAGGCGTGTGTATGGGAACAAAAAGACACAAGGCGCTCACCTCTATGCCTTTTGACACTTCAAAGTGCAGTTGCTGCTCAAGGCGCACTAAAAGCGCGAAAAATCTAAAGCGCACAAGGTGCGAGACATGAAAAAAGCACGCCTTCAATCTCGAGCTGCTACCTACTGCTGATCTCGACCCTCACGCCAATCTCGATCCTGCTATCTATGACCTATCTTAGCCCTACCCGCTACTGATCTTGATCTTTCTGCTGCCTGCTGTTGCTGATCTCGATTTCAACTCGATCTTGTCACCCTCAAGTTCTCATTTGAGTGGTATTTTCCCCCACCTTATTGATGTCTTTAATTAGATTTAGTTTTAGCTTACTTTAATTTAAAATTTAAACTGAATTTTAATCTAGTTTAAACCGATTTAATGTGATTTAAATTTTAAACTTAGTTTTAATTTAAACCGATTTAAGCTTTAATTAAAATAGTTTAACTCATTTTTTAAACTGATTTAAACTTTAATCAATACAGTTTTAAACTGACATAAAATAGTGACTGATTTAAACTTTATTTAAAACATTTTCAAGTTTATACAGATACTACAAACTTATTTAAACTGAATTTTAGTTTTTAATCGATTTAAATTTTAACCTATTTTAATTAAGTATACCTTGTTAGCGTTTAATTTATTACTTAATATCTAGTTTGAAATTTTAAATCTTTACTGAATTTTTACAGTTAGTTTATAGTTTAAAACTACAAAGTTCAGAATAATTTGAGCTTTTACTGAATTATTAACCAGTACAACCTTAAACTGATTTCCAAGTATTTTGTTGCTGTAAACTTAAGTTGAATGTCTTTGCAACTTCTTATTTTGTTTTGTGGTGAATTCATGTTGTAAATGATTATCAATGCATTTCATTAAAAAAAAAACATCAATTGTTTTTTCCCTCAAAATTGTGCAACATCATCGTACGAGCTGCTATCTCGACCAGGATGGGTGTCTAATAGCAGAATGTAAATATCAATGAAAACAAAGCCCACTTGGCATTCCAATCGACAATGTTTTCAACAGAAGATCTAGATCTGGTGGAGGCGGTTGGCATTTTGGAACTTAAAAAAAAAAAAAACTCAAAAAAGATTATAAAAAATACATGTATAAAAACATAAAATAAACATAACTTCAAAGTAAATTTCCGAGATTTGAGTTTGAAAAGAGACGATTGAGCTACAAAAAGTTCAGATTTTTGGGTGTGTGATTTTGGTGGAGGAAGAAATGTGTTGGAGTTATATAGCTAAAAATGGTTGTTTGGAATTCAACTGTTGGGACTTGCCGTGTCGGACAGGTCAAGTCCAAATAGTCTAGTTCCCACAACTTTGTTCAAACGGTTAAATGAGCTGATTGGCCCGTTTGGGCTTTCGGTGCGTCCAGCGCTTCGGACGTGTCGAAAGCCCAAACTTGCCAATTAAAGTTTGCAAACGCACCCATAATCGTTTAGTATTGTTTTTCCTTCATATTTCATTAAATTATAGACTGATGTGGTTTGCATCTGTTGAAGCGTTCGAAGAGCCAATAGTTTTATAGTAGGAAGCTAAGGAATAAAAATTAATATCAATTTCTTATCATATATTGGAAACTATTTTTCATATTGATGATAATGATTTAGTGTGGAAATCATTTTCAATGTTACATCAATTATTCAGATTATTGTATGGAAATTAAAAGGGAAATTGTATCATGCAGACCCAACAAAAAGCAAAGTTAAAGATAAGATCAATTGAGAATTGAGATGCACAAATGAAACTGTTGAAATGCAAAAGTAATGAATTTTCAATATATTTTGTTTTTCTATAAAGAAAATGTTACATTTTGTTAGATTCGGCATGGGAGTCATAATTCCTCTATCGTATTGCCTTCAACCCATATAATTTCACCAAAAATACCATAAAGACTTAGCATACACAGGATATTTCGTATTCTAGTCTAACCCAAATGTTTAAACAAATCAATAATTTTGTAATTTCACCGATCTCTTTCTTTTTTACATTATTTATACGAATCGTGTACGTTGGTCCTGTTTCATATATTTGTTTATAAATATTTTCGTTTGCATACTTACGTTTATAAAAGTGAGTTTGCTGAATTATTTCATTAATTGCATACCTATTATTTATCCAAGATGTCAATGGTGCTTGCATATTTATGATTTGGTAATGATCCAAACGTAGTGCTAAGTTGCATCCAAGTCATATTGATCCAGCAACTTGACATTATTGAAATATATATAATCCCATATTAATCTATCAACTTGGCATTAATCTCATATTAATCTAGCAACTTATCCAAATGTTGATATGATCTCATCTTGTTGTGAATAAAAGATGCATATGCCATCAATGTGTTTGTAATCTCCATAAAAGCTGTTGTACTTGTCATACGCAAGTCCTTTAATGTCTAAAACTTTAACCAAGGAAAAGAACTCAAAACATTTGCACTAACGTTCCTCATCAGCATAAAAAAAGACATTGACAATAAATTGCACTCAACGCATTTTTCAAAGAGAAACAACCCAACGATTTAAACTAATTCAACAATTTAGCATTAAATCCACGGACTAACGTTCTTCATCAGCAACCAAGTCTACAACTTCATATCAATATAGTACAATAATTTCACTAGTTTGACAACCTTTAACCTACTTAGGATATATATTATTCTACTATCACCTTTATGTCCAAATATAAATTTGTGACCTACTTAAAAGTTTATAATCACATCAAAATAATATATTGAATGGAAGCAAACTGATTGGGAGAATGACATAATTCTAAATAACTTGAGTGGAATGAATTAAGAGACAAAAAGGTTTGGGATGACTAGCACTTAAAAGCTATTGCAAGATGTAATGTATCACAGAGAATGTGAAGAATGTTCTAATTAGGCATAAAACCTTGCACATAATTCATCCTTCCATTTAAACCATATTCCTTTCATGATATCACAGTCAAAAATATTCAAACAGTTTGTAATAAATCAAATGAACAATAATGGATGATTAATTTAGTTGTGTTTTGCGTTTTATTAGATGGATTGGATATTCTTTGAAGCTTTTGGTTGGATTAGACCTGTCAAAATATGATCCAGCCCATTAATCTAACCTATTTAACCCACTTATAAATGTGTTGGGTCAACCCATTAATGAATTTTATTAAATGAGTTATGAGTTGGGTTGACCATTTTTAAAAGGGTTATAAATGGGTAATCCATTTATCGATTTATTAAAAACTTAAAAATTTGAAAATAAGAATTTTGAACACATTATAGCTTTCCATGTTGACTGACAGTTGTACTTAGAAAATAACAGGCTACCGCATCCTTATATTTGAATTCCACCTAGTGCAAAAACTGCTATTTTTTTGTTCAGACTACAATAATTTATTCATACTAACTCGAAATCAGGCGAAACTTCGACCGATGAACTTCCACCTAAATTACGGGCAATATGAAATACTCGGATACTTTAACACACACCGTAGTTCTATATGGGGACTAACAGTTGTACTTAGAAAATAACAGTCTACCACATTCTCATATTTGAACACCGCATAGTGTAGAAGCCGCTATTTTTTTATTCAGACTGTAATAACTTCTTCATACTAATTCGGAATCAGCCGAGACTTCGACCGATGAACCCTACCTAAATTACGGACAATATAAAATAATTGGATACTTCAACATGTGAACGCACACTGTAGTTCTCCATAGAAACTGACAGTTGTACTTGGAAAATAACAGGCTATCACATTCCCATATTTGAACTCCGCCTAGTGCAGAAATCGCTATTTTTTTCAAACAACAATAACTTTTTCATATTGACTCGGAATCAGGCGAGGCTTCGACCGATGAACTCCCACCTAAATTACGGACAATATGGAACATTCAGATACTTCATATTGTTAACACATATTGTAGTTCTCCATAGAGACTGACAGTTGTACTTATAAAATAACAGGATTCCATATTTGAATTTTGATGAAAATTATAATTAAATCTTAAAATTTTATTTTCATTGAATTCAAAACATAAAAATTAAAATTAGAATTATTTTATATTTATTTATTATTAGGTAAATCAAATTTAAATCTTTAAATGAGTAACTCATTTATTAAATGGATTGGGTCATAAATGGACAAAAAAAAATGAGTCATAAATGGGTTGGGTCCAAATTGACCCAACCCATTTTGATCCAACCCAGCCCGTTTGATAGGTCTAGGTTGGATACCTACGAGTTTGGTTTTATGAATTAAAGCTGAAGAGTAGATTAAGTACATGGTCTGTATTTCACCCTCGGTATCACCTTGCGTCAAAGGCGTGCATGCAAATATTTAATGAAAATAAGTATTTCACCCTCGATATCACTTTGCGTCAAAGGCGTGCATGCAAATATTTAATGAAAATAAATACATGCACATGAGATGTTTATTTAATTTACAAAACAATGATGTTGCATCTTTCGCAATGTTATCCATCTGCACTTTCTTCAGCATAAACGAGCATAACTCCTTATACCACACATTAAGCTTTCTAATGATAGACCGAACTTTTTGGTGAAGGCTATTGTCAAAAAGGGTCTCAATATATAAATACGTCCGCAAGAACAACACCAAAGATTTTCCATCCATCTCTAATTCAAACGGATCCTGCCATCAACAAGGAAGTGATTCCAAATCCCAAAACTCTTCATCCATCAATAAACCTAAACCTATATCTTGGAGTGCAGTTGTGGTGGAAACAGACATCATTGTTGATTTCCCGATCTCCTTCTTTCAACCTGGTTTTAATAATCTCAAATGTACCAAAGATGACAACAGAATTGACAGCTAAAACGAGAAAAAACTGGTCGATTGCTCTATACGTTATGGGTTATGGGTACTGAACCTTAATACCTTTATTTCAAGGCATACATTGAGAGAGTCTGGAAGCCATGGGTGAATTTAAGATTTGAGACCAACTGAATTACCAAAATGGTTTTTCTCTTAAAGAGTCAATCCATCTAATAAATACATATTACGTTTATTACAAACCGGCCTAATTAATAAAAATATTCAGCCAATAAGGATCCGTTTGGCTTCAAATTTTAGTTGTGGTTTGCGTTTACAATGTGGGTGTCAAAATGTGGAAGAGGACGAGGAGGTGAAAAATTATAGCCACCAACTCATTCATTTTCTATTGTTGGAAGGGGATGATGCATAATTCGATCACGATTATGTTATCTAGTTGTATTAAGAATGGTTCAGCAGTGCAGCTGAAGGTGGTACACGGATCAAAATGAGGAATTTTCCTTATAAATAGTAGAGGTCTATGTTTCATAATTATTTTGGTATTTTGAAGAAAATGCTGGCCATACAATAAAGATAAACACGTGTCTATACAATAAAGATAAACACGTGTCTGCACATCCAACACAGCTAACATCCTGTACAAAATTATCCTTGATTTAATTTTAAAATCAGGGATCTGATGGGGATAAACTGATACACATCCTATTTTGACACGGTTAAGATAGGGAATACCAACACGGAAACCAAAAAAAAAAAACATAAAAATTGGTGCAAAGTTGCACTCTTTTGCTAGTGTTTTATAAAATGCATCCTTTTTAAGTTCTTTTTCTTGTGTTTCTCGTTTGTAACCTAATCCCACTAAATTACGTATATCTGGAATTACATGATAGTAAATTTATGTCTTGTTAGTTACATGATGTTTGATTAATCAATAATTAAAGAAGTACGTTATGTTTGCAGAGATACGGACCTGTGATCTCAACTATCCCCCAGCAACTTTCAAGGTTCCAATTCAATATGGTCCATTCCTAATTTTTACAAAAGCCCATTTCTTTGACGTTTGTGGTGTTGCTGCATGTCTGATGCTCATGTATAAAATTAATTTTTTTTTAGCGGATGATGTTTAGCTGACTCCTGCATTTGTAGTTGATGCATATGAACATGTTTTTGATCTTGTGCTTATTAAAGGAAATCAGCTTATGGATGTTTTCATGGGTTTATGTTAAACTGAATTTTGAAAACTTCACTACTTGCAAGCAGGCGTGTCAATGTTACGGGCATGAGCCCAGCTTGGATCTGCCATGTTAAATATGGAAACGAGTTTTGCTCTAACTATACATGTCCCAACTAGGCTCGAACCGGCTACTATTAGGGTGCGTGTATGGTTTTATCAAAACCCGAATCGGTTTAGGTTTGATTTGATCATTAGTTTTTCGTAACATCAAAATATGTTTGTTATATTGTTTGTTTGTTATATTTTTTGTTTGCATATAGATTTTTTTACTTGCTTTTGTTGTGAATTTGGCTACATTATCATCCAATTTGAATTTTTATTTAAACTGCTGGTATTATTTAAAGATAAATAGTATAAGTTCGGTATATGGGTATACTCAACGGGCTTGTAAAGTCGAATGGGTAGGATTTGGAGGTTCGGATTGGGCTTGGATCAAGGTTTTAAATGTCCGGATTAGGTCCCATTGACAGACCTGGGCTTGGGTTTCTTTCTTTTGGGTTTTAGTTTGCGGTTTAAACTAAAAACTAAACAATGTCTGAATCCAGTATTTTCCAGCTATTGACTTGTAAAGCAAATACGGGTTAAAAAGCAAAGAACATAAAAAAATTAAGTGCAAAAGGAATGTATGCTTCTATGGAAGCAATATCCATTATTTTTTGTACTAAATTTGGGATGGAAACGACGATAAAACTTTGCCAGCGATTTCACATGTGCTTTTATCATTTGATCTAATTTGCGATTGTAGACAAGGAGGACGCCATCATGGTGTTTGTCATAAATGCATGTCTCCTTTGCTAATAACACACTCCAGTATTGACAACAAAGTTTGACAAAATAAGAGTCTCACTTCATTTGTTGTGCATTTTTTAATGCGATCGTCCTATGCTGTCCTTTGGTTAGTTGTTGATCTCTACTATTCATACACAAATTGAATGAATATATTCAGAATTCAATAAACATCCTCCATGCAATCCTTCTTCTTTAAAACTTTTCCTTCCATTCTCACTAATTAAAAAATTCCTATGTTACCTAACGAGCAATGGAATATACGTCACCAATCACTGAAATGTTGCAATTGCTATGAATGACATTATCCATGTTTGTGCCCTCGCAAATGTCTACTGCAATGCAATAAAAAGGAATCGATTCATTAGTCCGTCGTTTAAGCTCTGTCTATATTACACATAGATACTTCTTCGAATTTTCCTATTTTGTAAGGTGTTATATCATGTGTAACTCGAGGGCTATGCCTCTACTAGTAAAAGAATAAAGAGCTATGGCTATACTAGCAAAAGCATAAAGAATGTACCGTTAAACTTGATATCCATTGTTCTTAGTTTCTTTGGGCTATCGCTGGTTTGTTCTCGGAACACAAAATCAATAACAAAGCATTAGTACTTTTTTCTTTTTCATTTGCCATAAAATAAAATATACAAATCCGTATCTGCACCAGTTTTAAGGTTGGCAGCCGCAAATGCTAGTATCCTAAAAATATAGAACAAATACGTAAGCTTGTGAGCTTTTATGCGAAAAAAGTTCAAATCCGTTCGCATCTGTACCTATAAAAACCTATAAAAGGAACAAACATATGATATCCAAAAAGGTTTTGTCAAGATTATAGTTTGTAACAAATGTATTTCAGTACAAGGTAATAGTTTATATCATACATATTTAATGCATATTAACTACTCAAAACTATTTATTATCATTGTTTTATTTTTATACCTCTATGTTCACTAACACTGAAAAAAATTTGCATTAATACAATTATTTTATATTTATGCTTCTTAATGTATCGATCGTCATAATATGATAAATATGTTTATATCCGTAAATGTGGACGTACGATATTCAAAAATAATTTAGGATGTGAAATATGTCATTATCAGATATCTCATTGACCTACACAGACGGTAGTCTAAGATGGTTACTCTCCAAGTATCATGATGGGCAGCTTTTGTATGTATTTATACAACCTGTGTCACAATCCATACATAAAAAGAAGTATGAAAATAAAAGGACTGTATCATGATACAAATATGACTGCCAGCCCACATATCCTGGGTTTCCGCTATCACTATGTTTCAAAATCTAATATTGGATGTAGTACATCAAATATCTTGAAGCTGTAGCATCCCCAACATATCTGGTGGGATGCATAAACTTAATAGTGTATATAGAAAGTTTATGGGGAGTGACAGACATTCAGCGTACAATGCATTTTTGTGCCGAATGGGCCTTGTAGATTTCATGATAGCTTTGGCTCTTGGTGCTCGATGAAGAAGTTTCCGAACAATTGCAAGGTCAGAGTGGTCAAAGAGAACCAAAGCTTTGGAAATGAGCGTTACGTGACTAAGATAAAAGCCGGCCCTAGGCCTACGCAAACAGGACAACGACCTAGGGCCCAATTTATAGGAAGACCAAACTTTATCGATATGTATTATACATATCATGGAGTTGCTAATAATGGAAAGAGGTTTTGCCAGCGAAGAGCAAGGTGATCTGGATCCAAGAAAAGATCCAGACTAGAGGTGGTATAAACTGGTAGATATGATGGAGACCATTCAAATAAATGAAGACAATCCTTCAAAGATGATCAAAATTGCATCATTGCTCAGTTATAAAATGAAAAGGAAGTTGTAAGGCTTTTGACGGCGAACAATGCGTTGAATTTTGACGACGCTATGGAGAATTGAAGTGATCGGAAGTAACTTGGTGACGAAAAAGACAGTTCATAAATCAGAGCTCGAAGGAGGAAGATATAGCGAAAGAAGGTAGAGTGTTGTGGTCAGCATCATGTGACAGACGTCTGTCATAATAGAATTTAGAATACGAGGCTTGTAACAGACGTTTGTCACATTGGGACTGACATATGTGATTTCAGGAAATGCTTTCTTAGAACTTATGACAGACGTCTGTCATAATGTGACAGACGTATGTGACGATTTTCAACCTATTTTCGGCTCGAACAATTTTGTAATGATTCTAAAGGGTTTCAAGGGGTAAATTGGGTTTTTTTTTCGGAAGGATGGTTTGCTATATAAGATATTTTTAAGATTTAAAGCAAGATGACTTAAGGATTCCAATGGTTTAATTAAGGGTTTTATCCTCCATTAACTAGGGTTTAGCAAAATCTAGTTTTCTTCAATTCTCTTCTCCACAAATCTAGTCTATTTAGATATTGATCATTGTAATCAATCTCTTGTACTCTTTCCATTGGTATCAATAAAGACTCTCTCTCAAAGTGTATGTACACTAACAAGACTTTAATAGAACGATTATAAATCAGTGTGTGATTTATTTTATCGTTATTGCTTTGTTTCTCTATTGCATGCTTGGTGACTGTGATTTTTTTGGATTGGATTGAGATCTGGATTGAGATATTGATTAGTTGTTTTTTCACATTTTACCACGATTTCGTTTTTCGTTGTACATTGAGGTTTTGGTTTGAGTGGTTTCGAGTTAGAATTCTCATAACATTTGGTATCAGAGCTTTTGGTGTTGGTAGGTGGTTGTAGAAATGCCAAAATCAAATACCACTCGGATGGTTCCTCAATGGTTAGTCTAAGTAGTGTAGCGCCGTATGTACGTGGATCGTATGCGACTTCGGGATCACAATTGGTTATAGACAAGTGGAATGATGATAATGATTTTAAACGGTGGTAATGGAAGATGAAAACGGTTCTTAGGCGGAATCGAGTGCATTGGGTAATGTTTGATACACATTTTTTGTCGTCGGATATTGCAAATGTTGAGAGAGAGAAAATGAAAAAGTGGACATTCACTACACTTCAACTTGCAATAGGAGAGAATATTATCTTCGAAATCAGTAGTGAGACTGCCGCTAAGGTTGTATGGGACAAATTGGAGGAGTTGTATATGAAAAAGTCACTAACTAATCATTTGATCTTGTTGCGAACGTTCTTCACCTATAAGATGAAGGAAGGTACTTCGCTAAAGGCGCGCTTGAATATCTTTGATGATTTGCTAATGAAGATGAAGGTGGTATATTTGAAGATTGAGGAAGAACAAAAGGCGATGATATTGTTGTGTTCTTTTTCGTACTATTGTAGGAGTTTCCTAAAATAGTTTGATCTATAGCTGGGATACTATGACTCTTGATGATGTCAAAACATGTCTTCTTAGTAAGAAGTTGCAGGATCAAATGAAGGATTTGGATGATTGAAATAATGGTGCTAGTACGGTCATGATTTATCTATGGAGAAGGAGAGATATGAGAAGAAAGGGAACCGAGAGCGTTCTAAATCAAGGAAGCCCGGTTGGAGAAGAAAGCCAAAGAAAAGAAATGCCGCTTTATTTGTAAGAAACCTGATCATTAGAAGAATGAGTGTCCGGACAAGAAGAAACAAAGAAGGAAGTAGCATCTTCATCCATAGCAGTGGAGAGTGGAGTAGGTAAGAGAGACGTAGATGTTTTGGCGGCGGTAGCATCAGATATTTCGGGTAGCGATTGGGTGCTCGATTCAAGGGCGTCTTATCATATGGCGCCGAATATAAATTTTTTTTCTTCTTAAGTAGACAAAGAAAGAAATTCAATTTTTATGGGTAATGGTGCTATTTTTAAATCAAAGGGTATTGGTTCCGTGCACATTCGGACGTTTGACGGAGTGGTTCGTACTCTCACTAATGTACACTATGTTCCGGGGCTTCAGAAGTCCCTTATCTCTTTGGCGCAGCTAGATTCTTCAGGATGTAAGATCACTGAGAGTGTTATCTTGTAGGTTTTGAAGGGTGTGTTTGTGGTGATGAAGGGTGCTAGGACTCATCGTATTTATTTGCTTCAAGGTGTGACCATAGAAGGTGAAACTTGTGTGTGAGTTTTTCTCATGGCTTGGATGCGACTAGGTTGTGGCATTTGAGGTTAGGTCATGTCTCCGAGAGGAATTTGGATATTCTTTGAGAGATGATCGATGGAGAAAGTTTCAAAAAATCAGAGTTTTCGAGTAATGAGTCATGAGGAAAGAAACAAAAGTTTCATTCGGTGAAGGAAATCATGATTCGAGAAGGGTTCTTGAGTATGTTAACTTGGATGTTTGGGGACCGTAATCGGTAGCTTCTTTGGAAGGAGCTCGCTATGATATTTCTTTCATAGATGATTTTTCACAGAAGGTATGGGTGTATGTAATGAAGGTCAAGTCGGAAGCATTTGCAAAATTAAAAGCATGGAAAGCTCTTATTGAGAATAAGAGTGGCAAGTCTTTGAAGGTTCTAAGGTCCGACGATTGCGGAGAGTATGTTTCCAAAGAGTTCTTGGAATTTGCAAACATTATGGTATTCAAAGGTATTTTACTACACCGAAAGATCCGTAGTTGAATGGTGTTGCTGAGGGGATGAATCATACTCTACTTAAGAAAGCTTGATGCTTGAGATTGATATTGAGTTTGTCTAAGGGATTTCGAACCGAAGCCTTGCCAACCGCATTGCATATTGTGAATCGAATTCTATGCTCGACTGTTGGTAAAAAAAATTCCGAAGGAAGTATGGAAAGGAAAGAGTATTGGCTTGAGCTATCGTCATGTGTTTGGTAATCCGGTTTTTGTGCATGATCCAAGAAATGATAAACTTGATCCTAGAGCTTTGAAGGGGATTTTGCTTGGTTATATGGATGGAGTAAAAGGCTATCGGGTATGGAATCTGGAAACGAAGAAGGTTATGAATCCTCGTCATGTTAATTTTGATGAGTCGGCTTTGTTCAAGAAGAATGAGAGCTAATCGGATGTTCCGAATTTGTGTCATGGTGAATTAAAGAAGAAGGAAGTTATTCCCACATTTCGTCCAAGGAGTAGAGTAGTTGAAGATGCTTGTGAGGAGGAAGCAGTTGATCTTACATCACATAATCCATTGGGTTTCTTTGTTAGTGTTGGTGATGTACATGATTCTAGAGAGGATTCGGTTCAAGGTGTAGCCGAAATGAGTTTGTAACTATCTGTAAATTTTGGTAATTAAAAATAGTTGATTTAATAAGATTTTTGTAACTAAAATATTAAAAAAAATAGAAATTGGTTATTTAATGTGGATGTAATAATTAATTTGAATGGTAAAGAATGTAATTTAAGCTAAATTATTGATAGATTGAAGGAGATTACAATAAATTGAAATAATGTAAATGTTGAATTTATGAATGAGGTATAATATAATGAATGGAAATTGAGTAAGACCAGGTCCTGTAAGTAATTGTAACTTTAGTCTGTAGACAATAAACTTATAAATGTAGTTAAAAGTGAATAGTGATAATTATTATGTGTTACATGTTTATTTAGTCCATTAAATTGAAATGAGAAGTCAATTTTTAATAAATATAAACAAAAGTTACATTAATGTGAAATGTAATACAATGTTTAGAAGTTGTTAAATTAGAGTCTTTTAAGGAATGAATGGTTAACTGGGTTTGTAGAGTAGTAATGGACTTAATAAAAAGATTTGGAATTGAATCAAATTTACGCATTGAAATTCAATCTCTAATAATTGGATCTATTGTAGTAAATGGAATTAAATATTACATTATTTGAAATTAAGATAAAATAGGAATATTAACGCACTATGGTATAAACCATGATAATTATACCGTATAATGAAATGGATTGAATAACTCGATGGAGTTAAGAATATGGATTTATTGGGAATTTAAAACTTATACTTTTTAAACTGGATAAATTAAAGTGTTTTACATGCAATAAATTTCTATACTTTAATTATATACATATTTTATATTTTTCTTATATCCATCTCTATTTTATCTTTCTATTTTTATTTATCTAGGCTTTTATTGTATTTATTGGAGTTTATTTGTGTATATTCTTTTATTTAATGGCTTGGAAACAAATTAATTAGACATACGTTACTTTGTTTAATTAGGCATATGTTACATTTGCTTTATTTCTTGCCTTTTATTTATCTATCTTGTAACGATCCCGGTTTTGAGTTAGAATTAAAATTTGTAATTAATATAAATTTTCGAATTCAGTTATGGATTGATTTGGGCTTTTTCCCAAATAAAATAAGATATTTGTTTGTTATTTAAATATATGTATATAAACTGATTTTAAATAGAATTTGAATTTGAAAATTCTATATTTTAAATTAATTGAAATTTGTTTTCTAATATATAATAAACATATGTAATATATATATATATATATATATATATATATATAATTTGAAAGTTGTATTGGAATTCAATATAGTAAATATATATATAATTTGAAAGTTGTATTGGAATTCAATATAGTAAATTTTCAAAAGATATTTGAAAGTTAAATTTTAATTTGATATAAATAATTAGATTTCGAACTCAATTTCTTATGAAGATGTAAATATAAACATATAGTTTTGGTATTTGTGAATTTTATAAACCTTTATTTATATGTATGTGAAATATATTTATAAAAGCTTATGTATATAAACATAAAAAAATGATGATAACTTTTGAAAGGTGTAAATTTATTATCATAAGGGTTTAAACAACATTTATAAATTTAATTAAGTAGAGGATTTAAACACAAAATGCTATATCTTAACAAGTGTAATAAAATTTACTCATATGAGTGACAAATATAAAATAAGTAATATGCAAAGATAAATAAGTGGCATTTAATTTTTTCTTTTAAATTAATTTTTATAATAACATGCATAAAGAAGAAATTAGTCTAAACTTCTCAAAACCTGAAAATAAAATTTCAAAACAAAGAAAAAGAGAAAAAATATATTTCAAATCAATTTCTCTAACCTGAAATTAAACTACATGATCGGAAGAGAACCTAAAACAAATTTAAAAAAACAAAACTTTAAAAACATCTCAACCAGAAGCAATTGATTCAAACATCATCAAGCTTCTACCTGATTTGGAGCAATTCAAAACAGCAAATGAAAACTTCAGTTCTCAAATTTAAAACTAAGATCAGATCAGCCACTTCTTTTTAAAATCTGCAACCTCGAAAACTAAAGATGGAAATTTGAAGTCATGCAATGGAAAACAAGAAGCCTGAAAGCAATTTAATAAAAATCCAGATCCAACTAGAAGATAAAGCAGATCAAATCACTAAAACAAGAATTCAGATCAATGGAATTACAGCAAACAATCAAATCTAGATCAGTAGAATTCTGTTCCTCTTTGGTATGTCAAAACACAGGTAAGCAAACTAATCTTTTTATTGACACTTTGTGATGTTGTGATGAATGCTTGATGATTGATGCTATGAAAATCTCTGGTATGAATAGAATGTATGTGTGTGTGTGTATATGTAATGAATGTGCATGCCTGTCTATGTACAGATAAATTTCTGTTTAGTAACAGGATAGTCAAAACTGAAGAAAAAAATTCATATCTCAGATTTTAAGTAGATTTAGGTAAGGATTTCTAAATGAAAGTTGATCATATTAGTATAATACTAATTCTGAAAATATTTTCGAATGTGTTTATGCATTAAACATTATAAAACTTTAGTATTATAGTGATGAACATTTATATCAGAAAATTCAAGTGTTATAATTTCTAGTTTCAGTTATATGATTGGATTCGTATTTGAAATCTATGAATTTTGATAATAATATTGGAATTTTTAAACATGAAATTGATGGGAATTTACGAGTAGATCAATATTGGGAGTTTTGGCATTTTCTAGCGATCGGCCATAAATTGGATAACGGGGTTCATGCTGAAGAAGGTTGGTGGTGTTGTGATCATGGGAAAAGTAAGAATCAAATTTATAAATGAACGATGCGATGGAACGAGTTCGAATTATGGTTTAAGCCCTGACTTTTGTTAACTGTGTTCTCGATGCTGTAACATCGTCCAGTTAGAATCGAACGGTATCGCACGTGGGAGAAAAGACTCGTGGGTTATCGAAGCACCTCTGGTGCGGCTGCGATGTTTCTGGTGGTTTGGATCGATAGGGCGAAGTGATTGGTTGATCGGTAATGGGTTCCAGGAAGAAGGAGATGGGCTCGAATTTGATTCCTAGTTGAATTCGACAATGAGTTGGTGATGATGGGGGGATGACTGGCGATTTGCTGAAGTCGGCGTTGATGATCGGAGCTACTCCGATCAAGTATGCATGGTGCACGAGATATCACTAATTTCTGGTGATGTTGGAATTTGAGGAAGAAGAAGAAATGCTCGAAGTAGTGCGCGTGAAAACACGGTGATAGCTCGAAGGAAGCATCGGGTTGGTGTGTGGGTTTGTCACAGTTTTAAAATTTAAAATAAAACAAAGTTTAAAATGAAAGAAACAGGAGTTACTCGAGGATGGACCCGAGAATTTTGGTGGTTGGCTCGGGTAAGTACTCGAGCTATCTTGGGTCTGGGTGATTATATGTATGACAGTTTTTAAATTTTAAAATAAATCAGGTTTTAATATTTAAATAAATCCAGTTTTGACTTGTTTTCTTAAATAAAATTTTAGTAAGTAATTGATACTCATTTAAGTGTTTGACTAAATGAGAGTTGTAGAATTGTTTTAACTTGAGTTTATATAAATATATAATTAATTAATTGATTAAGAAAATGTTTAATGGTTAATTAACTTAAAGTCTTTAGTTAATGTGATAATAAATAAATATTTTTCAAAGGTTTATTAAAGTAAGGTTTAAATGTTGTAATTAAGTAGTTAATTAAAGATAAAATGGGTTTATCTTTAAATTTAATTATGTTTTGGTAAATTAAAAATATAATTAAGTGATTAAATAAGAATAATTACTTTGTGTAATTACATTTAAAGCTAATTACTTTGGGTAATAAATTAGAGGCTAATTAATTTGATTAGTTAAGGAATAATTAATTTGAGTAAATTTAAAAAGATAATTAACTAATGAAGTTAATTGATTAATAATTACTGAAATGATAATTTCTTAAATAAGAATAAATGATTGAAAATTGATTTATCAAAATGATTAAAGGATAATTACTCAATGAACTAAATTTGTGATTTATTTATGGTAATTAGTTAAGAATAACTTGTTAAGGTAATTAATTAATTGGACAATTGAATAATTAAAGGATAATTAAATAGTTAAAGGTTAATTATTTATTGATTAAAGGCTGATTAATTTATAGTTAAAGTTTAATTAATTTATTAATTAATAAATGATTAAAAGATAATTAATCAAATGATTTGAAATTAATTAATGTTAATTAACCTGGATTAGTGAATAATCTAGTTTCAATTAATCAGATAATTGAATTTACCTTACTTATGGGTTTTAGGATTGTATTGAATGTTGAACTGTTTGATATCCCTGATATGTAATGTTTTGTACTATGAATTATTTTGGTGGGATCTGTGATGAATGTAATTTATTTATCTGTGATAGAATTTATATATTATCCGTGATTCTGTGAATGAAGATAAGTGTTATAGGAATATACCGCCTGTCGATATTGATATGATTAAATCCGTAATGATTGATGATGTTGCATTATTGTGTAAAACCCTGGACTACACCATACACACGCAAATATGGATTGCATAAGGAAATTGATTAAGTCACAGATTTTTAATGATTTTAAAAATTGAATTTTTGAATCCAAAATAGTTTTGGAAATGGAATTGAAAACTTTTGAAAGAAGTTTCAAAGATAAAAGTTATTTTAAATAACTTGATAAAATTTTGAAATTTAGATGATTTGATTTGAATTTGAATTTGAATTCAAAATTTGAAATTGAATTCTATGTTTGGAAATTATGGTTTAAAAGGTGATACAAGTTATAACTGTGTTTATATGGGTTTTAAACCATTTTGAAAGTATTGTTTTGGGAGCTTGAATTTAAAACCAAATTTTATACTTGAAGGACTTTAACTTGTGCAATGGTAATCAGATTTTTCTGAAACGAAAACTTATTGTTTTCATATAATAAAAGCTTTCATATAGGGAAAGAATTTCCAATTTGTGTTTAAGGGATTTCAAGTTTGAAATGAAATGGTTTTCCAAGTTACGAATGAATCTTTGGAAACGGGTTTGAAAACTATGAATTAAATCTTTGATTTAAAGATTGGATGAGTTAATCCGATTTGAAATGGGAATTGTTTTCGGTGAATGAGTCTTTGTGAAAAATGGGTGAACTTTGTGAAATGAATCTTTTCCTTTAAAGATTTGAAATGGTAATTTGTTTAAACCATTTGAAAGAAAGATTTTGGATTTTCAAGTTGTTACTTAACTGAAATCCCAATATCCATATGTTTTTAAAATATTGCGCTCGTTATTCGGTTTAGCCGGGAGAGGACCTTGTGTCATATAACTCATTCCAAATAGTGATACGACGTTATGGATTGAAATTGAAGACCGGTGGTGAAGACCGGGTGTCTTCGAGAATAATAAGATAACCTGTCGAATGACTTGCACCGAGTTGCTCCGGCATAGAGATCTCCATATGTGATGGGGAGTCCGATCGGGACTAAGGATGCCCTGATTTGCAAGGGCTTCTTTTGAAGTGCCTTCGGTTCTGTTCGAACACGGAACAGACTTGTATGGTTGTATGTCTGACATTACACTTTGATATATAAAACTGATCTCTATCAAATACATTTCTGTTTGGTGGTGGAGAATTTATTCTCTTAGCTTAACACCCCTCTCTGAGACGTACGAGCTCAGAGGTTATGTAGTTGATAGTTATCAGTGACATATTCCCAATTTGGTAGTGTGGCGTGCTGGATGCTGCGGTTTGTTGTTGATCATTTGTTGATCAAAGCATGACTTTTGTGTAAAGCATAGCTTTGTGGACGAGACTGCAACACGACCTCACACCCCGTAAATGGTCGAAACAGGAAAGATGCGCCAAGTTTATGAGGGTCGTGCCCTTTAGGGTGTGTCATTCCCTTCTTGAAAAGGGTAGTGTCGTGGTATGGATCCCAGATACTTAACTCATGTGGTCACTACAAATTTGTTACTTTTCGGTTGCTTTGTGGTTGTTGGTTGAGAGGCGCCTCAGATAAAGGTCGCAAACGACCGGGGGATGGCATGCTCGAGTAGTTGTTACCTAGTTAAAGAGGTAACCCGAACTTGTGTTGGCAGAGAGCCGGGTAGGTTCTCGGAATGTCCCTCCAGAGGCGTACTCATGTGGCAGTAGAAAGTTCCTTAGCCTGACCATTTGTTGGAAATTCAATCATCCAATACGAGCCTTGGACGGTTTTAGTTGTAGAACCTGCCATTTAACATGGTAGCTATAATAGGCATACTATAATGGTACGTATGCTGGCCAAGATTAATATTATACTTGCAAATGTTTTATGTACTATGCACTTATAATAATCAAAATGGTTTTCGCGTATCAAGCATTTTTGACTGTTATAAGGAGAAATCTCCTCCAAGTTTGCGCTTGCATTGTGTGTGTGGCGGAGGCCTTATGGTAGTTTCATTTTCCAAAAAGCATCGCGGTTTTCAATGTTTTAAATTCTTTTGTTGTTTGTTTTAAAGATAAACTATTTTTGTTTGCTCATGCCAGTCCTATGACTAACCTGCAGTTTATTGTTCCATTCCTAAACTCTGGGTGCCCACAATTTTCCACATGGGCAATATAGAGTTGGATTTTTCAGGTAGTCGAAGACTCAGCTTGTAGATATAGAGTCGATAGCATCCAACCTTTAGTTTTGGCAATCGCATTGGGATGGAGCTTGGTTCAGTTCAGTTGATGGTGGTTCGAGCTTGAAGTTTAGAGCTTTGGCTTTGGAGATTTGGTTTGGAGTTGCAGATTTTGGATTCCCGCTTTATCGAAAATCATCTTGAGTTATTTCTTCCGTTGTTATCATATTTCCGCTGTTGTATATTTGTCTTTGATACTGTTGTACCAGATATTGTATTCATTGTTATATCAATGATATTATTCATTTTCTTCCGCTGCGTTGTCATACTTAATGTGTTATAAGCTTTGGCGAAGCAGATTCGGTGTTTGAATCTGCGGCATTTGAATATAGGTGATATATTCGGTGCCGATTTTCGAAGGTCGAGTCAGGGTCGTTATAATTGGCATCAGAGCTGAAGGTTGAAACTTTAGCTCAGGAGTATAACACATTAGGTAACTCATTAGAGATAGGGTGAAGTATACCCTAGAATGAGTATATCCCTAAGATATCCGTTCGTATGCCTCGGTGAATTCTCTTACTTTCCACTGATAGTGAGCATGAGTGCAAGAAGAGGATGAGATAGGGGATAGGGAGTACCACTACAAATGGTCAATACCCTGCAACAACAACGGAGATATCGTTTTCTAATAATCTCCTTTGATCCAGTTTCAGTTCTTTGATGGCTTCGTGGCAACTACAGAAGGAGCTTCGGTGTGGTGATGGCCCTGCGAATCATTATAGATAAATTTCTATCTAGTATTCTCTTCATCAAATTTCTATCAGTTTTTCGTTTCAAACTTTAATGAATTTAAAATTCAATTTAAAATGAATTGGTAAAATAAAGTATAAAGAATTGTATCGATAAAACGATTTTGGTCAAAGCCAAAATTTGAAATTCTATTGTAATTTCTTGTGTAGATCGAAGCCCGATGGGGGACAAGTTTGCGTATACTTTGGGGTATTCCAATCTGGATTAGGTATCCATGAGTTGTTCTCTTGGGTCCAAATATATTCTACGAATGGTTAGTTATCCTTCAAACTAACCAATGCCTTGCATATTTCGTAGATCTGGTGATCCGAGTATCTTGTGTAATATCGAATGAGTTTGTTCTCATATTATTGATATTCTGATTTGGTAAGCCAAATGCAGAATAGATATTCAGTTGGACCTAGAAAACTGTTTCTGTATCTTTGTGTGTCCATCCTTTGTCTCCCTGACAAATTTCGAGGATGAAATTTTCTTAGGGGGAGTCTGTAACGATCACGGTTTTGGGTTAAAATTAAAATTTGTAATTAATATAAATTTTTGAATTTCATTATGGATTGATTTGGGTTTTTTCCCAAATAAAACAAAACATTTGTTTGTTATTTAAATATATGTATATAAATTGATTTTAAATAGAATTTAAATTTGAAAATTCTATATTTTAAATTAATTGAAATTTGTTTTCTAATATATAATAAGCATATGTAATATATATATATATATATATATATATATATATATATATAATTGAAAGTTGTATTGGAATTCAATATAATAAATTTTTAAAAGATATTTGAAAGTTAAATTTTAATTTGATATAAATAATTAGATTTCAAACTCAATTTCTTATGAAGATGTAAATATAAACATATAGTTTTGGTATTTGTGAATTTTATAAACCTTTATTTGTATGTATGTGAAATATATTTATAAAAGCATATGTATATAAACATAAAAAAATGATGATAACTTTTGAAAGGTGTAAATTTATTATTATAAGGTTTTAAACTAAATTTATAAATTTAATCAAGTTGAGGATTTAAACACAAAATGTTATATCTTAACAAGTGTAATAAAATTTACTCATGCGAGTGACAAATGTAAAATAAGTAATATGCAAAGATAAACAAGTGGCATTTAATTTTTTTCTTTTAAATTAAATTTTATAATAACATGCATAAAGAATAAATTAGTCTAAACTTCTCAAAACCTGAAAATAAAATTTCATAACAAAAAAAGAGAAAAAAAGTTTTAGATCAGTTTCTCAAACCTGAAACTAAACTACATGATCAGAAGAGAACCTGAAACAAATTAAAAAAAAAAACAAAATTGTAAAAACATCTCAACCTGAAGCAATTGATTCAAACATCATCAAGCTTCTACCTGATTTGGAGCAATTCAAAACAGCAAATGCAAACTTCAGTTCTCAAATTTAAACTAAGATCAGATCAGCAACTTCTTTTCAAAATCTTCAACCTGGAAAACTAAAGATGGAAACCTGAAGTCATGCAAAGGAAAACAAGAAGCCTGAAAGTAATTTAATAAAAATCCAGATCCAACTAGAAGGTAAAGCAGATCAAATCAACAAAACAAGAATTCAGATCAATGGAAATTACAGCAAATAATCAAATCCAGATCGATAGAATTCTGTTCCTCTCTGCTCTGTCAAAACACAGGTGAGCAATCTAATCCTTTTATTGATACTTTGTGATGTTGTGATGAATGCTTGATGATTGATGCTATGAAAATCTCTGGTATGAATATGAATGTGTGTGTATGTGTATATATGTAATGAATGTGCATGACTGTCTATGTACAGATAAATTTCAGTTTAGTAACATGGTAGCCAAAACTGAAGAAAAAAAATCATATCTCAGATTTTAAAGATTTAGGTAAGGATTTATAAATGAAAGTTGATCATATTTGTATAATGCTAATTCTGAAAATATTTTCGAATGTGTTTATGCAGTAAACATTCTAAAACTTTAGTATTACAGTGATAAACATTTATATCAGAAAATTCAAGTGTTATAATTTCTAGTTTCAGTTATATGATTGGATTCGTATTTGAAATCTATGAATTTTGGTAATAATATAGGAATTTTTAAACTTAAAATTGATGGGAATTTTCGAGTTGATCAATATTGGGAGTTTTCGCATTTTCTGGCGATCGGCCATAAATTGGATAACGGGGTTCATGCTGAAGAAGGTTGGAGGTGTTGTCATCACGAGAAAATACGAATCAAATTTATAAATGAACGATGCGATGGAACGAGGTTGAATTAGGGTTTAAGCCCTGACTTTTGTTAACTGTGTTCTCGATGCTGTAACATCGTCCAGTTAGAATCGAACGGTATCGCAAGTAGGGGAAAAGACTCGTGGGTTACCGAAGCACCTCTGGTGGCGGTGGCGTTGTTTCTGGTGGTCTGGATCGATAGGGCGAAGTGATTGGTTGATCAGTAATGGGTTCTAGGAAGAAGGAGATGAGCTCGAATTTGATTCCTAGTTTAATTTGACAATCTGTGGGTTGGTGATGATGGCGGGGATGATTGGCGATGTGCTGAAGTCGACGTTGATGATCGGAGTTACTCCGATCAAGTGTGAATGTGCATGAGATATCACCAATATCTGGTGATGTTGGAATTTGAAGAAGAAGTAGAAATGCTCGAAGTAGTGCTCGTAAAAACATGATGATGGCTCGAAGGAAGCACGGGTTGGTTTGTGGGTTTTTCACAGTTTTAAAATTTAAAATAAAACAAAGTTTAAAATGAAATAAATAGGAGTGACTCGGGGATGGATCCGAGAATTTTGGTGGTTGGCTCGAGTAAGTACTCGAGCTATCTTGGGTCTGGGTGATTATATGTATGACACATGTAACAGTTTTTAAATTTTAAAATAAATCAGGTTTTAATATTTAAATAAATCCAATTTTGACTTATTTTCTTAAATAAAATTTTTGTAAGTAATTGATACTCATTTAGGTGTTTGAATAAATGGGAGTTGTAAAATTGTTTTAACTTGAGTTTATTTAAATATATAATTAATTAATCGATTAAGAAAATGTTTAATTGTTAATTAACTTAAAGTCTTTAGTTAATGGGATAATAAATAAATCTTTTTCAACGGTTTATTAAAGTAAGGTTTAAATATTGTAATTAAGTAGTTAATTAAAGATAAAAAGGTTTTTATCTTTAAATTTAATTATGTTTTTGGTAAATTAAAAATATAATTAAGTGATTAAATAAGAATAATTACTTTGTGTAATTACATTTAAAGCTAATTACTTGGGGTAATAAATTGGAGGCTAATTAATTTGATTAGTTAAGGAATAATTAATTTGAGTAAATTTAAAAAGATAATTAACTAATGAAGTTAATTGATTAATAATTACTGAAAAGATAATTTCTTAATTAAGAATAAATGATTAAAAATTGATTTACCAAAATAATTAATGGATAATTACTCTATGAACTAAATTTGTGATTTATTTATAGTAATTAGTTAAGAATAATTTATTAAGGTCATTAATTAAAGGATTATTAAATAATTAAAGGTTAATTGTTTATTGATTAAAGGTTGATTAATTTATAATTAAAGGTTAATTAATTTATTAATTAATAAATGATTGAAAGATAATTAATCAAATGATTTGAAATTAATCAGTGTTAATTAACCTGGATTAGTGACTAATCTGGTTTCAATTAATCAGATAATTAAATTTACCTTACTTATGGGTGTTAGGATTGTACTGAATGTTGAACTGTTTGATAGCCTTGATATGTTATGCTTTGTACTATGAATTATTTTGGTGCGATCTGTGATGAATGTAATTTATTTATCTGTGATAGAATTTATATATTATCTGTGATTCTGTGAATGAAGATAAGCGTTATAGGAATATACATCTTATCGATACTGGTATGATTGAATCTGTAATGATTGATGATGTTGCACTATTGTGTAAAACCCCTGGACTACACCATACACACACAAATATCGATTGCATGAGGAAATTGGTTAAGTCATAAATTTTTAATGATTTTAAAAATTGAATTTTTGAATCCAAAATAGTTTTGGAAATGGAATTGAAAAATTTTGAAAGAAGTTCAAAGATAAAAGTATTTTAAATAACTTGATAAAATTTTGAAATTTAGATAATTTGATTTGAATTTGAATTCAAAATTTGAAATTGAATTCTATGTTTGGAAATTATGGTTTAAAAGGTGATACAAGTTATAACTGTGTTTATATGGGTTTTAAACCATTTTAAAAGTATTGTTTTCGGAGTTTGAATTTGAAACCAAATTTTATACTTGAAGGACATTAACTTGTGCAATGGTAATCAGATTTTTCTGAAATGAAAACATTTTGTTTTCAAAAATAAAAGCTTTTGTATAGGGAAAGAATTTCCAATTTGTGTTAAAGGGATTTCAAGTTTGAAATGAAACGGTTTTCCAAGTTATGAATGAATCTTTGGAAACGGGTTTGAAAACTATGAATTAAATCTTTGATTTAAAAATTGGATGAGTTAATCTGCTTTGAAATGGGAATTGTTTTTGGTGAATGAATCTTTGTGAAAAATGGATGAACTTTGTGAAAGGAATCTTTTCGTTTAAAGATTTGAAATGGTAATTTATTTAAACCATTTGAAAGAAAAGTTTTGGGTTTTAAAGTTGTGACTTAATTGAAATCCCAATATCCATATGTTTTTAAAATATTGCGCTCGTTATTCGGTTTAGCCGGAAGAGGACCTTGTGTCTTATAACCCATTTCGAATAGTGATACGACGTTATGGATTGAAATTGAAGACCGGTGGTGAAGTCCCTTCAAGAACGATAGGATAACCTATCGAATGACTATGCACTGAGTTGCTCCGGTATGGAGATCTCCATATGTGATGGGGAGTCCAATCGGGTTGAGGATTCCCGAATTTGCAAGGGCTTCTTTTGAAGTGCCTTCGGTTCTGTTCGAACCCGGAACGGACTTGTATGGTTGTATGTCTGACATTACACTTTGAGATATAAAACTGATCTCTATCAAATACATTTCTGTTTGGTGGTGGAGAATTTATTCTCTTAGCTTAACACTCATCTCTAAGACATATAAGCTCAGAGGTTATATAGTTGATAGTTATTAGTGATATATTCCCAATTTGGCAGTGTGGCATGCCGAGTGCTGCTGTGTGTTGTTGATCATTTGTTGATCAAAGCATGGCTTTTGTGTAAAGCGTAGCTTTGTGGACGAGACTGCATCAGGACCTCACACCCCAGAATTGGTCGAAACAGGAAAAATGCGGCAAGGTTATGAGGGTCGCGCCCTTTAGGGTATGTCACTCCCTTCTGGAAAAAGGTGGTGTCATGGTATGGAGTCCAGATACTTAACTTGTATGGTCATTGCAAATCTATCACTTTTTGATTGCTTTGTGGTTGTTGGTTGAGAGACGCCTTGGATAAAGGTCGCAAACGACCACAGAATGGCATGCTCGAGTAGTAGTTACCTAGTTAAAGAGGTAACCCGGTCTTGTGTTGGCAGAGAGCCGGGTAGGTTCTCGGGATGTCCCTCCAGAGGCGTACCCATGTGGCAGTAGGAAGTTCCTTAGCCTGACCATTTGTTGGAAACCCAATCATCCAATACGAGTCTTGTACGGTTTTAGTTGTAGAACCTTCCATTTAACATGGTAGCTATAGTAGGCATACTATAATGGTACGTATCCTGGCTATGATTAATATTATACTTGTAAATGTTTTTTGTACTATGCACTTATAATAATATCAAAATGGTTTTCGCGTATCAAGCATTTTTGACTGTCATAAGGAGAAATCTCTTTCAAGTTTGCGCTTGCATTGTGTGTGTGGCGGGAGGCCTTATGGCAGTTTCATCTTTCAAAAAGCATCCCGGTTTTCAATGTTTTAAATTCTTTTGTTATTTTTAAAGGTAAACTGTTTTTGTTTGCTCATACCAGTCCCATGACTGACCTGGAGTTTATTGTTCCGTTTCTAAACTCTGGGTGCCCATAATTTTCCACACGGGCAGTCTAGAGTTGGATTTTTCAGATAGTCGAATAGTCAGCTTGTAGATATAGATTCGATAGCATCCAGCCTTTAGTTTTGGCAATCGCATTGGGATGGAGCTTGGTCCAGTTCAGCTTGATGGTGGTTCGAGCTTGAAGTTTAGAGCTTTGGCTTTGGAGATTTGGTTTGGAGTTGCAGATTTTGGATTCATTCTTTATCGAAGATCATATTGGAGTTATTTCTTCCATTGTTATCATATTTCTGATGTTGTATATTTGTCTTTGATATTGTTGTATCAGATATTGTGTTCATTGTTGTATCAATGATATTATTCATTTTCTTCCGCTGTGTTGTTATACTTAATGTGTTATAAGCTCTGGCGAACCAATTCGACATTTGAATTTGCGGCATTTGAATATAGGTGATATATTCGGTGCCGATTTTCGAAGGTCGAGTTAGGGTCATTATATATCTATTTAATTACCTACCATAGCCATGTATTTTTTTTCTAGCTGTGAGAAATCATTCCACAAATCACATACAAGAAGATTTATTTCCCATTTCAAACTCCTCATTTTCATTTGCAATTAAGAATAAATATATACATTCCTTTCTCCTAAATTATGCCTTTTTCGTTTCCTAGCATTTACTTCTTTGCTTGCCTTCCAAACCACTCCATCTATTAGCTGTGAGAAACTTTACCTATTCACGTACAAAAATTTATTTCTCACTTATCATATTCATTCGCATTTAAGAATAGAATATATGCAAGTTTATTTCTCTTGAGCTTATGCCTTTTTATTTCCTATCATTTACTCCTCCTTAGCCATTTCTTTTTTTTCTTCCATCTTTAGCCGTGTATATCTTTTGATAGCTCACACACAAACAATTCTCAAAACTCCTCATTATCATTTGTATGAAGAAAAAAATACAGCAAGCTCTAATTATTCCATGGCTTCCTCTTCTTCTTTTTCTATTTTCTTTTCTCTTTTCTTTTGTTCTTCTTCAAGCATGGCTTGGTCTCCACCTATTGTCGACCACACCACCTCCTCCTCACCACCGAAGCCTAGCCGTGACCACCATGGAAGCATACATCACCAAAGTTGATAACAAACCTTAACCAAGCCATGTATTGATCACCTTGCTTTGATTTATCAAGGTTAGGTCATTTTATTTTCTATCTTTTCATTGTTTTTATCTATATTCTTTTGTATTGAATCACTGCTTATATATGTCATGTATTGTGTTGTTTACAAGTTCAGATCTGACTCTTCATCCACTCAAAAATTATAGTCGTGCTTTGTCGTGCCTTTTCGTGCTTTGTGGAGTTTGGATGTGTGTTTGATTTTGATTCTAGCTTTCAAAAAGGTGAAATTTTTCACTCTAGGCAACGTACTTTTATAATTGTGAAATGATTACAAGTGAATTGTAGAAATTATTATGCTATGTTCATACATGCCTGTGATTGATTATATGTTGTTAAATGTTATTTATATATTTGTTACATCATCTGTTAGGATATTATATGATATATTGTTATATTTATTTCCTTTTTATCATACTGCAAGTTTTCGATTACTATGGGTTGAAATGATACATACCCAAAGGGACTTTGGAATAAGAAAAATCACTACGGGCTGAAATAATAGGCTCGAGTGATTTTTATTGATTTTTGTTGTATTTATTTTTCTTGGGATTGCGGGTTTGAAATGGTAGAACCTGGATTTTTCTTTTTAAATTACGGATTGAAATGATACATATCTGTATCACTTGACCTAGGTTAGAAAATATTATACAGGCCCATGGTTAATATTTTTAAAGTAATATTTTCCTAAAAATTTATTAAGTATTTTGAAATTTTAGAATATATGGAATTTCAACTTAAAATTTGATTTAAAGAATTGAAATATAAAGAGATGTCGGTTTTTATAAGTTAAAATGTGATAAGCTGATTATTGGTTTAAAGTTTAATTTAAAAATATTTATTTGGTTTTAAATAGCAATTTAAATATTTTTATTTGCGATACTAAAGTTGATTAATATGGAATTTTAAAATCTAACCTGATAATTGCAATCAAACTTTAGTTTTGAAATGACTATGGTTGTATAATAAATGATGTATTTTGAATTGACACAATGAAATACAGTTTTTGATTAATACAAGAAACATGTAAAGTCTTACTTAATGAAAGAACATGTAAAGTTTTTAATTAATGCAAGAAACGTGTAAAGTTTTAATTAATGAAAGAAGCGTGTAAAGTCCTAATTAATGAGAGAACATGTAAAGTTTTTAATTAATGCAAGAAACATGTAAAGTTTTAATTAATGAAAGAAACGTGTAAGTTTTTAATTAATGAAAGAAACGTGTAAAGTCCTAATTAATGAGAGAACGTGTGAAGTTTTTAATTAATGCAAGAAACATGTAAAGTTTCAATTAATGAAAGAAACGTGTAAAATCCTAATTAATGAGAGAACATGTAAAATTTTAATTAATGCAAGAAACATGTAAAGTTTTAATTAATGAAAGAAACGTGTAAAGTCCTAATTAATGGAAGAAATATGTAAAGTTTTAATTAGTGTGGTATTGATTAAATTAATAAATGCTCTTTAATGTAGAAATGTAAATTAAAATGTACATTTTGATAATGTAAGTTTTAATTAGTATAATATTGATTAAATTGATAAATGCTCTTTATTGTAATAAATGTAAGTTAAAACGTACACTTGATATGTAAGTTGTAATTAATGTAAATGGCATATTTTAAATGATTAAATAATAAAGTTTATTTACTGTGACAACAATGTAAGTTAATAAAGTACTTTTAACTTAACATAAGAATTTCAGCTTTAAATTGTATATTACAGTAACAAAGTTTATTTAACCATAATGCTATGATAAAATGACTATGTTAAAATTTGTATGTATATAAATACTTTGGTTATATAAAATGTTAAAGTGGAAAGTATTACATTCCAAAAATGCTATGATTCCTAAGTATTGTGATTTTAAGCAGTATGAATTCTAAATGATAACATTTCTAAATTGTTAGGATTTCAAAGTATTATGGTTTCAGAGAGTTTGGTTTCAGAGTTGTTATAACTTGAAAGTAATATGGCTTTGGAAATGAAATTTTTGGAAATTGTATTTAGTTAAGAATTGTCTTTAAATATATAAATTTGAACTTATTGAAATTTAATATTTAATAATATGACTTATAAAGTGGTTTGGTTTAAGTTGATTTAAAACAATATTCCAAGTAGAAATAAATTGAAGGAAATGTTTAGTTATTTGCAATTTGAGTTTTATTTAAATGATAATGGATTTATTATGCAAATATTTCAAAACTAACTAATAGAAAATTGAATTGTTGAATCGTAATTACCAACCTTAGTTTTGAAATTGTTCAATATTTGAAGTTTGAAATATATCGATAATTTGAAATGGTTTATTAAGAACTAAATGGAGTTGAAGTTAATGATTTAAGATTTGATTAAGTTTGAATTTTGGAATTCGAGTTGATTTGGAATTAATTGGTAAATTTAAGGAAAACAATTTTATTTTATATACTATTTTAATATTTAAAATAGTTAAGTGGGAAGCATTATGATTTCTAAACTATGATTTCCAAAGTGTTATAATTTCAAACGTTTTGGTTTCGAAAGTGCTATAATTTTGGAAAATGCTTTGATTTTGGAAAAGGGATATATTTGAAATAAAAAAATGATATCATATTGATTTGAGTTTTGAAGTGGAAATTATATCGTATTTACATAGTTTTGAAATGGATATTATATTCTAGTTTTGAAGTATAATTATTTAGAAATATCCATGGGTTATAATAATGGTTGGTTGTTAAAGAGATAGGGATCGGATATGGGCATACTCTCTATCGATTCAAAAACCACTTTAACAACCGTGTAAGCGGTGGAGGTTCCAGAATGAAGTAGGATGGCGGCGGCATTCCTTTGAGGTAAATATGTGGACCCGGCTCACGTGAGTTGGCATAAGATGCTAAAATAGAAGCGATTGACGGGCTAATGAGATAGCACCTTTGATCGGACACATCCCTTCAATATTATACTTTGACTTTTGTATTGATTCGGTGGCTACTTTTGATTTTTTTGATCTGGCGATGTGGCTCGAGGTGGGCGGTAGCTGCGGCTATGCGTTAACACCGGCCCGAAAGCGTAATTGGTATATCTACCCTGTCATTGCCTAGTTGTGCCATGTCACCTATCCTAGCGCGCCTTGTACGAGTTTGATTTGTGTCGTACCTATGGAGTATCCTCTCGATCAGGAGGTATTACGGTACTGTATAGACTATTGTCACTATTACGTATTAAAGGCTATATGGTAACCTCTTAACGCTATTTAAAAGTAAGTTTATTTTATTATAGACATTATTATAATAGCGGAATATTACTACATAGTAAATAGTTTAAGGATCCATAGAGGATTGGCGGTCCCAAGTATCCTTTAAGTTACATGTACCTTTCTATTACGGTTCACTTGAGTTGGTTTACATTGTATAAGTATGTATGTCCTGACTCGAGTGTTTTGTGTTTTTGTTTATTTATTTTATTTTATATTTTCTTTCTGTTTTTAGACTCACCTCTGGAGTTGGAGCTTTACTTGGAAACCCAGCTATCTATTTCGCTTTCAGTTATCCAGTTGATTCTGGTTATTCAGTTGAGTCCAATGATGGATTCTGTTTGTAGTTGATATCATACTGGGACTTCTGTTGTATCTTGCTTAACTTTGATGTATATTTATATAGTAGCTTCATGAACTACTATTTCTCTACTTCCGCTGCATTTTATTACTCTGTGTCTTTGATCTGTGACTATTTATTTACTATTTATGCTGTGTTTTGCCAAATTTAAATTACAATTTGGCATTTTGAACAATTCAAGTCCGAGATGTGAGTATGTGAATGGTTGAAAATAGTGGGTCGTTACAGAGTTTGAGTGATGATATTGCTACTTGGGTGGGTCGATGTGCTATAAGGCCACCTGATAGATATGGTGATTGGAACCATCTTAGCTTTTGTGATAATTTGAACTATGCTCTTCATGTAATCCAGGATGAGCCTATGGTTCTCGATGACGTTATGGAGTCGAGTGATAGCTCAAAGTGGATTTGTGCCATAGAGGAAGAGATGCAATCGTTGCTGAAGAATCAAACTTGGGATTTGGTTCCACTTCCTAAAGCAAACCATGCTATCGGATGAAAATGGATATACAAGGTGAAGGACGATGGGAGATATAAAGCTAGACTAGTGGCTAAGGGGTTTGTCCAAAGGAAGGAAAAAGAGTATGATGAGATATTCGCATCGGTTGTGCGCCATACTTCAATCCAGATATTACTTGATATAGTTGCTAATCACAACTTAGTGTTGGAGCAACTTGATGTGAAAACCACCTTCTTGCACGGTGAGTTGGATGAAGACATCTACATGGAGCAACCAAAAGGTTTTGTTGTAGATGATAAGTTAAATTTGATTTTGCAAGTTAAAGAAACCACTATATGGTTTAAAGCAATAACCTAGACAATGCTACCAGAGATTTTATCATTTTATGTTTGAAATTGGTTTTAATAGAAGCGTCAATGATGCTTTTGTATATGCCAAGAGGTTGGAAAATGATTGTTGGATATATTTACTCTTGTATATGAACGACATGCTCATTGCTTCTAAGGATATGAATGAAATCATCAAGCTAAAATTGAGTTTGAAATCGGAATTCAAAATGAAGGACCTTGGAGAGTCAAAGAGGATATTGGGCATGGAAATAGAAATGGATCGAAAACATTTTAAGTTGAAATTGACTCAATAGGAATACATTGAGAAAGTGCTTTGTCGGTTTAGCATGGAGAATGCAAATGCGTCAAATACACCTTTACATTTGCATATGAAACTTTCTAGCAAGGGGTCACATATCTTAAATAAAGATAAGACTTATATGGAAAATGTGCCATATGCTAGTGCGGTTGGAAATTTAATGTATGCTGTGGTGTGTACAAGGCCCAATAGTGCAAATGCTATCGGGATGGTTAGTCGATATATAGATAATCTAGGGAAATCGCATTGGGGATGAACTGCAATTTGGTTGGTTATTGTGATTCGAACAACGTCGGTGATAGGGATCGAAGAAAATTGTGACGACCCAAAATTTTCGATCCCGAAAATTCCAGATAGTTACGAAAAAGAAGAAAGAGATAGAAGAAGAAGAACAGAAACACCAAACATCTCACATTCACAGCGGATAAAATATAATAATCAATAATAACAGTTTACAAAGGAATACTATATCTGTCGATTACATTTAATATACATCAGAGTTTCACATATATATAGTCACTGAATATTTACAAATATCATGTCTCAGATTAACAATAATATAAATACAGCGGATATACTCTATACGCTCTTGCCATCCAGCTCGCCTCCTGTGCTCCCGAACGTACCTATATGGAAATCTGCAATACTCGGTCTGACCCGAGCATTTACACCAAAGCAACACCCGGGCCAGGCTGGAAACCTGCGTGAGTAAACCCAACTAATATGGAATACCAAAACAATCAACTTATATAAACCCGGGTAACTTATATCAATTCACAAGCCACAATTTTTCTATAAATATCATCGATTTTCACCCATCAATTTCTAATTACCGAATTTAGACTAAATAGTCCAATTCACTTAAATCATTTCATTCCAGCCAATAGATTTTACGTAACTATCTATAAACATTTGAAGTGGTTTTCGGGTATTTTCTAATGCCCGACACCGGCTTCTTCGAGTTTCATGTCATTCTAACCCGAATTATCCAAAAGAAATACACAGCATTTCATATCAGAGAAATCAACTCATTCAAAGCATCCAATTATCAATCAATCATTTTTAAGCAAATTTTATCACTTCCAAATTAATTCATTTGATTCTAATTGAATTTCTAACCTCGATTACTTAGATTCCTTCATTTAACATTTATTGATTCCAAATCAATTAACAAATCAACCCTTTGATTCTTCTAAATTAGTCACCCTGGATTAATAATTTACAAATTACATTCAAGTAATTTTCCTTATTTAATTTCACGATTTTAATTCTTCTTAACCAAAGTCAAATAGCAATCTTAATTACTTACATGAATTCTTAATTTCTTATATTAATTAATTCTTCATAAGTCACTTATTATAAATTAATCAATTCCAATTTATCAACCTTTAATTATATCATAAATTATAAATTAATAATTTCAATTGTGTCTTAATTAATTCTTTTCATCTAACTTAATTACATTAATTAAACCACAGTATTAATCATACTTGATTTATCTCCAACTGAAATTATCTATCCTTTTATTTACTTCATTAGATGAATCAATTTATCTGTAATTAGCCGTCTTAATTAATCCCTTGATTAATTACACCAGTAATTATATTTTATTAATTTCATTAAGTAATTATTTATTTTCCATCAAATGATTATTCTGAATTACGTACACTTAATTGTTTAACTTAAAACCTAATTTATTAATTCAAACTCTTCATTACTAAATTAATTAACCCAATCATTAATTAATTAGAATTAAGTAAATTTTCCATTTTAATTACCCCACTAATTAAACGAATCACAAATCATTAAGCCTTTATCAACATTTAGGGTGAAATAATTTCTTATTTATGACTTAAGTTCAAAACAATTTAAAACTCCCCAATACTTCGAGTTAAGCAACAATTAACTCGAGAACCAAACAAAATCAAAATCAACAGATCATCAATTCACAGTGCACATTAAATCAATTCATAGTGCACATTAAATCAATTCAATCATTCAACCAAATATTTAAATTTAACCATTTAAATTTAAATAAAAATCCAACAGAATTGGATTTACTCACCTTTACTTTATTAGCATCCTTCCCCAAATCCAGCTTGTTTCTTCTCAAGTTTTGACCTTGTATAAATATTATATGATTTTATTAATATTCGAAATAAATAAAACAATCAATTGTCATTTATAAATTTTAAATCTAAACTAATAACTAAATTTTAAACAAATTTTCCTTTAATAAATATTTTAGTGGCTAGAATAATTAAATAAGTTTATTAAATAGACTAGTCACCATATTATATAATTTTTTTTCCTTTTCTTCTAAAATAACTAATGGCCTTGAAATATGAATATGTACATTTAATTTAATTTTCTTTATTTAAAACTACATGTATACTTAGAAAAATAATCCATAGATTTTAAAAATCCTAATTTTTATATATAATCCTTAATTTCTTACGTTAACTAATTTATCATATACTCGAATATCTTATTCATATATATATAGAAAATTTCCTTTATATATACTTACTGTAAATAAAATTTCAAAATCTCTTTTTTTTTACTGATTAAACGCAGAGACGAACAAAATTAACAAGCTATACCTTCAGCCTCGCAATCGATCTCCTCTCGCTGTCGCCACCTCGCCTCATCGCATCGCAAACGCCAAAAAGCCGCGGCCTCCCACCATCATCGCGACCCAAACCCGCGCTCGCCGCTGCTAAAACCCTAAACTCGGGATCCTGCCATCAAATTCCTCCTTCGCGCACGCGCGCGATTCCTTGTCGAGCTCCAGCCATCGCCACGACCCCCTTGACCTCCTGAACCCTAGGCGCCGTGACCACGAGCTCGATTGCCAATCCTCCCCCGCCGACACTCCTCGCGCTTGCCCTTCTTCCCATCGCGAATCGCTCGCGACCACACCTGATGCACGTCGTCACTAACTTATGCGACCGCTTTCATTCTTTTTAAAAAAAAATTAGGAACGAATGATTTCGATGTCGTTCGCTTGCTCTTGGTTGCTGTCGAACGATAGAGAGGCCATTATTTTTCTTTCTTTTTTCTAATTTGGGAATGAATTGAGGAAAAGGAAGGAGAGTTCGATTAGAAGAATGAAGGAAACCATTATTTAGTTTCTACGGATTCGATAATTTTTTTCTTCAATACGGTTAGATTTCTTTCGAGAATAAGGAGGGGGACGGAAATAAGATATAGGGTTGGGAAGCTTCTTAGGTACACGTTAGAAAAAATATCTCTGACAATTGTACTTCAAATTTTATTAAATAATAAAACTTATAAAATGTCTCGTTAAGCATAACGCGAAATTTCGAACACCGAATCAGACATGCTGACAGATGCTTATAAGATTTTACCCGCATTCCGAACACAATGGAACATGTTTCGGAGGCTAATTTGATCGTATGCGCAAGTTACGGAAATAAACGATTAAATTTAAATTGAATCGATTAAAATAGTTCTGAGCGTTTCGAGATGCCAAGGTCAACTGACAACTCCGATTGCTACGAAAATTGAAATCCGATAAGAACTAACTATTACAGATCCAATGGAACTGGTTTCGTCAAATTCCGAGACTATGTCTCGGAAGACTATTTTTAAATATCGATTTAAACGAAATATTATTAAAGTTGAACAAATCACCTTTAATTTAAATTTCAACCATTCTATTATCTTCAGTATCACCATTATAAATTTTATAAGCCTTCAAATTATTTTAAACAGGCTTAGAAATTTCAGATTCAACAATTTACCCAATTTCAAGTATTAAATTCAAAATTTAACTATATAATTCAATAAATTTAATTACCAAGTAAATATTGATATCTTGAATTCAGGTTAAACTTAACTTTTGAATATTTTAAAATCAATTAAATATTCCAATTTAAATTGTTAGAAATTCTGGGTCGTCACATTCCTCCCCCCTTAAAGAATTTTGTCCCCGAAATTACTAGTTAGGAAGAATGGACCAATATCCGTTTACCTTTTCTCCAAAAACTCACAATTCAACACCCTACCAACTATCCTTTTATTAATGACTCACTGTCACCTTAACTAACCTTCCAAAATCTTTTATAGTCTCAAATACTACCATTTTGTTCGATCATCTATATTTCAATTTAAAAGCAACTTTGGAATTATCAAAATTTTCTTAAAATTTTTCTAACTCTCTAAATTTCCGAATTTTTTTGCCAGCGTCTCCTTTGCGCGGCTAGCTCGGTACAACTACAAAAGACCTCTACGGGCTCCCAAATTTCAAAAGAAAACAAAAGCCAAGTGGCTACATCAAAATCCCAATCCAATTTCATCTAGAAATTTAAATACGTACCTTTTTGTCGGGCAATACAAATTTGTCTTTTGGAATCAAATCCAATTTTCTTTTCCCCTTTTAATACCTGCATATCTTGTTTAGCAACAATATTAAATCGAAACTTTACAAATCATTTTATACATTCTCTTATATAGGTTTTCATATTTATTTCAATTTAGTTTTTCCCATTTCCATATGATTTCAATTTGTCTTCACTTCTGAATACAAAATTTTATCTTTCAAGTATAACCGATTCATATTGGTTTCATTTACTAATTTACGTTAATTTCTAATTTGAAATCGTTTTGTTGTTAACAAAAATTTTCAAAAATTTTCCAACTCCCAAATTTTCGAATTTTTTTGGCAGAGTCTCCTTTGTATGGAGGAGCTTTTGCAATTTGACAAGAGATATAAATATATATACATCGACCCACCCGGTCGAAAAAAGCAAAAACAGTTCATATTTCCTATTTTTATTGCATAGGCATACCTTATTTAGCATTTTAAGCAAGCGGCTTATTTATTCTAACAAATAGCGCAACCAAATCCAGCCAAATGGCTTCCCAGTACCTGTACTTACTCAAATTAAATATGTAAGTGTCATATATAGAGAATTTATGAGCATTTCACTTACTTTAATAGCAAATCACAAGCATTACAAAAGCATCAAACACCAAACGCTTACCATAAACGATTTATATGATTCAAAGCCAATCCAATTGCTTTCAACCAAATTTATATGCCATTTCATTCAATTTTAATGGTTTACAACGCGATTGCTTACATTCCATTGATTTTTAATCCAAACAAGCTCATATTCACTTCAAATGATTCAGAATCAATTTTATTTAATCCCTATCAACTCATAGTATTTTAATTACTTTTATTTACGCCAAACAACAATTATTGTTATGCAATTTCGACGATATTCGCTTAATAAAGTATCTATTTTAGTTAATAACTATTTCAAATTAATTTCAACTCATTCTGAATTTAATTCCATTTCATTTCTAATTTATTAACCAACCATTTATTTAGATCCACACATTCCATTCTTGTATACTTCTAACCATTCCCAAATTAATTCCATCCAAGCTTTTATTTAATGGGATTTCACTCTTATTCGAAGCCAAGCTTCCATAAATTTTATACTTAAATCAATTTACTTTAGTTTATTCCGACATCAAACTTAAGTTTGCTTCTATTTGATTCTCATTTAAGCAACTTCCATTAAATTCAGTTAGCCCATCCATTTTAAATTTTAATTTCAAATTCACCTCCTCAATTTATCAAAATAATATCCAAGTACGTACTTAACTTATTTATACTTCAAATTAATATACCACAAAATTTAAGTTCAGTCTGATAATCCAATTCCAGTCACAACTTGATTTAGTTTTTTTTTTCAATCAGACTTCATCCAGTTATTATTTAATTCAATTAACCCATTTTAAAAATTTTCATTTACTTACTTAATTCATTTTTGAATTTATTTTATTAATACAAGGTCATTCTCAATTTATTCTATTCACTTGGGTTTTGTTTTGCAACTCAAACCATTTCTATTATAATCACTTCTCTTATATCCAATTTACTTGCAAATTTCATCGAATATTATTCAAATCACCCTTGAATTTATTTATAATTCAAACCATCGCATTTTCCAATCCAACTCTATTTTATTTTTATTTTACAACATTTCCTCTTTTTAATTCATTATCAAATCCAAGTCGAATTCTATCTACAATTCCCATTCATTACCAAACTCCATTATTAATTTACAATCCATTTATTTACCAAAGTTGAATTTTATTAGCATACTCAATCAAATAATTACTTAGCCAATTAGCTTACTTTCAACTTCTAAATCAATATTCGATTTTAATTACAAAATCACTTCATTTAAAAATTCCAGTTTGGATTTCCTTGATTTTCCAAAATTCCAACATCTTTATTTAAAAATTTTAGAAATGCTTTTAAAATTCATATCATACTATTAAAATAACTCTTTATAAAAATACTTTTTATAACTCGATGTCTCAACCAGTCCATCCTTATTCTCATAGAAATTCAGTCATACGTTGATCAGGCGTAGGACTGAAAATCTATAAGTACTTGGTAAAACTTGTTTTTAACACCCAGTGAAAATACTTGGAAAATAGTTTTATTGAAAATATTGAAAGCATTTTGAAATAGAGAAAATATCTTTGGTGAGAATGCTCTGGAAATCATCACCCCCATCCATGGTCACAGTTGCATCTAGGGTTACAATGCCATCGCAGCAAAAATCCATGTAACTGCAGGCTTTCCGCGGCCTCCCGATTACGCCATGGATCCCATATAACAGATCATACTTACATCCAGGGTTACGTTGCCTTCACAGCAAAAGTCCATGCAACTGCAGGCTCTCAATGGCCTCTGATTTTCGCTGTCGAAATGAAACCTCTCCACTCCTACATAGGTCGCAGTCTGCCGATATAAAATCAAACGCAGACTGTTGGCTCTCAGCGGCACACACGACTTTCGCTATGTTATACCATAGGTCGCAGTCTACCGATATAAAATCAAACGCAGACTGTTGGCTCTCAGCGGCACACACGACTTTTGCTATGGTATACACTACTCATAATCACCAGGAACTTGTTTTGTCCGGACTCCTCACAGGATCAACTTTAGAACCCCCCCTTGGGGCTCAAGGCAGCACCACCCGGTGGCACGCTTGAGAAGTTCATTCCAAGGGAGCGCCTTTTTCCCTAGAGCCATCATCAAAACATTTTATACTATACATATAGTATCTTTCAAATCATACACCTAGTATGATCTCATACAAAGCTCCTTTACACAAAATCGATTATCCCAAAATCGATAATTCTCAAACTAGGCTTTTCAAATTTCAATATTGATTTTTCCCCAAAAATCAAAAGCCTTTCCAAATCCAAAGGTTCCCAAAACCTTTTTCAAAATCCTCATAAGATCCTTTATATATATATTCAGATATATATGAAATTTAAAAACTTTGGATCTTTTCAAACTTGTATAAAACTCCTTTATACTTCAAACATTTCAAAAACATTTTTCTTCCAGCAATAAATTCAACAAGGGGAGATTTATCTTATATAACAAAGATATAAAACTTTATTTATTCAAAACCAAATATCCCAATTTAATTTCTCTTTCCAATATCAATTTCATCCAAATCCGTACGATATACACATATCATCCGTACGCTATACCAATCTGATAGCTCACTCGATCACACAATTTCACTTTCGAACTAGTATCGTCCACCCGACTTCCTAGTGCGGACACAGATCTGGTTTCTTGATTAGAAACCGTCATTCTCCTTACATAGCCATAACTACGACAGAGAATATCCAGAACCAATCAAGAATCCATATCCAGGTTCGCCGTTGAAAATCGAGTGAAAAATCCCAACTCGGATCGATATAATATCTCGAAATTCTGTGCTCGAATCTGGATCAAATCTCTATGCGAATAGAATAATATACGTACATCCTACGTATTGAACTTCATTGATTATTAGCTAAATTAATTTCCTTTCTATTCACATTCCCTTTAATTTCCATTCACTTATTTACAATCGCTTCACTTCCATTGAATTTTCACTTCAATTCTTATCGTGGTTGGGTATTTAATCAATAACAGTTTGAACTCCGACCAGTTTATATTTAGAAATAAGCTTGAAAATTTTAAAAATAGATAAGTAGTTGAAAATAATTGTTAGTTTGCAAAATAACTATAAAATAGGTAACTAATTGTAAAATAGTCGAAAAATAGTTGAATAGTTTCAGGAATTTTAGGTAATTGAAAAATAGTAATTTATTTGTAAAATAGTTGAAAAATAGTAATTAGCTTATAAAACAGTTGAAAAATAGTTAAATAGCTTCAAAAATAATTGTAAACAAGTATAAAATAATTTGGCTTTAAGAAAGAAAGGTTGTATATATTTAATAACTTAGAAAAAAAATAAGTTTATATGAAAACAATTTATATTGAAAATAGTCAAGAGTCAAACTGTTCACTTCCCCAACTAATTTCCATTTAAATTGACCCAATTCCAATTCAAATAACTCCAAATTCCATTGGACTTGATTTATTCCCAATTCAAGTTGAATCAATCTTGATTCCTTTCCCAATTTAAATCAAATTCCATTTGATTTAATTTTGTTCAACTTTAATTATAATTTCAAATTATTCCCATTAATTTGAATTTTTAACAACTGGACCCATTTCAAATTCAAATTATTTCAACATAATCCAATCCAAATTCCCATTTAAATTATTAAACTTATACATCTTCAATCACCAATCCAATTAATTCAAACCAAATTAAATTTTGAACTGAATCAATTTCTATCTTGAATTTAAACTATCTCGAATTATGTAAATTCGAGTTAAATTCTCAAAGGTTGGTTTAACTCTTTAAACCAAATTAACCTTTATTAAAAGTTTTTAATCAATTCAATTTCTGAGTTCAATTCTCAAAATTCCATTTTAAATTATCTTTACTTATATATTTCAAGATTCAAATAAGAGCTCAATACAATTTTATTTGTTTTCAAAATTTAATTTATTATCAAATTTTATCTTCCAGTTTGAAGCCAGTTCTTAAACAAGTTTATTTTACAATTCAATTATTCAAATTTATTTTATTTATACAATACCATTCTCAATTTAAAGATTTTTATAAACAATAGGATGATATCATCCAATTTATTTTGAAACGTCCATCCATTTTCAATTTTTAAATCTCAAACCCGTTTTGAGATCACACAAATTCCCAGTTCAAATCAACCAATTAACTTTCCAAGTTAAATTCTAATTTCATCTTGAAATTTCCAATTCTGGTTGCTTTTTCTACACTTATTTAACTTCCCAAAGTTAAATTCCAATTCAAGACTTCAATTTGGTTGTATATTACTTCTAAATTTTCATTTCAATAAATTTAGCAACCAATCACTTTAATATTTATTAGAAGGAAATATTGCTTTATATATCAAAATATATTTTATATAAAATCATTTAAAATCTTTATATAAGAAAATAACAAGTACGCTCTCATATATATATATATATATATATATATATATATATATATATATTCTCAACTCATTCTAGAGTACTACAGACTCTATTAAATGAGTAATCCCTACCAGAGCCAAGGTTCTCACTTAACCTTTCTGCTCTGATACCAAATGTAACGACCCAAAATTTTCGATCCCGAAAATTCCAGATAATTACGAAAAAGAAGAAAGAGATAGAAGAAGAAGAACAGAAACACCAAACATCTCACACTCGCAGCGGATAAAATATAATAATCAATAATAACAGTTTACAAAGGAATAATATATCTGTCTATTACATTTAATATACATCAGAGTTTCACATATATACAGTCACTGAATATTTACAATTATCATGTCTCAGATTAACAATAATATAAATACAACGGATATACTCTATACGCTCTGGCCATCCAGCTCGCCTCCTGAGCTCCCGAACGTACCTACCTGGAAATCTGTAATACTCGGTTTGACCTGAGCATTACACCAAAGTAATACCCAGGTCAGGCTAGAAACCAGCGTCAGTAAACTCAACTAACATGGAATACCAAAACAATCAACTTATATAAACCCGGGTAACTTATATCAATTCACAAGCCATAATTTTTCTATAAACATCACCGATTTTCACCCATCAATTTCTAATTTCCGAATTTAGACTAAATAGTCCAATTCACTTAAATCATTTCATTCCAGCCAATAGATTTTACATAACCATCTATAAACATTTGAAGTGGTTTTCGGGTATTTTCTAATGCCCGACACCGGCCTCTTCAAGTTTCATGTCATTCTAGCCCGAATTATCCAAATGAAATACACAACATTTCATATCAGAGATATCAACTCATTCAAAGCATCCAATTATCAATCAATCATTTTTAAGCAAATTTTATCACTTCCAAATTAATTCATTTGATTCTAATTGAATTTCTAACCTCGATTACTTAGATTCCTTCATTTAACATTTATTGATTCCAAATCAATTAACAAATCAACCCTTTGATTCTTCTAAATTAATCACCCTGGATTAATAATTTACAAATTACATTCAAGTAATTATCCTTATTTAATTTCACGATTTTAATTCTTCTTAACCAAAGTCAAATAGCAATCTTAATTACTTACATGAATTCTTAATTTCTTATATTAATTAATTCTTCATAAGTCACTTATTATAAATTAATCAATTCGAATTTTTCAACCTTTAATTATATCATAAATTATAAATTAATAATTTCAATTGTGTTTTAATTAATTCTTTTCATCTAAATTAATTACATTAATTAAACCACAGTATTGATCATACTTGATTTCTCTCCAACTGAAATTATCTATCCTTTTATTTACTTCATTAGATGAATCAATTTATCTGTTATTAGCCGTCTTAATTAATCCCTTGATTAATTACACCTGTAATTATATTTTATTAATTTCATCAAGTTATTATTTATTTGCCATCAAATGATTATTCTGAATAACTTACACTTAATTATTTAACTTAAACCCTAATTTATTAATTCAAACTCTTCATTACTAAATTAATTAACCCAATCATTAATTAATTAGAATTAAGTAAATTTTCCATTTTAATTACCCCACTAATTAAACGAATCACAAATCAATAAGCCTTTATCAACATTTAGGGTGAAACATTTCCTTATTTATGGCTTAAGTTCAAAACAATTTAAAACTCCCCAATACTTCGAGTTAAGCAAAAATTAACTCGAGAACCAATCAAAATCAAAATCAACAGATCATCAATTCACAGTGCACATTAAATCAATTCAATCATTCAACCAAATATTTAAATTTAACCATTTAAATTTAAATAAAAATCCAACAGAGTCGGATTTACTTACCTTTACTTTGTTAGCATCCATTCCCAAATCCAGCTTGTTTCTTCTCAAGTTTTGACCTTGTATAAATATTATATGATTTTATTAATATTCGAAATAAATCGAACAATCAATTGTTATTTTTAAATTTTAAATCTAAACTAATAACTAAATTTTAAACAAATTTTCCTTTAATAAATATTTTAGTGGCTAGAATAATTAAATAAGTTTACTAAATAGACTAGTCACCATATTATATAATTTTTTTTCTTTTCTTCTAAAATAACTAATGGCCTTGAAATATGAATATGTATATTTTATTTAATTTTCTTTATTTAAAAATACATGTATACTTAGAAAAATAATCCATAGATTTTCAAAATCCTAATTTTTATATATAATCCTTAATTTCTTACGTTAACTAATTTCTCATATACTCGAATATCTTATTCATACATATATATATATATATAGAAAATTTCCTTTACATATACTTACTGTAAATAAAATTTCAAAATCTCTTTTTTTTACTGATTAAACACAGAGACGAACAAAACTAACAAGCTATACCTTCAGCCTCGCAATCGATCTCCTCTAGCTGTCGCCACCTCGCCTCATCGCATCGCGAACGCCAAAATGCCGTGGCCTCCCACCTTCATCGCGGCCCAAACCCGTGCTTGCCGCTGCTAAAACCCTAAACTCGGGCTCCTGCCATCAAATTCGTCCTTCGCGCACGCGCGCGATTCCTTGTCGAGCTCCAGCCATCGCCACGACCCCCTTGACCTCCTGAACCCTAAGCGCCATGACCACGAGCTCGAGTGCCAATCCCCTGCCGACACTCCTCGTGCTTGCCCTTCCTCCCATCGCGAATCGCTCGCGACCACACCTGATGCGCGTCGTCACCAACTTACGCGACCGTTTCCATTCTTTCTTTTTTTAATTAGGAACGAACGATTTCGATGTCATTCGCTTGCTCTTGGTTGCTGTCGAATGATAGAGAGGCCATTATTTTTCTTTCTTTTTTCTAATTTGGTAATGAATTGAGGAGAAGGAAGGCGAGTTCAATTAGAAGAATGAATGAAACCATTATTTATTTTCTACGGATTCGATAAATTTTATTTTTTTCGATACGGTTAGATTTCTTTCGAGAATAAGGAGGGGGACGGAAATAAGATATAGGGTTGGGAAGCTTCTTGGGTACGCGTTAGAAAAAATATCTATGACAATTGTACTTCAAATTTTATTAAATAATAAAACTTATAAAATGTCTCGTTAAGCATAACGTGAAATTCCGAACCCCAAATCAGACATGCCAACAGATGCTTATAAGGTTTTACCCGCATTTCGAACACAATGGAACGTGTTTCGGATGCTAATTTGATCGTACGCACGAGTTACGAAAATAAACGATCAAATTTAAATTGAATCGATTAAAATAGTTCTGAGCGTTTCGAGCTGCCAAGGTCAAATGACAACTCCGATTGCTACGAAATTTAAATCCGATAATAACTAACTATTATGGATCCAATGGAACTGGTTTCGTCAAATTCCGAGACTGTGCCTCGGAAGGCTATTTTTAAATATCGATTTAAACGATATATTATTAAAGTGAACAAATCACCTTTAATTTAAATTTCAACCATTCTATTATCTTCAGCATCACCATTATAAATTTTCAAGCCTTTAAATTATTTTAAACAGGCTTAGAAATTTCAGATTCAACAATTTACCCAATTTCAATTATTAAATTCAATATTTAACTATATAATTCAATAAATTTAATTACCAAGTAAATATTGATATCTTGATTCAAGTTAAAATTAATTTTTGAATATTTTAAAATCAATTAAATATCCCAATTTAAATTGTTAGAAATTCCGGGTCGTCACAAAAATCAACTTCCAGATATGTTTTCACAGTTGGTGATATGGTGATAAGTTGGATGTTGAGATTGTACACCGTAGTTGCTTTATCCACTATGGAGGCGGTTGTTGGTAACTGCGGTGGACGCGGCAAAGGCGGCACTTTATTTGAGGCAATTGTTATGTGATTTGGGATTTGAAAATGATAACATTGATGTTTGACCTGATAGATAGGTTGCTATTCACTTGGCGGAGAATTTGGTGTTCAACTCATGGACTGAGCATATTGAAGTAAGAGAGTCATTTTAGTAGCCATGGATGAAGATAAGCAAGTATATCTTCGAAATGTGCACATAAAGATAACACAGAATATATGTTCTCTAAGGCATTGCCGGTTGGGAAGTTTGAGCATTTCTCAAATTAGACTTACTTGTTGAAGTGCTAGGTGCCATAGGGCGGCACAGTTGAGGAAAGAGCTTGGTTATCGATGATGAAAAGTATCGGTGAGAGATTGTGGTTCTATCTTCTTGGTGAGTACTAGTTTACACTCCTTAGTGCTTTTGTTTTGTGGTGAGAAACGGTTTTGGATTTGGGTGCTTTCAACACTTCGTTAGTGCGTGGGGGCTTTTCCCGAGCTCGTTGATGGAGTGCAATGGGCGGTGGCTTTGCCAAAGCTCATTGAGAAAGCATTCAAACTTATTTGTTTAGAGATAGAAGTAGTGATAGTTTGGTACCATCTGTTATTGGTGATGGAGATTGATATAATGCTAATGTGGAGTGTTGAATTTTAGCGACACTATATGGAGAATTGAAATGGTCGAAAGTATTTTAGTGATGGAGAAGATGGCTCGCAAATCAAAGCTCGAAGGAGGAAGATATGGCGAAGAAGGTGGAGTGTTGTGGTCAGCATCAGGCGACAGACGTCTTTCATAAAGTGACAAATGTTTGTCATAGTAGGATTTGGAATCCGAGGCTTGGGACAGTGGTCTGTCACTTTAGGACAGACGTCTTTGGTTTCAAGAAATGCTTTCCTGAAACTTATGACAACTGTCTGTCATAATGTGACAGACGTCTGTGATGACTTTCAGCCTATTTTCGGTTAGGGCAGTTTAGTGATGATTTGTGAAGGGATTCAAGGGGAAATAGGGTATTTTTCATGGAAGGATGGTTCGCTATATAAGCTATTTTCAGGATTCAAAGCAAGATGATTTAAGGATTCCAAGGGTTTGATTAAGAGTTTTATCCTCCATTGAATAGGGTTTAGAAAAACCTAGTTTTCTTCAATTCTCTTCTCCATAAATCTATTCTATTTGAACATTGATCATAATATTTAATCACTTATACTCTACTAATTGGTATTAATAAAGGCTCTCTCATAGTGGATGTGCACTAACAAGACGTTAGTGGAACTACTATAAATTAGCATATGATTTATTTTATCTTGTTTCTCTATGTTTGGTCATTGTGATTGTTTTTGGATTAGATTGAGATTTGAATTAAGATATTGATTGGTTGTTTTTTCACTTCTTACCACGATCTTTTTTTTACTGTGCTTAGGGGTTTTGATTTGAGTGGTCTCGAGTTAGAATTCCCGTGACACGGTGATGTACTCGCGTTGACTCATTTCGATATATATGGGACTTCATGTGAATTTTCATTCCACGTATTGAATATCAACCCCAAAGATCTCCTGGTAAGGTAGAAAAAGGTAATACAGAACCAACGAGATCAAATGCGTTAAAGGAAAAAGTGCACAAGTTGTCGGTGAACAATTTTATTCTTGCAATTCGCTATCCGGACTCGATAATAAATCCCATTTTGGTTAGAAAGTCTAATGGAAAGTGGTAGACATGTATTGATTATTCAAATCTAAATGATGCATGCTTGAAAGATTGCTTTCATGTTCCATGGATTGACCAGTTCATGGATACTAGTGTTGGACTTGAATTATTGTCACTAATGAATCCATACTCCGACTGTAATCAGATTGCTTCACATGCCCCCAATCTAGAACATACCAGTTTTATTGCTGACTTGGAACTGTATTATTACAAGGCCATGTCGCTAAGTTTAAAGAATGTAGGAGCTAGTTACTAGTTTTCTTGTGCATTTAAAGAAAATCAGACTATGGATATTATCATGAGTTTACGTTAAGCTGAGTTTTGAAAAATTTGCTGATATGATTACCCACAAGTAGGCATGTCAATAATACGAGTTTCTTTCGTGCCCAATTTGAACCCGCCATGCTAACATGGAAATGGGTTTTGCCCCAACTACCCAGGTCCAACCTAGGCTCGAGCCGGTTACTATCAAGGTCGTATGCGGTTTTATCAAAATCCGATCTAGTTTCGGTCTGACTCGATCATGAGTTTTTGTAATATTAAAATATGTTTGTTTATTGGTGTTATTTCTTTTATCATTTTGTTCGTTTGCATTTAAATATTTTTACTTGATTTTGTTGTGTATTTAGTTACATTATAATCTAATTTGTATGTTAACATCGTCTATGCTTAAATTTTGCAAAAAACTGTGATTTGAGATAAATATTACGAGTATGGTATATGGTATTATCGAACGGGTTTGAAAGCTAGCCGGGTTCGGGTGTTGGTTTTAAAATACCCTATGGGTTTGGGTTGGGATTGATTTTGAATATTATAATCGGGTTTGGGCCCGGTTTTAAGATAGTCGGATTTAAGCCAGTGACTATACTAGGCTTTGGTTTCTTTCTTTGTAGAGCATGCATATCTCACTTATACCATTTGGATCCAAATATGTTAAAAATTCAATAAAATACTGAATGGTTAAACTAAAAACTAAACAATGTATGAATCCAGTATTTTCCAGCTATTGACATGTAAAGAAAATTCTGGCTTAAATAAGCTGTTAACCTATAAAGTGGATCAACATCTTACATTAAGTGTTAAAGCACTAGCCCTATTTATCAAGGCAAATAAAATTGAGATAAGAAGTAATAACTCACAGATAAAGTAAAAAAAAGAGATTTTTGTAGTGATTCGGTTGTTAACGAAGCCTACATCCACTTTATAACTTTTCTTATTAACTGACTACTACTACAAGTTAAATCTGAGTACAATGATTGACTTATGTAAATGGTACCAAGCCACAAATGCCAGAGTTCACTAGAGAATCACAGTGAACCCTGTAGATGACCGTTGTGTGGAAGAAGAAGAATAAAGAGTAGTTTCTGTAGAGTTTCAGCAGCCAGTCCAGAAGGTCATGTTTATGTTGCAGGTAGGATTATATTTATAGGGGTTGGAATGCTATAAGGCTAGGCCGATTTGCCAGATGCTTGCCAATGAATATACAAAGGTGCCCTGAAAGTTTCACCGAGCCGAATCAATTTGATGGTCACTAGTGATCCATACTTTTGGTCTGCTGACAATCCAATTGCTTGTGATTCTTTCCTTCATCCTCTTCTTTCAACTCCATGGCAATCTGACATAATTATATGGGTCGCTAGCAATCCATAGTGCATGGATCGCTAGCGATTTATGTACTTAGAGTATTTTTAGACTTTGCCTTCTGGATTACGTTTGTTGTCTCGTATTGGTGTTCTCCATGTAATTTCATAGCTTGTTGCCTTGTTTTGATGATGATCCACACATTGGTTACATCAGACTATTGATTGAATTAGATGAATGCTCACTTCTCGATCTAACTAGCTTGGAATTCCATCAAACTTAGTCATCATTCCTAGAATGCCCACTGGATCATGATGCAAGAGGATTGGTGGACCCACAAGCAAACATCAAGGATCGCTAGCGATCCATAACCTTAGCGTGTTTTGGCTTTCTTTTCCTTTGATCCTTCTTGACTGGTTCTTCTAGTCCTGTTGGTTGGCTCTTGAGCTGTTCTGACTCGACGAAGCTTTGAATTCTGTTGGGTTAAAGACTTGAATAACATTTTGCCCCAGAGTATGATTTGTTGGAAACAAGGTATGCTTTGGAAGTAACTAATTTTGAGTTCCCGCTTGGTGAGGTTCAATTAATCATGTTAAGGTCATTAGGAGAATTTGGCTTTGGCTATTCAACCGCTTATTGAGTTTTGATGCGGATTGTTGTTGCTTGTTATCATAAATCAATTCTGATTCAATAACCTTTAGGATGCTCGCTACAATACATGAGTCATGCTTGGCAAATCTGGGTCAGATCGGATGCGATTCGATGGATCGCGAGTGATTCATAACCCATGGATCGTTGGCAATCCAAGGACTTAGCATTTTTTGAACCATAATCTCCTATTTAACTCAATCGAGCTAACCTATCTTATACTCTTACCTTCCTCTTGCGGTCCGAGCTAGTTCCTTACGATACGACCTAAACTCCACCAAACCCTAAGTCCATCCATTTTATCGCCATTGCCGACCATCTAGCAACGAAGCCTCGCGTTGACCATTTCGAAGTCCATCGTTACTTTGACTTCAACCCTAGCTCCTGAAACCTCATCTTCTGGACCGCTGACGACCCCACCCATTTTGATCACATTGACCTGCCTTTGGATTGCTGCCAAACTACCCACAGATCGCTGCTGGCCCTTCACATCATAGGCCGCAAATTGTTCCAAGTCCATTCACGTCTTCTTTTTTATTCCTGATTATAGGTGGGTAACGTTAATTTTGGTGTTCATTTTGCAATTTGACGACGGGTTGTATTGGGGATGATTTTTGTGGAAAATCAGAGTTGATTGTGATTTTGTAAAAGAAGATAGTAAATCGAGTCTTGAGTTCTTCACGGAATGACACTCGAGCCTTATCTCGGTGCGTGACATCTTTTGCTGTCTTTATCCACAGAATCAAAATTGACTTGTACTATGTTACATTGCTGATACAACACGACGTATCGCGAATTGATTTTAATCCTTCCGAAGGGGGTTAGGATAGCATCTCGCAAGCGGCTTATGTTATTATCGCCTTTCAGAGAGTTCAAATTAGTCTTGTTATTGCACATTTGGTGTACTTAAACTAGGAAGAGTTTTCTGTGTCGCTTTAGACAACGAATCCCTTATCGATCGTTGGTCGATAACGGGTAAATGTAGATTTTTTTTCAAAAAATGATACGAAAAGCCCTTTTCATTCTTTATTATGAGCAAACTATCTATACGAGATAGAGTGTTCATAGTATTTAGGACATCAAGCTCACCCCTATAGATAACACACTGCAGTTGCCCTAGTATATACTTGAAATCCGACCTGTCGGTGTAATCCGATATTCCGAATTCAAGTGTTATATGGGAATTTTTAGTTATAAATAGAATTACCTGGCCTCGTTGGATGCAAGTTCTGTTGTATAGAATGAAGTATCCATCTTCTCTCCATAAGTCCATTGGAAGAAGTCCAGCACTTTCATAAGTTGAATCGTCGTCCGTCTCCCCTTCCTCTTCTACTTCGCTAGCTGAATAAGGTCAACTATTCCCGGGCTGGTTCGGTTGTGGACCGAACTCCTTCTAATTTCAAAGGTCTTCTTAATCACCGAAGAGAGCTTCCCTCGTAATTTCCTCTAAGGTTCTGCAAAACATTTGCTTGCAACACGGCATTACGAAGGATGATGTGCACCTTCCGAAGAAGAATGAGTTGTCCCATATGCCACTGCAGGATACATTGCTTGCGACCGGTACATGTGCTTAAACGGAGAGTGCCTCCGTTCAATGACTTCTTGAGAGAAAATCTTTCGAACTTGGAAATTGCCCCATTCCAAATTCATTATAATGGACATGTAATCTTGACTTGCCTGCACGTTCTATTTATGTGGACATTTAATCGTGCCCCAAGTTTTGATGAGTTGAGATATTTTATATCATTTAAGAGGAGAGATGAATGTCCATCCCTTGTCATCATTGAGATCAAGAGGAATCGCAAGATCGCGCTGCAGATTCAAAGCAATCTGTCTTAATTCAAGACTCCGTACTTCTTCTTTAGATGTCCCAAAAGTTTTAACCGCCTTTGGACAACGAGGAGTAAGTTCTCTTCATTACTTATTGAGTTTCAATACGTTTCTATGGGATTTCTGATAGGTCAAATACTCCCTGCAGTTATTCCAAGGCCGAATAAAGAACTATCACTCAACCAAATTTTCATATCCTGAATGCCGTAGATGTCGGGGAGAGATCAGTTAAAATTTTGTAACGGATGAAAATTTTCTCCAGTATGGGCTATTGCATCCTGGGAGATTCACCGTAGCGATTGAAGTCCCGTCACTCTCTCTCATTCCAGAATAAGGATACGCTTCACTTCTTCATCACGTGGCTTTGAAGAGGATTTTTTCAAGAAAAGGAAGGCTTGTACGGCGAGTCTGCTGAAGAAACTCATAAGGTAGGGATGTCACAACCGTAGCCAACTATCCGTCTAGAATGTCCCCAATTCTAGAGGAAGGGGAAGAAAGATCAAGTAGCTAGAGGGCAAGGTTGTAGTGGCAACAGAAAAAGAGGAGGGTGAAGTTGAGAGTAGCAATAGTCCTGGTTCCTCCTCCAGTGATGATGATTTCGACGCAGGTTCTAGTGACGGAGGATCTGAATTGTGTGACGAGACTATGGAAATGAGTTTCATTCTTCCAGATTCGCCTCCCAGAGATCCACAATAAAGATGCTTCCCCAGTAGTCGAGAGACGTCAGGATTCCTCGATTGAAGATGTCGGTGTAGACTTTGGGGATTTGAGCCATGTTTACGCGGATATCAATGAACTTATGGGGGAAGATTTCAGATTCGAAGGGACGTCTCCTTGACCGGTTCAAATTACACCTGGTGTCAGCTCTATTTCTACCACCATGGTCTTCCAATCTGGTTTGTGATATCCTTTTAGACCCCTAAGACATATTAAACATTTAACTAGGGTCACATTCACTTACACACGCATTTTTTAGGCCTATTTCTCATTATTAAAGCTCTTTATTTATTCTTCATATCAGGTACCATGAGGGGCCATGGAATTTAAGACGATATCGAGTAATTCACTAATTCGCAACATTGATCAAAACAGTCTACAAGCCGCCATCAGCCCCATGAGACCGAGGAGAAATGGACAAGGTGGAAAGACTTGGAGGCAGAAGCTCATCTCCGTGATGATAGGGAACATGGTAGGACATATAAAAGTGGCTACGAGAAGACAAAAGCCCCTGATGACCAAGAGGAACCATCCAAGAAGTTAAAGGTTGATCCTGGTTCTCATCCTTCTGAGCTTTAGGCCTCTGTCCCGCTCCAGATTCTGGCGGTCTTGAAATTCTGGTTTCTTTCGTTCAGGATCCATCTTTATCTCAAATCCCATCAACCCACATGGTGCCCACTTCTAGCTCCTCACGCCCTCATAGGAAGCCAACTTATATTCTTTCATCTGGTCCCACTAGACTTGAAGCTACTCTCCCTGGGTAGTTCTTAAAGGGAGTTATGTTTGATCGTAGCCTTCATCCAATCCACAAAGATTCCTATACGCCCCACCTTTAGGCAATTCAAAGCGATTTAGAGCAAGCCAAGGGATGTAAAAATTTATGCAAGTAACTGGCCGACACGAACCATAACAATTATCATGAGATCCTTTCCATTGAATCAGAGAAAGACGACTTTGAGAGGACATTAGCTGAACGCGACTCCAGAATTGAGCGACTAATACAAGCGAGGGACGTGGCACTCCATGATAGTAAGAATAAAGTCGGCTTGTTGAAGGAGCTGAAGGAGGATCATATGGAAATAGAGATCGTATTTTGAGATGAAATTAAGAAGGCTAATGCGGAAAAAGTTAAGTTGAAAGAGGAGCTCGAAGCTCACGACATGATTATTGACGCCCAGAAGAAGACTATCGCTGATCATGACAAGATTGTTGAAGGTCATAACAAAACAATTGTAGAATATGAGGAGATCGTGAAGTCCGATGATAAGACCATTTCCAATCAAGCTCAGACGATTGCCTCACTCCAAGAAAGAGTGTGCAGGTTAGCACCGACAAAACTCGTGTTGAAGTTGAGAAGGTTGCCATTACAGTGGATTATTTGGAGCGACAGGACGCTTTCAAAAATAAGATGGAGAAGATGGACGATACTATCTTAAATTTCTATGTCAATTCTCTATTGCATCAGGGGAGTCTCAGCTATTTGGGCCCCAAGTTCCTGCACACTCTCACTGTGGTTTGGGAGGAAATTCTGGCCCCTTTCCAAGAGAACGGGGACGTCTATACTAGATGAGAGTTAGAGGATGCCTACCTTAATGTGGAATCGAAGAGAGCACTGATAGAGGGTCGAGAAGTCCTACGAATTGATAAGGAACAAAAGGCTATCGATGCTGCTATAACTTCAACTTCCAAAATGCTGCCGAAGCCCCTTGTTTCTAGGCCTGGAAAATCATGAAGATAGCCTCACGATCAATTGGGGAGTTCTGGGTCCGAAACTTTTGCGAAGATTGTGCATCCATCAAAAGAAGGAGAAGGCGGGGAATAGGAGATCAACATTCTCGGACATTCCTTTGATGCAGGTAACCTTCTTATTTCCCTTGGGTCTGAGAATTTTTAGCTCATACCGCAAGAACAAGATGAACTTAACACTTTCATATTTGATCTTATAGGTCCGTCTTCTTTACCTATTGATCTGTCGGTTTTCTCGATGCCCGGGTCAGTTGCTATTTCAATCGCATCGATGCTTGTCTCCATAGCTACTCTTATTGTTGTGTCTGTGTCGGGTTTGTAGCCGGGGCCAGATTTTTGAGATATTTTGTTTTGTATAATATGTGTTTTGTTCAAGTGTAGAGTATGCACTTACTATTTGATTATTTTAGCATCTATATCTTTCCTTTTTGTTGGCCGATATTGTGTGGGTACGACCTCCATATTTTGACTTTGTACAGACAACATTGTAAGTGATATAATGTTCGCATTTTGATCATAACTTTACTTATCTACTTATCTGCGTTTTATGCACTTATGTCAATTTCATTCACTGTTATTTTATTTTATCTAGTCCTGTGATTACCGTCAAAATTCTTTGTTTGGAGTAACAGAACTGTGAAATGTTTTTGTTTCTGAGTATTTTTATTTGAGTATTGGTGTGTGCCCTCCAATTCGCGGGGCTGTTTACTTTGAACACCTGACAAATAACCGGTTGATCCAAGTGATTTTTAGATGTCTATAATCGAATCTATTTTGTGGTTCCTATCTTCGGGAACTTATGATTTGTACGGCTTGATTTTGGATTTAATTGTTGTCCAACAATTAGAATTTTCTGCCGACTCATAGTTGTTTGACATTGTCAGATTCATGTCTATTTCTCCCGATTATGGGAGTGGGTTGTTTCTTGTTATTCCTGTAGTGGATTAGTTTTTCGTTAATACCAGTACTAAAGAGTACGTGCGGCTTATGAAATGTGCAGCTTTTGGGATCGATATGACTTGTCGACCTAGAATGGTTAGGAACTTCTCGACGTTGCCCATCTTTGGGCAACGTGAGGAGTTTTTGCTTCAAGAGCGTGATTCCATGGCTCAAAAAGGTGCACGTCTTATGGGATGCATAGCTTTGATTTGGACCTTTCCAATGCTGTCGGAGCAACATTGGTCATTAGAATGCAGGGATCAGGTTCTACAGATCCAATGGTTTGATTCGATTTGCTTCAGTCGACCCGGCGGGTAAGTGGAGCGTACTTGAGCGTGATTCCACTATCTCAAGTAGCGATTGAATGGTTTTGAGCCGATTTTACCCCGTCGACTCAACGGGTTACTTTTGTGAACGCGGTTTTATCGGTTCAGAAAGCAAAGCAATTTTATTAAGAAAAGTTGAGCAAGTTTTGTTTATTTGCAATGCCCCCGGTGTACCGAGGTAGCTTATTTGCTGAAAAATTAGAAGCACATAAGATAGCTTCAGGTAAAGTAAAGGCGCAACTATTCGCTGTTCCATGCTCAGAGAATCTGAATTCCAACAATGGTTATTAGTTTGAAAGTTCTGTCCCTTAGCTTTTGACTGATTACATATGGCCCATTCCAGTTTAGTCCAAAGGTTCTCGGTACGGGATAGACTTGTTTGAGGATCAGGCCTTCCACTTCGAAGGTTTGGTTGCAAACTTTGGAGTTGGAGTACCATCACTTTTTTGGTGACCAGTGGTCCTCAACTCGGCTTCTTCCCTCTTCTCGTCAATTATATCAAGCCACTCGAGTAGGAGCTGCTCGTTCTGCCTCTGATTTAAATTCTGATTTCGATGAGAGGGGACTTCTAGTTCGATGAGGATCGTTGCTTCTGAACCATATGCCAAGGTGAATGGGTATGCCCGGTTGCTGCTTTGTGTGCTGTTCTGTAAGCCCATAGTGTGAGTGGAAGTTCGTCAACCCAATTTTTCTTAGCCTTAGGTAGCCTCTTTTTGATGATGGACTTGATGATCTTTTTTATGCTTCCACTTGCCCGTTTGCTTACAGATGACAGACCGCGGAGAATTTTTTCTCAATTCATAAGCGTTTGCAAAAGTCTTTGAACTCGACGGTTTCGAATTGGGTCCCGTTATCAGTGATGATTTTTTGTGTCACACTAAACCCGCAAATAATGTTTTTAGTAATAAATTAATGACTTTCTTTATGGTAATGGTGGCCAGTGATTCCGCTTTGGAACATTTTGTGAATTAGTCAAAGGCAACTATAACATATTTAGCCTCTCCTTTAGCTATTGGTAATATGTCAATCAAATCAATTTTCCATTTTGCGAATGGCCATGGGATGACCATCTATGTTAGCTATGTTGGGAGGGTTTTTTTTTGATCTTGCTGAATCTTTGGCATCGGTCGCACCATTTGGCGTAATCTGCTGCATCACAGTTTACTGTTGGCCAGAAATATCCATACTGGAGGATTTTATTTGAAAGGGTTTGCCCCTCGCCATGTTCCTTACAGTCGCCTTGGTGAACTTCTCTCGGGATCCATTGAGCTTTGTTATTAGTCACACATCTGAGCAAGGGGGTAGAGAACCCCCTTCGGTAGTGTATTCCATCCTTTATTATAAATCGCGGTGCCTTCGGAGAAGCTTTTCCACCGGTTCCAATTTATGGGAAGAGTTCCTGTAAGTGAGTGGTCTTTGATTGGCGTCATCCATGTTTTTAGTTCGTCGGCGGTTTAAAAAATTGGAAATTAGCCACAAGGGCTTCTTTAGCAAGTGGAATTAGTTTCTTGGACACACAACCGAAGTAATTACTTTCAAGGACAAAGCACAAAATAATTAGTTTTTATAGCCTAAAAACCTATGAAATTATGTCCTTGAAAGTAATTGAACTGCTGACTTTGTCCTTGAAAGTAATTATTCTGCTGATTTTGGCCTTGAAAGTAATTTCTTTGAATGTGTGTCCTAGAAACTAATTGGACTGCAAAGTTTGTCCTTCTGGTGAAATGCCCCTTTAAAAAATCTAGTTGATATCCATTTCTCTTATACTTGGAGTGGTCAAGGTCTCAACCGAGACTAATCCCAACGATTGAGCTCCTCCAGAGTTAGCCAATTTAGCTAAGTAATCAGCCTACGTGTCTTGCTCCCTCAAGATGTGAGTTATGGTGTAATGTTTGATGTCGTTCAACAACTCTTAGACTTTAGATAGATATAGGGCAAGGTTCTCCCCTCAAGCTTGGTATTCGCCATTTATCAGGTAGACGACCAGTTGAGAATCGCTGTAAATGTGAACAGATTTTATTCTGATTTCCTTCATGACTTTTAATCCTGCTATCAATGCCTCATACTCTGCTTCATTATTTGTCGCACTGATTCCAAGCGTCGGGTGTAGCAAATGGATCATCTTTCGGGAGTTTCAAGCACTACCCCTGCACCTGAGGAATGGTTATTAGACGTGCCATTGACGAAGAGTTTCCATCGTGTTTCCACTTTCAGAGGTATTTCTTCTTTATCATCCTGTATAGTAAATTCGATAATGAAATCTACCAATGCTTGCCCGTTGATTGCCCTTTTAGGATGGTAAGTGATTTCATATTGACTTAATTCGATATTCCATTTGATGAGCTGACCGGAAGTCTCGTGTCGATACATACTTTCTTTAAGGGTCGATTGGTCAATACTTTGATTGGACGTGCCTGGAAATGCGGCCGTAACTTCCTAGATGCGATCAAGAGGCAATACGCTAGATTTTCTAATTTTGGATAACTTTTCTCAGCTCTGGTGAATCGTTTGCTAATGTAGTATACATGTCGCTGAATTCTAGCTTCTTCACGCACAAAAGCAGCACTCAACGCGTGAGGTGAGACTACTAAGTGGATGATCAAGTCCTCTCCGACTATTGGTGATAGGATCGGTGGGGTTTCCGTATGTCGTCCAACTCTTAAAACACGGTTTGAAAAGCCTCATTCCATTCGAAGTTCTTATTCCTTTCTTTAATGAATCAAAGAACAATATACATTTGCCGATGACTTTCGAATTGAACCAGCTTAGCGCTGCGACTATCCCATTCAAGCTTTGTAATTCCTTCTTGTTCTTCGGGGATTGGACTTCTTATTAGGCATTTATTTTCTTTGGATTTGCTTCAATGCTTTTGGCGCTCACCATGAATCCTAAAAACTTTTTGGAGGCTACCTCGAATTGACATTTGAGTGGATTGAGTTTCATTCCATATTTTCGGAGTATTTCAAACATTTCGATGAGATTATCTAGGTGATTGGCTGCTATTCGTGATTTTACCAACAAGACATCCACATAGACCTCCATGATTTTTTCGATCTGATGCTTGAACATGGCATTTACTAACCTTTGGTAGGTTACCCTTGCATTATTTAAACCGAATGGCATTACCTTGTAGCAGTATAATCCTAGATCGGTGATAAAGCTGGTGTTTTCATGGTTAGGTTTGTGCATCAAGATCCAGTTGTATCTCGAGTATGCGTCCATAAATGATAGCAATTCATGTCCAGCTGTCCCATCCACAAGCTGGCGAATTGTGGGCAGTGGAAAACTATCTTTTGGGTAGGCCATGTTCAAGTCTAAGTAGTCGAAGCAAGTTTGTCATTTCCCATTGGACTTCTTGACAAAAACCCAGTTAGACACCCATTCGGGGTAGGTCGCATCACAGATAAAACCATTGGCCATTAGCTTGTCTACTTCTTCTCTCAATGCCTTGGACTGATTGAGGCCCATGCTGCGCCTTTTTTTCTTTGCTGGTGTAAATCTGGATCAATGTTGAGTGCGTGGCATTCAAATTCCGATGATACCCTACACATATCGAAATGTGTCCAAGCGAACACATCCATGTTGGCACGAAGAAATTTAGTGTGTTCTAATCGCATCTTTCTTCCAAGGTGCGATCCAATTTTCAAGACCCGCCACGGCTCATCCATGTCGAATGGAACAAACACCATCAGTTCTGTCAGTGCTGCCTGATCCTCCCTAGAACTCTTCTTTCTAGGGTCCAAAACCTTGTCGAATCGGCTATGGTCCCCAAGCCAGGGGTGGCTCTGTAGTTGCTATTTGGCTGGCTTGCGAATGTGGAGAGTTTTTCCCACATCCTTCCCTTTTTCCTTTCTTTTAGATTCGCGTAGTTCTACGATGTAACATTTTCTGGCAGCGCATTGATCTCCTTTGATCACTCCAGTTCCATTCACCGTTGGGAATTTCATGGTAACGCACCACTGGGCTAAAGCAATTCTGAAATCAGACAGCGCGGGTCGTCCCGAAGGGTTGTTTGAGTTCGTCGATGAATCCTTGAATTTTTATTTGGTGGGAAGATACATCTTTCATGCTGATCTTCATCTAGTCAAAGGTGCATTTAAAAAGAATATTCATAGACTTACCATTGTCAACCAATACTCCTCAGACCACAACCGGTCCGATCCCTATTGTCACTACCAAGAGATTGAGAGTTTGAGCTTCAATCCCTTCGGTATCTCGATTTTGGAATATTATATTATCGTTTGGTGTTTTCTACTGCTTGGCAGGGGCACCATCTTCGACTGCGAGGCATAAATCCTTCGGAGTGAGATTTAATGAGTTGGCATATAGCTCCATTTCTCCCAAATCCTCTGTATAGGATGCAGACCTACAGATATCGTTCTAATGATGAGTCTCTGTTCCGTTCATTTAGATCCCTCTCCGTCGATTCCAGCTCGTTTTCTTCGTTCCCTAGGAGCTAAGGGAGCCGCGGATTGGTCATGATTTTGCAATTTTCTCACGTACTGCTACAGCTTGTTTTCCCGGATCAGCTATTCAATCAAGTTCTTTAGGTGATGGCACTCATTGGTGCTATGGCTGTGCATCTCGTGGATGTGACAGAACTTCTCGAAGCGCTTTTGTTGTTTAGTTGCTTCCTTTTTCGAGGTTTTTTTGTACTCATTTGTCCCCTATGTTGCAAGATAGATGTTTTTTGAAGTATCATTGAGTGAGGTGTAATCTTCGGGCCTGAAGCCTTTAAGTCACTTATTATTACCATTACGTTTGTTGGAATTATAATTTTTCCTCTTTTGGTTTTTGTCTTTTCCTGTACTTCCTTTAGCAGTCCTATAGGCATTTATGTTCTGGTTCATTGCCATGTTACTCTGCCCAACATTCATCGATTGCGATCTATCAGATTTCCTTTCTAACTCCTATGCTTATTCCCATCTCAAATATCGACTCGCCTTACGGTTAAAGTCCTTTCTAATTGTATGTTTTTTCATTATAAACCATTTTCCAAACTCAGTTTCAGGGTGGACAGTGCGAACCAAAGCCATAAAAACCATGTCCTCATTCGGATTGCTTACTTCCACCACTGAGTTGTTGAACTAGTTCATGAAAGACTTCAGAGATTCATTTCGTCCATGGAATAGATCAGACAAGAGTATTACATCTTTAGGGTGCACTGTGTGAGGTCTGAATTGATCAAGGAATCATGCTGCCAGTTGATCGAAAATAGAGATGGACCTTAGCGGAAGCCTAGTGAACCACATGGAAGCAATTCCTTTCGAAAAAATCAAAAAACATCTACATCGAACAACGTCCAAAGCATTCACTCCATCCATGTACCAACTGTACTTGTATATATGGTGTTTTGGGTCTTTTGTTCTGTCGTAGGATTAAATGGTTGGCATAGTGAAATTTTCTGGGTACCACTCATTCAAGATCTCATCAGTGAACGGAGTTCGACTTGGAGTGGGTCCCCACTCATCATCTCTTCTATTCTTATTCTCATCCATCAGTAGCATGACCATATCCACGATATATGCCTTAGATGTCTAGTAGTCGGGGGTCGGCTGTTAGTTACTACACCAAGTGTTTGGCTTTATAAACTGTCTTGGTGAGTGGGCTGAAGCCTAAGCTCTCTTGTTTTCGAAAGAGCCACTCCCTTAGGATTCTGTTGGCTTGCAGTTGGCCTGGTTGAGGCAGTTTGGACATTCCTTTTGGTATCGAATGCATTGGCATTTCCTTCTAACTTGCCTTCATTAAGTTTTTCTCCATCTTCCGAGTCGGAGAGGTTCATGATTATATCCTCTTGTGGGGTATTCTCTCTTAGGTTCATGTTCATAGCCGGTTGCCTTGCGGTTGGTGGAGTACTTGTGTTTCCTTCTACGTTGGTTCCCATGGTTCTAACTATCACTCCTTTCTGCAGTTGCTTCCAGTTTCTTCTGTTTAGGCCGGAAACGGAAGAATTTTCTCATTCTATGGAAACCGCTTGTTCTGCCATGGTTCTTGGAGCAGGATGTGACTGTAAGGTCGAGAGGGCATTTAGCTTATCCATAAGTGCTCTACGACTGCTTTCCATTTTATGATTAATTTCATCAACCATTTGATTCAATTCTCTTGTAATAACTTCGCATTTATTAGAGGATCCTGACACCCAATCTTCTGCGTTGGTGCCATTTACTTCGGTTTGTTGATGGTTCATCTCTTCTCCAACCATTACTACCCCTATGGATTTTCCAAAAGCGGTTCTCTTTCTTCCTGGAGCAATTGATTCTTAGCAGCAGATCTGAAATTGATGACCTAACTTCTAAACCTATCTGATCCAAAGTGGATAGCTAGATCTAAGCCTGAGTTGAGTTCTTAATGAAAGCACCAAAATATTAACCCAAAAAGTGGATCAACATCCTGTATTGAGTGTGAAGGCACCAAACCTATTTATCAAGGCAAATAGAATAGAGATAAGAAGTAATAACTCGTAGATAAAGTAAACAAGACAAGAGATTTTTATAGTGGTTTGGCTGTTACGAAGCCTACGTCCACTTATTACTGTTCTTGTTGATCAACTATTATTACAAGTTGAATCTGAGTATAATGAAATTGAATTACGTAAATGGTATCAAGCCACCAATGTTAGAGTTACTGGAGGATCAATGTGAACCCTATAGATGACCGTTGTATGGAGAAGGAGAATGTAGAGTAGTTTCTACAGAGTTTCAACAACCAGTCCAGAAGATCCTGTTTACATTGCAGGTAGGATTGTATTTATGGGGGTTGGAAAACTATTGGGCTAGGCCGACTTGCTAAATGCTTGCCAATGAACAAGAAAGGTGCCGAAAGTTTCACAGCGAGCCGAATCAGTTTGATGGATCGCTAGCGACCCATAAACTATGGAGCTTTTGCGTCGTTGACGATCCAATTACTTGTGATGCTTTCTTTCATCCTCTTCTTTAAACTTCATGACAATCTGGCACAATTATATGGATAGCTAATGATTCATAGTGCATGGATTGCTAGCGATCCACGTGACGACCCGCCCTTCTCGACCCACGAAAATCGACACAAAATACACCACAGAACAATATGCCGACGCTCGAGTGCCGAAAAGACAGATTGTTGAGGGAAAATAAAGAAGATAGAAGAAACAAGGAACTAAACAATAACAGAATCTCACAATCGCAGCGGAACAAAATATAATAGTCAATAACAGATCTTTACACAAAATGAAAACTATATCTGTTTTATATATTGCATCATCAGAGTATCACAAACAAACAAAATTTACCAGCCTGACAATTTCAAAGAATCACAGTAGCGGATATTAAAAAAATACGGTAATACGTCTCGGACTACAGCTCCTCTCCTGAGCTCCACAACATCCTTTCCTATAATCTATAATACTTGGTCTGACCCGAGCATTATAATAAAATAACACCTGAGTTAGTCTGGAATACCAGCGTGAGAGAATTACACCCAAATTGATTATTAAAGTTTCAAAATCCTTTGAAATCAAAAGCATCTCGTAAGACCACGCTACAAATAAACATGTCGGGTTTTTACCTTACGATAGCCAAAACATTTTTTATCAAATCCGTCTGATATTATAATAGTGTCTACAGAAAGTAAAATAGAATCTAGCTGAAATGCTTGCATCTCACGTTTCAGCAATAGTTGGGGATAATAAAAATCGTACAGGCGCGTAGGGAGAATGGATTTCCAACTAATGATTAGGCACTAGGGTACCACCTGTCACAGTACGTGGCCTAAATCACCGATCCGACTATTACTCCCAATCCCCTGCAACACAAGACCGGAACTACCCCTTGCTGGATATTCCCGAGTAAGATCACCCCACGGTTGGGATCAGCAACTGCACCACTAAGCCGAATAAAAAGGGACATCTAGATAGGGATGACCTCACCCTAACGGGTGCTACCCACTTAGCCTTGCTACATATCCCCTGATTTTTAGTCATTCCCGGTTGAAGAGGCTTGAGGCTAAGCATTACCTTTTTAGAACACATCTCTTAGAATGCTTATCGTCCTCCTGATGATGTTCTGAAAGCATTCATCCATACAAGTTCGTCCCAGGTTCGAATGGAACCGAAGGCATTACTACTACTACATCCATTTGGAATCATCCTCAGAATTAGTAGCGACTAGCCCTTGCACTTCACTGCTCCACGTTCGAATCCAAACTCTTGTTTTCCACACGGAAACGTACAAAACGGATCGGAGAGGTTTTCAAGAAATAAATCCCGATCTCGGTCTCTTCGAAACGATCAGCGTATTGGCCAATATTGATAGTCAGTTATTTAACTATCAATTAACATTCACAAACATCCATCAAACATAAATAATTTCACCAAATTATTTATTAATCTCAAAATATCTTCATAAGATATATTTCAATTTTCAACCCTTTGAAAATAGTTTTAAATCACACTCTTCTCATGGAATAAATTCCCATATATTTATTTCCACTGAAAACACCAAGTACAAATACCTTAGATTTCAAAACGATTAAATCACTTTATTCTAAAATATACCTTAAATATTTAAATTAGACTACTTAAACATTTTATTCAAAAATATATTTAAAAAATATTTAAAGCAAAACTATTCTACAAAATATAAACTAATTTTATAATAAAGGTTAAGTTACATTAAATTTTAAAAGAGGAGTTACAAAATTCTATATAGTTTCGAATAACTTTAACCAAACTATCTTTAAAATAAATCCATTTTATAAACTATAAATATTAAGAATATTCTTTCAAAACATAATGCTAATTAACCCTTTAAAATAATTACTACTATAATTAATTTGTTAAATATTCACTATTAAAAATTTTACAACTTAAATAATAATTTCTTGAAACCATTCTTTTAAAACAACTTCAAAACTTCTAACTTTTACTCAAAAATCTGCTCTAAAAACGTACTTGGCTTTTCAGGGAAATACTTTTCCATTTTAGAATAAACCAAAGAATTCTTTTTATAAATCCTGCTGGATTTATCTCAATTCAAATTTACGTTTAAATCCCGTAGATTTCTCCCAACACTTTAAAAATAAACCCTTTTATTTTTAAACGCATTTTCCATTTTCTGGAAATCACCTCCAAAATATACTTAAAATTTGAATACTAAATTCTTTATTCAAATTGTACATTTGAAAATCTATAAAAGTTTCTTAAGTAACATAAATCAAAATTTTCCTTCTTATATGAGGTTATTATATCAAATATTTATATTAAATTCACTTTAGAAAACATAATACTGAATTACCTTTTAAATAATTAAATACCATAATTACTTAAATAAATATTTACTTTCACTTAAAAATAATTAAAAATAATAATAATTTTCTAAAATATTCTAAAAACACCTTTCACAACTTTCCAGTTTATACTTCGAAAACTTTTCTTTGAAACATGCTTAGTTTCACGGAAAAATACACTTCCCATCCTTTAAAAATAATCTCGCTATTATTTTTAAAACAATTCGCACTTCTTATAGAAAATTCCCATTGGAAATTTATATCTTCAATATTTATCCCCGATACATATTTCGTTTCATATATAAACCCAGTTTATAAATTTCTACTTCTCACTGCCTTTTAAATCCCTTTTCAAAAACACTTCCAATTTCCAAAATAATTCTTGAATTTAATTTCCTTAAATTCATTGCTCAAAAATCCCTCTTCATTTTCTTTTAATCCCGATTCACTTTATTTATACTTTAAAATCCAGATTTAATTTATCCAATCATACCACAACACAATTTAATTTTCAAAATTAATCTATCATAATATATAAATAAAATACATCATCAATTGTGAAAATAATTTCTATATTGTGAGGAATCCAGTTGGATCCCTCCAACCTGTTTCCCAGCATCCACAGATGTTAGCACAACAAATAAATATCGATCCAATCTGATAACCATTATCACATTCAACCAATCAAGCAATCATTTAAATATTAACTATTTAAACTAACTAGCATTCCAGAAGTGAGTGAGATAAACTCACATTGAGTTTAAAGGTTGAGTCATTCCAATTTTAAATTAAATCGAACGCCTTCGATTTGACCTAAAATCTTTATGAACGCCAATCGATCTCAGATCTGAACTGCAGCGTAGATCTCCTCGCTGCGGTTCCAACGCCGTCAATTTCGTCGAAATCTGATAACGTACGCAAAAGTTATGGTTGTTTTAAAGTTTGTGTACAAATAATAAACAATTCTTTTTATTTATTTTTATTTTTACCAAATGAAATCATGGCCGCACACAAACATCAGAGGATCAAAGCTGCAAATTCAAAATGCGAAATCTTGGCCGCAGATACCCCATCTTCTTCGTTCACTACTACTGGTTTGCTCGAACCCACCATCGGCCTCTAGGGTTGATTATCCTAGCCGCTACGACGCACGAAAAATCGATCCATTACCGGCATTCAGAAGCCCCATGCACCCTCTACCTATGGCTACAACCATGCAACACTCGACCAACCCATGCTCTCGAACGACGAGCTCGAACGCCGACACTTTGAAGCCAAAATCCTCCCTCCATCGTTGATGATAGCTCAAATCACCCGTTGGATGCCTCGAGCTCGGAGAGCTTTACACTTTTACTGTTGGAAGTTTTGTGTAAAAACGTTTGGATTGAATGGAAATTGGAGGAGAAACGGGTGAAGTTTCGGCCATTGAAAACAATAATTGTGGCCGAGAAAAATAACTAGGGTTTCGGCCCTTATACGTATATATACACACGTTTATAAATATTATTTTAATAATATTCTCAAATTTAACCAACTATGCAAACAAACTCCAAATCACACATGCCACCAGGCGTTTATTATATTTTTTACCCGCATTCCGAACGCAATGGAACGTGTTTCGGAGACTAATTTGATCATATGTGGAAGATAGCTTTTTGAATCTAGCTAAAAATATTAAATTATCTATTTAAATTTCAACGCGTTTCACACCCGTACGAACAAACGGTAACTCCAAACACTACGAAATTTAAAATCCGATAATAATACAATATTATGGATCTAATGGAATTGGTTTCGTCGAATTCCAAGACTGTGCCCTGGAAGGCTATTTTAACTCGTCGATTAATTCGAGCGATTTTCGAAATTGTCCAAATCACTTAAAATTTCACTTTTAAAATTTTACTAACTTAATTATAAATCATATAGAATCCATAATCACATAAGAAATCATTCTGATTCAATTTAAATCAAAATCTGATTATTTACATTATTACAATATTAAATTTCACTATTAAAATAATATAAAATTCCAAATTTGACTTATTGACTTTTGATTCCATCCAAAAGTCTAGCATTAAAATTCAAATCAAACTAGACTTAAAATAAATCTTAGAAACCATTTTCATATCTATTTACATCCAGATTCATGAATTATCCTAATCCTAAATATTTAATTATTATTATTCAAATTCAATTGAATTTCCATATTTGAAATTTTAACTAATTTCATTAATTTAGCCAAAATCTTCTTATTTCAAATCAAATTATAATTCACATTCAACATTTAAAATGAATTAAATGTTCAAAATCTAACGACCAAAATTCTGGGTCGTTACATTCCTCCCCCCTTATAAAAATTTCATCGTCGAAATTTGCTAAGGTATGAAAAATGCTACTAACTCATTTACTTACCCATACTTACTTAGTTAAAAACTTGCATTCACTTCACCAAAACCTTTAGCTCAATTCCAAAACCATTTGCTTCATTTTTAACTCAAAAGCTTGTTTTCAATATCACTTCAAAAATCATTTTTCTAGTTAACCCAAAATTTTCAAAATTCCTAAAAAATTTCTATCTCCCGAAATTTTCGAATTTTTTTGACAGCGTCTCCTTTGTACGAAGTGCGTTTCACAATAGATATAAATATATATACATCGGCCCACACGGTCGGAAAACAAAATATACCACAATATATATCATTTTCAACTTTTATAGCGTAGGCATACCTTAGATTAGCATTTTAAAAGCAAGCGGCTAATTTATATTGCATTTACGCGCTCCAGCTCTACCGATTGCCTTCCGTACCTGTACTTACTCAAACAAGCACATAAGTTTTCGACAATATAAGATTTTTAACAACCTTCCATACATTTATCTTAGCTAAACACAACAATTACATAGCCCAACAATAAATTTCATAATCCTACAAGTACCATCTTTATAGCAATCACAAGTTTTCAACACCATTTAATTTTCCTAACAAATCTAAACTTCATTTTATTCCACTCGAATGATTAACAATCAAGTATACTTTTTGCAATTCATATTTACTACAACCAATTCATTTTCTCTTCAATATGATTAACATATGTTGTACTTCCATCAATTTACTTCAATTCAATTCCAAATTGATTCACAATCAATTTTATCTCCAATTTGATTTATTTGCATCATATTCATAATTCACTTCCATTTCTATGCAAATCCACTTAATTAACTTCCAACCCATTCCAATTTATTCCAAAAACCAACTTTATTTACTTCTTTAAATCAATTACTTCAGTTTATGACAAAACGGCTAATTTCTTATGCAAATTTGCCATTATTAAGCAAATAACAATTTGCTAAGCTTATAGCTAATTTAAATTAATTCCAACTCAATTTATATTAATTCCATACCATTCTGAATTATTTACACCCCACACATTCTTACTTCATCAAATTTATTAAATTAAATCCTTACTCTTACATTTCAATGTCATTATCCATACGGGTTCAGTCAAGTCCAATTCGTAAGTTTGACAACAACTCTTCCACAATTTCTTAAGTTATTTCAACTCTAAAATAACTCTATTCCTCCTTAGATTCTCATCCAATCAAATTCCAATCCATTATAAATTTTAATTCAACTACTTAATCCATTTTAATAATTCCCCTTCTAAATTCATTCTGAATTTATTTTATTAATAATATGACCATTTCAATTATTCTATACCAGAACTAGGTTTTATTTTGCTTTTCAAATTTTTAACAAGCTATCAAAATTTCATTCATCCCATTACCCTTTTATTTAATTTAGCTTACGCTAAATTCATTTCCAAACAATTCTTTTTGAGTTTAGTTGAGTGAGAATTTACTTCATTAAATATCATTCTTACTTAATTTAAATTCCATTTAATTCAATTCTTTTCCAAATTTAATTCAAGCCTAACTAAATATCATTTGGCCAACTTAAATTCATACCATTTCCTTTATTATTTTAAATAAGAATTGAATTTCATTCAATATTATTCATAACACAACTGAATTTTGATTTTTCACTTCAATCCAATTTCAATTAAATTTTATTTCTCAATATATAAGTTCAAAACTTATTTACTAACCTAAGTCCATTCACATTTTATGTTTCTCTTCACCTTATTCCAATTTATATTTCATTTAGGATCAAGTTTTGAATTTCCCATAAAATACCAACCATTTTTTTTTACAACTTCCATTTCCTATTCTTAAGTTCACCAACTTATTTATTTAAAAGTTTACATTGCTCATTTGAGTCATTTTCACCTTATAATCACAATTCCAATATATATATATATATATATATCACTTAATAGCCTAAGGGTATAAATTTTCATTACACAATTATAACCATTGTACATTTCAATTTTATATTCAATTTAATTCGGTTTCAATTTCAATTTTATTTTATATTTAACTTATCCTAAGTTAAATTCAAATATATTTTATTCACCACCTTTTACTCAAGTTAAATTTTAATTTCAAGGTTAAAATTTTCATTTCTCCCTTTCTTATTCAAATCACTTCATTTAATAAGTTCAATAGTTGCTTTATCTTAACTTTTCATAGAGTTCCTAGAGTTCAATTACCCGGTTTTATTTCAAAACCATTTTTAAATCATAAATAACACATACCCACTTGGTACATCAAATCAAATCTCCGAATTCCAAAACACTTGGTTTTACCAAAACAAATTTCCCTTTTGAAATTTCTAAAACCACTTGTATACCCAACAAGTCCAAACAAATATCATAACCAATCACCATGGTAGCAATTCATCACTTTAGAAACTCAAAAATGAATTCTGATGATGTGGCCATCATCTTCAGGATTATTTTTCAGCGACTGAAGTGAGTTCAGTGCTTCCTTACTTCCACAAAATCCTTTCAAAACAATTTTCATTCAAAAATATTTCCCAAAATAATACTCCATTATTTCCTTCAAATTTTTGGAAAACATGTCAACCATTTCCAAGATTGCCAAACCATTGTTTAAATACACTTTAAACGCTTTTCAAAATTTCCGGGATTTAAATTCTGGTCTAAATCAAATTTTATCTATTCTTCTTTTGGATAAATCATACTTATAGAATCCTATTTGGTTATAACCATTTCAGATTTTAGATTCTTATAGTTGATTATAATATTAATAACTAAACATCCAAATACATAATAATTTAGAAATCATTTCTTTCATATCAAAATATAATTTTGGGTAAAATTATTTCATTTACCCACTTCAAAAACAATACTACGTCAGTTTATCTTGTTTACGAGTTTAGAAACCGCTATCGATAAGGTTGTACTTCCCGTATCGACCAGAATTCATAAACACTCAACCGATAAGTCAACACAGTATAAAAACAGTTTTATATTCACTAACAAGTATGCTCTCATATCTATTATTACACTCAACTCATTCTAGAGTACTATGGACACTATTTCTAATGAGTAATTCCTACCAAAGCCTAGGTTATCGCTAACCTAAGCTCTGATACCACGAGTGATGACCCGCCCTTCTCGACCCTTGAAAATCGACATAAAATACACCACAGAATAATATGCCGATGCTCGAGTGCCGGAAAAGAAAAATTGTTGAGGGAAAAGAAAGAAGATAGATGAAAGAAGGAACTAAACAATAACAAAATCTCACAATCGCAGCGGAACAAAATATAATAGTCAATAACAGATCTTTACACAAAATGAAAACTATATCTGTTTTATATATTACATCATCAGAGTATCACAAACAAACAACAATTACCAGCCTGACAATTTCAAACAATCATGGCAGCGGATATAAACAAATACGGTAATACGTCTCGGACTACAGCTCCTCTCCTGAGCTCCACGGCATCCTTTCTTGTAATCTATAATACTCGGTCTGACCCGAGAATTATAATAAAATAACACCCTAGTCAGTCTAGAATACCAGTGTGAGAGAAATACACCCAAATTGATTATTAAAGTTTCAAAATCCTTTAAAATCAAAAGCATCTCGTAAGACCACGCCAAAAATAAACATGTCGGGTTTTTACCTTACAATAGCCAAAACACATTTTATGAAATCCGTTTGATATTATAATAGTGTCTATAGAAAGTAAAATTGAATCTAGCTGAAATGCTTGCATCTCACGTTTCAGCAATAGTCGGGCACAATCAAAACCGTACAGTCGCGTAGGGAGAATGGATTTCCAACTAATGACTAAGCACTGGGGTACCACCTGTCAAAGTACGTGGCCTAGATCACCGTACCGAGGATTACTCCCAATTCCCTGCAATACAAGACCGGGACTACCCCTTACTGGATAATCCCGAGTAAGATCACCCCACGGTTGGTATCAACAACCGCACCACTAAGCCAAATAAAAAGGGACATCTAGACAGGGATGACCTCACCCTAATGGGTGCTACCCACTTAGCCTTGCCGCATATCCCCTGATTTTCAGTCATTCTCGGTTGACGAGGCTTGAGGCTAAGCGTTGCCTTTTAGAACACATCTCTTAGAATGCTCATCGTCCTCCTGACGATGTTCTGAAAGCATTCATCCATACAAGTCCATCCCGGGTTCGAACGGGACCGAAGGCACTACTCCTACTACCTCCATTTGGAATCATCCTTAGGATTAGTAGCGACTAGCCCTTGCACTTCACTGCTCCACCTTCGAATCCAAACTCTTGTTTTCCACACGAAAACAGGCAAACCAGATCGAAGTGGTTTTCAGGAAATAAATCTCGATCCCGGTCTCTTCGAAACGATCAGCGCATTGGTCAATATTGATAGTCGGTTATTTAACTATCAATTAACATTCACAAACATCCATCAAACATAAATAATTTCACCAAATTATTTATTAATCAAAAAATATCTTCACAAGATATATTTCCATTTTCAACCCTTTGAAAACAGTTTTGAATCACACTCTTCTCATGGAATAAATTCCCATATATTTATTTCCACTGAAAACACCAAGTACAAATACCTTAGATTTCAAAACGATTAAATCACTTTATTCTAAAATATACCTTAAATATTTAAATTAGACTACTTAAACATTTTATTCAAAAATATATTTTAAAAATATTTAAAGCAAAACTATTTTATAAGATATAAACTAATTTTATAATAAAGGTTAAGTTACATTAAATTTTAAAAGAGGAGTTACAAAATTCTATACTAGTTTCGAATAACTTTAACCAAACTATCTTTAAAATAAATCCATTTTATAAACTACAAATATTAAAAATATTCTTTCAAAACATAATGCTAATTAACCCTTTAAAATAATTACTACTATAATTAATTTGTTAAATATTAACTATTATAATTTTTACAACTTAAATAATAATTTCTTGAAACCATTCTTTTAAAACAACTTCTAAACTTCTAACTTTTACTCAAAAATCTGCTTTAAAAACGTACTTGGCTTTTCATGGAAATACACTTCCATTTTAGAATAAACCAAAGAATTCTTTTTATAAATCCCGCTAGATTTATCTCAATTCAAATTTACGTTTAAATCCCGTAGATATCTCCCAACACTTTAAAAATAAACCCTTTTTATTTTTAAATACATTTCCCATTTCCTGGAAATCACTTCCAAAATATACTTAAAATATGATTACTAAATTCTTTATTCAAATTGTACTTTTGAAAATCTATAAAAGTTTCTTAAGTAACTTAAATCAAAATTTTCCTTTTTATATGAGGTTATTATATCAAATACTTATATTAAATTCCCTTTAGAAAACATAATACTCAATTACCTTTTAAATAATTAAATACCATAATTACTTAAATAAATATTTACTTTCACTTAAAAATAACTAAAAATAATAATAATTTTCTAAAATATTCTAAAAACACCTTTCAAAACTTTCTAGTTTATACTTCGAAAACTTTTCTTTGAATCATGCTTAGTTTCCAGGAAAAATACACTTCCCATCCTTTAAAAATAATCTCGCTATTGTTTTTAAAACAATTCGCACTTCTTATAGAAATTCCCTCTGGAAATCTATATCTTCAATATTTATCCCTGATACATATTCCATTTCATTTATAAACCCAGTTTATAAATTTCTGTTTCTCATTTCATTTTAAATCCCTATTTCAAAAACACTTTCAATTTCCAAACTAATTCTTGAATTTAATTTCCTTAAATTCATTGCTCAAAAATCCCTCTTCATTTTTTTAATCCCGATTTACTTTATTTATACTTTAAAATCCTAGATTTGTTTATCCAATCATAACACAACACAATTTAATTTTCAAAATTAATCTATCACAATATATAAATAAAATACATCATCAGTTGTGAAAATAATTTCTATATTGTGAGGAATCCAGTTGTATCCCTCCAACCTGTTTCCCTACATCCACAGATGTTAGCACAACAAATAAATATGGATACAATCTGATAACCATTATCACATTCAATCAATCAAGCAATCATTTAAATATTAACTATTTAAACTGACTAGCATTTCAGATGTGAGTGAGATAAACTCACATTGAGTTTAAACGTTGAGTCGTTCCAATTTTAAATTAAATCAAATGCCTTCGATTTGACCTAAAATCTTCATGAACTCCAATCGATCTCAAATCTGAACTGCAGCCTGGATCTCCTCGCCGCGGTTCCAGCGCCTCCAATTTCGTCGAAATCTGATAATGTACGCAAAAGTTATGGTTTTTTAAAGTTTATGTACAAATAATAAAACAATTCTTTTTATTTATTTTTATTTTTACCAAATGAAATCATGGCCGCACACAAACTTCAGAGGATCAAAGCCGCAAATTCGAAATGAGAAATCTTGGCCGCAGATACCCCATCTTCTTTGTTCGCTACTACTGGTTTGCTCGAACCCATCATCGGCCTCTAGGTTTGATTATCGTAGCCGCTACGACACACGAAAAATCGATCCACTACCGGCATTTAGAAGCCCCATGCACCCTCTACCTACGGTCCCAAACATGCAACAATCGGTCAACCCATGCTCTCGAACAACGAGCTCGAACGCCGACACTTCGAAGCCAAAATCCTCCCTCCATCGTTGATGATAGCTCGAATCGCCCGTTGGACGCCTCGAGCTCGGAGAGCTCTACACTTTTACTGTTGGAAGTTTTGCGTAAAAACGTTTGGATTGAATGGAAATTGGAGGAGAAATGGGTGAAGTTTTGGCCATTGAAAACAATCACAGCCAAGAAAAATAACTAGGGTTTCGACCCTTATACGTATATATATACACGTTTATAAATATTATTTTAATAATATTCTCAAATTTAACCAACTATGCAAACAAACTCCAAATCACACATGCCGCCAGACGTTTATAATGTTTTACCCTCATTCGGAAGCAATGGAATGTGTTCCGGAGGCTAATTTGATCATATGTGGAAGATAACTTTTTGAATCGAGTTTAAAATATTAAATTATCGATTTAAATTTTAACTCGTTTCTCACCCGTACGAACAAACGGTAACTACAAACACTACGAAATTTGAAATCCGATAATACTATTACAGATCCAATGGAACTAGTTTCGTCGAATTCCGAGACTGTGCCCTAGAAGGGTATTTTAAGTCGTCGATTAATTCGAGCGATTTCCGAAATCGTCGAAATCACTTAAAATTTCACTTTTAAAATTTTGCTAACTTAATTATAAATCAAATAGAATCTATAATCACATAAGAAATCATTCTCATTCAATTTAAATCAAAATCTGATTATTTACATTATTAAAATATTAAAATTCATTATTAAAATAATATAAAATTCCTAATTTGACTTATCGACTTTTGATTCCATCCAAAAGTCCAATATTAAAATTCAAATCAAACTAGACTTAAAATAAATCTTAGAAACCATTTTCATATCTATTTACATCCAAATTCACAAATTATCCTAATTCCAAATATTTAATTATTATTATTCAAATCCAACTGAATTGCCATATTTGAAATTTTAATTAATTTCATTAATTTAACGAAAATCTTCTTATTTCAAATCAAATTATAATTCACATTCAACATTTAAAATGAATTAAATGTGCAAAATCTAATGACCAAAATTTTGGATCGTTACAATCCGTGTACTTAGAGTATTATTGGACTTTGCCTTCTGGATTACATTTGTTGTCTCATATTGGTGTTCTCTATGTAATTTCATATCTTACTGCCTTGTTTGATGCCACATGCTGGTTGCATCAGACTGCTAATTGAATTAGATGAATGCTCACTTCTCGATCTAACTAGCTTGAAATTCTATCAAACTTGGTCATCAGTACTAGAAGTCTAGAATGCCCATTGGATCATGGTGCAAGAGGATTGATGGACCCACAAGCAAACATCATCGATCGCTAGCGATTCATAACCTTAGCGTGTTTTTTGCTTTCTTTTTCTTTGATCCTTCTTGGTTAGTTCTTTTAGTCCTGTTGGTTGGCTTTTGAGCTGTTCTGACTCGACGAAACTGTTTCGTCGACATTTGAATTTTGCAGGGTTACGACCCGGATAACCCAGGCCAAGGACATAAAGTTTAAAGTGAAGGAATGTATGCTTCTATGGAAGAAATATTCATTATTTTTTGTACTAATTTGGGATGGAAACGATGATAAAAATTTGCCAATTATAAGCGATTTCACATGTGCTTTTATCATTTGATCAAATTCACGATTGTAGACAAGGACGCCATCGTGGTGTTCGTCATAAATGCACGTCTCCTTTGCTAGTAACACTCCAGTACTAACAACAAAGTTTGATAAAATAAGAGTCTCCCTTCATTGGTTGTGCATTTTTATTGCAATCGTCCTATGCTGTCCCTTGGTTAGTCATTGGCCTCTACTATTCATAAACAAATTGAATAAATATATTCAGAATTCAATAAATATCCTCCATGCAATTTTTCTTCGTTAAAACTTTTCATTCCATTCTCACTAATTAAAAAATTCCTGTTTTACCTAACGACCGATGAATATAGTCACCAACCAATGAAATATTGCAATTGGCACGAATGACAGTATCCATATTTGTGGCCTCGCAAATATCTACTACAATAAAATAAAAAATAAATAAAAAATAATTGATTGATTGATTCATCGTTTAAGCTTTGTCTAAATCACATATACACTTCTTCGTATTTTCCTATTTTGCAATGTGTTATATCATGTGTTGAACCCTGCCTAAACAACCGTTGTCTAGAAAACCAGAGGCAAAATGCGGATATAAACATATATGCATACAAAAATTATCCATAAGATTTCGTCAATATTATAGTTTATATTAAACGCATTTTAGTACAAGTTGATAGTTTATATTATATATATTTAATTCATAGGAACCACTCAAAACTATTTATTACCATCATTTTTTTTATTTTCATTGTTCATATATTTATTGACGTTAAAAAAAAATTGCACTAATTTTTTTTTCATTTATCTTTTTAAGTGTATCAAAGTCAGAAGATATGATAAATATTTGATATCCGTCTGTATCTGTGAATACAGATATGCGATATCGAAAAATGATTTTGGATGCAGATGCAGATACGACATCATCCGCTTATAATATAATATATGAAAGTATCAACTGATAGACTTACCCTCGTGGTAGTCTAACATTGTTAAGTTTCCAATAAAGTATTAACGATGAACAGCCTTTGTATGTGTTTATACAACTATGTAAGTCACTATCCATACATAGAAAGAACTATGAAAACTAAAAGGACTGTATCGTGGTACAAGTATGACTATATCCTCGGTTTTAGCTATCACCATCGTTCAAAATCAATATTGGATGTAGTACGTCTTTTGAATATCCTGAAGCCACAATGAAGCTCTCACTATAACTATACAACTTTGATTACATCACATTTTTCACATTTACATCAGCACCTCACTACATATCACTCACACTCGTATTTATCTTCAACTGCATTCCAGTTTGAATCCAGCATCTGAGCAATCTGCAAAAATCTAAACTAACGCAATAAAATTGAAAAAGAAATATTTTTGCAATTCAAAAATAAAACATGATTTTTGAAAATATAATTTGCCTCAGTTATTTGGGTTGTTCGTCATCATTTAAATTTGAATTCATCATACACGAACAACTTGTGACATACACAGTGTATCACTGTATATGCCACAAGGCCGTGCACACCGATATACACTTGATTGATTTACAGGGACAGGTGAGCACAGGTCAAACCCAAATAAAAAGCCGGGTTCAACTCACGTGCAATAACATAAAAGTCACAACTTTCAGCACAAGGTCAAACCCGAGTTTTGAAACTGGATTCAACTCAAGTGAAATTTCAAAAATCAACATGAAATGATCAAGGCAATACACGAGAGCATACAAGTGCAGACAACAGGGCCAAAACCAGTGTCAACAAAACAGCAATTAAGCACATGTATGCAGACCAGTCAAGTAAATGTAGAGAACAAGCTACATGATGAACAAGTGCAAACCAAATGCTCAAGCCACCAAGAACCAGAACAATAACCAATAAACAAAACAAGTCACAATGTCGAGCATGCATGAAACAGTGGAATGAACCAGTGATACAAGGCAACAAGTACAACACTGTGCAAACTCAAGCAAATGCAACAAAGTTCAAGCTGCATACCAGAGGTGCAGACGACCACAAATACCAACATAATAACAATGCTACAAGACCAACCTAAGTGACACAGTGTATACACGAATCAAGCTACAGCATGAAAAAGAAATGCACCAATGTCACCAGCATGACAGCAATATGTACAGCATCAATCAAGATACCAGACTCAAACTCAAACCTGGCCGAGACATGGAAGCATTGAAACAAAGATGATCAAGAACCAAACAAAGTCCACAAAATGATGAACAAAGCCAACATGAAACCAAAATAGTAAAACTGCACACATGCAGTGCATACACAAAACCAGATTAATAATCAAGTGAAGCCAATGCACAACAAGTATGCAGTAGCAAAGAAATAATGACCAATGAATAAAACTGAAAACAAATGCACGACAATGCAATGCCACAGCGAACATGCTGCAATTAGTGAACAAAAATTCATGAAATCAAAGTTATCAGAGTCAAGCCAGCAGAGGGATGAACAATGTAAATGTCAAAGTCGTGGAAGCATACCAATGTCAACGAGAAATTCACGAAATTCAAAAGTACAGTTTAAAAATTCAAAATGGCCGAAGTCATCAGGTAAAAGAAGTTGAATTCACGATTCAAAGTCAGAGCCTTGGGAATAAAGCGATTCACATAGCCGTGTAACCAAGTCAAAGCCAGTGATAACCAAACATTTCAAATTCAAGGCATCGAGTCAAGTCAGAGAAATTCACGGAGCCATGATCAAACATAAATTCAAAGCCATCGATTTTAAACCAAGTCAACCAAGAAATAACAAGAATAATTCGCATATGAATTAGTCAAGGTAAAATCGCAAGCATCCAAGCACAAACGATCGGCAGAGATAAAATCAAATATATTTTGTGCGAACGAAAATCTAGGGTTACAAACTCTATATAAGAAAATCATCATCGGCAATCTTATCCATCGAGTTCGAGCAAGCCAAAACCAGCAAAGCAAAAGGAGTGAAGTACATACCGAAAAACGCAGAACGAACTCGATCCAAATTGAAGAGCCGAGAGCATCGAAGCCTACCATCAAGCGCCTAACTTCAATTTGCAAAACCCTAAATTTGAAAGCAAGGAGCAAAAGAGCAGAAGCCCTAATTTCTGAACAAAGAGGATCGGCCATATTTTCACAGGTCAAAAGAAAAAGGAACGGGTTGAAGAAGAGAATAGGGCCGGCCTTGTTTTATTATTAAAGGCTTTAGAATATTTTTAAATAAGGGTTTAAGTGTTTGTTTAGGGTTAATTTTTATTGTCTTTTAATTGTTGTTTTTATTTTTTAAATCAAAGAATTTGTAAATCACCACCTAGGTTTAGGTAGTGTCTGATTGTCTAGTTAGAATTAGTTCAGTGAGCAGGGTGTGCGAGTTTGCATAGCTCTATAGGCGGGAGCAGAGTTTGCGAGTAAGCAAAGCTCTATAGGCGGGAGCAGAGTTTGTGAGTAATCAATGTTCTATAGGCGGGAGCAGAGTTTGCGAGTAAACGAAACTCTATAGGCGGAAGCAGGGTGTGCGAGTCTAGTAGAGTGTTTGTGAGCGGGAGCAAATGTTTGCGAGTCTAGTAGAATGTTTGTGAGCGGGAGCAAATGTTTGCGAGTCTAGTCGAGTGTTTGTGAGCGGGAGCAAAAGGGTCTGCGAGTCTAGTAGAGTGTTTGTAAGCGTGATACTGTTTAATTCTAATAGAAATCTGGGAATGCAGCAGTAGGCAGGGGTTGCCGAAGCTGGGTAAATTTTGTGTGTGATTTACTTTTTCAGCATATTTATTTCTGCGTTTTGTTTCTGTGTTTATATCGAGAAAATTTGCTATAACCCTATTCACCCCCCTCTAGGATTAATCTAGATCCTACAAGTGGTATCAGAGCCCGGTATTTTATTTTTTAACTCTAGAGTCATGAATCCACCAAATAATATTTTTGTTGAGGGTCGTTTCAATATTATTCCTTCTATTTTTGATGGAACAGATTTTTTAAATTGGAAATTGAAAATGGAATTTTATTTAAAATCTGTTAATATTAAATATTGGGATATTATTGAAAATGGGTGTGATATAACAAATAAGGAAATTATCTCGATTAATGCTCTTGCTATGCATATATTATATTCTCATATTAATCGTGATTATTTTTATTTCGTCTCTCATTGTGAAAGTGCACAGAAAATTTGGAAAACTCTCGATGCAATATATGGTGCAAAAGTCAACAGCAATGAGAAATCCTCCACAACCGACTCAGTTAAAGAAATATGCTTAACATGATTGGTAAATAGCAGTTGTGATGAGGATGATGATGATAGAGTAGCCGAGCTGGCATTACTAATGAAGAATTCAAAAAGAAAATTTGCAGCCACGTGGAATAAAAGCGATAGCAGTGAAAGTGAGAAAGCAGATATGTTCCTTCATGGGAATACAACCGATAGCGACGACAACGAGCCAAGCGAGGTATCAAAACTTACTCACTCTGAATTACTTATTTATTTCCACGAAGTGAATGGCTGTTTTGAACGACATAGGGAAAAATACGCTAAACTTGAATCACAAAAAGACACTTTGATAGAATTAAATGAACAACTTGACCAATTAGTTAAAACCTATCAAAGTAGGATCCCTAAGTGTGATAAGTGTCCAACATTTGAAGAAGAAATTAAAAAATCAGAAATTAAAATGAAATCACTCGAAAATGAAATTCTGATTTTAAAAATTGAAAATACTAGAAGAGAGAATTCTATTAAAAAGTGTACACAATTGTTAAACGAAAATGAATCTCTCAAAATACAAGTCCAACAATTGTCAACGACTTTAGCAAATTTTTCCAAAAGTGAAAAATCGTTGAATATGTTAATAGGAAAACAAACTGTCAATATTAATAAACAAGGACTTGGATATAGTCACTCTGAATATGTTAGAAACATGATTAATCAAGAAAATTTAATGTGCACGATTTGTAGAAAATATGGACACAATCACAATAATTGTTGGTATAGACCCAAACACGTGAAAACTATACCAATTTGGGTTCCAAAAGGCACAAATATAAAATCTTTGAAAGTCAAACAAATTTGGGTGCCAAAAGGAACATATATAAATAGTTTTGGGTCTTCACAAACATATTTTTCATATTCTGCCACTAACAATCATGGACCTATAAAAACAAATACGTCACATAAATCGTTCATCGTGTAGGTGTGGTAGCAGGCTAAGGAACAACAACAGTGTTCTCTGGATTTTGGCTGTTCTAGAAACACAACGGGTGACAGAGCAAAGTTCCTTAGCCTAGTACAAAGGTGACAGAATCACAATGGGCAATCACGAAAAATTATCGTAAAGGTAAAACAGGTAATTTTGTTTTGAACGATATATTAAATGTGATAATCTGCACCGTATTCTGAATGAAATCAGCCAAAGATTGTGATGTTGAAAAGAGATGATTTTTAATTCTGACTTATTCTTAATTGATATGGTTTCTTTTGACTTGTTCTTACTTTGATTTGTGCTTAAATGATGACCAATCAGATTTTCAACCTTGAACTAATCCATATAAATTTGTTCGGTCAAACGTTGGTTACTTATGCTACACGTAGATATATTTGTTTTGACATTTTTGGTCACTGCTTGTAAATTTGCACGATTTCAAATTTCACGTGAAAGTTGTTAAAAAGGATTTTGAGAAATTGTTGAAACTTCAAGAAATTGTTTTTGAAATAATTATGATGTTGATTGACTGTTGATTACTCTGAATATAACTGTTCATCCTAAGGTGTCTGAAATTAACACTATGATATTTGTTTGAGTGTTAACATAACTTCACTTCAAATTTCATTCTGAGATAATTTGTTGAAATTTCACAATCTGGTCTTTGACATCCAACGAATGAATATTGAGTGAAATTTAAATTCAGATGCAGATTACACTGGTAATATAGTTGATAGAAAAATTATTAGTGTAACATGATTAATTTTTGAAACATTCATTTGCTGCATCATTTTTTCAAAGAAAATATCTGCATATATTTCACTTGAAATAATTTTCAAATAGCAGAAAATTTTCTTATAAAACCCCCTCGAGAAAATCATGTTTGACCATATTTACAGATTAGTCATTTTTGAAAAATTGATTTTATAATTTTTGAATTTGATTTTAAATGACTATTTTGACTAATCTGACTCCCTTTGATTATCGAAAAGATGAATAGTGATTGAAAAAGTGATGAGTGTTGATATTTATCATATATTATAACTCGAGAAAGTATAATTAGAAAATTTCTTTAGAATTTCATAACAAGAGTTATAAAAACTTTTTGTTGGGTAAAAATTCCATGACCATTTCTATTTCTATCATCTTTCTATCGACCATCACTCATCAAAATCATATATAGTATGTAAATTTGTGGTAGTTTACAAAGGAAATTATTTGTTCTCCAATTTATTATTATAAAGGAAATTATCTGTGCTTCAATTTATTATATTCTTCAATAAAAATAAATATCCAAAGTATTCACTCTCATTTAAAAGTCCTCACGGTTATGCATGGGTGAATTACTTGGATTTTTTGATTATGTGCTTCCATGCTCATTTAAAAATCCTCACGGTTATGCATGTATGGAACGCATATCAAAATTAATCGATTAAATAGACAAGTTGATTCTAATCCCATTTAAAAGTCCACACGGTCATGCGTGGTTAGAAGATACTTGATTTCATTTTCTAAATAAAAATTGTGAATACTACTAATCTCATTTAAAAGTCCTAACGGTTATGCATGGTTAGTAGATATTCAAATTTCCTAAAATAAATATACCACAAATAGACAGAACTGTATGATTTTTTTGATGATTTTATCCCCATCACTTCTGAAAGTGGAATATGCGCCTGACAAGGGTAATTATGATTTTTGTTTGAGTTTTATTGAAATTTGATATTTATATTCAATTGAGTTAAATGTTTGATTCATGTCTGTTAAATGTTTGATTCATGTCTGTCACTTCGTCCCTATTTTTATAACACTGTTATTCTTTTGCTGATAACAAAAGGGGGAGAGAAAAGTTAAGATTTTGTCAAATAGAATCAAGCAAATGTCAAATAATTTTCACTTTGCATATAGGCTCGTTTATATATTTCTATTTGTATGCATATATGTAGGGGGAGTATTGTGTAGAGATGAGCATTCAAATAGGGGGAGCAAATTGAATGATCGAATATATTTAATACATTCAAAATCTTAAATATATGTTTGTTATCATCAAAAGGGGGAGATTGTTGAATATGCGCTTTTGCGCTTATATGATTTTTGTTTGATGATAATAAACATATATACATTCGTTTAAATGTATTTGTTAATATACTATTCTATTTTTCACAGTTTAAATAAATATTTGTTGAATAAAATAAATTACACAGAATTTGAATTCAAACAGATATTTTATTCAAATAAATATTTATTACATTTTTGAATAGTACAATTTCAAGCTCTCACTATAACTATACAACTTGATTACATCACATTTTTCACATTTACATCAGCACCTCACTACATATCACTCACACTCGTATTTATCTTCAACTGCATTCCAGTTTGAATCCAGCATCTGAGCAATCTGCAAAAATATAAACTAACGCAGTAAAATTGAAAAAGAAATATTTTTGCAATTCAAAAATAAAACATGATTTTCGAAAATATAATTTGCCTCAGTTATTTGGGTTGTTCGTCATCATTTAAATTTGAATTCATCATACACGAACAACTTGTGACATACACAGTGTATCACTGTATATGCCACAAGGCCGTGCACACCGATATACACTTGATTGATTTATAGGGACAGGTGAGCACAGGTCAAACCCAAATAAAAAGCCGGGTTCAACTCACGTGCAATAACATAAAAGTCACAAATTTCAGCACAAGGTCAAACCCGAGTTTTGAAACTGGATTCAACTCAAGTGAAATTTCAAAAATCAACATGAAATGATCAAGGCAATACACGAGAGCATACAAGTGCAGACAACAGGGCCAAAACCAGTGTCAACAAAACAGCAATTAAGCACATGTATGCAGACCAGTCAAGTAAATGTAGAGAACAAGCTACATGATGAACAAGTGCAAACCAAATGCTCAAGCCACCAAGAACCAGAACAATAACCAATAAACAAAAATAGTCACAATGTCGAGCATGCATGAAACAGTGGAATGAACCAATGATACAAGGCAACAAGTACAACACTGTACAAACTCAAGCAAATGCAACAAAGTTCAAGCTGCATACCAGAGGTGCAGACGACCACAAATGCCAACATAATAACAATGCTACAAGACCAACCTAAGTGACACAGTGTATACATGAATCAAGCTACAGCATGAAAAAGAAATGCACCAATGTCACCATCATGACAGCAATATGTACAGCATCAATCAAGATACCAGACTCAAACTCAAACCTGGCCGAGACATGGAAGCATTGAAACAAAGATGATCAAGAACCAAACAAAGTCCACAGAATGATGAACAAAGCCAACATGAAACCAAAATAGTAAAACTGTACACATGCAGTGCATACACAAAACCAGTTTAATAATCAAGTGAAGCCAATGCACAGCAAGTATGCAGTAGCAAAGAAATAATGACCAATGAATAAAACTGAAAACAAATGCACGACAATGCAATGCCACAACGAACATGCTGCAATTAGTGAACAAAAATTCATGAAATCAAAGTGATCAGAGTCAAGCCAGCAGAGGGATGAACAATGTAAATGTCAAAGTCGTGGAAGCATACCAATGTCAACGAGAAATTCACGAAATTCAAAAGTACAGTTTAAAAATTCAAAATGGCCGAAGTCATCAGGTAAAAGAAGTTGAATTCATGATTCAAAGTCAGAGCCTTGGGATTAAAGCGATTCACATAGCCGTGTAACCAAGTCAAAGCCAGTGATAACCAAACATTTCAAATTCAAGGCATCGAGTCAAGTCAGAGAAATTCACGGAGCCATGATCAAACATAAATTCAAAGCCGTCGATTTTAAATCAAGTCAACCAAGAAATAACAAGAATAATTCGCATATGAATTAGTCAAGGTAAAATCGCAAGCATCCAAGCATAAACGATCGGCAGAGATAAAATCAAATATATTTTGTGCAAACGAAAATCTAGGGTTACAAACCCTATATAAGAAAATCATCATCGGCAATCTTATCCATCGAGTTCGAGCAAGCCAAAACCAGCAAAGCAAAAGGAGTGAAGTACATACCCAAAAACGCAGAACGAACTCGATCCAAATTGAAGAGCCGAGAGCATCGAAGCCTACCATCAAGCGGCTAACTTCAATTTGCAAAACCCTAAATTTGAAAGCATGGAGCAAAAGAGCAGAAGCCCTAATTTCTGAACAAAGAGGATCGGCCATATTTTCACAGGTCAAAAGCAAAAGGAACGGGTTGAAGAAGAGAATAGGGCCGGCCTTGTTTTATTATTAAAGGCTTTAGAATATTTTTAAATAAGGGTTTAAGTGTTTGTTTAGGGTTAATTTTTATTGTCTTTTAATTGTTGTTTTTATTTTTCAAATCAAAGAATTTGTAAATCACCACCTAGGTTTAGGTAATGTCAGATTGTCTAGTTAGAATTAGTTCAGTGAGCAGGGTGTGCGAGTTTGTAGAGCTCTATAGGCGGGAGCAGAGTTTGCGAGTAAACAAAGCTCTATAGGCGGGAGCAGAGTTTGCGAGTAAGCAAAGCTCTATGGGCGGGAGCAGAGTTTGCGAGTAATCAAAGTTCTATAGGCGGGAGCAGAGTTTGAGAGTAAACGAAACTCTATAGGCGAGAGCAGGGTGTGCGAGTCTAGTAGAGTGTTTGTGAGCGGGAGCTAATGTTTGCGAGTCTAGCAGAATGTTTGTGAGCGGGGGCAAATGTTTGCGAGTCTAGTCGAGTGTTTGTGAGCGGGAGCAAAAGGGTCTGCGAGTCTAGTAGAGTGTTTGTAAGCGTGATACTGTTTAATTCTAATAGAAATCTGGGAATGCAGCAGTAGGCAGGAGTTGCCGAAGCTGGGTAAATTTGTGTGTGATTTACTTTTTCAGCATATTTATTTCTGCGTTTTGTTTCTGTGTTTATATCGAGAAAATTTGCTATAACCCTATTCACCCCCCCTCTACGGTTAATCTAGATCCTACACGCTTTTGGTTTGGTTCTCTATTGTATGTATTGTTATATTATGATATAAGTAATGATATAAATGATATAGTTATGGGCATACCCTATGAGCAATTATGTAATTTATTGTAAATGATTAACTGTGTAACAAAATCTCGTTCGAAATAAAATGTGTTTTTCTTTCTTTTATATACTTGTTATAATATGTTACACTTAATTATTTAAGTATATTTAATAGAAAATCCATAAATGGCGCATTTTGTGATGGTAATTACAATTGTTGTAATCATGAGTATTTTACCATAATATAGTAAACACATCATTTTAAATATTTTTAGTCAAAATTATCGAGACTGGATGTCGATGCAGGCTAGAGTGTGCAACACTCTCCAAAGGTTGGGCAGTGTATTACTCATGACTAATGGGGTACCAAAAGGTTATGTATGGATAACAATGGAATGATCCGCTTGATAGTTTTTTTTTGTTAACATAACTAACTCAAACGAAAATTTCGATGTGACAACTTTACATAATTCTCTTGACTTGATAAGACTGTTGAGCTTCAGTGTGAAAACTACGCTTTGATTATAGTTAAATCACATTATAGTATCCATCAAACAACTATAGTTGGATCGAGTGGAAGTATTAGAAGTTAAACACTACTCAATAGAGGATCTCTTTTCTTATTTGTATGATGTTAGTATCACAGTCAATTGAAGTTAGTTCAAACTCAAAATCTCTAGCCAGAGTAATTCAGTTAATACAGCACCTCGTAAAATAAAAAGTAATTCACTAAAAAGAATAAATAAATAATTCACAAGGCTCAGAAACAAAATTTGAGAAAATATCGAAATTTGACTGCGAAACTTGTCCATTTAACAATTCCCTTACAAAATTTCTTGTAGTAGTTATACATTACAAAAAATTTAAAATGATAAGTGCTCTTAGAGCATCTTCAATCCATTGTAAATTCTAATGTAAAGTTAATGATACATCATCAATTTACACTTTTACTAAAACTAAATCTCCAATGCTAATGTTAAGTTGAATGTTTAGATGACATGTCAAAAAATTGAATAGACATTGTCAAGTACAATGTCTATTTCTAGACATTGAACTTAACCATTTGAATCCACTAAAATAGACATTGTCAATTACAATATCTACTTCTAGATATTGAACTTAAACATTTGAATCCACTAAAATAATTATTTAATATATTAATGTGCTTATTTATAATTTGATTGGTTAGATATGCTAAATATTTTTTCATGTACATTCGTGTTGGAGAATATTTTTTAATTTTAGTGTAATGTATCAGCTATTTCTTAATTTCAATTATATATTTTCTTTGGACATGTCATCATGTTTGGGTTAAAGATGCTCTTATAATTTCTATAATAATACATAGGTCGTTATTATATTGATACATAGAATTAACTTCACGTAAAAAACAACAGGAAAATATTCCCTAGGACAAAATTCAAGGCTTTTTAATGCCTAGGACAGTCCATCAATATTTTATTACAAAGGACAAAAATGTTAATTTTATTTTAAAAGCCCTAGCTGGCGCTGCGTGCTTTCTCCTTTTCTTCTTCGATCTTGTTCCTTATCTTCTTTAATCCTTCTTCGATCTCGTTTTCTTCTTCGCACGCGTTCAATTTTAAATTCAGTTCTTCATTCTTCCTTATTTTTGTATGATGTCATTCATATTATCCTCATTTTGTTTATCGTGTCTTTTCTTTGGACAATGGAAATTTTCAGATTTAAGTATGATTTTATTTTTATTTTACCCTTTTCATGTATCAAAGTTTTAATTTGGATATTTCTAACATTCTCTTGTTTTTTTATAACATTAAATTCAGTTTTGTTGCTTTGTTTTCTTCTTTCATATTTTATGGTAAATTTGGGCACCAGCAGTAGATATGCGTTTTGTCATCTTTTTCATGTAACAATGTTTTCTTATGTGTTTTAAATTGAATGTTATTTTTGTTTTTGTTTACTGATGTATATCTTGGATTCAGTGAATTCTATTTAAGTATCATTTTTGTTATTAATTTTAGGTTCAATTGTTAGGTATTAGTTTAGAGTCTGTTAGTATCATTTTTGAAAAATATTTGTTATTTTTTACTCTTTTCTTTGTTTGAATAAAAAAAAAATGAAGTTGCTATAGAGTAAATGCGATGATCTGAATTAGTGTTTTGTTAGTATCAAGCACTTATTGAGTTTTGTTTGAGTATCAATTTTACTATTAATTTGAGGATCATTTTTTAGGTATCGGTTTTAGTGACAGTAAGTATCATTTTTGTGAATTTTTTTTGTTTTTTGTTTTCTTATTTATGAAGAAGAATACTGTGCTAGAATAAAATGATAATACTTTTGGCTAGTGTTTTTTTTTGCAGTAGTGGCTATAGCCATTTCGTTTTGTTTTTATTCAATGATAATACTTTCAACACTCGGTTGTCTATTTATTGTTCATTTTATGATTTAAAGAATGAAATTTGTTGTCATTGGTCTCAATCAACTCCTTTGTCTATTGAGATTTCGAACGTGCTTGAGAATAAAACTTTCGTGGTTGGTATCGATTCTTATCTTCAAAGTATAATTTGTTTTCAATTGTATTAGAAGAGTGCATTATTTTCCTTTACTATTAAGGTCAAGGGTTCTTAATTGGAAAATGATGAGGTGGTTCTATTTCAATTTCATCCAATCTTCCTAGTTATTCATCTTCTAGTAGATCTTTGTGTTGTTGTTGTTCATAGTAAAATTTATTTGAAGGATATGTTAAAGAGACGTTCGAAACTATCCATTTCTAATTTTTTTAGTTTTTGTTTTGGAGGCGCTAATGATTTTAGGGAATTTTTGATAACATACCAAATTCAAAAGGGATATGAATTAGTGTTTTTGTAACGCTTCGAAGATTTTCGTTGCCGAAAAACCGAATAGTTATGGGTTTTAAAAAGAATTTAAGAAAAGGAGAAGAGAGAAAGAGAAGAAAGATGGAGGGAAAAGAAGATAGAAAATTTTAGATAGAAGAAAAAGAGAATAGAGGAAAAAGAAAAACAGAAGAAAATAGGACGGAATAGAAAACAACAGAACAATAACAGAATCTCACAATTCGCAGCGGAATAACATATAATAATAAATGAATAATCTTTAAATAAAGAACTATATCAGTTATTACATTTTATACTTTACATCATATCATCATCAGAGTGTACAACAACAAACAATGCAGCGGAAAAAGAAATACTATATAAACTAGTAATACGCCATGCCATCCATCTTGCCTCCAGCAATTCCTGAATATCCTGATAAACCTTAACTCTTGACTGCCCGTGTGAAAATTGGTGGGCACCCAGAGTTTAGGAAGGAAAACAATAAACTCCAAGTCAGTCATGTGACTGGTGTGAGAACTCAAAACAGTTTATTTATCTTTAAAATCAAAAATAGAAGAATATTTTTATTTCAATTCGTAATGCTTTTAAAAATGAGACTACCATAAGGCCTCCCGCACACACACACAATGCAAACGCAGAATCGGAGGAGATTTCTCCTTATGATAGTCAAAGATGCTTGATACGCATTAAAAATAACATTTGATATTATTACTAGTGCATAGTGTAGAAGAAATTCATTTCGAAAGTAGAATATAAATCTTAGCCAACATACGACCATTATCGTATGCCTACTATAGCTACCATCCAAACAGTGTTGCGACACCATAAGTGAATGATAGGTTCTACAACTAAAACCGTACAAGTTTCGTATTGTTTCTTTGGATTTCCAACAAATGGTCAGGCCAAGGAACTTCCCATTGCCACATGAGAATGCCTCTGGAAAGACATCCCCGAGAACCAAACCGGAACTCTGCCAACACAAGGCCGGGTTACCCCTAACTGGGTAACTACTGACACGAGCACGCCATTCCCCGATCGTAAACGACCTTTCTCACGGGATCCCGATAGCCAACAACCACAAAGTAATAAATTCGTAGTAACCACATAGGTTAAATATCTGGGCTCCATACCATGATACCACCTCTATCCAGAAGGAAATGTACATACCCTAAAGGGTGCTACCCCTCATAACCTTGCTGCATCTTTCCTGTTTTGACCATTTCCGGGGTGTGAGGTTCGACGAAGTCACGTCCACAAAAACATACTTTATACAAAAGCCATGCTTTGGGTCAACAAATGATCAACACAATGATCACTAAGATAGACGATCAAATAAACGATCCTATCACAATAATCAACACAATGATCATTTCAGCATCACTCAGCATATCACATTACCAAATTGGGAATATATTGCTGATAACTTCAACTATATAACCTCTGAGCTCGTACGTCTCAGAGAAGGGTGTTTAGCTAAAAGAATAAATTCTCCGCCACCACAGAAATATATTTGAAAGAAATCGGCTTTACATTCTCAACTTGTAATGTCAGACACACAATCCATACAAGTCTGTTCCGGGCTCGAACAGAACCGAAGGCACTTACAAAGAAGTCCTTGCAATCCGAATAATCTCTAATCACGTTCGGATTTCCCATCACATATGGAGATCTCAATACCAGGGATCAGCCAGTGCAGAGACAATCAACAAGAAATCCTTTCGCTTTCGAAAATATCCGGTCTTCAACACCGATCTTCGAATGCAATTTATAACGACGTATCACATATTCGGAATGGGTTATACGACCCCAAGGTCCTTTCCCGGTTAACCCGAATAGTGAGCGCTTATTTTAAAAAAAAATAAGTGTGGCATTCAATTTCAAACAAATCACAACAAATACCTATTTAAAGGTAAATATTGATAGTCGGCTATCAATAGATATGCCAACATCACCAGATTCCAAATAATTTTCCAAATTATTTATTTCACAAAAATATCTTTATAAGATATATAGTTTTCACACTTCAAAAATAAATCAACATTTATTTTCAAACAAATCCCCTTTTTTATTTATAAATTCTATAATGAATTTATATTCCCAAAATATCCATGAATATACTATTTTAATTATTCATTTCAATTTATCTTCAAAAAGATAAATTCTCAACATTTTTACTTTATATTGGAAACCATTTCCATACTTCAAAAATAAATCAATATTTATTTTTAAACCCATTTTCCCAATTCCATTTATAAATTCCATATTGAATTTATGTTTCCAAAATATTTATGAATATACGATTGCTATTATTCATTTTCAATTTATCTTCAAAAAGGTAAATTCTCTAAACTTTCCATTTCACATTGGAAAAACAATTTCCATACTTATTTATTTTATAAGTAATCCATAAATCTTTTATTTTTAACCTTAGAAAATATTTCACATACTTTAATCGAAATTAAGTATATATTTCATTCTTTAAGAAAATCATTCTCTTAAACATATTTATTTGGGCCAAAACGAATGTTGCGTAAAACATCGTTACGACAACCCAAATTCACTAGTATAGGGATTCGAAATTAAAATAGATATATAAATCCCAATACTATACAAAACATTTCCTTTCGGAAATCATTTACTATAACAATAGTGTTATAGTCCATTATTTCCTTATATTTCTCAAAAGCATCTATTCAACAATAAATGTTGAAATCTATGGTTTCGAATCTCAATACAGTTTAAAACATCTTTAGATCGTTTTAATTCTATTTAAAACATCACATCTAAAATAATTTCTTTAACATAATATTCACTATTCAAAACCGTGAATATACTTGTTAATAAATTTCATCACTTCTATTCATTTTATTTTAAAGAATTATTCACTGTCTAAAACATGAATATAATTCCATAAATAAATTACAACAATTCCTTATCAAAATAAGTCGTTGCGGATTTATAAAACAACGTTTATAAATTCTATTTCTATTTATTTTTATAACAACTTCCTTTTATAAATTTCCTTTATTAACCTATCTCAATTCATATCACAATGATATGCTAAAAATTCATATTATAAGTCAAACACTTATAATTTATTTATTTACAAAATTGTTTCTTTAAACTTCCCAATTTTATAAATCTTATAACTTATAAGATTCATTTATTTATCCAAAATCTATCCTTTCCCATAACTTTATAAATTTTATAAACCTACTGCTTATAAAATTTCATTTATAACTTCACCGTTATAATTCTATAAGTTTCATTCATTAGTGAAATTCATTCACAATTCTTTCTAATACTTATAAAAGCTCGTTTTATAATTCCAATATTTTTAATTTATAAATATCAATTTATAAATCTTTTAATATAAATCAATTTATATTATTACTTTAAACATCTTTAAACTCTTTTATAATTTCATCATTCTAATTTATAAAATAAAAATTTTATAAATCCTATTTCTAAACTTCTTATAATAAATTCAGGAGTCCCAGTTCAAACTATTTTATAAAATCACTAATCCCATAATTTCAAAAATCAACTTTTAACTGTATTTCTCAAAAATCATAATTTTTATAATATTAAAATTATAACGTTTATTTATTTAAGATGAATCAATTCCAAAAATATTTTATAAACGTATATTTCCAAGAATCACTTTAGAAATCAAAAATCGTTATTTTTAAACTTCAAATTTGGATCCGATGATGCAACACATCAATATTCAATCACAACTTTCAAACATCATATATCGATATGATAAACAGTCAAACATCACAATATCTAACATCTATAAATATTTGTGAGGAATCCAGTTTGATCCCTCCAACCTGTTTCCCTGCATCCACAGACATTAGCACAATACCATTCCGTTTCAAGACGGAATATCGCGGTATATGGGATTTTATAAATATATATCCGCTTACTAACGGCGCAATAGGGTCTCATCCGCTAAAAGAAAATGCGGGAAATCAATCAACTGCAATATATACATATGCCAATATATATATATTGCTATATATAATATAATACCAATTCCACTTCGAGGTGGAATATCGCGGTATATGTGTGTAATAAATAATCTCCGCTTACTAACGGCGTATAGGGTCTATTCACATCCAATATATATATAACAATCATCATTCAAGCATTCAATCAACACAGTCAATCAAATTTTAGATTTAACTATTTAAAATTTAAATAAACAACAGAAATTCCTTTTGAGTGAGAAGTTCTCACCTTTATTCTCGTTTGCAATCCACTTCCAATTCAACTTGTTTTCTTCATTTATACCTTGTATAAATATTTATACAATTCATTAATACTCAAATAGATTGAATAATAAATTTTCATTAGATAATTTTAATTCGTCGGTGATTTCATTTTAATAGTAAAATTAACTCATAGTTTCGTTTAAACCAATTTCTCGTTTAATAAATTTATTTAAACAAATTTTCTTCTTTAATAAATTTATTTAAACTAATTTTGTCCTTTTAAAATAATTTTAACTAGAGATTTCCAATTGAACTGAATTTCCTTTTTATAAATTAAATCTACTAATTATTTTTCTCTAAAGTAATATCTTAAAATCAATTTCTTTTAAATAATTTGTTTAACTAAAAATTCAAATTTCTTTTAATAACTTTCTTAACTAACTATTTATTTAAATAAATTTTCCTTTGATAAAATATCCTTTAGTTATTTAAAATAAACAGATAAATTTTGTTAAAATAATTAATCCTCATATTATGTATTTTTTAATATAAACTTAGTAGATTTTAAATCTATCTATACATTTATTTTACATCTCTAACTAATGACTTATTTGTTTATAAGTTAAATAAATCATTCTTTAATTACCATATTAATTTAGTCATTTTATTACCTTAATTATCTCTAAGATAACAAATTTCTTTATTAATGATTTCATTCTTTTAATATCTACTTTTAAGTTTAAACCTTGTTTTAAACATTTAAATATTTAAACTTTTATTTCAAATTAACTTCTCTTTTTTTTATTTTAAATCAACTAATTTTTCTTTAATAAAATATTTATCCAAAAATTTAAAAATTAAATTCCTTTAATAAATCATTTCACTTAATAAATTGAATTTCTATCAAATTTTCTTTTAAATAACTTTATAAATTTTTAAACAAATCTCTTTTATAAAACAAATTTTCCTTTTTATAATTTATTTAACAAAAATTTAATTTAAACAATTAAACTTCCTTTTACAAATTCTTAAACTAATTTCTTTTATTCTTAAAACAATTTCTTTTAAATAATTAAATTTATCTATTTTCCCAATAATAAATAATATTATCTTTTGATAAATCATTTTTATCAAATAAGTAAAATTTCTAACTAAATTCTTTTACTAAATATTTTCCATTTGAAACTAAAATTTCTATTCGACTAATTTTTTTCTTAAAAAATTATTTTTCTTTTTAATAAATTATTTTAACTAAAATAATTTATATATTTCAAAAATCTAATTTTTTTAACAACTTCTTCTTATTATTATTTTTTTCCAACTGCATATAGGATATTCAATTTACTGTTTTAAATTTAAATACTTATTTATTTTTATAATTTAAGAGTTTATATTGTTTGAACTTTCTGTATATATATTGAACTGCATTTTTAAATTTTAATTTGAAAATAAGATTCGAACCTCTCTGCCAATTTCCAGCTCGAGAACATCGCGACCCCTATCTACCCCCACCCTGCCGTGACGCCGCCTCGATGTTGCTGTCGCGACTCGAGCACATCGCCCCCAAGTCGTCGCGACCCCTGTCCACTGCTCCACTCAAGAACCCACGCCTCATCTCGCCGCGAATCACCTCGCGCGCACGCGAGCCCTAGCGCCGCCTCGAGCTTCCCCATCCTCGCTCGAACCCCACGTCGCCGCCGCTGCCTCGTGCCGCACAATCCCACTCCCCAGTCGCACTCACGCGCGCGCCTCCAATTTGCCCCGATTCGATTTTGAAGATAGGGGGGAAAAATCATCGACTTCGGCCATCATTTAGTTTTTTTTTTTTTTTTATTTTGTTCTTTGATTTGAGAACTGAAGGAGGAACTTCGGCCGCCATTTATATTTTTTTTTTTCGTTTCTGAACGATGGTTTGCGTGATATATCAGAGAGGAGAACGTGAAGGAGTATGCACTGCACGATTTCTATCGTGAATTTAGGCATGAATTTAGGGAAGAGAACGTGTGTTAGTTTGACCAAAATTTAAATTTAAATTTAAATCGTTGAAAATTTCAACGCGTTTATGTGTCGTGTGCTCACATATTAACTCTGAAAAATACGAAATTTGAAATCCGGTAATAATTAAATATTCCGGACCCAATGGAACTGGTTTCGTCGAATTCCGAGACTGTGCCTCGGACGGCTATTTTTAAATTTGATTCAAACGTTATAAATTTCAAAACTGAACAAATCACTTTCAAATTAAATTCTGAAGCTTCTATTATCTTCAATATTATCAATATGAATTTTACAAGCTTTTGAAATATTTTTAATTGGCTTAAAATTGAAGATTCAAATTTTTATTCAACTCTCAATAGATTAAATTCTATAATTTAATCGCTAAATTTATTCTGGTAATTTGAAATTAAATTCAAACCATCATTCAAATATTTAAAATTAATTAAATATTCTTATTTTAAATTGCTCAAAATTCAGGGTCGTTACAATCTTCCCTCCTTAAAAGAATTTCGTCCCGAAATTACAAGTTAAGAAGAATGCCCTTATCCCGTTTATTATTTTTCACAATCTAAATAGTTTTATCAACTTACTAGCCTAAATCTTTTTACTAGAGTTTCATTATCATTTCAACTATCTTTCCAACTTCAATTATAAGTTTCAAACAACATTGTTTTCCTAACAATTCAAGTTTAAATTCAAATTCAAATTTCAAACTTTCAAAATTTCTCAAAATTTTTCTAACACCCTAAATTTTCGAAATTTTTTGCCAGCGTCTCCTTTGCGCGGCTAGCTCGGTACGACTACAAAATGGCACGACGGCCCCTCAAAATCAAAAAGAAAAGAGAAAAGCCAAGTGGCTAGAGAAGAAAGTCATCAAATCTCATACTGAAATTGAAATACGTACCTTTTTGTCGAGCAATTCAATTTTATCTTTGAAATAAAAATCTCAATTCCTTTATAACACCTGTATAACCTGTATAACCTACTAGTAGTAGCATACAATTCCAACATTCAAACCATTTTGCCAATTACAAAATTTTCAACATATGCTGATTATACATTTTTATTTCACTATTGACGTTACATATCCAATTTCATTTGATTTCACATTTCAATTCAATTTCATTCACAATTTAAATTCCATTTGAATTCAATTCACAATTTGAAATTCCATTCGAATTTACTTCTCAATTCTAAATATTGAATTCATCGATATACTTTCATTTGCTAATTCATATTACTATTTTAAATTAGTTTTATTCACTAATTCATTTCAATTTTCAATTCATTCAATTTCATTTGAATTCAATTCAAAATTTCAATATCTATATTCAATTCATTAGTCCTAGAATTTATAATTTATCAAGTTAGTTTACTTGAGTTCAATCCATTTTATTTAATTCCATATACTAATGATAATGATTCAATATTATCACTTCCTAACAATCATGCAACCATATATTATAATAATCCATAGAAAACCATTTCTTTTCTATACAAAAATAGTTTTGGGCAAAATTATCTTATTTACCCGATTCAAAAACAATTTTATATTCACTAACAAATACGCTCTTATATCTATTATTACACTCAAACTCATTCTAGAGTACTGCTGACTCTATCTCTAACGAGTAATACCCAACAGAACCATGGTTGTCGCTTAACCATAAGCTCTGATACCAAATGTAACGCTTCGAAGATTTTCGTTGCCGAAAAACCGAATAGTTATGGGTTTTAAAAAGAATTTAAGAAAAGGAGAAGAGAGAAAGAGAAGAAAGATGGAGGGAAAAGAAGATAGAAAATTTTAGATAGAAGAAAAAGAGAATAGAGGAAAAAGAAAAACAGAAGAAAATAGGACGGAATAGAAAACAACAGAACAATAACAGAATCTCACAATTCGCAGCGGAATAACATATAATAATAAATGAATAATCTTTAAATAAAGAACTATATCAGTTATTACATTTTATACTTTACATCATATCATCATCAGAGTGTACAATAACAAACAATGCAGCGGAAAAAGAAATACTATATAAACTAGTAATACGCCATGCCATCCATCTTGCCTCCAGTAATTCCTGAATATCCTGATAAACCTTAACTCTTGACTGCCCGTGTGAAAATTGGTGGGCACCCAGAGTTTAGGAAGGAAAACAATAAACTCCAAGTCAGTCATGTGACTGGTGTGAGAACTCAAAACAGTTTATTTATCTTTAAAATCAAAAATAGAAGAATATTTTTATTTCAATTCGTAATGCTTTTAAAAATGAGACTACCATAAGGCCTCCCGCACACACACACAATGCAAACGCAGAATCGGAGGAGATTTCTCCTTATGATAGTCAAAGATGCTTGATACGCATTAAAAATAACATTTGATATTATTACTAGTGCATAGTGTAGAAGAAATTCATTTCGAAAGTAGAATATAAATCTTAGCCAACATACGACCATTATCGTATGCCTACTATAGCTACCATCCAAACAGTGTTGCGACACCATAAGTGAATGATAGGTTCTACAACTAAAACCGTACAAGTTTCGTATTGTTTCTTTGGATTTCCAACAAATGGTCAGGCCAAGGAACTTCCCATTGCCACATGAGAATGTCTCTGGAAAGACATCCCCGAGAACCAAACCGGAACTCTGCCAACACAAGGCCGGGTTACCCCTAACTGGGTAACTACTGACACGAGCACGCCATTCCCCGATCGTAAACGACCTTTCTCACGGGATCCCGATAGCCAACAACCACAAAGTAATAAATTCGTAGTAACCACATAGGTTAAATATCTGGGCTCCATACCATGATACCACCTCCATCCAGAAGGAAATGTACATACCCTAAAGGGTGCTACCCCTCATAACCTTGCTACATATTTCCTGTTTTGACCATTTCCGGGGTGTGAGGTTCGACGAAGTCACGTCCACAAAAACATACTTTATACAAAAGCCATGCTTTGGGTCAACAAATGATCAACACAATGATCACTAAGATAGACGATCAAATAAACGATCCTATCACAATAATCAACACAATGATCATTTCAGCATCACTCAGCATATCACATTACCAAATTGGGAATATATTGCTGATAACTTCAACTATATAACCTCTGAGCTCGTACGTCTCAGAGAAGGGTGTTAAGCTAAAAGAATAAATTCTCCGCCACCACAGAAATATATTTGAAAGAAATCGGCTTTACATTCTCAACTTGTAATGTCAGACACACAATCCATACAAGTCTGTTCCGGGCTCGAACAGAACCGAAGGCACTTACAAAGAAGTCCTTGCAATCCGAATAATCTCTAATCACGTTCGGATTTCCCATCACATATGGAGATCTCAATACCAGGGATCAGCCAGTGCAGAGACAATCAACAAGAAATCCTTTCGCTTTCGAAAATATCCGGTCTTCAATACCGATCTTCGAATGCAATTTATAACGACGTATCACATATTCGGAATGGGTTATACGACCCCAAGGTCCTTTCCCGGTTAACCCGAATAGTGAGCGCTTATTTTAAAAAAAAATAAGTGTGGCATTCAATTTCAAACAAATCACAACAAATACCTATTTAAAGGTAAATATTGATAGTCGGCTATCAATAGATATGCCAACATCACCAGATTCCAAATAATTTTCCAAATTATTTATTTCACAAAAATATCTTTATAAGATATATAGTTTTCACACTTCAAAAATAAATCAACATTTATTTTCAAACAAATCCCCTTTTTTATTTATAAATTCTATAATGAATTTATATTCCCAAAATATCCATGAATATACTATTTTAATTATTCATTTCAATTTATCTTCAAAAAGATAAATTCTCAACATTTTTACTTTATATTGGAAACCATTTCCATACTTCAAAAATAAATCAATATTTATTTTTAAACCCATTTTCCCAATTCCATTTATAAATTCCATATTGAATTTATGTTTCCAAAATATTTATGAATATACGATTGCTATTATTCATTTTCAATTTATCTTCAAAAAAGTAAATTCTCTAAACTTTCCATTTCACATTGGAAAAACAATTTCCATACTTATTTATTTTATAAGTAATCCATAAATCTTTTATTTTTAACCTTAGAAAATATTTCATATACTTTAATCGAAATTAAGTATATATTTCATTCTTTAAGAAAATCATTCTCTTAAACATATTTATTTGGGCCAAAACGAATGTTGCGTAAAACATCGTTACGACAACCCAAATTCACTAGTATAGGGATTCGAAATTAAAATAGATATATAAATCCCAATACTATACAAAACATTTCCTTTCGGAAATCATTTACTATAACAATAGTGTTATAGTCCATTATTTCCTTATATTTCTCAAAAGCATCTATTTCAACAATAAATGTTGAAATCTATGGTTTCGAATCTCAATACAGTTTAAAACATCTTTAGATCGTTTTAATTCTATTTAAAACATCACATCTAAAATAATTTCTTTAACATAATATTCACTATTCAAAACCGTGAATATACTTGTTAATAAATTTCATCACTTCTATTCATTTTATTTTAAAGAATTATTCACTGTCTAAAACATGAATATAATTCCATAAATAAATTACAACAATTCCTTATCAAAATAAGTCGTTGCGGATTTATAAAACAACGTTTATAAATTCTATTTCTATTTATTTTTATAACAACTTCCTTTTATAAATTTCCTTTATTAACCTATCTCAATTCATATCACAATGATATGCTAAAAATTCATATTATAAGTCAAACACTTATAATTTATTTATTTACAAAATTGTTTCTTTAAACTTCCCAATTTTATAAATCTTATAACTTATAAGATTCATTTATTTATCCAAAATCTATCCTTTCCCATAACTTTATAAATTTTATAAACCTACTGCTTATAAAATTTCATTTATAACTTCACCGTTATAATTCTATAAGTTTCATTCATTAGTGAAATTCATTCACAATTCTTTCTAATACTTATAAAAGCTCGTTTTATAATTCCAATATTTTTAATTTATAAATATCAATTTATAAATCTTTTAATATAAATCAATTTATATTATTACTTTAAACATCTTTAAACTCTTTTATAATTTCATCATTCTAATTTATAAAATAAAAATTTTATAAATCCTATTTCTAAACTTCTTATAATAAATTCAGGAGTCCCAGTTCAAACTATTTTATAAAATCACTAATCCCATAATTTCAAAAATCAACTTTTAACTGTATTTCTCAAAAATCATAATTTTTATAATATTAAAATTATAACGTTTATTTATTTAAGATGAATCAATTCCAAAAATATTTTATAAACGTATATTTCCAAGAATCACTTTAGAAATCAAAAATCGTTATTTTTAAACTTCAAATTTGGATCCGATGATGCAACACATCAATATTCAATCACAACTTTCAAACATCATATATCGGTATGATAAACAGTCAAACATCACAATATCTAACATCTATAAATATTTGTGAGGAATCCAGTTGGATCCCTCCAACCTGTTTCCCTGCATCCACAGACATTAGCACAATACCATTCCGTTTCAAGACGGAATATCACGGTATATGGGATTTTATAAATATATATCCGCTTACTAACGGCGCAATAGGGTCTCATCCGCTAAAAGAAAATGCGGGAAATCAATCAACTGCAATATATACATATGCCAATATATATATATTGCTATATATAATATAATACCAATTCCACTTCGAGGTGGAATATCGCGGTATATGTGTGTAATAAATAACCTCCGCTTACTAACGGCGTATAGGGTCTATTCACATCCAATATATATATAACAATCATCATTCAAGCATTCAATCAAAACAGTCAATCAAATTTTAGATTTAACTATTTAAAATTTAAATAAACAACATAAATTCCTTTTGAGTGAGAAGTTCTCACCTTTATTCTCGTTTGCAATCCACTTCCAATTCAACTTGTTTTCTTCATTTATACCTTGTATAAATATTTATACAATTCATTAATACTCAAATAGATTGAATAATAAATTTTCATTAGATAATTTTAATTCGTCGGTGATTTCATTTTAATAGTTAAATTAACTCATAGTTTCGTTTAAACCAATTTCTCGTTTAATAAATTTATTTAAACAAATTTTCTTCTTTAATAAATTTATTTAAACTAATTTTGTGCTTTTAAAATAATTTTAACTAGAGATTTCCAATTGAACTGAATTTCCTTTTTATAAATTAAATCTACTAATTATTTTTCTCTAAAGTAATATCTTAAAATCAATTTCTTTTAAATAATTTGTTTAACTAAAAATTTAAATTTCTTTTAATAACTTTCTTAACTAACTATTTATTTAAATAAATTTTCCTTTGATAAAATATCCTTTAGTTATTTAAAATAAACAGATAAATTTTGTTAAAATAATTAATCCTCATATTATGTATTATTTTAATATAAACTTAGTTGATTTTAAATCTATCTATACATTTATTTTACATCTCTAACTAATGACTTATTTGTTTATAAGTTAAATAAATCATTCTTTAATTACCATATTAATTTAGTCATTTTATTACCTTAATTATCTCTAAGATAACAAATTTCTTTATTAATGATTTCATTCTTTTAATATCTACTTTTAAGTTTAAACCTTGTTTTAAACATTTAAATATTTAAACTTTTATTTCAAATTAACTTCTCTTTTTTTTATTTTAAATCAACTAATTTTTCTTTAATAAAATATTTATCCAAAAATTTAAAAATTAAATTCCTTTAATAAATCATTTCACTTAATAAATTGAATTTCTATCAAATTTTCTTTTAAATAACTTTATAAATTTTTAAACAAATCTCTTTTATAAAACAAGTTTTCCTTTTTATAATTTATTTAACAAAAATTTAATTTAAACAATTAAACTTCCTTTTACAAATTCTTAAACTAATTTCTTTTATTCTTAAAACAATTTCTTTTAAATAATTAAATTTATCTATTTTCCCGAAAATAAATAATATTATCTTTTGATAAATCATTTTTATCAAATAAGTAAAATTTCTAACTAAATTTCTTTTACTAAATATTTTCCATTTGAAACTAAAATTTCTATTCGACTAATTTTTTTCTTAAAAAATTATTTTTCTTTTTAATAAATTATTTTAACTAAAATAATTTATATATTTCAAAAATCTAATTTTTTTAACAACTTCTTATTATTATTATTTTTTTCCAACTGCGTATAGGATATTCAATTTACTGTTTTAAATTTAAATACTTATTTATTTTTATAATTTAAGAGTTTATATTGTTTGAACTTTCTGTATATATATTGAACTGCATTTTTAAATTTTAATTTGAAAATAAGATTCGAACCTCTCTGCCAATTTCCAGCTCGAGAACATCGCGACCCCTATCTACCCCCACCCTGCCGTGACGCCGCCTCGATGTTGCTGTCGCGACTCGAGCACATCGCCCCCAAGTCGTCGCGACCCCTGTCCACTGCTCCACTCAAGAACCCACGCCTCATCTCGCCGCGAATCACCTCGCGCGCACGCGAGCCCTAGCGCCGCCTCGAGCTTCCCCATCCTCGCTCGAACCCCACGTCGCCGCCGCTGCCTCATGCCGCACAATCCCACTCCCCAGTCGCACTCACGCGCGTGCCTCCAATTTGCCCCGATTCGATTTTGAAGAGAGGGGGGAAAAATCATCGACTTCGGCCATCATTTAGTTTTTTTATTTTTTTTATTTTGTTCTTTGATTTGAGAACTGAAGGAGGAACTTCGGCCGCCATTTATATTTTTTTTTTCGTTTCTGAACGATGGTTTGCGTGATATATCAGAGAGGAGAACGTGAAGGAGTATGCACTGCACGATTTCTATCGTGAATTTAGGCATGAATTTAGGGAAGAGAACGTGTGTTAGTTTGACCAAAATTTAAATTTAAATTTAAATTTAAATCGTTGAAAATTTCAACGCGTTTATGTGTCGTGTGCTCACATATTAACTCTGAAAAATACGAAATTTGAAATCCGGTAATAATTAAATATTCCGGACCCAATGGAACTGGTTTCGTCGAATTCCGAGACTGTGCCTCGGACGGCTATTTTTAAATTTGATTCAAACGATATAAATTTCAAAACTGAACAAATCACTTTCAAATTAAATTCTGAAGCTTCTATTATCTTCAATGTTATCAATATGAATTTTACAATCCTTTGAAATATTTTTAATCGGCTTAAAATTGAAGATTCAAATTTTTATTCAACTCTCAATAGATTAAATTCTATAATTTAATCGCTAAATTTATTCTGGTAATTTGAAATTAAATTCAAACCATCATTCAAATATTTAAAATTAATTAAATATTCTTATTTTAAATTGCTCAAAATTCAGGGTCGTTACAGTTTTTGAAGAACTGTTCTAAGAGAATTACTACTATTTACTTTTCATCTACAAATGGATGTACTTTTAGAGTGCATGCTTCTTGTGATTCCAAACAACTTAATAGATTTTTCATTAGAAGTTTGGTTAGTGATCATTGTTGTAGTGCTGGCCCTAGAAATTTGAATAATCCACATCTTTCTAGTGCATTTGTTAAATCATTGATTATTGATGAGATTCGTGATTGTCCTAGTAAAAAGTCAAAAGATATAATAGATGATTTTAGAAGAGAATACAATTTTGACTTGTTTTTCTCTTTTGCTTATTTCAGAAAATAACTTGCTTTGGTAGAATTGCATGGTAATGATGCTATGTTTTACAATGATTTTAGTTGGTATTTAGAAGCAGTGTAACGCCCCAAAATTTCGACCTCGAATTTTCGACACTAATACGTTCACTGTAGAAGTGCCGAGAAATCGAACAACGGAAATTTCAGATTGTTAAAGAAAGGAAGAAAGAAGGAAGAAGAAGAACAAAACAATAGCATCTCACATTTGCAGCGGATTAAATATAATAAAAATGGTAGCATTTATACAAAGAAAAGCTGTAATTGTTAGATTACATACATTTCATCAGAGTTACAACCATTACAAATAGACTAGACAGTTATGTCAACCTGTCCCAGACTACTATCAATACAACTCGAATACACAACAATAAACTCCATACGTTCCTGCCATCCAGCTTGCCTTCTGAGCTCCAGAACGCCCTAACTTGAAAAGCTGTAATACTCGGTCTGACCCGAGCATTACATCAAAATAAAACTCGGGTCTGGCTGGAAACCAGCGTGAGTAAACCCATCTAACATGAAATTCTAATGCATAAAAATTATTTAAAACCCAGGTAACTCGTACTTCACTACATGTTCATAACTTGATATAGTCAATACTTATTTCACAAATCAATATCTAAGTACCAAAACATAGTTAAATGGTCCAGTTACTAAAATTATCCCATTCCAGCCTATTTGATTCTAAACTCAAATCTAATGAATTACTGGAAATTACAAATCGAAGTGGTTTCGGGTATTTGCTGATACGACCCCGGTCTCTTCGAATCCAATATCATCTTAAAACAAGCTGTTTAAGTTTTAAACAATTCCACTTATATCCAAAATTACATATTTACATAGCAATTCATCACAGATAGGCAATCCGCATTATCCCAGTTCGATCCCAAAAACATCATAGCACAAAGCATCACGAACCACGTATTAGAGATAGCAAATAATCAAAGTCATTCAATATATCTTAATCATAAGCAAGATAAATTAACTTAATTACTTTTAAATCCTGCTTACTTGACATTAATTAATTACAAACAAATTAATTAATCATCCTTTGATTATCATCTTAATTAATCATCCTTTGATTATCATCTTAATTAATCATCCTTGATTAATTATCCTTTAATTACATTAAGTAATTAGCTCTTAATTAATTACACAAATTAATTATCCTTTAACCAATCACACTAATTAACCTTTAATTACCATCTTAATTAATTAACTATAATTAATTACTTTAACCCTTAATTAATTACATTAATTAATTATACTATAATCACTTTCTTTGATTAATTATCCTTTAATTAATCTCATTCATTAATTAACTAACCTTTTAATTAATCATCTTAATTAATCAATCCTTTAATTAATTACACTAAGTAATTAATCCTTAATTACTTCCATTAAGTAATTTTCCTTTTATTAATTACATTCAGTAATTATTAATTAATTTTTTACAATAAGAAATTATATTTACATTAATTAATCATACCTAATTAATTTCTTAAGTGATTATTCTTAATTAGTTAACCTAATTGGTTATCTTAAATTAATTTCATTAATTAATTAACTCTTAATCACAAGTTAATGACTCTTACATTAATTACATTCATTACTATCTATTAATTATTTTTTATTAAGAATTTTTCATTAATTAATTACATTAAGTAATTAACCATTTATTACTTTCACTAAGTAATTATACTTTATTAATTACTTCCAGTAATTATATTTAATCAATTTCATAATTACTTTTAAACAGACAAATTTTAAAACAGTTTAAATCTTGAAAATTTGTTTAAAACCTAATAAATAATTTACTTTGGAACTTGTTATCACTTTCCTTTACTTTAGAACCTATTTTGAATAAATTCACTTTGGAAACTGAATTCTCATTTGTAACACATTACCCTTGAATTTAGATTATATATATATATATATATATATATATATATATATATATATATATATATTGAAACTTGATTTACAAATTTAATCCTTACTTTTAACCCCGACCAAGTCTTCCTATAAAAATCTGGATATGATTTCCTTAGCTTTTGTAAAACTTGTATTTTTACTTTGCTTAAAAATTCTGGTAACTTTAACACTGCTAAAACCCGAGCCCACACTCGAGATTCATGAGCAAAAACCCGGAAAAAATCACAACCCAAACTTCCTTCGAGCCAGAATCAAAATCGACTCGAGCCAAACATTGACCTTCCTGAGAAAATTCTCATCTTCCCTAACCTTAAAACCAACCCAGATACGATCGTGCACACGTTCATGTGCACGACGATCTGTTGGATTTCGATCAACCCCGCGACGTTTCGTCAGTCGACGCCGACCACGTTGATGAATCAGTCCACCCAGATCGACAATATCGCCAGTAAATCAAAATTGAACCCAAATGACCAAGCCTGGAACCCACCTGATCGAAAAACCTCCAATCTCCGACGAATCCGACCCTAAGCACACCTGCCGACCACATTAGAGCATCGTCTCGATCCCAAGCACCACTTTCCTCGATCGTGGACCACTCTGGTGAACTATCTTCGTCGAGATTTCCTTGACATCCAACCCGACCCAAAACCCACCATCAAACCCTAAATCACCTCCGATCCGGCGCCTCGCCCCATGGAAAATTCTCTAACCATTTTTCTGAGTTTCCCCCACATCACATCCTCCTTCAGTTCCAACCTCGATGCACCATTTGCCGACGATCGATGGTAGTCAACAAAAATACCCTAATCGATCATCTCGAGTTATCTCACATTTTACTTATCTAAAAATCATGGTTTTACTACCTAAATTCATCACTTTGAAATATGTATTAGATTCTATAATCAAACTTTGAAAATAACATGATCGAATTTTTGACAAATAATTGATTTTTATTATAAAATCTTATTTTCAAATTATTAACTAAATAAATTTACTTTAAACTATCTGAAAATTTAATTTACATTGCTATAATCGTTTCCTTTTTAAAGATCATAATCAAACAGTGATTCGGCGGGAAGATAGGAATTTTTTAAAAAATTTCTTGAGGCCGAGGTTTCAACGGGAATCAGTATATATATAAAAGCACACAGACATACTCACATCATGCAATCATACACATACCATTCAACTTAAAGATCATGTAAACACTTATCACCCAATTAATTCTAGTTTTACTGCATGCAATCAAATTTTAAAATAGTTTTAAGGCTTTGTTTACTCACATTTATTTGAAAAAAAACAGAGAGCAGCTTCTCATTCATCATTTTGATCTGGAAACTGTTGTATTAGATCTGTAACTTGATGATGATTTTCTTGAGTTTGAGTTAAATTTTAAAGCTTGATTTTTGAAACTGGAGTCTGAATCTTGCTCATATTTTCTTTAGTTTAATTTGTTTCTTCTTTTTTTAAATGTAAAACAACCTTTTCACAAATTAACTTTTTGTATATATTTAAATTTAGAAGAGAAACCAAATGTGCCACATGTTTATTTGCATGTTAACTTAAGTTACAATTGTTTAAATATACGATTACCAAGCTTACAAATGTTCTTATCCATGTATCTATATTTATATACTTTTTTTTATCTTTTATAATTATACATTTTCTTTTATAAATTAATGTATCTTTTTAAAGAAATAATATAATCCTATATTAAATTAGTAACTATATATATTTATATATATATATATATATATATGTTAGTGAAATTTTAGAGTTTTAATCTAATTTACTTTTGAGATTTTGAAAATAACTTTGGAATAATAGAATACCTTATTTACCATATTATAACAAATTTCCTTATATTTTATTCCATACGCATATATATATAGACACACACACACTTTATATACATTATAAAACTTGTATATATCTATGTATAAATATGGATATCTTTTCTTGAATTAAATAGTGAAATATACTATGTATTTATATACTATAAGATTTATCATCACAAGAGATTTAAAATTCAACACTTCTTATAGTTTTCAAATATATATATATATATATATTCAGATTTTATCAGAATTTTATTTGTTTAATTTACAAATTAGTAGTTTAATAAATTTAATCATGTAATTACCAATTAACAGATGACCAAAAATCTGGGTTATCACAATCCTCCCCCCTTTGAATCTTTTCGTCCTTGAAAAGGACGAAGCTAGAATTTATGCAATACTTAAAATCAGTTAAATCACTCTTTGATCATTTTTAAAACACTTTAAAATCTATATAATGTTACGAGGAATAGTTTTTATAATAATACTTTTTATAACTCGATGTTTCCACAAGTCCATCCTTGTTCTCACAGAAATTTGGTCATACGTTGATCAGGCGTAGGACTGAAAATTTATAAGTACTTGGTAAACCTGTTTTCAATACCCAGTGAAAATACTCGGGAAAACATTTTCTAAAACTTTCTGAAAATATAGAAAACAATTTTTGAGAATATAGGAAACATTTTGGGTAAGAATGCTCTGGAAATCATCACCCCCTCCATGGTCCCAGTTAACCCGATGGTTACGTTGCCATCGCGGTAAAATCCATAGATAATTGTAGGCACTCCACGCCCCTCGATTATGCCATGGATCCCGCGACAGATCGTAGTTACATCCCGAGTTACGTTGCCATAACGGCAAAAGTCCATGTAACTGTAGGCATTAGCGCCCTCGATTTTCACTGCCAAATGAAACTTCACCACTCCCACATAGGTTGCAGACTACATCAGTCAAGTCCCAATGTAGCCTTAGGCTCTCATGTCCTCTTGACTTTCGCTATGTGTACATAGGTCACATTCTACCGATGTTACGTTTCCATCGCGGAAAAATCAAACGTAGACCGTTGGCTCTCACATCATACACAACTTCCGCTATGGTCCACAGTAGATCACAGTGACATCGAGTTACACTGTCGTTATAGCATAACCCAAATGTCTCTGCAGGAATCAGCGCCCTCGACTTTCGCTACCCACAACAAAAAATCCTCAAGAACTTCAGTTTGTCCGGACTTCCTCCCTGGATTCAATTTAGAGCCTCCCTCTTAGGGCTTAAGGCAGAACCACCCCGTGGATCTCCTATGAAGTTCATTTCTATGGGAGCGCATTTTTCTCTAGAGCCAATCTCAAAACACTTTATACTATACCCTTAATAGTATTCTTTCAAATTATACTCTTTATGAGTTATATCAAAATCTCCTTTACACAAAATCGATATCCCAAATCGATAGTTTCAACTTGTCTTTCCAAATTCCAAAATTGATTTTTCTCAAAAATCAAAAGCCTTTCCAAAATCCATAGGTTCCAAAACCCTTTTCCAAAGACATTTTCATAAAATCATTTATATATATATATATAACTTATGCTTTCCAATTTGAAAATAATCTTCGGACCACTTGTATAGATTCCCCCTTCTATACTTCAAATATTTCCAAAAAATTTTCCTCTGTATCTAGATTCAACATAGGGGAGCTTATCAAGTATAACAATATATATAACTTTACCATGTCAAATTAACATTCAAATTTGATTTTCTTTTATAAAGTTACTTACCATATCACTTACTTTCATAAAGTGAATTTCAAAAGATATCCAACTTCCACCTTTATTCATGTATATTTCTCAAAATATACTTTTATTTCAAAAATCATTTCCGTTTCTTTCAAAAAATTTATATCTATTTAATTTACGCACGTACGATGTACATATACCATCCATACGCACATCAAATCTGATCGCTCACTCAATCACACAATTTCACTTCCGAACTAGTATCGTCCATCTGACTTCCTAGTGCGGACTTAGATCTGTTTTCTTGATCAGAAACCATCATTCTCTTGCATAGCCGAACTATGATAGCGAATTTTCAGAATCAACCAAAAATCCATATCCAGGGTTCGCCGTCGAAAATCTAATGAAAGATCCCAACTCGGATCGATATACTATCTCAAAATTTTATGCTCGAATCTGGGTAAAATCATTCTGCGAATAGAATAATATACGTACATCCCACGTATTTATCTTCATTGATTATTAGCTAAATCAATATTCTTTCTATTCACCTTCACTATGATTCTATTCACTTATCCACAATTACTCCCAATTTCCATTTGGGTTAACACTTCAATTCTTATCTCAATTGGTATTCAATTATAGATAGTTTGCACTTTGACCAACTTGTATTAAGAAAATAGCTTTAATTTTTTTAAAATAGATAAGTAGTTTTAAAATAATCAAATCTTGCAAAATAGTTAGATAATTGCAAAATAGTTACAATAGTAAATAGTTTATAAAAAAGTTGTAAAATTGAAAATAGTCAAATAGTCCCAAAAGTAATTGTAAAATAAGATAGTTTTGGGTTTTAAAAAGAAAATTTGTATAGTAAATAGCTAGGAAAAATAGTTATACTAAAACAATTTGTTCAAAAAAAAAATAGTTCAGAGTCAACTGTTCAATTCCCAATCTCCATTTTCAAACAATTTCCAATTTCCACATCCATTTAAATTGATTCAGTTCCAATTCAATTTAAATTAACTTCGATAACTCCCATTTGAATTTAAACTTATTCAACTTCAATTTCACTTCAAATTAATTAAATTCAAATTTTCCATTTGAATTTTATACTTATCCATCTTCAATCACAATTCAATTAATTCAAATCAAATTCAACTTGTACTAATTTTATTCAAATCTCAACTTAAAACCATCTCGAAATTCATAAATTCGAGTTAAATTTTTTAAAAGTTGATGTAATCCTTTAAATCAAACCAACCTTTATTTTTTAAGTTAACAACTTTAAATTTTTAAACCATTTAATTTTGAGTCCATATTTCAAAATTCCATTTTAAATTACCTTTACTTAACTTCTTTCAAAGTTCAAATAAGAGTTCAAAACTTCTTAAATGATTTAATCTTCAGAATCCAATTTATTATCCAATTTTAACTTCAAAACCAATTGTTAACAAATTTTCAGCAAGCTCATTTCTAACATTTAAATCTTTAAGTTTAAAGAAATTTCCCTTTTTATAAGTTAATCTTATTTCTATTTTATTTCAGTAATGGATGTATATTACCTCAATCCATTCCTTAATTCATTTAAAATAATCCAATTCTCAGTTTCATAGATTATTAATACAACATGTTGATATTAAGATAAGTTAAAATAAATAAATATCCAAATTATTTAAAACATTCATCAATAACATCTAATTCCAATTTCTAGATCTCAAACCCATTTTGAGATCACACATACTCCCAATTCAAATCAACCATTTAACTTTCAAGTTAAATCTCAATTTCATTTAATCCAGTCAACTTTACCCAATTTGAATTCCCATTTCAAATTTTAAACTTCTTATTAATATCTCTTCTCACTTACAAGTTCAAAGACTTATTTCACTTTGGGTTTTCACATCATATTCCAAGAAAAAATTTAAAACTCAACACTTAGAGTTTATTTAAAATCATCTTTGATATTATGTATATCCCTTGTATATACATATTTATTTCCTTTGCACACCAAGTTATACCTTAAATTTTTAGACCACCTTTGGTTTTTGTTCAAAACGAATTTCCTTAAAATTTTCAAACAACCCTTGTTTGAAACAGGACCCTTTCATTCAAATAATACTATTTATAATTTCTTTTAGCACTTTGGAACAAATTGCAAATTTTCTAGACTTAGATTTAGAATTTCACAATTTAAAACCTCCCAATTTACAAGTCATATTTATTTAAATTGTAACTTCCTTGAAATATTTCATTCCGTTTTTCATTAGCTATCATTAGAAAACAAACATTTCATAATTAAATACCATAACCATTTTATGATAATAACCAAGATTATCATATCCATGAACAAATTCACTATATATTATCTCATAGTTTATTGGAAAATAAAATCAGGGTCACTTAATTCTACCTTCTGAAAACACTTCTACAATTTAGGATTTTATTTTCTAGTTTGAATCCATTTCTAGCTTATCTTATTGTATAGTTCATATTATCCAATTCTTATTTGGTTGTATTTCTATTACCACTTAATTCTTATTATTATACTTAATTCTAGTAATTCAACAACCTTTTACCTTAATATGTTAGAAAAACTATTGCTTTATATATCAAAATTTAAACTTATATAAAAATCATTTTCAAAACCATTTTTAAAATCATTATATAAGAAATAACACATACTCTCTCATATATATATACACTCAACTCATTTTAGGGTACTATTGACCCTATCCTTAATGAGTAAACTCACCAGAGCCAAGGTTCTCACTTAACCTTCTGCTCTGATACCAAATGTAAGGACTCAAAATTTCAACCTTGAAATTTCGACACTAATACATTCACTGTAGAAGTGCCAAGAAATCGAAAGTCGGAAATTTCAGATTGTTAAAGAAAGGAAGAAAGAAGGAAGAAGAAGAACAGAAAACAACAGCATCTCACATTCACAAAGGATTAAATATAATAACAAATAATAGCATTTATACAAAGAAAAGCTGTAATTGTTAGATTACATACATTTCATCATAGTTACAACCATTACAAATAGACTAGACAGTTATATCAACCTGTCCAAGACTACTATCAATACAAATCAAATACACAAATGTAAACTCCACACGTTCCTGCCATCCAGCTTGCCTCCTGAGCTCCAGAATGCCCTAACAGGAAAAGCTGTAATACTTGGTCTGACTCGAGCATTACATCAAAGTAACACCTGGGTCAGGCTGGAAACCAGCGTGAGTAAACCCATCTAACATGAAATTATAATGCATAAAACTTATTTAAAACCCAGGTAACTCATACTTCACTACAAGTTTATAACTTGATACAGTCAACACTTATTTCACAAATCAATATCTAAGTACCAAAACTTAGTTAAATGGTCTAGTTACTAAAATTATCCCATTCCAGCCTATTTGATTCTAAACTCAAATCTAATGAATTACTGGAAATTACAAGTCGAAATGGTTTTGGGTATTTGCTGTTACCCGACCCCGGTCTCTTCGAATCCAATATCATCTTAAAACAAACTGTTTAAGTTTTAAACAATTCCATTTATATCCAGAATTACATATTTACATAGCAATTTATCGCAGATAGACAATTCGCATTACCCAGTTCGATCCTAAAAATATCATATCACAAAGCATCACAAATCACATATTAGAGATAGCAAATAATCAAAGTCATTCAATATATCTTAATCATCTATAAGCAAGATAAATTAATTTAATTACTTTTAAATCCTGCTTACTTAACATTAATTAGTTACAAACAAATTAATTAATCATCCATTAATTGTCACCTTAATTAATCATCCTTGATTAATCATCCTTTAATTACATTAAGTAATTAGCCCGTAATTAATTACACAAATTAATTATCCTTAAACCAATCACACTAATTAACCTTTAATTATCATCTTAATTAATTAATTATAATTAATTACTTTAACCCTTAATTAATTACATTAGTAATTATACTATAATCACTTTCTTTGATTAATTATCCTTTAATTAATCTCATTCATTAATTAACTAACATTTTAATTAATCATCTTAATTAATCAATCCTTTAATTAATTACACTAAGTAATTAATCCTTAGTTACTTGCATTAAGTAAATTTCCTTTTATTAATTACATTCAGTAATTATCCATTAATTTCTTACACTAAGAGATTATACTTACATTAATTAATTATACCTAATCAATTTCTTAAGTGATTATTCTTAATTAATTAACCTAATTGGTTATCTTAATTAATTTCATTAATTTATTAACTCTTAATCGCAAGTTAATGATTCTTACATTAATTACATTCATTACTATCTATTAATTACTTTTTATTAAGTAATTTTTCTTTAGTTAATTATATTAAGTAATTAACCATTTATTACTTTCCTTTACTTTTAAAACCTGTTTTGAATAAATTCATTTTGGAAACTGAATTCTCATTTGCAACACATTATCCTTAAATTTAGATTATATATATATATATATATATATATATATTAAAACTTGATTTACAAATTTAATCCTTGCTTTTAAACCCGATCAAGTCTTCCTATAAAAATCTGGATATGATTTCCTTAACTTTTGTAAAACTTGTATTTTTACTTTGTTTAAAAATTCTGGTAACTTCTACACTGCTAAAACCCGAGCCCACACTCGAGATTCATGAGCAAAATTTAGAGTTTTAATCTAATTTACTTTTGTGATTTTGAAAATAACTTTGGAATAATAGAATACCTTATTCACCATATTATAACAAATTTCCCTATATTTTATTCCATAGGCATATATATACTTTATATACATTAAAAAACTTGTATATATCTATGTGTGTATATATATATATGGATATCCTATCTTGAATTAAATAGTGAAATATACTATGTATTTATGTACTATAAGATTTATCATCACCAGAGATTTAAAATTCAACACTTGTTATAGTTTTCAACTATATATATATCCAGATTTTATTAGAATTTTATTTGTTCAATTTACAAATTAGTATTTTAATAAATTTAATCATGTTAATTACCAATTAACAGATGTCCAAAAATCTAGGTTATCACACATTGAAGAAGCATAATCTAGGTAATTATGTCAATATGGATGTTAATGCTTATACTAATCAATCTAAGAGAGTGTTTATTGGTTTTGATGCTTGTTTACTTGGTTTCAAGAATTGTCGAGCTATAATATTTTAGATGGTACACATTTAAAGGGACCACTAAGTGTTTTGATGGGTGCTACTGCAAAATATGGTAATTAAGGTATGTTTTCATTTTTTGTGTTTTTAAGTCATGTGGTTATGTTATGTTAATGTTGTGAAAAATAACCAGTTTCTTTTTCTGTTAATGTCATTTTTAAGTTTCAATAACTGTTTTTTTGAGTTTTTTTAGTATGATTTTTTTGTTCAGTATTAGTTTCTGCTAGTTTTTGTCAGTAATGTATAAGTTTCTGTGGTATCCTTTTTATTATTATTTTTAGTTGAGTTTTTTGTTATTTTTAGTTTCAATAACTGATATATTGTAATGTTGTAGTTTTGGCTTTGGTGTGTATCAGATTAGTGCTTACTATCAGTTTTAGGTATCATAATTTTAAAATGTTTTAATGTATAACATTAGAATTTAGTTATTTATTTTTTAGGTATCCGTTTTTAGATATTGGTATCAGTTTTTAGGTGTCAGTTTTTAAGTTAACACTTAAATGAATTTTGTTATAATATTTCTTTAAAATTATTATTTGCAGATTTTTTCCCCTTAGCTATGGGTATAGTTTCTCTAGCAAATATGTATAATTAGAAATGGTTTTTGTGTCATTTAAAACAAATGCTTCAAGAAGATCGCGATTTGGTTTTTATGTGGATCGCCATCAAGGTTTAATTTTAAGTGATCATGAAGTTTTTGCTTCAGCCTTTCATAGTTACAACCGCCTTCATATGGAATAGAACCTACTTTCAACATTAAAGGTAAATAATTTGAATATATCTATCATTAATTTGTTTAAGATGTTTTCTAGAGCTTCTAATATGTATGAATTCGAAGAAGCACATTTTAAATTTTATGAAAATGGTGTTGTTGTTATTAAGAATTTCTTGAAGGATAAACCTTTTGACAAATGATTTGATTTGATTTTTTCGAGTAAATGATATGGTAAATATTGTTCAAATGTTTTCAAAAGTTTTAATAGTTGATTTTGGATGAAGAAGCCATGCCTATCCTCGTATGCATAAATGGAATTCGAGTTAAAGTTGTTGAACAAATGACTAAAAGGAGAGAGAAGTGTCAACTGTGGTATAGTACTCTTTGTCCTTATATCGAATATCATTTAAGTGAATTGATTGAAGATGGATTTAGATGGGATGTATATAAGTCTTTAAAATTTGCTTTTGAAGAGAAATCAACAAACTCTCAACATGTTGATCTTAAAGGGTGGAGTTGTAGTTGCAATCAATGGATAATTACATGATCCCCTTGCACTCATGTTATTTAAATGCATGAACAAGTCAAAATTGTTTGTTTATGATTTTTATGAGTACCATTTCACCATGGATGCTTATCATTCTTCTTATGCTAATGTTTTAAATCATATTCCTAATTTTGATAAGCCAATTGTTGATGCAAGCGTTGAAAATGTTATTAGGACTTTTAAGAAGGAACGAGGTGCCAGTAAAAAAAGAAAGGAGGATTTGCATATTTTCAAAATAAGCAAAATAGATGTGGTATATGCAAGAAATATGTTCACAATAAGCGTAATTGTCAAGCTTATAAGATTATATAATTTGATTTTCATGTTTTAATGAATTTGTTGAGAGTTATACTTAGTTATATGTATTTTTTGGAAATATTTTGTAATTGAACCTTGTTATATAATATATTGGTTTATCATATATTAAATTTAACATTAAGTTGCTCTTTATAGGTGAACTTTACTATATAGTATCATTTTTAGTTGTGTGTTTTGGAATATATATGTGGCATGGGAAGTGAAGTATTATAATGTTTATATCTTGTTCAATTTATTCATTTTTATTTGTTGTTTGGTATCAATTTTTGTACTATTAGTGTCAATTTTAGGCATGCAAAAATTCAGTATCAGTTTTTGTATGGTATCAGTATTAGCTTCACGAATGATAAATTACGGCATCGGTTTTTGTATACTTTTAATATCAATTTCAGGTATAAACAATTATGGTATTTGTATGCTTTTAGTATCATTTATGCATGGTGAATTTTGTTTTCTTTCTAGTTTTGAAGGGACTACAATTATTTGTTTAGTGAAGTGCAAAATTATGAGAAGAATTATGATCTTAAATGTCAATATATAATGTAGACCATGATGTGGTGAACACTTGGCAATTCAATATATGATGTACAATTGCAAAAGTTTTGTTTGGTATAGTGTTGTTGTCAAATTATTTCAAACAGCTACTAGATATCAGTTCTGCATATATGTAGGTATCAGTTTTGAAATAAATTATAGTCAAAATAGTTTATAAAATAACTAAGCATGAATTTCAATCAAACAACTATTAGGTATGAGTTCGCACTATTTTGATATTACTTTGTCATATATAATAGTGAAATAAATAATTAAATTTATAAAGCATCATATTATATCAAACAACTATTAGGTATCATTTTTGCATAAATATAGGTATCATTTTTCCATAAATATAGGTATCAATTTTGTTGTAAATAATATTTAAAATAATTTATAAAATGATTAAGCATGAATTCCAATTATACAGGTACTAATTATGAGTTCTGCGCTATTTTATATTACTTTATTATAATGACAGTGAACTAAATAATTAAATTTTTAGAGCATCATATTACATGGAACAGCTATCGGGTATCTTTTTGCGTAAATATAGGCATCGGTTTTGTTGTAAAAAGCATTTAAAATAATTTATAATATAATCAAGCGTGAATTCCAATCATACAGCTACTAGGTATGAGTTTTGCACTATTTTGATAATACGCTTGTTGTACAGGACAATTAGTGTAACGATCCGACTTTTCAACCCTAAGATGTCGACACTAATACTTTCACGGTATTCACGTGCCAAGCACCCAAGTGCCGGAAAGATGAGTAGTTAGGGTAAATAGAAAGAAAAAGAAAAGGGACAGGAAAGAAGAGAACACAATACCATAATCTTATATGCGGAACGACAATATATAATATCTCAAAAGGACTTTACCAAAAAGAAGACCTTTATATACGTACATAAATCAGAGAAAACTAACCTATCATTAGCCTGGACAGATATAACAACCTGTCCTCATAATTGCTAATGGATACAATCAAGTAATGCAGTGGAAAATAAGCATGTTAGGAAACCATCCAACCACTCCTAGACTTCCAATGAACAACAGCTAAATATGGAAACATACTCAAGCTGACCCGAGCATTATAAGAGAATAACACCCGGATTAGTCTAGTAAATCAGCATGAGAAACTCAAATCATGCAGAATTTATTATATCTTAGAACTTTTCAAAATAAGGGTATATCGTAAGACCACACCGTTAACATAAACACGGACAGATTTTTCCCTTACGATAACCCAACCATTCTATTATAAAATCCAACGATAATATAATAATGTCTAAGGTGTGGAATATAAATAATCATATAGCTGTGATGCAAGTGAGTGTACATCACAACAATAATATGTATACAATCATAACTGATAAGGCACGTTCACTAATTGTGTAGGATTCCATGTAGATCTCTTCAGGGATGCCGAATCTGAAATACAGCACAAGGATCAGAGGCATCCTTCCAAAGCATCATACATCTCTAGTGGATGTACCATAGGAAAACCATAGTTGGTCTTGCTAAGACCTGGTGCACCGCTCCCGCATGCATATTCCAATAAATATCTCTAGAAATGGAGTCGCATGCACCCTATGGGTTTGCCAACCCTACTAGCTATGTCTTCTATCTTTGGTTTTTTCCACATCGATGATGAGGCTATGTCCGACATTCTAGCCCACGAGTCACCGCCCAAACAAATTTTCCACATGAGCTCCAACTTGAACAGATCACAGAACCACACATGGATTCGCCTATCTCAAACAAATCCTAGAACCACATATAGATTCCTTAATAGATCCTGGAATCACACATAGATTCCCATATCTTAACAGGCATCGAAATCACACGTGGATTCCTACATCCAATAGGTCACGAACAACTACATGTGTTCAAGTGTCTCAAACCGATCTCGAATCTCCATATAGATATCATGAACCAATCACGAACCAATCATAAAGCAATCATTAAAATTTTCCAAAGCAAGAACATGTATGTGGTTTTGGAGTGGTTATTTAAAGTCATCTCAAATAAGTACACATCCCCGCTTACCGGGTGCTCCAAAACCAATCTATCGATTTTCTAGGAATTTCAACCCCTGTTCTGTGGGAAATATACAAATAATACATAAGATTGGAGAATACCTCCTGACTGTTTAAGCAGTTGGCTTTCTTTATCATTTGTCCTAGAAGAGCAAAACAAGTCTATATGTACTTAACTTATAGCATCACCGAAGATAACTGCACCATATTATCCTCATGTTTGTTCAAGATATTTCCAAAGTATTTTTGGCCAAGATTTGATTGTCAGTTCTTTAAGTATTAAATAAACAAACAATCCAATACAATGAGAATAATCACGTACAGGAAACCAGTTCTCGCATACCGTCCATAAGCAAGTAACACACAAACACGGTCGAACAAACAAACATGATCAAGTCATATAAAACTACTAATCCCTTTTTAATTAATTTTCCTTTATTAATTAAAAACTTCTTTTATTGGTAAAACTCATTTTACTCAATAAATCTTTTATAAATGAAACTCCATTTACTGACTAAACTTCACTATTTAATTAAACATCACCGTCCATTTTCAACATATTTCGACATTTCCTAAAAGTGTTCATATACTTATCCTAACCTTACAAGTATATTCACAATCAATTTCAAAGGGTTTAAGGCAAATATTACTGAAACATTGTCACTACACACAAAACCATTCCACTTATGATTATCTTTAAAACTCCATTTCAAAGATTTATTTACGTTCACAAGTATGACCAAAGTGGGTTAAAGGCAAATGTTACTAAGACATTGCCACAACAAACCCAAAACCAAATCATACTTGTTATTTATCTTTATAATTCCATTATTAAAGGTCTAAGTATTTTCCAAACTCATTTACAATATTTTAACATTTTAAAATATTATCTAAGGGGTTAAAAACAAATGTTTTTAAAACATTATTTACGGCAAACCCCAAAACATTTTATTATTCTACTATCTTTAAAATTCCACCTTTAAAGATTCAGTTACTTTTCAAAAGTATAGTTAAATGGGTTAAAATAGATGTTGCACAAACATCGATTCTATAAACCCAAAATCAATTTTATACTTATAATTTACTTGAAAACAACCATTTAAAGTTTTAAGTATAGCTTTACTTATTAAACAAGGCTATATACATTTTTAAACAATTCATAAAACCATTTGTTATAACATAAGTGTTATAATCTCAAAAATCCATCTAAGTCAATTTATAAAACGATCCATTATAATGTAAATGTTATAATCCAAAAACTCATTTTTATCCTTTACGAAAACCAAACTTCCTTTTCAAAACTTTAAAAATATTAAAATGCCTTTAAAAAGATATATATGTATATACACAAACACACATACTATATTTTGCAAAACTAAGATATTTAATAAAATACTATAAACCATTTGTAAATTATTATAATATGAAATCCTTTTATTTCTTTAATAAAATCTTTAATAACTTTCTAAAACCATCTATATGTACTAAAAATATACTTTTAAAGTACTTTATACACATTTTAAAACCTTTTATTTAAAACACCATTTAATACCTATTTTAATAGTTTAAAACATATCTTTACAAATCCATAATTGATTTCCATAAATATATTTAAACCTTGTTATTTTCCCATAATAAGTACAATGATAGTACTTATCAATTAGATACGAAAAATTCCTAGGATGTCTTTCAAAGTTAACTTTAAAATCGCAGATCAGAGCGGTTTCAAAGTGCATCCATCACGACCATTTCGCTTCTACCATTTATAACTTCCATTTCCAAATTTGTAACAACCCACATATTTATCGATTGTATATTTAAATATTTTATTTAAATATTTCATCGTTCGTCGGATTTTAGTCCGAAAAACTACTTTTTGCAAACAGTCGAATTAGGACTCGAGACCACTTCCATTGAGTTCAAAACGCCGTTTGCGATCATTTTGAGTATAAACTTTGATATGTTTGGAGTAAGTTGATTTTTTGCTACTTTATCTATTGGGTTTTGGGTTTAGGTTCAGCCCACTAGCCATAATAATACCCCAAACTGAATCATCCCTCCCCATTCACTCTCACTTCCTCCTCTTTTCAGTTCTAAAGCAAAAATGGTGGAAGAGAATGGGAAATAGAAATCCAAAGCCCTAGTTCCTTTGCAAAATCCAAGATCTAGCTCCAAATTCAAGAGAACCCATTGGTAAGCCTTCTCTTCATCTTCCCCAACTCATTCTCTCTTTGATTTCAGAAAATTCGTAAACCTAATTTGGGAAATATTTCTCTTTTAAGCTTAGAATCAAGCTTCTTGAGTTGGGATTGAAGAGTGGTTGATCCTCCTTTGTTTTCAAGCTTCTCAATCTTGTGCTTTTGGGTTTAAAGGTGAGATTTTTATCTCACATCTTAGTCTATAATTGTCTTCGATTGTTAGGTATGAATTCCTAACACTTATTCTTGTGCAATTGATTTTGGTTTGGATTGATTTGGTGTATATTCCAATTTTTGATGTTTTGAAATCAAAATCTATGAAAATCCTTTTATGGATATTTGGACATTGATATTTGAGGCGTATCGAAGAGCCGTTAAGGCTGGGTTGTCGCTCGATGTAAATCCTTAGTCGTCGTTGCTCGTCCGATCGCTTCCGGTATTTATTTCGGCCTTTTTTGGTCTAGGTTCAGGGAATGCCCTGAACCCCAGTTTCAGACGACTGAAACGTTAAATTCTAGCGTCTGAATTTTATACTGGGAAGATATGTATTCCCAGATTCAGACGTCTGAATCTATATTTCAGACGTCTGAATTAGTTTGTTTTGGACCAGAAAGGAAATAGGCTAAAAATTGCATATTTCAGACGTCTGAAATATGGGGTTCAGACGTCTGAAATATACTCTGGAAAACTTTTGGTTTTCCAAATTCAGACGTCTGAATCCTTGATTTCAGACGTCTGAATCTGCACCTTTTGCCTATATTGCCTATTTTGATTGAATTTCCAATTTAAATCGATTCGTGATGATCTTATTTGTTGCTATCGTTTATTATCGAGGTCGCTCGATCCTATCTTCCCTTAGGTCTTCATAGTACGTACCGTGCAGGTCGAACCCCTAAGCGGGGGCGTTGCCCCCGCACCCCCACCTTGGGGGGTTGCCACCCCCCCTCCGTAGGGGATCTTATCTGAAAAACATTCAATAGAACTTGCTTTGTTGAGTTGCTGAGTTGACCATTCTTCGAGACAAACTATCTTGGGCTTCTCGGTCGATTTTATGGATTTTTGAATATCTATTTCGATGGATTCTTTATCGGTTTCTTTGGATTTTATTCACGTCTTCGAATGTGAATTTTTATGATTGATTGTTTCTACAATCACTTCTATGATTTGTCACTTAAAAGTACGAAGGTTTCAATACTAGTAGTAAATATCAAAACCCTTTCAACAAAATGATTTCAACTCTATTTTCAATAACAAAGCTCTTTTCTTAAACCGTTTTCCAATCTACTAGTGTATACAAACCTTTACCTCACTCGTATGAGAAATTGAATTAAACGGCTTAGTAAAACAAGTGGTATGAAAAGCTTGCGTTTGCTTCGTCGGTTAACTCTTGGACTTGTTCTATTGAACCTTTTTGTGACAATTTTCTAGTGGAGATCTACAATTTGTTCGTAAATATTTAAGTTAAGCTAGTGGTTATGGGACATGAAGCTAAGCTCATATATTTACTAGCTTACTGTAATTGACACTTCTCTTCGATCATGGCGATCATTTTATGATTTAGACTAGCAATTGTGCGATGTCTCTTTGTTTGCAAGGTTAGACTAGACCTCATGGGTGTGATTCCGACTCACACATATCTCCTTGTCCGCAAGGTTAGTCTAGACACCATTTGTGTGATTCCACTCACACATACCTTTTTGTTGCGAGGTTAGGCTAGACACCATTTGTGTGATTCCACTCACACATACCTTTTTGCTTTTTGGTTAGCCTAGACCTCATCTGTGTGATTCCGATTCACACATATCTTTTTGTTGCGAGGTTAGGCTAGACACCATTTGTGTGATTCCACTCACACATACCTTTTTGCTTTTTGGTTAGCCTAGACCTCATCTGTGTGATTTCGACTCACACATATGGGGTAGCTCCCCATGGTCTTCGGACCATCATGTGATAGCCCTCTTTCCCTTTTTCTGTGATTTCTAGATTTCTTGTGTTGTATTCTGGAATTTATGTCATTGACTTGTTACGAGTACAAGTTTAGGGTATGATGCCCTCTTTGGATATTTGAGAAGATTCTTGTGATATTGATTTATCTCTTATTGATTGATCTTCTGTTGATCATCATTTGCATACTTATAGTAGTATGTCAGTATGGACATTTTATGTTTATGACATATCTTTTACTTTATATCATGTCATCTGATATTTATAGCTAGACTGATCCGTTTATTATTTTCTTATAAATAATACTCGGGTCAGACCGAGATGTTACAGGTGCTTCTGCTTGACTTCTCCCCAAGGATTCATTACTCTAACTTTTAGCTAACCACATAGATTAGCAGTTTTTGTTGTATACACTTGAGATATAGACTCATAGTTGTATTCTTTTGTATAGCACGTGTTGCTATTCTCTTGTATTATTGTGGATCTTTTTGACCACTACTCTGATGTACACTTTCATGTGTTAGTTATATATTCATATCTTCTTCCGCCCTTGTGATATGAATTATCTGTGACTGATTTGTGTTATGTTTATTTCTATATTGTTTCCGAAGATTATTATAGTCACTGTGTAGTAGCTTTGAGTTGTATCAGTATGTCGGATTTCCTCTTGAAATAAAATGCATGTTATACTATCTGACATATCGGTGCTCGCGCAAAGCAATTACATGGATGGTCGCTCCTCAACAGCCTTATCCTCCGTGCTAGTTGACAGCATTACACCGTAGTGTTCTTGTCTAGTGTGGGTATAGAGGTGGGGCGTCATAAAATCCCACAAATGTCCGAACAAATTCCATTTATGTCCAACACGCAAATTGTGTATAAAACAACCCAATATATATGTACACATATATTCCCATAATTTTTCCATCTTAACATGTGTCAATCATTGGGGATTTCAAAGTACGTTTATAACGATTAAATCGTTCCTAACATTCATAACATACTATCACTTTTCACAAAGCAATATCAAACACATTAACAAGTAGATTGGATCACGATACATGTTTTAGATGATCAAAAGAGATTATTATACTCCATAATAATGTTCTCACCAGTTTTACAAAACAAGGCAGGGTCCAAAAGTAATAACTTGCATTGTTTGTTATACTGTTTATATTTTTAATACAACAACAATTATACACACACACACAATAATATAAAATTAACTGATGTGTAAAAATCACCCAAGCACTAGTTAACGTTTTTGCATTTTTGAATATTTCAAAGTCAAGACTAAAATTCCAACCAGCTCCAAACTTGATGAATCCAACTCCATCACATAGATAATCTCGATACGAATGTAATGGCAAAAACGGCGCCTCTTTCCGACCACTATAAGCAATATATGATCGTTTGAACATTCGAGGTTAAATAAGTTATTAATTAACTAAATTAATTAAAACAATCATGTTAATTAACTTTCTACTACAACCCAAGCCGCGTTATTTAAGAACCATGTCGTGACTTTCTTCGCTCAACACTGCTACCACAACCCACCTAAGACCACCGCATCTCCACTGTGAGTAGCCCCGACCAAGACACCTTTAACACCACTAACCTTGCCGTCGTTTATCTCCTGTAGCACGAGAATGAGCCAAAAAGATCACCGACTATCAAAGTTAGATCCATACCACCTTGCTCCACCATACACCAATCCAATCGGTCATTGCCTTAATCACACCCCTACACGTAATTCTCTAGTTGACACCCAGGCCTAGATCGGCCTCTAGCGACGCCGATGAACCAAGTCCATTGGATGAAGGGTCAGATTTAGGGTTAAGGTTTTAATTTCTAGAAATAAAAGAAAATTGGGGTCCTTTTATAGAAAAATTTCCAAAACTATGCACCTTCCAAAATCTCGAACTCCAAATAAGGCGTGCTCATTAGCGTTCTATACTAAATACCTCCTCGAACACAGTGGAACTAGTATCAAGGTCTTATTCCATCATATGCAGAAGTTAGCTTTCAAGTCAAATTATATTATATTTAATTTCTAAAATCAATTGCTATGCATTTTGAGCTCGCACGACCATATAGTACGTCTGATCGTCATGAAACTCGACGGCGTACAACAATTCATCATTCCAGATCTGATATCACTAGTTTCATCGAAATTCGAGATAGTGCCTCGGAATGATAATCCACATGTTAGTTAAAACAAATCATTATTAAATAAGTTTCATCACTTTTAGTTTAAAATTAAAAGCCTACTACCATCATTCTTATTTAAAAATAATTTAAAACAAGCTTTGTAAATCATATTTATTTGAATTAAATCCAAGAATTAATTATTAAATAATTCAAATTGTAATTATAAAATGTTCAAAAAAATCCAGGCCGTTACATTCTTCCCTCCTTAAAAGAATTTCGCCTCCAAAATTCCTACGCAAGCAATAAAGCACTAATCACACATCAATACCTAACAGTATTGTAATCAATGGCAACCATAGAAATAATCGTATAACAATACTATACAGTACTGCAGTCACTAGCAACCAAAACTCATGGTTCACCTAAGTTTAGAAATTGTCTCATTGCACAAGGATGACAACCAATCCACTAAGCGTTACCTTATGCTCTACAGCCTCAGGTATTACTTAGTCGATCACTCATGCTACAAAAACAATTCAAAAATTCATTTCCCAAACTCTCCACAAACCAACATCCATAGCGTATGAATATACTAAAGCCTGTACATTCGTACACAATATTGAATTTAATCGCTAGCTCGATCACATAAATTTCCCTTCCAAACTAGTATGTCCCACTTGACCTCTCAAATGCAGACTCTGATCTGATTCCTTAATTAGAAACTTCTATTCTCCTTACATAGCCAAATACTATGATAGAAAACTCTAAGATCATATCAAGAACCCATATCAAATATTTACTATCGAGAATTGAATGAAAAATCATAACTTGGACAGGTGTCAATCACCTCAAATCCATGTACTCGAATTCTATTTCAAGAACTAGTATGCGAATAAAATGATCTATGTACAACTTACTTACTCTATTCAATTGGTTCCTTAACTACCAATTTCTTTCCATTTTTAATTCACATTCAATTTCATTTAGTATTTCTCAATTAGTAATATCACTTATGAATTATTTCATAAAATTTTACTTCAAGTTATTAAGCATTTTATAACTTTGTAATACTCCACTATACCCTCGTAGCATACAAAAAAATATCCAATTCATTTTACTCAACATGAATATGCAATCAATTTAAAACATGTTTAAATTCTACTATCCTTACGTTCAATTGTTATATAAAACTTAACATATATAAATGCTTAGCTTCACATTATATTATCTACTACATTCAAGTATCGTGTAAACTTATCTTTATATTTTTATAAGACACCCGACGTAAATTGCTTCTACAAATTTCAAAGTTTCGACTGTCCACAATCGTTGGAAATTCCATTTCATTTCAACGAATGAAAAATATTAATCAGTAGATCAAATAAGATGCACAACCGAACTTACCCTAATGCGTAGGATACATGAGTCCATAAAATATCTTAACTGAAATCTTAAGAAATAAACACCCGATCTTATTTCAAACCATTTTGAAGTATATATACTTGTAACATTTGTATATCAAATCATACTTCTGATATTTAAATCAAAATATTTTTTGCCAAAACAACTCTATAGCAAATCGCTACTGTAGCTTCCCTTACATTGAAACTCAAAAATAAATGTTGATGATGCTGTAGTCATCATCAATAATCATTTTTCAGCGATAGAAGTGAGTTCGGTGCACCCAATCATACCTTTTGGACCTAACCAAAATCATTTACAAAATGGCACTAAATACTTTGTAAATATTACTAAGTACCATGATACCAATCTGTTAAACCAATTCCACATATTTACTTTCAAATAATACTAATGTTATTTTCCAAAACCTTAGAAAACCAATTTCTAGAACATCGGGATTTAAGTTCTCAAATTCTAAATTTAAATCCTTTTTCTATTTATAAATCATATTTATATAACTTATTTCTTATATAAAACTATCAGAGAAGTGTTTACCTTGTTTAAATTATAATAAACAACTTCCGTTAAAATCAAATTTTAACCCAACATTATCGTCGAACGCCTCATAGTCAAACAGTGAAATTTAATTCACATGGTGTTCGTTTCAGTGTCTCCACAATTTATTTTCCACCCAAGCCATGCAGTTAAAAGGTAAAACTGCTCATAGACTGGTCGAATGCATCAAATCCAACAACAAATGATAATAATTGAATATTATCTATCAAAGTGTTTAGAGATCCCAGTCAATAACGATAACAACTCGTATTGATCAGAACCTATAAGCCACTCTACAAACCAATCAATACAATACAAAATGTTTTATGACAATAACATATACGCACTCTCATACACACACACACACACACTCAGCTCATAATAAGGCATTCCGTTGCTGTAACAACCATGCATTTTGTGATTATTTTAATTGTATATTTTAATTTTCTTAATTGAATTTCATGATTTACAAACTTTATTTTATTTATTAAAATGAATAAATTTTGTTATTTTAAATATAATTTTTGATTTTTTGGTGAAGTATAATTCTAAACATGACTAAATAGAATATTTTCCAAAAATGTGAATTTTGGTCAATACGGTAATACTTTGACTTTTAAATTTTAAAATTTTGAATTTGAATTTTTGAATTTTATCTTTTATTATGAAAATAAATAAAATTTTAAGTATACCGCTTTTTGTTTCGTTGGAATTCGATTAATGTTGTGAAAGTTATGCTTTTTAAACCATTGTATGTAAATTGTTTATTTAACAAAATTGTTTATTTTAATTTAGATAAATAATATTTTTGTTTGTTATATCATGTTCTAATTTGTGTATATATGTGTAACATGACATGTTATGTATATATTTTATTTTTAAAACATTTTAAAAGTGTAGTTATAATTTTTCAATGTTTATTTTATTTTGTTTACAATTTTAAATTCTAGTTTCAATTTAATAAACTATTTTCTTATTTATTTTATATTTTTCCTAAAAATATTTATTTATTTTATTTCTACTTTATTTTGTTTTCGTTTTTATTTTATTTACTTAAGTTTTATTTGTTTATATTGATTTTAAAAGAAAGTAGAAATTTGAAGAGACAAGCCTTTTAATTTCTTGTGGCTTTTCATTAGCTTGTCTTTTCATTTTCTTTTGACTCTTCATTTGCTTGTTTGGCCGTACACTTCTTACCCTATAGCCATGTATTTTCTTTCATTCGCATGTAAAAAAATTCCTTCTCATTTCATTTCTCACGGCCAAAAAGAATTTGGTAATGGCTTCTCTCGTCTCTTTTCATTTTTACTTCTTCTTTTACTGATTTTTGGCCTTACTTCTCACTAGCCATGCTCGGCCTAACCCCTACCACCCTCTTCACCACCGACCACCACCATCACCATCCACAGCAGCAACCACCTCCTTCCCCTTTGTCCAGATCTGGCCGTGACCATTAGACGAACCAATCACCACAAATTTGCAAAGCTTCACCGAAACAAGTGCCTGGCCGAGCCAATACTTCACCCTACCTTCCATATTCACCTCGGCCACCACCCTAGAACCACCACCACCTGATGATATCACTTCAACTTTGACCTGACCTGAACCTTGCATGGCCGAGCCCATATGTTGACCAGTCCGAGCTTAGTTGTGCACTATATTCCACTCTTTTGCGTTGTTCCTTTGTATTCCACCCTATGTTGTAACTCCTGCCCCTTCATACCCATGTAGCCGTGCATTTTGATGCCAAACTGAGCCACTTACCACCAAAACAAAACTATGGCCGAGCATATGTTTCCCCTAGGCCGAGCACTTGAGTGGTTAAGGCAAGGTTAAGTCATCTTGCTTTTTGTTGTTTTTTTATTTCAAATTGTTTCAATGTTGTTTTGTATTGTATACATGTGTTATATTGTCTTGTTTATTTGTTGTTTACAAGATCAACATCTTAGCTCTCCACTCACTTGAATCAAAAGTTGTGTTGTATCGTGCTTTTTGGAATTTATTCGTGTAGTTTGATTTGCTAACTCCATCTTGAAAAGGTGAGTATTCACGCTTGGCATTCATACTTATAGAACTATGGATTGATAATAAGTGAATGTGTAGAAATATTATATCATGTTATACCTGCCTGTGATGTGAATTATATGATGTTAAACCCTGTTATAAACTTGTCACATCATCTACTATGTTATATTCTATCATACCTTTTATTTATTTCTGTTTCTCACACTGCAAGTTCCATGTAGAATAGAATCACTATGAGTCGAAATGATACATACCGAACGGACTTTAGAATAAGGAGAAATCATTACGGGCTGAAATGATAGGCCTGAATCATTTTTATTTATTCTATTTAACTTGAGATTGCGGGTTTGAAATGATAGAACCCATATTTTTCTTTGTAAATTGCGGATTGAAATGATATACTATCCGTATCACTTGACTTAGATTAGAAAATATTATACAAACCCGTGGTTACTATATATATTTTTCTAGAAATTTTTAAGTATTTTAAAATTATATAATATGATATTTTTATTTAAATTGAATTAAAAATGATTTGATAAAGTGTTAATGATTTTTCTAAAAGTTAAAATTGTGAAATAAACGTACGGTTAAGTTGAAATTTGAAATATAACTTAATTTAGAAATTTGAGATTTTGTTTAAAAATGCAGTTTAAGTTAAGTAAATAAAATGGAAATTAAGTTTACATTTTGAAATGGTAATTAAAATTTAAGTGTTAACTTAATTTTTAAAGTGCAAAGAATAGAAAATTTCATGCTTGAATTTAATAAGTGACCTATTAAAAATTTGATTTTATGTATAAAATTTTACTTTATAAAAATCATGAGTTAAAGGGTATTTAAATGAACATTTTTGAGCGGAAAAATATGATTTTTATAAGTTAAAAGGGGTAATATCAAAGTTTAATTTTTTTGAAATTGTATTGAAAATCTGGAAATTGAATTAACAGCATTTCAGAAATGCTATCATTTCCGAAGTTAACTTGAAATCTGAAGTAAAGGATATTACAACACTTTTAAGTGCTGTGGTTGATGCAAACACACTATGGCTAAAAATAACTACGGGTTTTTGCAGCACTTGATAAGTGCTGTAGTTGCAGAAACTACAACTTGAACCTGAAACTAATGAAAGAGCTATTGTAGCACTTGTTAAGTGCTGCAGTCGGTTGAAATGAGATTTCTGAATATAATTGAACTACTGCAGCAGTTTTGTAAACGCCGTCTTTGCTGAATTGAATTAAATCTTTTAATTTGAACTCTGAACTATTACAGCAGTTTTGTAAATGTTGTCTTTGCTGAGTTGAACTATTTTTTCAAATAAAACTAAACTATTACAGCAGTTTTAAATGTCGTCTTTGCTGAGTTGAATTGTTTTCAAATGTAACTTAACGCGGCATTTTCTAAGTGCCGCGAAAGCTAAAATTTCACTGTTTTAATGTTTTTAACTGAATAAATGAGCTCAGAAAAGGCTAAATTTTTGGGAATTGAATATTTTATTTGTAAGTATAATGACTTCACTTTTAAATAGTTTAAATGGAGTATTTTGATTTGAAATATAAACCATTTTGAAATGTGGTTTTGAAAGGATATGATATTTTATTGATTTAAATGGTTTTGAATGACATGATCTTTATTTTGATAAAGAATGTGAATTTGGAATGATATTTGATTCATTGAGAATTTTGTTCGGATTGCTGCACCTCTCACTGCTTTGACTCGTAAGAATGCTAAGTTTATCTGGGTTATTGTGGATAGACTGACCAAGTCTGCTCATTTCATTCCGGTCAAGTCTACCCGTTCTGCTTCTAGCTTGTTTGAGATTAACATGAGAGAGATTGTTCGTCTCCATGGTGTTCTTCTCAGTATTGTTTGTGATCGTGATCCTACCTTTACCAGTCAGTTTTGAAAAGCTTTTCAGGTATCTTTGGGTACTTATCTGAATCTGAGCACTGCTTACCATCCATAGACCGATGGTCAAGCGGGAAGAGTGAATCAGATTCTAGAAGATCTTTTTCGTGCTTGTGTTCTTGCTTCTAAAGGATCTTGGGAAGATCATCTCCATCTTGTCGAATTCACCTACACTAATAGTTATCAGGTATAATTTTAATCTTCTTGTCATCTTGCCTTAATCCTATTTCATTCTACCTTTTTCTGTGTTTTCCATACCTCATTACTTTTCGAGGACGAAAAGTTTTGAGTGGGGGAGAGTGTAACAATCCTATATTTTGCGATTATTTTAATTGTATATTTTAATTATTTTAATTGAATTTCCTGATTTACAAACTTTATTTTATTTATTAAAATGGATAAATTTTGTTATTTTAAATATAAATTTTGGTTTTTATGCGAACTATAATTCCAAACATTACTAAATAGAATATTTTCCCAAAATGTGAATTTTGGTCAATATGGTAAAAATTTGACTTTTTGAATTTTATCTTTTATTATGAAAATAAATAAAATTTTAAGTATACTGCTTTCCGTTTCATTGGAATCCGATTAATATTGTGAAAGTTATGCTTTTTAAACCATTGTATGTAAATTGTTTATTTAACAAAATTGTTTATTTTAATTTATATAAACAATATTTTTGTTTGTCATATCATGTTCTAATTTGTGTATATATGTGTAACATGACATGTTATGTATATATTTTATTTTTAAATTTTTTTAAAAGTGTAGTTATAATTTTCCAATGTTTATTTTATTTTGTTTACACTTTTAAATTCTAGTTTCAATTTAATAAACTATTTTCTTATTTATTTTATATTTTTTCTAAAAATATTTATTTATTTTATTTTTATTTTATTTTGTTTCATTTTTATTTTATTTACTTAAGTTTTATTTGTTTGTATTGAATTTAAAAGAAAGTAGAAATTTGAAGAGACAAGCCTTTCAATTTCTTGTGACTTTTCATTAGCTTGTCTTTTCATTTTCTTTTGACTCTTCATTTGCTTGTTTGGCCATACACTTCTTACCTTATAGCCGTGTATTTTCTTTCATTCGCATGAAAAAAAATTCCTTCTCATTTCATTTCTTACGGCCAAAAACAATTTGGTAATGGCTTCTCTCTTCTCTTTTCATTTTTACTTCTTCTTTTATTGATTTTTGGACTTGCTTCTCTCTAGCCTTGCTCGGCCTAACCCCTACCACCCTCTTCACCACCGACCACCACCATCACCATCCACGGTAGCAACCACCTCCTTACCCCTTGTCCAGATCTGGCCATGACCATTAGATGAAGCAATCATTATAAATTTGCAAAGCTCCACCAAAACAAGTGCGTAGATGAGCCAATACTTCACCCTAGCTTCCATATTCACCTCGACCACCAGAACCACCACCACCTGATGACATCACCTCTGGCCATCACATCGCCTTTGACCTGACCTGAACTTTGCATGGCCGAGCCCATATGTCGATCAGGCCGAGCCTAGTTGTGCACCATATTCCAATCTTTTGCCTTTCTCCTTTGTATTCTACCATATCTTCTAACTCCTACCCTTCATACCCGTGTAGCCGTGTATTTTGATGCCGAACCAAGCCACTTACCACCAATAGACAACTATGGCCGAGCATATGTTTCCCCTAGGCCGAGCACTTGAGTGGCTAAGGCAAGGTTAAGTAATCTTGCTCTTTGTTGTTTTTTTTATTTCAAATTGTTTCAATGTTGTTTTGCATTGTATACATGTGTTATATTGTCTTGTCATCATCTGCTATGTTATATTCTGTCATACTGTTTATTTATTTCTATTTCTCATACTGCAAGTTCCCTATAGAATAGAATCACTATGGGTTGAAATGATACATATCCGAACGGACTTTTGAATAAGGAAAAACCATCACGGGCTGAATTTTTCTTTGTAAATTGTGGATTGAAATGATATATTATCCATATCACTTGACTTAGCTTAGAAAATATTATACAGACCCGTAGTTATTATATATATTTTTCTAGAAATTTTTAAGTATTTTAAAATCGTATATTATGATATTTTGATTTAAATTGAATTAAAAATGATTTTATAAAGTGTTAATGATTTTTCACAAAGTTAGAAATGTGAAATAAATGAATGGTTGAGTTGAAATTTGAAATATAACTTAATTTAGAATTTTGAGATTTTGTTTAAAAATGGAGTTTAAGTTAAGTAAATAAAATGGAAATTAAGTTTATATTTTGAAATGGTAATTAAAATTTAAGTGTTAAGTTAATGTTTAAAATGCAAAGAATAGAAAATTTCATGCTTGAATTTAATAAGTGAATTATTAAAAATTTGATTTTGTGCATAAAATTTTACTTCATAAAAATCATAAGTTAAAGGGTATTTAAATGAACATTTTTAGTGGAAAAAATATGATTTTTATAAGTTAAAAGGGTTAAAATCAAAGTTTAATCGTTTCTGAAATTGTATTGAAAATCTTGAAATTGAATTAACAACATTTCAGAAATGCCATCGTTTCTGAAGGTAACTTGAAATCTGAAGCAAAGGATATTACAGCACTTTGCAAGTGCTGTGGTTGATGCAAATACACTATGGCTAAAAATAACCAAGCGTTATTGTAGTACTTGGTAAGTGCTGTAGTTGACTTGAACCTGAAACTAATGAAAGAGCTATTGTAGAACTTGTTAAGTGTCGCAGTTGGCTAAAATGAGATTTTTGAATATAATTGAACTACTGCAGCAGTTTTGTAAACGTTATCTTTGTTGAATTGAATTAAATCTTTTAATTTGAACGCTGAACTATTACAGCAGTTTTATAAATGCCGTCTTTGCGGAATTGAACTATTTTTCTCAACTAAAACTGAACTATTACAGCAGTTTTAAATTGCTGAATTGAATTGTTTTCAAATGTAACTTAACGCAGCATTTTCTAAGTGCCGCGAAAGCTGAAATTTCACTGTTTTAATTTTTTTAACAGAATAAATGAGCTCAGAAAAGGCTAAATTTTTTGGAATTGAATATTTGATTTGTAAGTATAATGACTTCACTTTCAAATAGTTTAAACGGAGTATTTTGATTTGAAATATAAACCATTTTGAAATGTGGTTTTGAAAGGATATGATATTTTATTGATTGAAATGGTTTTGAATGACATGATCTTTATTTTGATAAAGAATGTGAATTTAGAATGATATTTGATTTTGATTTATTCGATTTATTCGATAAATGAATATTTGAAGTTTATATGAATATGAACGATATTTGGTTTACTTGTAATTTGAGTTTATTTAAATAATATTGGATTTATGAAATGAATATTTCAAAACTAAGTAATAATGAAGTTAAATTTGAGATATATGAAATTATAAAATCTAGTTTTGAAATGTGGGATATTAAAGCTTTGAAATATATTAAAAATTGAATAGTTTATTTTTGTGGATTAAATCTGTATTTGAAATTGATAAGGTTTGAAATGGTTTGTTGGGAAACTAAATTAAATTGAAACTGATGGTTTGAATTGAAATAAATTGGAAACTAGAAAATTTGGGTTTAATTGAATAAATTTGTAATATGTAAAGAATTAAAGGAATGTTTCATGATTTCAAATGTATGATTTTGAAATGTTATGATTTCCAAAATGTAATGATTTCAAGTATTTTGGTTTTGAAAGAGTTATAACTTTGAAAGTATTATGATTTTTGAAAGGTTAATATATGTTTGAAATGGAAATGATAAACTATTTTGATTTGAGTATGGTTTTGAAATAAAAATGGTTTTGGTATCGAAGTATAAACTATTTTGAAATGGATTTGAAATGATATTTGAATTTGAAATGATATTTGATTTTTGAAGTATAAAATACCATTTTGAAACATATAAGCACGGGTTATAATGACGATTGGTTGTTAAAGAGACTGGGACCAGATATGGACATACTCTCTATCGATACCGAAAACCACTTTAACAACTGCGTGCGCGGTGGAGATTCCAGAATGAAGTTGGATGGTGGAGGCGATCCTATTATGGTATGAATGTGGACCCGACTCCCATGAGTTGGCTTAAGGTGGATAAAACAGTAGTGATCGACAAGACAAGTGAAGTCATTCCTCCTATCGGACACATTTTTCGATACTATACTCTTACTTGTGATCGATTTGATGGCCATCCTCCGATTTTGATTGGGACTGTGTTCCGAGATGGGCGTAGTGGCTGCTACGTTACCACCAGCCCGGAAGTGTAATTGGTATATCTACCCTAGCATCGCCTAGTCATGCCGTGTCACCTACCATAGCGAGCTTTACTAACAAGTTTGTTTTTCTCCCGTAGCCCATGGAATATTTAGGGTAGTCTTCCGATCTGAAGGTATGCTGATACTGTATGGACTACTGAGACTATTACGTGTTGAGGGCTATATGGGTAACCCTTTGACGCTATTTAAAAGTAAATTTATTTTACTGTAGACATTATTATAATAACGCAATATTACTACATAGCAAATAGTTTGATGGATCCCTAAAGGATGGGCGGTCCCAAGCATCCTTTAAGTTACTTGTGCATTTATAGTTGCTCACTTGAGTTGGTTTACATTGTATAAGTATGTATGTCCTGACTCGAGTATTTTGTGTTTTGCTTTACGCTTGGGTCAGCCTGAATATTCACAGCTTTGGATTTCTCTTTCTGGAGCTAGGAATCACTAGAGATTATGCTTATCTAGTTATTTATATCTTTCAGTTTCAGTTGTTCGACTTCAGCTCTTGTATTAGCGGACTTCTTTGCATTTGGATTTCTATTGTGTTTGTTTCCAGACTGATATTACGTATTTTGTTTTGAGACTTTGTTATAGTAGCTTCATAAACTACTATGGTATTTTAATTTCTATTGTGTCTGTGATTCTGTGAATGATTTTATTTGCTCCAAATTTTATTATAATCCGTTATTTTGAATTATTCAAGTCTGGCATGTGTGGATTATTGTCAATTTGAATGGTTCAAAATAGTGGGTCGTTACAGTTGGTATCAGAGCTTTGGTTTTAGGAAAACCTTAGCCTGCAGAGCAAAACTCATTAGAGATTGGGTAGAAATACCCTAGAATGAGTGAAATCAACCTCAGAATCATTCTTTGTGAGAGAACGTATTTTCAAGTATAAACTGATTTTAAAATGATTTTTTTAAAGGATTTTTCTAAGGTTATTTTGATATAAAATTTTCTTGTTTTAAAGGAATTTTTTTTTCTTCTAAACTTCCTTCCTTTCGTATCTACCTTGTTAGTATTTTCTTTCGTTAGGATATTCATCCAAGTGAATTTTATCTTATCTTATCTAAGCCTTCCGGTATATTTGCTATCACCCCTGCATCTTCTCCAGCTCCAACTCCTAGTGATGACCAATGTACTTTTCAGGGCACCTTTTCTTTATTTCAGCATTCTGTTCGTCTTTTATTTGATACTGGAGCTTCCCATAGTTTTATTTCTGTTGATTTGTGTGATAAGTTCGAGCATCTCCTTTCTCCTGAGTATGCTTTTGTCCTTTATGTGTTTCAAATCCCATACGAGGCCCCGCAAACCTTAATAGGATTTGTAAGCAAGTGAAACTTCTCTATTCCGATCATCGCTTTGGTGGTGATTTCTATGTTCTTGGCTTCGATGCTTTTGATTTATTGCTTGGAAGTGATTGGTTGGGTAGGCATGATGCCCATATCACTTGTAAAGCCTGATCTGTTTATCTTGTTGATGATCAAGGAAATCCTTTGATTATTCAGTGCCGCATGCCTTAGGATTTTGCTCGCAGATTTATTTATTCTCTAGATTCTTCTCCTTGTGATCTTCATTCGAACCGTGTGGTCAGATTCCATCTTGATGTATTTGGTGAAGTCACTGCTTTACCTTGTAAGTGGGAAATTGGTTTTCGTATTGATCTTATTCCTGGAGCTCGACCTGTAGTTCTTTTTCCTAGAAGAATGGCACCTCGCGAGAAGGTTGAGATGGGAAAGCAAATTGAAGACTTGTTCTCCAAAGGTCTGATCAGACCTAGCCATTCAGAATGGGAAACAACGGTGGTTTTCATTACTAAGTCCGATGGATCCTTGAGGATGTGTGTTGATTATAGGGTGCTGAACAAGCTCACTATGAAAAACTGATATCCAATGCCTCGTATCAATGATATGTTTGATCAAATTTATGTGCTACTGTTTTCTCTCAGCTTGATCTTGCCACAGGTTTCCACCAGCTCAGGGATGCTGAGGAAAGTATTCCCAAGACTGCTTACCGTAATGAGAATGGGTTTTATGAATGGTTAGTCATGCCTTTTGGTTTGACTAATGCTCATGCTTTCTTTGTTGATTTGATGAATCGTGTTTTTCGTGCTATGCTTAATAAATTTGTTCTAGTCTTTGTTGATGATATCCTTGTCTTCTCTAAGACCAAGAAGAGCATGATTCGCATTTGAAATCTATTCTAGTGACTATCGGAAATCATCAATTGAAGGCTAATTTTCTAAATGTCATTTCTGGAAGGATGAGGTCTGATTCCTTGGACATTTTGTTTCTAGTAATGGAGTTTCCGTTGATCCAGTCAAGATCGCTGGATAATGTAAGTCTTTCTTTCTTTCACTTTTTCCTTCATCATTTATTATTCTATCTTTTCTATTGTTCAAATTTATCCCTATTCTGTTACAGGATTGGGAAACTCCTAAGACTCCTTTAGAGATTCGTAGTTTTCTGGGCCTTTCCGGTTATTACCGGAGATTCGTTGAGAATTTTGTTTGGATTGCGGAACCTCTCACTACTTTGACTCGTAAGAATGATAAGTTTATCTGGGTTATTGTGGATAGACCGACCAAGTCTGCTCATTTCATTTCGGTCAAGTCTACCCGTTCTGCTTCTAGCTTGTCTTGAATTAACAAGAGAGAGATTGTTCGTCTCCATGGTGTTCCTCTCAGTATTGTTTGTGATCGTGATCCTATCTTTACCAGTCAGTTTTGGAAAGCTTTTCAGGGATCTTTGGGTACCCATCTGAATCTGAGCACTGCTTACCATCCATAGACCGACGGTCAAGCGGGAAGAGTGAATCAGATTCTAGAAGATTTTTTCGTGCTTGTGTTCTTGCTTCTGGAGGATCTTGGGAAGAACATCTCCATCTTGTCGAATTCACCTACGCTAATAGTTATCAGGTAATTTTAATCTTCTTGTCATCTTGTCGTAATCCTATTTCATTCTATATTTTTCTGTGTTTTCCGTACATCATCCCTTTTCGAGGACGAAAAGTTTTAAGTGGGGGAGAGTGTAACAACCCTATATTTTGTGATTATTTTAATTGTATATTATAATTATTTTAATTGAATTTTATGATTTACAAACTTTATTTTATTTATTAAAATGAATAAATTTTGTTATTTTAAATATAAATTTTGGTTTTATGTGAATTATAATTTCAAACATGACTAAATAGAATATTTTCCCAAAATGTGAATTTTGGTCAATATGGTCAAAATTTGACTTTTAAATTTAAAAATTTGAATTTTATCTTTATTAGGAAAATAAATAAAAATTTAAGTATGATGCTTTTCGTTTCGTTGGAATTCGATTAATATTGTGAAAGTTATGCTTTTTAAACCATTGTATGTAAATTGTTTTTTAACAAAATTGTTTATTTTAATTTTTATAAATAATATTTTTGTTTTTCATATCATGTTCTAATTTGTTTATATATGTGTAACATGACATGTTATGTATATATTATATTTTTAATTTTTTTTAAAAGTGTGGTTATCAGTTTCCAATGTTTATTTTATTTTGTTTACAATTTTAAATTCTAGTTTCAATTTAATAAATTATTTTCCTATTTATTTTATATTTTTCCTAAAAATATTTATTTATTTTATTTATACTTTATTTTTTTTTCATTTTTATTTTATTTACTTAAGTTTTATTTGTTTGTATTGAATTTAAAAGAAAGTAGAAATTTGAAGAGACAAGCCTTTTCATTTCTTGTGACTTTTCATTAGCTTGTCTTTTCATTTTCTTTTGACTCTTCATTTGCTTGTTTGGCCATACACTTCTTACCTTATAGCCGTGTATTTTATTTCATTCGTATGAAAAAAAATTCCTTCTCATTTCATTTCTCATGGCCAAAAAGAATTCGGTAATGGCTTCTCTCTTCTCTTATCATTTTTACTTCTTCTTCTATTGATTTTTGGCCTTACTTCTCTCTGGCCTTGCTCGGCCTAACCCCTACCACCCTCTTCATCACCGACCACCACCATCACCATCCAGGGTAGCAACCACCTCCTTCTTCCTTGTCCATATCTGTCCATGACCATTAGATGAAGCAATCATCATAAATTTGCAAAGCTCCTCCAAAACAAGTGCCCAGCCAAGCAAATACTTCAATCTAGCTTCCATATTCACTTCGACCACCACCCTAGAACCACCACCACCTGATGACATCACCTCTGGCCATCACTTCACCTATGACCTGACCTGAACCTTGCATGGCCGAGCCCATATGTTGACCAGGCCGAGCTTGGTTATGCACCATATTCTAATCTTTTGCCTTGTTCCTTTGTATTCTACCCTATCTTGTAACTCCTACCCTTCATACCCATGCAGCCGTGTATTTTGATGTCGAACCGAGCCACTTACCACCAAAACACAACTATGGCCTAGCATATATTTCCCCTAGGCCGAGCACTTGAGTGGTTAAGGCAAGGTTAAGTAATCTTGCTCTTTGTTGTTTTTTTATTTCAAATTGTTTCAATGTTGTTTTGCGTTGTATACATGTTTTATATTGTCTTGTTTATTTGTTGTTTACAAGATCAACATCTTGGCTCTCCACTCACTTCAATCAAAAGTCGTGCTGTATCGTGCTTTTTGGAATATATTTGTGTAGTTTGATTTGCTAACTCCAGCTTGAAAAGGTGTGTATTCACGCTTGACATTCATACTTATAGAACTATGGATTGATAACAAGTGAATGTGTAGACATATTATGTCATGTTATACCTGCCTTTGATGTGAACTATATGATGCTAAACCCTGTTATAAACTTGTCATATCATCTGCTATGTTATATTCTGTCATACTGTTTATTTATTTCTGTTTCTCACACCGCAAGTTCCCTATAGAATACAATCACTATGGGTTGAAATGATACATATCCGAACGGACTTTAGAATAAGGAAAAACCATTACGGGCAGAAATGATATGCCTGAGTGATTTTTATTTATTTAACTTGGGATTGCAGGTTTGAATGATAAAACTCGAATTTTTCTTTGTAAATTGTGGATTGAAATGATATATTATCTGTATCACTTGACTTAGGTTAGAAAATATTATACAGACCCGTGGTTATTATATATATTTTTCTAGAATTTTTTAAGTATTTTAAAATTGTATATTATGATATTTTGATTTAAATTGAGATAAAAATGATTTTATAAAGTGTTAATGATTTTTCTACAAGTTAAAAATGTGAATAAATGAATGGCTAAGCTGAAATTTGAAATATAACTTAATTTAGAATTTTGAGATTTTGTTTAAAAATGGAGTTTAAGTTAAGTAAATAAAATGGAAATTAAGTTTATATTGTGAAATGGTAATTAAAATTTAAGTGTTAAGTTAATTTTTAAAATGCAATGAATAGAAAATTTCATGCTTGAATTTAATAAGTGAATTATTAAAAATTTGATTTTGTGCATAAAATTTTACTTTATAAAAATCATAAGTTTTAGGGTATTTAAATGAACATTTTTGAGTGGATAAAATATGATTTTTATAAGTTAAAAGGGTTAAAATCAAAGTTTAATTGTTTCTGAAATTGTATTGAAAATCTTGAAATTGAATTAACAGCATTTCAGAAATGTTATCGTTTCTGAAGTTAACTTGAAATCTGAAGTAAAGGATATTACAGCACTTTGCAAGTGCTGTGGTTGATGCAAATACACTATGGCTAAAAATAACCAAGGGTTATTGCAGCACTTGGTAAGTGATGTAGTTGACTTGAACCTGAAACTAATGAAAGAGCTATTGTAGAACTTGTTAAGTGCTACAGTTGGCTGAAATGAGATTTTTGAATATAATTGAACTACTGCAGCGGTTTTGTAAACGTTATCTTTGCTGAATTGTATTAAATCTTTTAATTTGAACGCTGAACTATTACAGCAGTTTTATAAATTCTGTCTTTGCTGGATTGAACTATTTTTTTCAACTAAAACTGAACTATTACAGCAATTTTAAATTACTGAATTGAATTGTTTTCAAATGTAACTTAATGCAGCATTTTCTAAGTGATGCGAAAGCTGAAATTTCATAGTTTTAATGTTTTTAACCGAATAAATGAGCTCAGAAAAGGCTAAATTTTTTGGAATTGAATATTCCATTTGTAAGTATAATGACTTTACTTTTAAATAGTTTAAACGGAGTATTTTGATTTGAAATATAAACCATTTTGAGATGTGGTTTTGAAAGAATATGATATTTTATTGATTGAAATGGTTTTGAATGACAAGACCTTTATTTGATAAAGATGTGAATTTGGAATGATATTTGATTTTTATTTATTCGATTTATTCGATAAATGAATATTTGAAGTTTATTCGAATCTGAACCATGTTTGGTTTACTTGTAATTTGAGTTTATTTAAATAATATTGGATTTATGAAATGAATATTTCAAAACTAAGTAATAATGAAGTTAAATTTTAGATATATAAAATTATAAAATCTAGCTTTGAAATGTGGGATATTAAAGCTTTGAAATACATTAAAAATTGAATAGTTTATTTTTGTGGATAAAATCTGTATTTGAAATTGATAAGATTTGAAATGGTTTGTTGGGAAACTAAATTGAATTGAAACTGATGGTTTGAATTGAATTGAATTGGAAACTTGAAAATTTGGGTTTAATTGAATAAATTTGTAAAATGTAAGGAATTAAAGGAATGTTTCATGATTTCAAATGTAGGATTTTGAAATATTATGATTTCCAAAATGTAATGATTTCAAGTATTTTGGTTACGAAAGAGTTATAACTTTGAAAGTATTATGATTTTTGAAAGGTTAATATATGTTTGAAATGGAAATGATAAATTATTTTGATTTGAATATGGTTTTGAAATAAAAAAGGTTTTGGTATCGAAGTATAAACTATTTTGAAATGGATTTGAAATGATACTTAAATTTGAAATGATATTTGATTTTTGAAGTATAAAATACCATTTTGAAATGTATAACCACGGGTTACAATGACGATTGGTTGTTAAAAAGACTGGGATCGGATATGGACATACTCTCTGTCGATACCAAAAACCACTTTAACGACTGTGTACGCGGTGGAGATTCCAGAAGGAATTAGGATGGTGGCGACGATCCTATTATGGTATGAACGTGGACCCGACTACCGTTAGTTGGCTTAAGGTGGATAGAACAGGAGCGATCGACGGGCCAAGTGAGGTCATTCCTCCTATCAGACACATCTATTCAATACTATACTCTTACTTGTGATTGATTTGATGGCCATCCTCCGATTTGGTTAGGACTGTGTTCCGAGATGGGCATGGTGGCTGCTACGTTACCACCAGCCCGGAAGCGTAATTGGTATATCTACCCTAGCATCGTCTAGTTATGCCATGTCACCTACCATAGCGAGCTTTACTAATGAGTTTGTTTTTCTCCCGTAGCCCATGGAGTATTTTGGTAGCCTTCCGATCTGGAGGTATGTTGATACTGGATGGACTACTAAGACTATTACGTGTTGAGGGCTATATGGGTAACCCTTTAACGCTATTTAAAAGTAAGTTTATTTTACTGTAGACATTATTATAATAGCGCAATATTACTACATAGTAAATAGTTTGACGGATCCTTAAAGGATGGGCGGTCCCAAGCATCCTTTAAGTTACTTGTGCATTTATAGCAGTTCATTTGAGTTGGTTTACATTGTATAAGTATGTATGTCCTGACTCGAGTGTTTTTTGTTTTGCTTTACGCTCGGGTCAGCCTGAGTTCACAACTTTGGATTTTTCTTTCTGGAGCTAGGAATCACTGGAGATTCTGCTTATCTAGTTATTTATATCTTTCAGTTTCAGTTGTTCGACTTCAACTCTTGTATTAGTGGACTTCTTTGCATTTGGAATTTCTATTGTGTTTGTTTCCAGACTGATATTACGTATTTTGTTTTGAGACTTTGTTATAGTAGCTTCATGAACTACTATGGTATTTTAATTTCCGCTGTGAGTTATTCTGATATTTCCATGTCTGTGATTCTGTGAATGATTTTATTTGCTCCAAATTTTATTATAATTCGTTATTTTGAATTATTCAAGTCTGGCATGTGTGGATTATTGTCAATTTGAATGGTTCAAATAGTGGGTCGTTACAGTTGGTATCAGAGCTTTGGTTTTAGGAAAACCTTAGCCTGCAGAGCAAAACTCATTAGAGATTGGGTAGAAATACCCTAGAATGAGTGAAATCAACCTCAGAATCATTCTTTGTGAGAGAACATATTTTCAAGTATAAACTGATTTTAAAATGATTTTTTTAAAGGATTTTTCTAAGGTTATTTTGATATAAAATTTTCTTGTTTTAAAGGAATTTTTTTTTCTTCTAAAATTCCTTCCTTTCGTATCTACCTTGTTAGTATTTTCTTTCATTAGGATATTCATCCAAGTGAATTTTATCTTATCTTATCTAAGCCTTCCGGTATATTTGCTATCACCCCTGCATCTTCTCCAGCTCCAACTCCTAGTGATGACCAATGTACTTTTCAGGGCACCTTTTCTTTATTTCAGCATTCTGTTCGTCTTTTATTTGATACTGGAGCTTCCCATAGTTTTATTTCTGTTGATTTGTGTGATAAGTTCGAGCATCTCCTTTCTCCTGAGTATGCTTTTGTCCTTTAAGTGTTTCAAATCCCATATGAGGCCCCGCAAACCTTAATAGGATTTGTAAGCAAGTGAAACTTCTCTATTCCGATCATCGCTTTGGTGGTGATTTCTATGTTCTTGGCTTCGATGCTTTTGATTTATTACTTGGAAGTGATTGGTTGGGTAGGCATGATGCCCATATCTCTTGTAAAGCCCGGTCTGTTTATCTTGTTGATGATCAAGGATATCCTTTGGTTATTCAGTGCCGCATGCCTTAGGATTTTGCTGGCAGTTTTATTTATTCTCTAGATTCTTCTCCTAGTGATCTTCATTCGACCCGTGTGGTCAGATTCCATCCCGATGTATTTGGTGAAGTCACTGCTTTACCTCCTAAGAAGGAAATTGGTTATCGTATTGATCTTATCCCTGGAGCTCGACCAGTATTTCTTTTTCCTAGAAGAATGGCACCCTACGAGAAGGCTGAGACGGGAAAGCAAATTGTGGACTTGTTCTCCAAAGGTATGATCAGACCTAGCCATTCAGAATGGGGAGTAGCGGTGGTTTTCATCACTAAGTCTGATGGATCCTTGGGGATGTGTGTTGATTATAGGGAGCTGAACAAGCTCACTATGAAAAACAGATATCCAATGCCTCGTATCAATGATATGTTTGATCAGCTTTATGGTGCTACTGTATTCTCTCAGCTTGATCTTGCCATAGGCTTCCACCAACTCAGGGTTGATGAGGAAAGTATTCCCAAGACTGCTTACCGTGCTGCGAAAGGGTTTTATGAATGGTTAATCATGCATTTTGGTTTGACTAATGGTCCTGCTTTCTTTGTTGATTTGATGAATCGTGTTTTTCATGCTATGCTTAATAAATTTGTTCTAGTCTTTGTTGATGATATCCTTGTCTTCCCTAAGACCAAGAAGAGCATGAGTCGCATTTGAAATCTGTTCTGGTGACTCTTAGAAATCATCAATTGAAGGTTAAATTTTCTAAATGTCATTTCTGAAGGATGAGGTCCGATTCCTTGGACATATTGTTTCTAGTAATGGAGTTTCTGTTGATCCAGTCAAGATCGCTACGATAATGTAAGTCTTCCTTTCTTTCTCTTTTCCTTTATCTTTTATTATTCTGTCTTTTCTATTATTCAAATTTCTCCCTATTCTGTTACAGGATTGGGAAACTCCTTAGACTCCTTCTGAGATTCGTAGTTTTCTGGGCCTTTCCGGTTATTACCGGAGATTCATTGAGAATTTTGTTTGGATTGCTGCACCTCTCACTGCTTTGACTCGTAAGAATGCTGAGTTTATCTGGGTTATTGTGGATAGACTGACCAAGTCTGCTCATTTCATTCCGGTCAAGTCTACCCGTTTTGCTTCTAGCTTGTCTGAGATTAACATGAGAGAGATTGTTCGTCTCCATGGTGTTCCTCTCTGTATTGTTTGTGATCGTGATCCTATCTTTACCAGTCTGTTTTGGAAAGCTTTTAAGGGATCTTTGGGTACTCATCTGAATCTGAGCACTGCTTACCATCCATAGACCGACGGTCAAGCGGGAAAAGTGAATCAGATTCTAGAAGATCTTTTTCGTGCTTGTGTTCTTGCTTCTGGAGGATCTTGGGAAGATCATCTCCGTCTTGTCGAATTCATCTACACTAATAGTTATCAGGTATAATTTTAATCTTCTTCTCATCTTGCCTTAATCCTATTTCATTCTATCTTTTTCGTACCTCATTCCTTTTCGAGGACGAAAAGTTTTGAGTGGGGGAGAGTGTAACAACCCTGTATTTTGTGATTATTTTAATTATTTTAATTGAATTTCTTGATTTACAAACTTTATTTTATTTATTAAAATGGATAAACTTTGTTATTTTAAATATAAATTTTGGTTTTTATGTGAATTATAATTCCTAACATAACTAAATAGAATATTTTCCCGAAATGTGAATTTTGGTCAATATGGTCAAAATTTGACTTTTAAATTTAAAATTTTAAAAATTTGAGTTTTTGAATTTTATCCTTTATTATGAAAATAAATAAAATTTTAAGTATACTGCTTTTCATTTCGTTAGAATCCGATTAATATTGTGAAATTATGCTTTTTAAACCATTGTATGTAAATTGTTTGTTTAACAAAATTATTTATTTAATTTATATAAATAATATTTTTGTTTGCCATATCATGTTCTAATTTGTGTATATATATGTAACATGACATGTTATGTATATATTTTATTTTTTAAAATTTTTAAAAGTGTAGTTATAATTTTCATGTTTATTTTATTTTGTTTACAATTTTTAATTCTAGTTTCAATGTAATAAACTATTTTCTTATTTATTTTATATTTTTCCTAAAAATATTTTTTTCTACTTTATTTTGTTTTCATTTTTATTTTATTTACTTAAGTTTTATTTGTTTATATTGAATTTAAAAGAAAGTAGAAATTTGAAGAGACAAGCCTTTTCATTTCTTGTGACTTTTCATTAGTTTGTCTTTTCATTTTCTTTTGACTCTTCATTTGCTTGTTTGTCCATACACTTCTTACCTTATAGCCGTGTATTTTCTTTCATTCGCATGACAAAAAATTCCTTCTCATTTCATTTCTCACGGCCAAAAAGAATTTGGTAATGGCTTCTCTCTTCTCTTTTCATTTTTACTTCTTTTATTGATTTTTGGCCTTGCTTCTCTCTAGCCTTGCTCGGCCTAACCCCTACCACCCTCTTTACCACTGACCACCACCATCACCATCCACGGTAGCAACCACCTCCTTCCCCCCTTGTCCAGATCTGGCCATGACCATTAGATGAACCAATCATCATAAATTTGCAAAGCTCCACCAAAACAAGTGCCTAGCCGAGCCAATACTTCACTCTACCTTCCATATTCACCTCAACCACCACCATCTGATGACATCACCTCTGGCCATCACTTCACCTCTGACTTGACCTGAACCTTGCATGGCCGAGCCCATATGTTGACCAGGCCGAGCCTAGTTGTGCACCATATTCCAATCTTTTGCCTTGTTCCTTTGTATTCTACCCTATCTTGTAACTCCTACCCTTCATACCCATGTAGCCGTGTATTTTGATGCCGAACCGAGCCACTTACCACCAAAACACAACTATGGCCGAGCATATGTTTCCTCTAGGCCGACCACTTAAGTGGTTAAGGCAAGGTTAAGTAATCTTGCTCTTTGTTGTTTTTTTTATTTCAAATTGTTTCAATGTTGTTTTGTGCTGTATACATGTGTTATATTGTCTTGTTTATTTGTTGTTTACAAGATCAACATCTTGGATCTCTACTCACTTGAATCAAAAGTCGTGCTGTATCATGCTTTCTGGAATTTATTCATGTAGTTTGATTTGCTAACTCCAGCTTGAAAAGGTGAGTATTCACACTTGACATTCATACTTATAGAACTATGGATTGATAACAAGTGAATGGGTAGAAATATTATGTCATGTTATACATGCTTGTTATGTGAATTATATGATGCTAAACCTGTTATAAACTTGTCACATCATCTGCTATGTTATATTCTGTCATACAGTTTATTTATTTCTGTTTCTCACACCGCAAGTTCCCTATAGAATAGAATCACTATGGCTTGACATGATACATATCCGAATGGACTTTAGAATAAGGAAAAACCATTATGGGCTAAAATGATAGGCCTGAGTGATTTTTTTATTTAACTTGGGATTGCGGGTTTGAAATGATAGAACCCAAATTCTTCTTTGTAAATTATGGATTGAAATGATATATTATCCGTATCACTTGACATAGGTTAGAAAATATTATACAAACCCGTAGTTATTATATATATTTTTCTAGAAATTTTTAAGTATTATAAATTTGTATATTATGATATTTTGAATTAAATTGAATTAAAAATCATTTTATGAAGTTTAATGATTTTTCTACAAGTTAAAAGTGTGAAATAAATGAATGGTTAAGTTGAAATTTGAAATATAACTTAATTTAGAATTTTAAGATTTTGTTTAAAAATGGAGTTTAAGTTAAGTAAATAAAATGGAAATTAAATTCATATTTTGAAATGGTAATTAAAATTTAAAGATTAAGTTAATTTTTAAAATGCAAAGAATTGAAAATTTCATGCTTGAATTTAATAAGTGAATTATTAAAAATTTGATTTTTGCATAAAATTTTACTTTATAAAAATCATAATTAAAGGTATTTAAATAAACATTTTTGAGTGGAAAAAATATGATTTTTATAAGTTAAAAGGGTTAAAATCAAAGTTTAATTGTTTCTGAAATTGTATTGAAAATCTTGAAATTGAATTAACAGCATTTCAGAAATGCTATCGTTTCTGAAGTTAACTTGAAATCTGAAGTAAAGGATATTACAACACTTTGCAAGTGTTGTGGTTGATGCAAATACACTATGGCTAAAAATAACCAAGGGTAATTGCAGCACTTTGTTAGTGTTGTAGTTGACTTGAACCTGAAACTAATGAAAGAGCTATTGTAGAACTTGTTAAGTGCCGCAGTTGGCTGAAATGAGATTTTTGAATATAATTGAACTGCTGCAGCAGTTTTGTAAACGTTATCTTTGTTGAATTGAATTAAATCTTTTAATTTGAACGCTGAACTATTACAGCAGTTTTATAAATGTTGTCTTTGCTGAATTGAACTATTTTTCTCAACTAAAACTGAACTATTACAGCAGTTTTAAATTGCTGAATTGAATTGTTTTCAAATGTAACTTAATGCAGTATTTTCCAAGTGCTGCGTAAGCTGAAATTTCACCGTTTTGATGTTTTTAACTGAATAAATGAGCTTAGAAAAGGCTAAATTTTTTGGAATTGAATATTTAATTTGCAAGTATAATGACTTCACTTTTAAATAGTTTAAATGGAGTATTTTGATTTGAAATATAAACCATTTTGAAATGTGGTTTTGAAAGGATATGATATTTTATTGACTGAAATTGTTTTGAATGACATGATCTTTATTTTGATAAAGAATGTGAATTTGGAATGATATTTGATTTTGATTTATTCGATAAATTAATATTTGAAGTTTATATGAATATGAACGATATTTGGTTTACTTGTAATTTGAATTTATTTAAATAATATTGGATTTATTAAATGAATATTTCAAAACTAAGTAATGATGAAGTTAAATTTGAGATATATGAAATTATAAAATCTAGTTTTGAAATATGGGATATTAAAGCTTTGAAATATATTAAAAATTGAATAGTTTACTTTTGTGGATTAAATCGGTATTTGAAATTGATAAGATTTGAAATGGTTTGTTGGGAAACTAAATTGAATTGAAACTGATGGTTTGAATTGAATTAAATTGGAAACTTGAAAATTTGGGTTTAATTGAATAAATTTGTAAAACGTAAAGAATTATAGAAATGTTTCATGATTTCAATTGTATGATTTTTGAAATGTTATGATTTCCAAAGTGTAATGATTTCAAGTATTTTGGTTTCGAAAGAGTTATAACTTTGAAAGTATTATGATTTTGAAAGGAGAATATATGTTTGAAACGGACATGATAAACTATTTTGATTTGAATACGGTTTTGAAATAAAAATGGTTTTGGTATCGAAGTATAAACTATTTTGAAATGGATTTGAAATGATATTTGAATTTGAAATGATATTTGATTTTTAAAGTATAAAATACCATTTTGAAATGTATAACCATGGATTATAATAACGATTGGTTGTTAAAGAGACCGGGATCAGATATGGACATACTCTCTGTCGATACCGAAAACCACTTTAACAACTGTGTACGTGGTGGAGATTCCAGAATGAAGTAGGATGGTGGCGACGATCCTATTACGGTATGAACATGGACCGACTCCTGTGAGTTGGCTTAAGGTGGCCAAAACAGGAGCGATCGATGGGCCAAGTGAGGTCATTCCTCCTATCGGACACATTTCTTCGATACCACACTCTTACTTGCGATTGATTTGATGGCCATCCTTCGATTTTGATTGGGAGTGTGTTCCGAGAGGGGTGTAGCGGCTGCTATATTACCACCAGCCCGAAAGCGTAGTTGGTATATCTACCCTGGCATTGCCTATTTGTGCCGTGTCACCTACCATAGCGAGCTTTACAAAGTGTTTATTTTTCTCCTGTAGCCCATGGAGTATTTAGGGTAGCCTCTCGATCTGGAGGTACGTTGATACTGGATGGACTATTGGGACTATTACGTGTTGAGGGCTATATGGGTAACCCTTTAATGCTATTTAAAAGTAAGTTTATTTTACTGTAGATGTTATTATAATAGCGCAGTATTACTACATAGTAAATAGTTTAACGGATTCTTAGAGGATGGGCGGTCCCAATCATCCTTTAAGTTACTTGTGCCTTTACTGCAGTTCACTTGAGTTGGTTTACAGTGTATAAGTATGTATGTCCTGACTCGAGTGATTTGTGTTTTGCTTTACGTTCGGGTCAGCCTGAGTATTCACAGCTTTGGTTTTCTCTTTCGAGAGCTAGGAATCGCTGGAGATTCTGCTTATCTAGTTATCTACATCTTTCAGTTTCAGTTGTTCTACTTCAGCTCTTGTATTAGTGGACTTCTTTGCATTTGGAATTTCTATTGTGTTTGTTTCTAGACTGATATTATATATTTTATTTTGAGATTTTGTTATAGTAGCTTCATGAACTACTATAGTATTTTAATTTCCGCTGTGAGTTATTCTTATATTTCTGTGTCTATGATTCTGTGAATGATTTTATTTGCTCCAAATTTATTACAATCTGTTATTTTGAATTACTCAAGTCTGACATGTGTGGATTATTGTCGATTTGAATGGTCCAAAATAGTGGGTTATTACAATTTCCCTATCTCTCAATGAGTCATACCTCACAAAGCCAAGGTTCTCACTTAACCTTCAGCTCTAACACCAAGTGTAATGACCTAACTTTTCAACCCTTAAATGCCAACACTGATACATCCACGGTATTCACATGCCAAGCACTCAAGTTTCGAAAATTTGAATGGTTATGGTAAAAGAAAAAGAACAAAAAACAGGAGAAAGTAATACCATAATCTCACATATGGAACGATAATGTATAATATCTCAAAAGGTCTTTACCAAAAAGAAAACCTTTACATACATACATCAATCAAAAAAACTAACCTATCATCATCGTGGGAAGTTATAACAACCTATTCTCACAAATGCAAATAGATACAATCAAGCAATGCAATAGAAAATAAGTATGGTAGGAAACCATCCTGCTCCTCTCCTAGAGCTCCAATTAACAACAACTAAATCTAGAAACATACTCGAGCTGACTCGATCATTATAAGAGAATAACACTCTGATCAGTTTGGTAAACCAAAAACCCAAGTTACGTAGAATTTATTATATCTTAGAACTTTTAAAAATAAGGGTATATCATAATACCACACCATCAATACGCACATTGGGTTTTTTCCTTAAGATAACCAAACCATTCTATTATAAAATCTAGTGATAATATAATAATGTCTAAGTGTGGCATGTACATAATCACATAGCTGCGATGCAAGTGAGTGTACATCATAATAATAATAGGTATACAATCATAACCTCTAAGGCACGTTCGCTAACTGTGTAAGATTCCATCTAGGTCTCTTCGAGGATGCCAAATCTGGACTATTGCATAAGGATAAGAGATATCCTTCCATAGCGTCGTACATCTCTTGTGAATAACCATAGGAAAACCATAGCTAGTCTTGTCAGGACTTGATGCATCGCTCGAGGATGCATATCCCAATAAGCATATCTAGAAATGGAGTCGCATGCACTTTATGGGTTTTCCAACCCTATTGGCTATGTCTCCTATCTTTGGTTTTTGCCATATCGATGATGAGGCTACGTCTGATATTCCAGCCCAAGAATCACTACCCAGGCTAATCTTCCACATGAGCTCCAACTCAAACACATCATGGAACCACACAAGGATTTCCCTATCTCAAACAAATCTTGGTACCACACATGGATTCCTCAACAGATCCTAGAATTAAACATGGATTCCCATACCTAACAGGCCTTAGAAACACACATGGATTCCCACATCCTGATTAGGTCACGAACAACTACATGTGTTCGAGTATCTCAAACAGATCTTGAATCTCAACAACTATTGCAACATCATGAACCAATAACGAACCAATCACAAAGCCATCACAAAGCAATCACGAACCTCTTCCAAAGCATAGAAGACATTTATGGTTTTGGAGATGTTACAGTTCAAGTCATCTCATATAAGTACACTTCCTCGCTTATCGGGTGCTCCCAAATCAATCGATTGATTTCCTGGGAATCTCATCCTCGGTTCTGTGGGAAATAAAAAGACAATAAATAAATCAGAGATCACCTCCTAACTGTTTAAGTGGATGAATTTTCTTATCATTTGTGCTAGAATAGAAAAACAAGTATGTACATGCTGTATAGCATCACCGAAGATAATTGTACCATATAATCCTTGTGTTTCTTCTAGTTTCTAGAGTATATTCTAGCAAAGATTTGATAGTCGGTTATTTAACTATCAAATAAACAAACAATCCAATACAATAAGAATGATCGCATACGTGAAACCAGTTCCCGTATACCATCCATAAGCAAGTAATACATAAACATGTTCGAACAAACAAGCACGATCAAGTCAAACAAACGACTTCTAATCCCCTTTTTAATTAATTTTCCTTTATTAATTAAAAACCTCTTTTATTAGTAAAACTTGTTTTACTCAATAAACTCATTTATAAATGAAACTCCATTAATTAATTAAACTTCGCTATTTAATTAAACATCATTGTTCATTTTCAACACATTTCAAAACTTCTCAAAAGTATTCATATACTTATTTCAACCTTATAAGTATATACACAAAAGACTTAAGACAAAGTTACTGAAATACTGTCACTATAAGCACAAAACATTACACCTATGGTCACTTTAAAAATCCATTTCAAAAATTTATTTACGTTCATAAGTATAACCAAAACGGGTTAAAGGTGAATGTTACTAACACATTGCCACAACAAACCAAAAACCAAACCACACTTGTTATTTATCTTTAAAATTCCATTATTAAAATCTAATTATTTTCCAAACTCATTTACAACATTTTAATACTTTAAAATATTATCTAAGGGGTTAAAAACAAATGTTACTAAAACATTATTTACGACAAACACCAAAACACTTCACTATTCTGTTATCTTTAAAATTCCATTTTTAAAGATCTAATTACTTTTCAAAAGTATAGTTAAATGAGTTAAAACAAATGTTGCACAAACATCGATACTATAAACCCAAAATCAATTTTATACTTACCATTTACTTTAGAACATCCTTTTAATGTTCTAGGTATATCTTTACTTATTAAATAAGGCTATGTACTTTTTAATCAAGTCATAAAACAATTCCTTATAGCATAGGTGTTATAATTCCAAAACTCCATTTAAGTCAATTTATACAACAATATACAACAATCCATTATAACATATATGTTATAATCCAAAAACTCATTTTTTATCCTTTACAAATACCAGACTTATTTTTTAAAGCTTCTAAACATATTTAAATACCCTTATATATATATATATATTTAATAATTTGTTTGGAAAACCAAGATATTTAATAAAATATTATAGACCATTTGTAAAACATTATGATATGAAATACTTTTATTTCTTTAATAAATCTTTAATAATTTTATAAAAACATATATATACACTAAAATATATTTTTAAAGTACTTTATACATATTTTAAAACCTTTCATTTAAAACACCATTCAAAACCTGCTTTAGTAGTTTAAAACCATATATTCTCAAACCCATAATTGATTTCCATAAATATATTTAAACCTTGTTATTTTCCCATTATAAGTATTATGACAGTACTTATTAATTAGATTCGAAAAAGCCCTATGATGTCCTTCAAAGTTAACTTTAAAATCGCAGATCAGAGCGATTTCAAAGTGCATCCATCGCGACCGTTTCGCTTCTACCATTTTCAAATCCCATAAACGTCCAAACCAATTTAATTTATGTCCAGCACACCAAATTGTGTATAGAACAATCTAATATATATATATATGTATATATATATATATATATATTCATATGTCAGTATATGATTTTTTTTTGATGATAATAAACATATATATATATATATATATATATATTCATTTCAATGTATTTGTTATTGTACTATTTTATTATTCACATAATTAAATAAATAAT